>CM076673.1:193338667-193991167 GCA_038501925.1 Xenopus petersii | reverse complement strand
GACCAGAAATACTACAACACTAACTGTAACAGGAAGAAGTGAGGAAGCAAAAGGCAGAACTCTGTCTGTTAATTGGCTCATGTGACCTTACATGTGGTTTGTATGCGTGCACAGTGAATCTTACGATCTCAGGGGGCGGCCCTTATTTTTTAAAATGGCAATTTTCTATTTATGATTACCCAATGGCACATACTACTAAAAAAGTATATTATTATGATAATGGTTCATTTACATGAAGCAGGGTTTTACACATGAGCTGTTTTACTCAGTATCTTTTAATAGAGACCTACATTGTTTGGGGGGTATAGTTTTCCTTTAATAACAATTCTGCACAAACGTAGGGTTTAGTGGCCCATTCCGGGGTCCTAATGTGATAGAGCCATGCAAACCTTGGATCATTTTGCCACTGAAAGGCACTGTTTCATCAGAGCATGTGAACTTCTTGTGTAGAATAAACAGTTACATGGTTTCCAGTTTACATGATAAATGACCCATATATTATGCTGATATTTCATAATATAGGTGGCAGTACTCCCTAAATCAGTGGCTGATTATTTAGTGAATATAGTACCCCTTATTATAAAATATAAAGATATTATAAGTCACCAAGGAGTTCCATGAAAATATAAAATGTCCAGGTGTTTTTATACAGGTCATGGAACTCCAAGGTCACTTTTCCAACAAGGGGTACTTTATTTATTATAATACACAAGTTTTAGTGAGTCATGTGACAAAAATGACATCACTTAGCTCCATTTATAACTGATGACATCACTAAGAGACGTTCATGGCTTGTGTATTATAATAAAATACACTAATTATTGTATCATGTTACCTTGCTCATGTTTTTGCCATTGATCTCATCTATAAATTCCAACTAGAAACCTCAGTCTCTCCGTGAATCCATGGCCATTAAACCAATTGATCTTTAATGTATTATAGTGGTCGGAGAGGAGGATAAAACCAGCAAAACTGTAAACATTCACACACAAGACAACAAGGTGCACGGAGAACGCACAGTTGCAGAAACCATCCAGAGACTGCTTCAGCTAAAGGAACACTCAGAAGAAGACTTTTAATACCATGAACGCTTCCAGAACTGCAGATCCAGCTCCGACCGAAATCTCGCAATGTAGAACAGAAATCTTGTGCTTGCTATGTGTGTTGAGTCTAGGAACCAGAAAATGAGCCATTTATTTATTACACAAATCACTTGTAATAGAAATAACGTCTTGTGCTTCTTTGCAAATGCTTTTGTCAGGGGAAGCCGCCATATTTGTATGTTCTTCCGATCCTGGTTACTGGTGTTGGACATGTTATATGTAAAAAAATTACCTGGTGTGCAGCGGCGTGGACAGCCGCCACGCTGCCGCGCTCCTGGTCCGGCGCCATCTTGATTCTTCTAGGGCTGGCATGATTGCGCTAGCGCGTATTGACGCTCTTTTTGGCGCCAATTTCGAATGTATATAAAGCCCATTCTGACCCCCAGCCAGTGCCTGTGATAGAACTTGTTTCTAGTGGTTTCCTGAGCCTTGTGCATCTGATCTGAATCTCGTCTGTCTGATTATCCGTGTTTGACCCAGCCTGTATCCTGACTATTCTGAACTAGGGATGCACCGAATCCACTTTTTTGGATTCGGCCGAACCCCCGAATCCTTTGTGAAAGATTCGGCCGAATACCGAACCGAATCCGAACCCGAATTTGAATATGCAAATTAGGGGTGGGAAGGGGAAAACATTTTTACTTCCTTGTTTTCTGACAAAAAGTCACGCAATTTCCCTCCCCAACCCTAATTTGAATATGCAAATTAGGATTCGGATTCGGTTCGGCCAGGCAGAAGGATTCGGCCGAATCCGAATCCTGCTGAAAAAGGCCGAATCCTGGCCGAATCCCGAACCGAATCCTGGATTCGGTGCATCCCTATTCTGAACTCTGTATCCTGACCCTCGCCTGCCTACGACAACGCTTCCTGCTTAACCCCTTGATTGACAACCCGGTTTGACCCTAGCCTGCCTGACGATTCTGATATCTGCCTGCCTCGACTCTGCCTGTCTGACAATTCTCTTGCCTGCTCCATTTGTACCGTGACCTTCGGCCCAAAAGACTCTGCTAACAGCCGTGCCCCTTCGCCAGCCAGAACATCTCGCCTTGCACCCCTCGTTAAGTCCAGGTGGCACCCAAGTAAGCTGAGGGCTCCTCCCGAAGCCCAACGGTGGTCACACTACTGGTGAGCCGAGCCGAGACCAGGGTGCTTGGCATTTGTTCTGGTATCGGGTGCCGGTTGTGACATTATACCACTGACCCTGCTGGTTTTTGTCTTACAGATAGTTTTCTTTATTTTTCTTGTTTTAACTTCTAAATTGGTATATTTGGTGCCTGTTGTTGGTTTGACTGTTGCTTGAATATTGTAGGAATAATGCTTCCCGCCAGGATGAGACTTCAAAGCAAACTCTACTTTAAACTCGCAGTACGATGTAGGTAGTGACATTCTGAGACAGTCGAACACACTTTTTTTAACCCATAATTAAAAATTCCCACTTAGAAAAGAGATTGTAAGGTTGGAATGTTACTGTTATTTATTTCATACAGTGTCCCCCACCCTAGAACCGGAGGGCACTTTATAGTCTGTAGCGCTGTAGAGAAAAGCTCAAAAACTGCAAAAAAAAAAACCTCAATATTATTTATTTGATTTTTTACATCATACCTAATTTAAAGCTGGCATCCCCTTCAGACACATCCGAGCGACTTAGGTCTGGAGAGACCAAAGGCATTTGTGTGGGTCATCAGAAACATTGTAAGCAGCACAAACAAGTTCTTCTCCTGTTACATCACCTTTAAGACATTTTCATTCTACAAAAAAAGTTAATTGAAGTAAATCTTGATAATAAAACGTTTGAAAAGAACATGGTTTCTCTTGCATTATTGATTTTACATCTTTCAAGGTAGAAGCAACGTAATGGAGCATTTCAGTACACGGGAGAATGTTGAAAGCATATTTTATATGTATGGCCTGGTGTTTTGGTGATTTGAGTCATCATCCCATGCAAGGGGTGCACTGCATTTGGGCAATGGAGAGTTGGCTAGATAAAGAGCCAGGTGGCTCGAAACGTTGCTCTGCTGTTGCCCTGCATGTGAGAAATAAAGGCTTTTTATTTTAATCGGAGTGCTGCCCGTTTGAATTTCTAACAAGAGTTATATCCGTGTGGAAGGACACGTGGGAAAAGTGCACCCGGGAACAAAATTGCAGACAAGTGAGTGCGGCCTAAATTCAATTGCAATGGAGAGTTGGCTATTCCAAGAGAATGATATGACTGTAGGGAACACTAGGACAATGTGATACATCCTAAACTGCACATCATTGTGGGATACCCTACAGTGGGCACAGAGAAATGTGTTTCATGATCATAGTACGGGGGTTCTGTGATCTACAGGGGTCTGCAGTGGATGTATAATGTTTGCAACACATGTTTCTGTAATTATATTAAGTGATTTTGGGATCTCTTTGGTAAAAATGCCATTTATTAGACCATTGGCTTGGTCCTAGGCCTTTTAAGATCCTTTAGTTGTACCCTCAAACTCAGAAGCCATTGGGATACCTTGACTTATCTGATAAAAACATTGTGAGACGCGTCGGGAGATTCTCTCCGTCTCTTACCTCCCGGCGCATCTCTCCTCGAGTGCGGGTGCGCAGGCACGCACTTCTGGGTTCAGGGCCAAGTGACGCTGGCGCTTGATCGCGAGTGTCATGACACTCGCGTCTTGATGTCACAAGTTGTCGCCGAATTTGAATTCTTGTCTCCAAATCATCTTTAAAAGCCCAGTCCTCCATTTTGATAATGCCCAAGCTGGCTTCAGTTTACTGTTCCTGCCGAAGCATTATCGTATTTGAATTCCTGGTTTTTGACTTCTGCCCGACTTTTTGACTTTGATTTTTGCCGTCTGCCTTGATCCCTTTGCCTGACCTTTGACTACGCTTTTGCCTAAATCCTTACCTGTACCTTGCCTTGAACTTGTTACTGTTTTTGCACTACCCCTTGTTCGGTTTCCCAGCAGAAAGCCTGGGGCCTCAAAAGGGCATCGGTGAACACCGGAATCCATAGGGGAGCCCTGCGCATCGGTGTGTACCCACAGTCACCAAAAGTTCCAACTAACTAGTGTGTTGCAAACATACAGTATATTCAAGTTCAAAGAGTAGTTTTTCAGATGGGTCTCTGCTTCTTTTCATCTGTTGTTGAAGTGCTGGAATTACATATTGAAAAATTGCAGAGGAATGCCACCATCCTTCTTCTTCTATTAATGGCTGCAAATGACCAGCTACACTTCCAGAGACAAACATGACATTGATTTCCAATGGGATAACAGATGTGCAATTTGATTTGTCCCTCACTGCTTCATGTACCAGTCCCTGGCTTCCTCATATTGGCAAAGCCTGAGATCTATGTTCTGCTCTCAATAAATAACTGCCTGTTGCTGTACAAAGTCATGCTGCGAGACAAAACCCCAAGCTTCTCTTTCTTTCTGTTCAGCTATAGAAAATCTGTTCTTTCTCTGTTAACGATCCCCCCTCAGACTGATTGATTTGTTTTACTTGTGACTAATCAGGCTGAGTGTTTGTTTTTCATTCATGGCTACAGACTCATTGATTGCAATAGAAATCTCAGCTGCATCCATTGCAAACAACTTCCTTTTATTTTCATTTAATTTGATTTTTTATTTTGTTTATCTTATTCCCACGTCCAAATATCAACTGCTGCATGGCCTATTACTCATCAAAACTTACAGCGTCCAGGTTCCATCAATCTGACCCCGAGTACTGTTCTTCCTAGCTACTATATCTACTATATTGCTACTATATCTAACTTTAGCTGATCTAGACAACCTTGAGACGGTTACTGTATTCCTGTTTGGAAATAAAATTAGTGATGGACTTTGTTATGGACCAAATGAAATGGTCAACTGATGCAATAACTGGGGTTCAAGGTGACTCCACAGACTTGGGAGAAATCAAGGATTTCAAATTAGTACCTGTTTGTAAAACATCCAAGGCTTTTTCATAGATACAGGCCACAAATTAAATTAAAGGGTAACTATTGTGATAATGAAAATGTTATATTAGCTTCAGCATACAGGAATAAGAAACTTTCTAAATACAATCAATTACAAATGCTGTACTGTTTCTGAAATAATCAAGTTTATCTTCACTATCCCTCTTTCAGCATCTGTTTCTCTTCATTCTCTCTTCATGTAGCAGTTGGGTGTCAGATAATAATTGACAGTTAGATCCAATATATCTAATAGGGGGGGGCTCCTTTTGCCTAGAAGATGTATTAGATCTCACTCTATTAAAATCACCAGACATCATGTCTCTCTACATGCAGAATTTGTGCAAAAGGCAGTTATTTTGTTAGATTTTGTTTGTACTGGAATCAGTTATTTGAATGAGCTCTAATTCATCTGCTAGGAAAGGAAGCCTCCCTATAAGATATATTGGATCTAACTGTCAATGAATGACAATCAATGGCACCCAACTCCTGAATGAAGAGAAACAGATGCTGAGAGAGGAATAGTGAAGATCACCTTGATTGTTTCAGAAACAATGCAGAATTTTTAATTGATTGTAGTTAGAAAGTTTCTTACTTCAGTATGCGGAAGCTTATATTAATTTTTCATTTTGGCAATAGTTCCCCTTTAATAACAAAGACACAAATATAATTCTAGGACCCCAAAAAAACTTCAAGGAACTTTCAGAACAAGTTAATTTTCAATTGGTCTTCTGAACGCCTTTGCCATTTTTTCTAGTTTTGACACTGCTGATATAATAACATTGACATAACAGTCTCATCTGCTGGTCAGTTCTGTTGACTAGCCTGACAGTTGGGAGAAAAATTCAAAAGAAGAAGACGAAAGTCTTCTGTTGTTGTCCAGGTAAGGAAAATAAATATTTATCCGCTTGGATTCGCTAACCTAACCCGCAACTGCCTTATCTGCCGACCACCAGTACACAGGAAGTGCTGTTGCCACAAGCTGGAAGTGACATCATCAGAAGTTTGCAGGGACACAAGCAAGTTTTTAACTATTTAAAAGGATTAAAACATAGATAAGAAATATACTGTAGGTGAGACCCATGTCTATATCCGCACCCGAAAAATCCACACGCGACCCGCAGGGTACCCAACCCGCTCCATATGAACCCAATCTGCCATGGTTCTGCACTGAATATCTAGAACAGAGTTCAAGGTGGCGCATTAGACATTAGTAATTATATGGGTGAACTCTGCCTTCTTGCCCCCAGGAATACTACATGTATGAAGTAAAAAGTACAGCTTTGAGGAATTGGTGTGCGGGGTGACCCCAGTCAGTTTTAGACACCCCGGTTGAACACTGAGGGGCCTAAGTAAAAAAACTTTGAAATTCGACCATCGAATTTGAGTACTTCGATCAAAGTATTTTTTCCAGTGAAAACAGCCGTATTCGATCGAAGTACGATCAAAGTACAATCTAACGATTTAACCCTTCGATTCGAACGTTTCAAAGGATTTTTCAAAAAAATCTTTGACTTCTCAAAACTTGCCCAAAAGCCTCAGATAGGTTCTAGGAGGTCCCCCATAGGCTAAACAGCATTTCGGCAGGTTATAGGTGGCAAAGTGTCGAAGTTGACGTTTTTTAAAGAGACAGTACTTCGATTTTCGAGTGGTCGAGTTTTCAAAGGTTTTTCAATTCGAGTCTAAGTCAATTTGGCCTATTCGATGGTTGAAGTACGCAAAAATTACTTCGAAATTCGAAGTTTTTTAATTCGAAAATTCACTTTGACCTTTGATAAATCTGCCCTTGAGTCTGACGTCTGACCTCTAATAGAACTGTTGTCCGTGTGCTACAGTGAATGTATTCTTCACATTAGATAAACATAGAAGAAACTACCAAGTGAATGTCTAAAAAGTTTCTAAATGTATGCCTTACAGGAAAAGTCTTCTAGTGGGTCATCCTTGTGAATTTTTTGGTTGTGATCCATTTTCCCTCTAACTGGATTTTATTTGGCAACCAGGGAGGTGGCCTATAGCCACTTATTTCAATTTCTGGATGTTCTGTCAATGCTACAGTCTCTTGGTAGATGTTAAAGAAGGAGAAGAAGAATTTGACCAGAAGGAATAGGAGTCAGAAATGAGAAGATCGAGAGGCCGCAAACTGTCACATTCAATTTTGGCCTTTGTTCACTTAATTTCAGGGAATGCCCCATGTCTCTGTATTTTAAGAACAGTCTGAATCTTAAATGTTATAATCAACCTCGTGTTTAGGAGTAATGAGTTCATCTCCCTTACTGTGGAAAGTCCACCTTGTGAGAGGGAGGAATCACCACTGGCCCAAGAGTTATTAATGTTCCCTGGTATAAAAATAGAAAGGGGAAGCCATGTTCTGCCTCTTGGGCCACCTTCAAAGGGGGAGGTTCAATGTTCAGTGTGGGGAACCTAATGCAGGGGGCCTGGACCCTAATGTACAGTGAAGAGGGGGATTGCTTTGGCTCAGTGGTTAGCATCTCTGTCTTGCAACACTGTGGTTCTGAGTTCAATTCCAGCTTGGGGAGACTCTTCTTTCCACTCTCCAAAAAAGGCAAGATAATTGGTTTCTGAATATATTGATAGGAACTATGATTGCAGACTGTAAGAGCCACAGAGCAGAGACTGTTGTAAACAATTTACTGCATAGATTTTTAGGCATTATGTAATAAAATCATAAGGACAGCTTAGTGGATGTTGGGGAGAGGAACCCTGTGAAAGAGGCATTTTAGTTAGTGAGATGCTTGTGCTGTTATAGCACACTCCATGGGTGAAATACAGGGTGCATAGCAAGAGTGACATGGTACAGCTCTGGGACCTGTTATCCAGAATGCTTGGGACATGGAGCTTTTCATTCTGTAATGTGGGTCTTTATACCTTATGTCTACTAAAAATCTTAAACCCAATAGGCTGGTTTTGCTTCCAATAAGGATTAATTATATCTTAGCTGGGATCAAGTACAAGCTACTGTTTTATTATTACAGAGAAAAAAGGAATGCGTTTTAAATTTTTAAATTGTGTAAAAAGGAAGCTATGGGAGACGACTTTCCCATAATTCGGAGCTTTCTGGATAACAGGTCCCCTGATAAGGAATCTCATACCTGATAGAGAGGACTGATAGTCTGGCTACACCCTCCTGATTACAGGGGCTAAAATGGTTGAGTCTGATTAGGAACTTCAGTATGTTTGGGCTGGACCCCTGCCGTGTGACTTCTATCCAAAGAATAACTGCTGATGTTGCAAGTAATGATCCATTTTGAATATTTTGTTTTGTTTAAGTACCAATGGTGCCCAAAATTATTGTATAGAAGTATAAGAATGTTACAGTTTGGCTCAGAGACGCTTTACCTCCAGTTCTATAGCAAGGTGCTTCACCTTTACGTTAACTTTTAGTATGTTATAGAATGGCCAATTCTAAGAAATATTTCAATTGGTCTTAATTTTTTCTTTTTTTTTATAGTTTTTGAATTATTTTCCTTCTTCTGCTGAATTCTTCCAGCTTTCAACTAGGGGTCACTGACCCCATCTAAAAACAAATGCTCTGTAAGGCTACACATTTATTGTTATTGCTACTTGTTATTACTCATCTTTCTATTCAGGCTTCTCCTATTCATATTTCATTCTCTTATTCAAATCAGTGTGTGGTTGCTATGGTAAGTTTGACCCTAGCAACCAGACGGCTGAAATTACAAACTGGAGAGCTGCTGAATAAAAAGCTAAATAACGCAAAAAACACAAATAATAAAAAATGAAACCCAATTACAAATTGTCTCAGAATATCCCCCTCTACATCATACTAACAGTTAATTTAAAGGTGAACAACTCCTTTAAGGCACTGGGGGTAATAGATCCCACGCATTGTATATGTAGAGAGAGAGGGAAAATAAAGAACTTTATTCTCCAATAAAGAAATAAATACACCATTACATTATGTGCCATTATTCTCTTGATGCAAAAATGTTGCGCAAATCAGCTACTTGTCACATGCCGGAAAAGAATTATTCTGTATTGTACGTCAGTTTCTTTATTTTATTTTATAGAAAACCTGAGAAATAATATAATGGTATTTCCCATTACCTCTGAAAAGTACATTCTAATCATATTAGAGAAGTGAGGGGAAAAGCATTGCCTGCCTACATTTTTATGTTCTTCAGAAACTATACAGAATGGAAATGGCAAGGTTGGTAAATAATATAATTATCTCACCTTTAGTCTGAACAATAAGGCTCATTATCAGTCCAAAACTGGCAGCGCTGCTCATTAGAAATGGGGCTGGGGAGCATTGTTTGCAATTGTACTTTAAATGAAGAATAAGATCCCATTTACCCGTCTATGGGAAATGAAACTGACGTATTCTATTCTCTTTTTGTATTCATTTTGGACATCTGTTTCTATGTGTTTGCCACAGCCTATGGAATTAAACTATGGAATGCACTGAAATCTTTATTTACAGGTATAGGACCTGTTATCCAGAATGCTCGGGACCTGGGGTTTTCCGGATAACGGATCTTTCTGTAATTTGGATCTTCTAGAAAATCGTGTAAACATTAAGGGGCAGATTTACAAAGAGTCGACGTGAATTCAAGGGAATTTTCGAAGTAAAAAAATTTGAAGTCATTTTTTGAATACTTCGACCATCGGAAAGGATACTATGACTTTGAATTTACTTTGATTCGAAGCAAAAAACGTTCGAATATTCGACCATTCGATAATCGAAGTACTGTTTCTTTAAAAAAACTTCAATAATTCGCCAAATTGAACCTGCCGAGGTGCTATGTTAGCCTATGGGGGACCTTCTACAACATTTTTCTAAGTCTTTACACATCGAATAAAAATCCTTAGATCGATCGCTAAAATATAATTTAAATTTAACGATTTTTATTCGATAGCAGGATTGCCAAATTTGCTGAAAAAACGTCGAATTTCGATATTCAAAGTTTTTTAATGCGATGGTCGAATTTCAACGTTTTTTTGTACTTCAAAATTCGACCCTTGATAAATCTGCCCCTATATAAACCCAATAGACTGGTTTTGCTTCCAATACGGATAAATTATATCTTAGTTGGGATCAAGTACAAGCTACTGTTTTATTATTACAGAGAATAATAAGAATAATAATTCTGAACTTTCTGGACAATGGGTTCCGGATAACGGATCTCATATAATAGTAACAAACACCTTGTTCAATATGGTTCCACAAAGAAGTACAAGTTAAAAGCAAGCAGAAACACCTTGAAGAATGGACCTGCATGACAAAAGCAGCAAACTACAGGTATGGGACCTGATATCCAGAATGCTTGGGACCTGGGGTTTTCCGGATAAGGGATCTTTCCTTATTTTGCATTTACTATAATTTTAACGCTACTAAAAAATCATGTAAACATTAAATAAACCCAATAGGCTGCTTTTGCTCCCAATAAGGATCAATTATATTTTAGTTGGGATCAAGTACAAGCTACTGTTTTATTATTACAGAAAGAAGTTTTAAAAATTTGGATTATTTGGATAAAATGGAGTCTATGGAAGAGGGCCATTCAGTAGCTTTCTGGATAATGGGTTTCCAGATAACGGATCCCATACCTGTGTATATGCGTTTCACAGCCAAGCCAAATTATTAAAGCTAATGCCAGACCAGTGTCAGCTGAGCAACACCAGATATTTCCAGCCATCAGCAATTCCGATCAGGATTTTCTTGCTTTTTTTCTGCTGCCATCTTTAAAGGATAAGTAAACCTTTGAAATAAGTGAATGTAAAATTGATGAGGGGTTTATTCAAAGCACTTTTGCAATGTACATTCATTATTTATTTATTTTTAATTATAAAATATTAAAGGATGCATGTACTGTTAATATAAATTAATTTTGTTCCAACAGCGCCACCTGCTGGTCAGTTTCCCATCAGTCTGACAACCAAGTAGTCAAGGAAGTTGTCAGGAGAAAGAGGCTGCTCTGATGTTCTTCTGCTTAGAAATAAAATCAGAAACCTTTCTCACATCTTTCCTAAGCAGAAGAACATCAGAGCAGCCTCTTTCTTTCTCCTGACAACTTCCTTGACTAATTGCTGGTCAGACTGGTGGGAAACTGACCAGCAGGTGGCGCTGCTGGAACAAAATTTATTCATATTAACAGTACATGTATCCTTTAATATTTTTGGAATTAAAAATAAATAAATAATGAATGTACATTGCAAAAGTGCTTAGAATAGCCCCTCATCGATTTTACATGCATTTATTTTGAAGGTTTACTTATCCTTTAAAGTGCTTTATTAGATTAGATGATTTTGATAACTATAATGATTATAATAACAGACATAATCCACTTTCCAGGTTGCATTTCAACACTATTTTTGGCTCTCTCTATGTGATTAGCTGCTGAGACACTATAAAAAGTCACCATGGAGTTTCATGACCATATAAAAACACGAAGCCGAAGTCTGGGAACTGCGAGGTGACTTCTAATATCCTCATAATTTGCAACAGGGGATACTTTATTTATTATAATAAACAAATTTCAGTGAGTCATGTGACAGAAATGACATCAGAACTCACCGTTTATAACTGATGACATCAGAAATCACCGTTTATAAGCATATAATTTACAAGATATTCATAGCTTTTGTGTATATTATATTATATACAGCTCTAGGACCTATTATCCAGAAAGTCTGGGACTTTCCATATTAGGGTTCTTTCCATAACTTGGATTACCTTACGTCTGCTAAAAAAAATAATAATTTAAACATGAAATGAGCCCAGATGAATTGTTTTGCCACCAATATGGATTTGTGCAGCTTTGTTTCCATCAAGTACAAGCTACTGTGTTATTACAGAGCAAAAGGAAATCATTTTTAATTTTGAAATATTTTTATCTGGAAACCAGTTATGCCGAAATTCATTGACATTTTTTAAAAATGATTTTCTTTTTTCTCTGTAATAATAATAGTACTTGGTACTTGATCCCAGCCAAGATATAATTAACCCTTATTGAATATAAAAAAAATACTATTGGGTTTAATTAAAGTTGAAATCATTTCTTAGTAGACTTAAGGCATGGAGACCCAAATAAAGGCAAGATCCCTTATCCAAAAAACTGCTGCTCACAAATCACTGGTTGGGGATCACTAATTTATACCTTTTAACACTGTCTTGGTGCAGTATTAGTAACACCAAGCATGCACATACTGTATATACACCTACTATTTAATATGTGCATTTCAATGTTTGTGTTAATCCAACATATACAAAACACTTCCTCTAATATTTGCAATTAAAATGGCATGTTGCATAAATAATTGATTATCTGCCGCCTGGGGAACTGCATTCGGATTGAAAACATATAAATGGTTTCACTCAAACAAGCACAGCAGAAATACTTCATTAGCATCTTCTCCAAGAGGAATAATAGCCAAGGGAGAGTTTGTTGGAATGGAATGTTACAGGTGTTTATCTCAGACTTGTGTTTTCTGACATTTCATCGGGATACAAGTGCAAAAACAAGGGACATATTGTTACAGGAATATCATTTTTGCTTATTCTTCTAGAAATGATGAAGAATTAAATAGAAGGCAACAAAACTCTTGGACATCTGGTGAGGACTACGTGGACTTCTTCTGCCGAAACACAACACAAAATGCTAGAATCTAATGGGGAGAGACATGTAGGGGCCGATTCACGAAATTCGAGTGAAGGGTTTGAATAAAAAAAAATTCGAATTTCGAAGTTTTTTTGGGCTACTTCGACCATCGAATGGGCTACTTCGACCTTCGACTACGACCTTCGACTTCGAATCGAACGATTCGAACTAAAAATCGTTCGACTATTCGACCATTCGATAGTCGAAGTACTGTCCCTTTAAGAAAAACTTCGACCCCCTACATCGGCAGCTAAAAGCTACCGAAGTCAATGTTAGCCTATGGGGAAGGTCCCCATAGGCTTGCCTGAGATTTTTTGATCGAAGGATTTTCCTTTGATCGTTGGATTAAAATCCTTCGAATCGTTCGATTCGAAGGATTTAATCGTTCGATCGAATGCAAAATCCTTCGATCGATCAATCGCAGGATTTGCGCAAAATCGTTTGACTTCGATATTCGAAGTCGAACGATTTTAGTTCCCAGTCGAATATCGAGGGTTAATTAACCCTCGATATTCGACCCTTCGTGAATCGGCCCCGTAATGTGTTGGTGCTTAGAGCGATGTTGAGGCTGATGTATTTGCTGGAGAATTGTGATGGGTGAATTTATTCGCCAGGCGCGAATTCGCGGCGAATTTGCGCGATTCGCCATCAGCGAATAAATTCGCAAAACGCCCGCGAAAATTCGTGGAAAAAATTCGCCGGCGCCAAAATTTTTTTTCCAAAAAACGGGCGCCGGCGTCAAAAACGGGCGTCGGCGTTAAAAACGAGATGCCGTTTCGCAAATTTTTTGCCGTTTCGCAAATTTCGCGCGAAATTCGCGAATTTTTCCACGAACCGAAACGGCATAAATTCGCCCATCACTACTGGAGAACATGGTTGATGTATTTAGTGGGGATAAGCAGATACTTACAGTATGTATTTAGTAAGGAAAAAAACAGATATAGAAGTAGATATACTTGGTGGGAAAGAGATGCAGCAGTTAATATATTTGGAAGTGGCACTGACGCATTTAAAGGGGATAAGAGAACAGAGATCATGTATTTGATGGGGAGACAGATGGTACTGTATGTCTGATGTCAGAAATGCTGAAGCTAATTGCAGAGGTTAATTATATCTGGAAGGACATGAGATTCTGATACTTTGCTATTTGGCGTGGTACAAGATTCAGAGGGGCAAATTTACTAAAGGGTAAAGTGACTAACGCTGGAGAAAGTTTCGCCAGTGTGACGTCATTTTGGAACTTTGCCAATTTACTAATGGTCGCCGGCGTAATTTCGCTAGCGAAGGAGATAGACTCTAGCGGTACTTCGCTCCCTAATTCCTTGGCGAATTTGCGCTCTGGCGGATGGACGTAACTACGAATATTCACTAAGATGAGGATTTTACTGAACGTTACCTCTTGCGCCAGACTTGCCTTCACCACCTCAGACCAGGCGAAGTGCAATAGAGTAGATAGGAGTTCCTCAAAAAATAGTCCCAAAAAACGTTGGTGTCTTTTCCTTTTTTCAGTGTGAAAAAAGGCTGCAAAAGAGCATAAAATGTTTTTGGGGTAACCAGCTTCCCCCCTACATTTCCTAACATATGGCACATAAACTACTGTATACACTGAGCTCATGTGTAGGGCAATATAACAACTTTATTTTATTTTATTAAGGTTTCCCGGGCTTGTGTAGTGTAATGTATTTGCTGCAACATAAATGTCCATTGTACTTTAACTTCCCGCCGTATGCAAATTAGGCAACGCTAGCGCAACTTCGGTTCGCTTGGTGCAGTAACGCTACCGCAATTTCACCAGCGTTCAACGCCCTGGACACGACTTTGGATTTTAGTGAATTAGCGTTGTCCTGGCGAATCTACGCCTGGTGAAGTGTTGTGCTGTGAGCGAAGCTGTTGCTTTCGATTTTTCGGAGGTTAGTGAATTTGCCCCAGAGGCTGATGTTTTTGGTAAGACCATAGATCTTATATAATAATGATTTATAGAAAGATAACCATGCTCTTGTTGCCACTGTTGGAATTCATAATGGCTTAAAAGTGGATGCAGCTGTCCCAAATCCTGACCCTACACATTAGAGAGGACTGGCCCCATTGGGTTCCTCTGGAATCACATTTTTCCTTTCCTTACTCTCCAGCAGCCCTCGTGTGGTGTCCACCTTCAAGAAGACCCTCTTGGGCCAGTCCTTGTCTTCAATTATCCAGAAAGCTCAGAATAATGGAATGGCCATCTCCCATAGACTCCATTTTATCCAAATAATCCACATTTTTTAAAAACGATTTACATGTACTTGAGACAGACCAAAATATAATCAATCCTTATTGGAAGCAAAACCAGCCTATTGGGTTTATTTAATGTTTAGATTTTCTAGTAGACTTAAGGTATGAAGATCCAAATTACAGAAAGATCCGTTATTCTGGATAACAGGTCCCATACCTGTAGTACTAATTCTATGTAAAGCATCCCTTGAGTATTTATATTTTGATTATTGGAAGACATGTTAAATACATTTCCTACAGACAATCTTCTCTTACATTTAATTTACTGGCCAATACCCATTGTGGTTAGTGATCTGAGTTTTCATTTCTTCCATACATTTTTAGGAAAGCCGAATGATGGATATTTGATCTGGACAGAAAGGAATGAATACAAGTGCCGTGTATCTCTTCCCCATAGATTCCCAAAGACCTTAAAACGAGGGACTACAGATCTTATGCCCCCTCCAGGCTCAATTGATTTTAATTTCTTGAAATACTTCAAATTTTGACAGTTATGATACTATGGGAGTGATTTCCACCTACACAGAAGGTCATTATATTGTTGCAGTGAGAGAGAGATGCCCTACATTAACTGTCAATAACTTGACTACCCTTTATGGCTTCCTGTTAGAAATTTTGACAAAATCCCTTGGGGGGGGCTCATTGGACAAGAATCACTTTTATCCGTATTAATTAACTGCTGTTTTTATGGCTCATATCTATCGACTGATACTGCCTGGCTGAGTGGTGAATACCTGCAACAGCCCATGGTCCTAAGAACGAATTGCTTCTTCTCTTCTCTCTTCTCTTCTGGTAGTTTTTAAAGTGTATTTTTCTATTTATGTGATGCTGAGATATTACTCAAGATGCTACAGAAGATGCTCATTCATGTTCATCAGTTCCCGTGGAGCTTGCAATCTATTTGCACTGCACAACAACACAACTAGAACAATTAGTAAGGGTGAGTGATTACAAAAGAAAAAACATAAACAAAGCAAAAACGTCGGCACATCATACTGAGTGCTGGAAATCACATTTGCTGGGCTTGATGTTTCAGCCGGGTGACTACAATTATTCTGGAATATTCTGTAATGCTGTATTGTGGGTAAAAACCACCCATACAGACTGCGAGGTACTAAAACTGGTTAGAGAGAGGGAAGACTTAAATTATGAGGGGAGACTGTCAAGGTTGGGGTTGTTTTCTCTGGAAAAAAAGCGCTTGCGAGGGGACATGATTACACTTTACAAGTACATTAGAGGACATTATAGACAAATAGCAGGGGACCTTTTTACCCATAAAGTGGATCACCGTACCAGAGGCCTCCCCTTTAGACTAGAAGAAAAGAACTTTCATTTGAAGCAACGTAGGGGGTTCTTCACAGTCAGGACAGTGAGGTTGTGGAATGCACTGCCGGGTGATGTTGTGATGCTGATTCAGTTAATGACTATAAGAGGGACTTGGATGATTTCTTGGACAGACATAATATCAAAGGCTATTGTGATACTAAACTCTATAGTTAGTATAGATATGGGTATACAGAACTTATGTGAAAGTAGGGAGGGGTGTGTGTTTTGATGCTGGGTTTTCATTTGGAGGGATTGAACTTTATGGACTTTTTTCAACCTGATTTAAAGGGCATGTAAAGTCTAAAATAGAATAAGGCTAGAAATGCTGTATTTTGTATACGAAATATAAACATGAACTTACTGCACCACAAGCCTAATCAAACAAATAATTTATGCTTTCAAAGTTGGCTACAGGGGGTCACCATCTTGTAACTTTGTTAAACATCTTTGCAAGACTAAGACTGTGCACATGCTCAGTGTGGTCTGGGCTGCTTAGGGATCGTCATAACAAAGCTGCTTGAGTTCTGCATGACTGGGAAGTAAGGCGGGGGCTCCCCCTGCTGTTCATAAGTATGATTGTTTCCCTGCTCAGCAGTTAGGGACCGTCTGACAATTCCTATCCACAGCAGTAAATGAAGGGAAAATTTCACTGCATACAGTCTGGTTTCTTATAAAAACAGTACATATTTTTTAATTAAAGCATTTTGGAGATTTATTTTTCATTAAAGAAAGTAAAAATGGGATTTTTTTTTATGCCTTTACATGCCCTTTAAATATGTAACAATGTAACTATGTAACTATTAATGTAACTATGTTTTTTTGATACTGCGTTAACGACAATACAGACCATTTCCATGTTTATTGTTAAATGAGAAATGCAATCTTTATATTGTTGGCGACAAAGGAAGTCAACATAAAAATACACAAATAGAGATAGAAATTGTAAATCTGTTTTCTATTAAAAAATATGTATATATTAGTGACCGAAAGTAAAGCAGCTTCTTTAGAAAAACAGGGCTATATCAAATGATTTCTGTTTTTACAGTAATAGAGGGCAGGGTGCTGTATAAATATAAATATGTCAAAAGTTGACACATCTTTGTAAGTAGAGTTCACAATGGGCATTGCTCATTGTATGTCAGGTAGCTGTCGTGCTCCACTCACACCGCTTGGACTTTGTTCCTTGAACTCTGAATCTGTTTGTTTCCTTTAATTAAAAGCATTGAAACTGTTCTTCACAAGCTCTGTATTCAGTATGTCGTAGGCATCTCAAGGTTAGAGAAACAGTCGCTCCCTTGATGATTAAATTCGGCCTCCATTATTGTGTATTGCTTTAAGGCGAACTAAAGCCTAACTAAAGAAGTAGCTGGAAATGTTGTACATTATGTTTTGGGCTTCTGTACCAGCCCAAGGCAACCACAGCCCTTTAGCAGTAAAGATCTGTGTCTCCAAAGATGCCCCAGTAGCTCCCCATCTTCTTTTCTGCTTATTCACTGCACATGCTCTGTGCGGCTGTCACTTACTGAGCTTAGGGACCCACTCACAATATACAGTACACATAGAATAGAAATGTCACAATATAAGGCTGATTAGTAATTAATACAGATAATTACTACATGGCAGCACAGAAACCAGTGCAATTAGCATCAGAATTTAATAATCAGCAAACCTGTAGCATCAGCTTATATTACAGCCAGGGAAGCTCATTTTCTGCTGGATAATTAGTGACGAGCCCTAAGCTTAGCTTCTCAACAGCTGCTCAGAGCCCCAAAATTATTTTGACGCGAGCTACAGGCGCGACTCTTTTGTCCAAGTGCACTGGCGTCCAGTAATTTTGACGCGCAACGATTTTATATGCGCCTAATTTAGACGCGTGACAAATTTTTTTTTTGCAAAAAATTTTTCCACTGCTAATTTTTGAAAGCAGCTTCACAAAAACATTTGCGGGCGGTGAAATGCATAAATTCTCCTCAAATCCATGCCTGGCGAATAAATTTGGCTGTCACTAATTATGTTGCAAAAGATGCACCAAGGTTGGCCCGAACCCACCCGAGCCGCAGCTAAACCCAAAGGTATCGGACTGGCACACACATCAAAATTCTCATTTTCGAATTTAATCTCCCTATTCGAATGTAAATTTGAATGTGAGAATTATCACACTTCAACCATGGAAACAGTCCTAATTTGAATATTCGGCACCTAAAACCTGCCGAGTTCATGTACAAGTCAATGGCAGAGGTCCGTTGAGCCATTTGGAGATGTTAATAGCCTTCCTGATATTCAAGTTAAATACGATTTGAATTTTCAAGTCGTAACCATTAGATCGAATATTAGACGTTTGAATATTTTATTACCCTCCCAGTCAAATTGCGAGTATATTCGAGTTAAAAAAAAGATTCACATGAATTCGAAATTCGACCTTTGATAATTGGACCTCTAAATGTAGACCTTGCGTTGGTAAAGTCAGGGAACTCCTAATATATAATCTCTGGAAGTAGTGATGGGCGAATTTCTCCCGTTTCGCTTTGCCGATAAATTCACGAATTTTCTGCGAAATTCGCAAAACGTCAAACGCGAATTTTGACGCCGGCGTCCAAATATTTTTGACCCCGGCGACGATTCCAATGCTGGCGATAATTCTGATGCCCATCAAAGTCAATGGGCGCCTAGAATTGTTGTCGGAATTGTCAAAAAAAATACTTGAATTTTTGCGGCAATTTCACGAATTTACGCAGAAATTCGCCGTGAGTTTGCGCCTGGCGAATAAATTCGCCCATAACTACTGGAAAGTGCTGCTGGAATGCGTTGCTCTATATAAATAGCAGATAATAATAATCTAGTCATTTATTCACTTGCAGTTCTATGTAAGAAAGGGAATCACGTTTCCAGCATGTCGTTATTTCAGGGCATTATGAACATCTGGGATCGTTTATACAGTACATCAAACAACCAGTGTGAGCTGCTTACAGTCCTCCCTGTGTTATTATAAGATGCAATGAATATATCCTAAATGGGTCTAAAATGAGACAAAAGGAACCATTTCCCAACTGGCGTCAGCGCTTCATATCAACATTATTGTTCTGGTTTTTATCTTCCCCTTATTCCCGCATAACAACTTGGATTTTATTTCTGGGGAATGGGCAGCAATTTTGTCTTTCATTTATTTCCTTGTAATGCCTTGTGTGACCTGTGGGTCAAAAATAATTCTGCACAAATGCCCTGAGCATCCCGAAATATTCTCTTTAGGTGCTCCCTCTTCCCTTCCAGCATGTGGCATAAAAACTGCAATTATTTTGGTGCATTTCTGCTGCAGCTATAGATGCAATGCCACTAATACTACCCTGAGTAATTACAGGATTCGCCCAGCGCATTTCTTCAATAACTACAGTAAACTTACTGTTTCAATATGCTCACTTGCACACAATTCAGCCTGGGATCTGTTATCTGGAAATCAGTTATCCGAAGAGCTCAGAAACATGGAAGGACCGTCTCCCATAGATTCTATTTTAATCAGATCAAAGAAATATGGTAGAATGCAGGACAAATCAGAGGCAGTAAACTTCGACTGCAAAGTGCTTTATTGGGGAAGTAGATGCCCCACTGTGGAGCATCATTTGGGGTGTTGACACAGGATGCCCCTATAGGATAATCTAATAAAGAACCGTTATTGGTGAGCTACAGTTTACTTCAATTTTTCCATTTTAATTAGATAATTCAAATTTTGAAAAATGATTTCCTTTTGCTCTGTAATAATAAAACAGTACCTTGTACTTGATCCCAACTGAGATATAATTAATCTTTGTTGGAGGCAAAACAATCCTATTGGGTTTATTTAGGGGATTATTAATCAAAATCTGAAAATGTCTGATAATTTTCGGAAAAATACTCCAACCAAATCCGCACAGATCTTTTTCCCCTTATTTATCAATACATTATCCTGAAAATTTCCTGTGCAGGAATATACTCGATAAAACCCCGAAAAAAATTGAATCATACAATTTTTGCATTATTGACCGAAAACCACAACATCTTCGGATTATTGCCCGAAACCGAGTGCAGATCAGGACTTGAACTTCTGCATGAATTCAGCAGGTCTGAGTTGGAGTACTATTTTATTTGGACTTTTAACACCATTGGGGTATAATAAATAGTGAAAATTTGAGATTTTGGCATTCAGACTTTTATAAATAATCCTCTTAATGTTTAAATGATTTTTTTGTAAACTTAAGGTAAAGAGATCCAAACTATGGAAAGACCCCCTTATCCAGAAAACCGCAAGTCCCAAGCATTCTGGATAACAGGTCCCATGCCTGTACCTTACATCTTAAAGGGATACTGTCATGGGGAATTTTTTCAAAATGAATCAGTTAATAGTGCTGATCCAGCAGAATTCTGCACCAAAATCTATTTCTCAAAAGAGCAAACAGATTTTTTTATATTCAATTTTGAAATCTGACATGGGGCTAGACATATTGTCAATTTCCCAGCTGCCCCAAGTTATGTGACTTGTGCTCTGATAAACTTCAATCACTCTTTACTGCTGTACTGCAAGTTGGACTGATATCACCCCTCCCTCCCCCCCCCCAGCAGCCAAACAAAAGAACAATGGGAAGGTAACCAGATAACAGCTCCCTAACACAAGATAACAGCTGCCTGGTAGATCTAAGAACAGCACTCAATAGTAAAAACCCATGTCCCACTGAGACACATTCAGTTACATTGAGAAGGAAAAACAGCAGCCTGCCAGAAAGCATTTCTCTCATAAAGTGCAGGCACAAGTCACATGAACAGGGGCAGCTGTGAAATTGACAAAATGTCGAGCCCCATGTCAGATTTCAAAATTGAATATAAAAAAATCTGTTTGCTCTTTTGAGAAATGAATTTCAGTGCAGAATTCTGCTGGAGTAGCACTATTAACTGATGTGTTTTGAAAAAAACATGTTTTCTGATGACAGGATCCCTTTAATGAAACACAGGGGTATATTTACCGCAGGACAGAAGACCTCAAGAGTAGAGTTTTTGCAGATCAGTTTTTACTTCCATTGGAGGCCTGACTCTTCTTCACTCTTTTATAAAAAAAATTCTCTTATCTATAAAAATACCACTAATAAATAAAGATTGTCAGGAGAGTGACAGATTGAGTCTATAGATCACCTTCCATTCGACAGAGAAGCATGAAATAGAATTGCAGCCCTGCCTGACTGGATTAACTGAGATATTCGCTCCATGGTGCCAGGCATTTTCACTTCCCCCAGAACATAATTCAGCTTCATTCTAACTGATAAATTCCTCTAATTTTCATGTCAGATGCTAAAATCTGTGACTTGAAATGTCTCCTGATCAAGCTCTTCAAATCCTTCCTGACAGATTCGCTGAGAGGATCTCATCGCGGGTTTGGCTTAAGCGCTGAGAATTATTCCGTAGGAAGATAAAATGAGTTTGTAGCTGCTGCTGAACTAAGATCATTTTTTAATTTTTTCATCATCAGCATTTTTCATTCTGACGATTTGATATAAAACAGGAAGATTAAATAAATGTTCTGTTTCCTTTTATTTACATACATTTACTTGCAATGCCAGGCCTATAGTTTCTACTCTTTCACTTTCAGTGACCCAGTGGGCCCCTGGCTCTTGTGGGCCCCACCGGCCCATATCCACTCCCTGACGAATCTCCCTGTGGCATCTCCTTGCCGCAACCTCCCTTTATTAGTCGCGTCAAATACAAAGTATACGCATGCACGCATTTGCGGCGGGGGGCCCAGCTCAGCTGGGGACTCGGAAGTAGGGGCCAGCTTGGCATGGGACCCAGAGGGGTGGGGCCTGTGACAGCAGCCGGGTGGGCCCCGAGCCCCCCAGTCCGACCCTGTTCACTTTAGTGGGATTTACCTGAGCAAATTAGATGTTGTTCTTTTTTCAGTAAGAAAAGTTTTTAAATACATGAAAATACAACTACAAAAATACATGAAAATAGAACTGAAAAGCCCGATAACCCCTCAAAATGCAGTACCAAATATATAGGTAACGTGATTTTGACCATGGTACAGTCCTTGGTATCTACGACCGTATTACCTGATTTTACCCAATTTGGACTTGGCCGGTTGCAACTCCTGGTAGAGAACATGTTACATGGGACTATCCATCTCAGGTTGTCTCTATTCTTTGAGTCCCTATGCTGGTTGGTGTACTAACTTCTCTGGTCTCCTCCTTGGAGCCTCCGGCTGCTCTACTAACTACTCTGATCCTATTACAGAAACAACCTACACCTATAGAGGCCTACCTCTACCTCTGGCTCTCCAGCACCTACCACCCTCCTCCAGCAATTGGTTTCCAAAGAGGCTAATCACATGGTGACTTACCTTCTTAAAGGACCAGTAACGTCAAAAATTTTTACAAAATAATTCATTAGAATACAACAAAAAAAAAACACCAACACAAATTAAAATTTAAAATAGCAAAGCCTTTATTAAGAAATAACTTACAGAAACTCCACTTCCTGTCCTCTTCATAAACGGCGAAAAGGCGACCATCCATCTGCAGCGCTCAATTTCTCCTCCTGGCTATACACTGACAGCGTGTCCTCTGCCCGATCGCCTTCTCCAGCTCTTCTTCATCCAACAGCAGTATGAAGGCGATGTCTCCCGCTCCTCCGCTCCAGGAATGCAGCCCTGACTGCCGACCCCTTGCCCACTCCATCACTGTCAAGGCAGCTGAAACAAAGCAGCCGCAAAAGAATGCGTCCAACACTGAGCCGGCAGGAGGAGTAAATAAAAGTAAATCATACAACCCCGGCAGGTCCGCATTGAGTGTATTAGGAGGCTGCGTCTGCACCGCTCCAGGGCGAAAGGCTGTCCCTCCCAAATCCTGCCGTTTCACGATTCAGCCTTCAGCAGCCCAACAGCAGTTTGACAGAGGGAACAGCAGCAGCTGCAGGCGGGGAGCAGCACGGCTCACCATAAGACGCTCGTCCTCCTGGGGTTGCCGGCTCAGTGTTGGACGCATTCTTTTGCGGCTGCTTTTTTTCAGCTGCCTTGACAGTGACGGAGTGGGCACAGGGTCGGCAGTCAGGGCTGCATTCCTGGAGCGGAGGAGCGGGAGACATCGCCTTCATACTGCTGCTGGATGAAGAAGAGCTGGAGAAGGCGATCGGGCAGAGGACACGCTGTCAGTGTATAGCCAGGAGGAGAAATCGAGCGCTGCAGATGGATGGTCGCCTTTTCGCCGTTTATGAAGAGGACAGGAAGTGGAGTTTCTGTAAGTTATTTCTTAATAAAGGCTTTGCTATTTTAAATTTTAATTTGTGTTGGTGTTTTTTTTTTTGTATTCTAACGAATTATTTTGTAAAAATTTTTGACGTTACTGGTCCTTTAATGGAAAAGTAAACTTTTAAAAAATTGATGAGGGTGCTATTCTAAGAAACAAGGGAAAGTTGTTTCACAAAATGTTTCAATGTCCTTAATATATTGATAATGGGTGCAGAGGACTTCTTGCATTTGTCTAGTGCTATTCTAAGCACTTTTGCAACATTGATTCATTATTTATTTATTTTTAATTCCAAGATATTAAAGGATACATGTACTGTTAATATGAATTCATTTTGTTACAACAGCGCCACATGCTGGTCATTTTCTCACCACCAAGAAAGTTGTCAGGAGAAAAAAAGAGGACTGCTCTGATGTTCTTCTGCTTAGAAAAGATTTGAGAACGTTTTCTAATGTTTTTTCTATCTATATTAATAAAAATCAATTTACATTGCAAAGGAGCTTAGAATAGCACCCTCATCAATTTTATTATAAAGGTTTACTTATCCTTTAAAACCTCACAACCCTTTAACTTGGAAATGTTTTTAGTACAACATTTCGGCATAACAACCCAGAGTTGCTACCCGGAAATAGTGATGGGCGAATTTGTTCCGTTCTGCTTCACCGCGAAATTCCTGAAACAGACGAAAAATTTGTGTAACAAGGTTTTTGACGCCGGCGACAATACACAGCGCCCATTAAAGTCAATGGGCATCCGTTAATCGCCTAAATTGATTCCGTGAAACTTTGACGCCAGTGAATTTTTGCAGAAATTTTGCGAATTTATTGAATTCGCGCCTGGCGAATGAATTCGCCCATCACTACCCGAAAATGTTGTGCACTTTATTCTGCTATAAATGTAGTTATAAGCCTTTTACCTTCATTACATGTGTTGGCCCATGTTCCTATATTTTTGTTTGCTGAAATACTGTTACAGAGAATCCAGATGCTGTTTGGACTAGGAGCATCAGTGCATAATAACTTATATTAGTACACTATTAGTACACTTATAGGTATGCTTGTCCAGCATTTTTTATAGATCTGTTATTTAAAGTGCATACACATATTTATGGTTAACAGTTTCGCTACTTCAGAAAGAGAGAGAAACACAATGGTCACAACAAAAACACAAACAGTAACAGGAAAGGGGGAAGCGATTGGTATACAGTATACCAATCTAATTAGGACCATAACCATGGAGTAGCATCAGTCTCCCTGCTTGACCTGTTTCGCTCAAGAAATAACAAAAAACCTAGAAAATCAGAAAAAAAGAATAAGTGTGTTCAGTACAAACCCTATTCATTGTACTGATCTGAACAATGGGGTGTACTATTACCCCTAAGAGTACTGTCTTCCTCTGACCTGTGTGCCAGCTCTTAGAAATGGTTTGTGCTCATTTGTGACCTCCTAGGCAGTGCATAATTTGCACATTTCTTTGCACCTTGTTGGGTGCTTGAATTAAAAAATCATTTTTGCATTAATGAAAGCAAATGTAGGGACCCGGAAGGGTTAATTTCCCCTTCAGTTGGAGCCTCATGGCTGAGATACAGGGTTTCCTAAGGGGCAGAGCCCTTGCGATTGGTGCAGCATGGCTGATCCCAAAGGCAGCCACAAGGTGTCGCTGTGCAACAACATAAAAGGAGAATGCTATGTGCTCACAGACATTACAGTTTTAGTTTTGCTGCTGAACCTTGTTTCACTGTGGAGATAGTGAATCCTATCTGGCAAAATGTAGGCTAAAAGGGAGTTCTAAAAAATGTAGGCTAAAAGGCTGGGCAGGATCCTCCCGTGCCTGAAAGCTCAACCAAGGAGGATTTGGAGTTTGGATATTGATGAGGATCCAGCGATCTCCTGTTTGGAGAAACAGACTTTTTGTGTGCCTGCCACGTGGGAGCAGCACACAGTACTCTTTGGGGAAAAGGATTTAAGACTCTTGTCTGCCAAAGGAGTTACGGGACTTTGCCTGGCAAGGAGGGCCATGATCTTGGACTGTATATATTTTCTAGGGGATGGGTAATGAGAAATGTAAATGTGTTTACTTGACCTTTAATGTTATATAAAGTTATTTGTTACACCGTACAAGTGTGTAAGTGAATGTTTTTCCTAATGTTCCAACTGCACGTTTATTCCTGGATCCCATTTGGTGGAGGCACTGCCAGAGAGGAGTTTCCCAGTACCTTTCACTTAGCAAAGGGGACTCAGGACCTGCATCTGTAAGAATTATGTGATGTACAACCTTGGCACCAGGGGGGTGGCCAAAAATGGGTTACACAATGTTTTCTCTTACACATTTCTTTGTCTGGTTTGGTTGAGCCAATGACACAAAGACTCTTCGCTAATAACGTAAGACTTAGGGCAGAAATGTGAAAACATAAAAACCAGTGCAGCACTAAAACGATTTTGAACTCCACTGGGTAATGAACTAATCAGCTTGTGTTCCAGGCAGCAGGTTGCACAGACAGACTCCTCACACTCGTGCTTTTGCTCCACTGGGACATCTGGGTAAGAAGGAACATTCAGCATTGATAAGTTATTCCATAGCAGCATTTGTACCCCCTCAACACAAGTATACTCCTGTGTATCCCAGCTTTCATTACATTATGTACAAGCTCTGCTCCCCAGACCATATGGAAACAATTAAATATACATAAGGAACTACAACACCAGCTGAATCAGTTTAGCATATATATATAACAAATGTGCTCAACCTGGGACTTAACCAGTGTTGCTGAACTACAGGTGACCTTGGGTTGGCAGGGGGTCTCAAGCAATAAAGCTCTGCAACATCTGGAGGCCTACAGGCTGCTTATTATAATACACACAATGCTATATTCGCATTTCTACTTTTATTTGTCAAAATATGTCACAGACACTGATGGCTTAAAGATTAATTTTCTAGTATAACTGCAACACCCCATTTACTCAAGTTTGGCCATGACATCACCAAGACATGAGAATCCAGTGCAAACCTGCAATGTTGCCCTGTTTCATACATATTATTCTAATGCCTCCCCTCTCTCATATTTTCCCCAGTCTACACATCTTGAAGAGAAGTCTAAGGTGACCATGTTTGGGCTGATGATGGTGACTTTGCCCCTTCAAGATCAAGCTGGTCTACAGTATGTATGGTCCTTTCCTGATGGTCTGCCAGAGTAATATCTGTTAGGAAAATCCTGATGGACAAGGACCACATTGACCTGTTGATGTGTTTGTCTTCTAATGGGTCTACATGCTGACTCTGCCCCTTCCAGATCAAGTTGACCTACCTGTCCTATGTATGGTGCCTTCCTTATGTTCTAATCACAGTGATATCTGGTTGGAAAATACATGGTCTGAAGTATGATTTTCTGGTTGGTTGGGGAAGCCAAATAAATGGATGATCTTGAATTGTCAGTCAGTAGTGTTACTAGAGGGGGGCGGGCCCTGGTGCGTGATGCGCAGCCGGGCCTGCCCCCCTCCGTACGGCCGCATTTGTCAGTGGCGCACGGGCTGCCGAGGGGGGCCCTGAGGGGGTGCGGGTCCACTCGCACCCCCTGCTCCCCCCGTAGTTCTGCAACTGTTGTCAGTGCAATAAGGCAAAATCAGACAAAGATCCACTGGTTGGCCAAACTAGTCATACAACCGTATCTTACCTTGTATTATTGTTCAGCTTGTGTGATATTAAATTTGTGGCAATACTTAGGGTCTGTAGAAGTTCTTAGCTGGAGCAGGCAGCACAGAATCGACAGATAGGCACCATTTATACATTCTAGATGAATAATATTGCTGACTTGTGCCACTTCTTTATTAGCTTAGCTATACTGTATATGATTAAAGGAAAACTCTACCCCCAAAATGAATACTTAAGTGACAGATAGTTTTTATCATATTAAGTGGCATATTAAAGAATCTTACCAAACTGGGATATATATTTAAGTAAATTGCCCTTATACATATTTTTTCCTTGAGCCCCCTTTATATGATATGATGGTCTGTGTGCTGCCTCAGAGATTCCCTGACCAGAAATACTGCAGCTCTAACTGTAACAGGAAGAAGTGTGGAAGCAAAATACAAAACTTTGTATTGGCTCATGTGACCTAACATATTTGGTTTATTTGTGTGCACCATAAAGTCTACGATCCCAGGGGTTGGCCCTTAATTCTTTAAATAGCAGTTTTCTATTTATGATTACCCAATGGCACATGCTACTAAAAAAAGTATATTATTATGAATAATTGTGTATTTACATGAAACAGGGTTGTTTTATTCAATATATTTTAAATAGAGACCTACATTGTTTGAGGGTATAGTTTTCCTTTGATTAAGGGAACTTCTTCCCGAAACGCGTAAGGCAATGTGTTTTTGCTGAAGTTAACAAAGCAGGTTCTACTGAGAGAAGCCACTAGGGATGTAGCGAACTGTTCGCCGGCGAACTAGTTCGCGCGAACTTCGACTGTTCGCGTCCGCCGAATGTTCGCGAACGTCGCGCGATGTTCGCCAATACGAGTTCGCGTTCGATTCGAACAAAAATCGTTCGACCATTCGACCATTCGATTCCTTCGACCGCTAAAATCGAAGGATTTTCGTTCGAATCGAACGATCGAAGCCATTCGATCGAATGAAATCATTCGATCGAATGGCTTCGATCGTTCGATTCGAACGAAAATCCTTCGATCGAACGATTAAAATCCTTCGATCGTTCGAATCGAACGATTTTACTGAGATGTTCCTGCAAGTGCTGAATAGAAGCTGAGATGCCTACTTTGCCATTGTTCTGCTGAAGGCATGTTGCAGTTAATCAGAGTTCATACCACCAGTCACAAAATACTGTGCCCTATTGTAAAATACCTGTCAAGGCTGCATTCATAAACACACATAACATGAAGAAATCAAAATACTTAACTGATTTTCACATAGGTGACCGGTTAATTGTAGAATGGTTGCTTTAGTTTACTAAAACTGGAGCAGATAATTTTATAATAGCATATGTTTTGCATCTACAAGAGTAGGTAAGAGGGAAAGTTGCTCACACCACAAAATTTTAAACAATTAGGCGAGGCTGTGACAACAATGAGGCTGTGACCACAAAAATCATAAAGACAAATACAAGAGGTCCTCTGCACTCAACCCGTTATCTATATATTTAGAGACATTTTGTGCCTTGAGCTACCAACAAAAATGCCTTACCTCAAATAAAACAGGGATTGCTTGTCCACTTCAATATATGTAAGATGGCCAACTATGTCAAAGTCATCCCTGGTCTGGCCAGTCCTACACTCAACTTTTATCTGATTCATTAAAGAATTCCACTGCTTCATTGTGTATTTCCCACAGGGACCAAACATGAACAGATATTATCAAAAGAAACAAAGTTCAATATTTGGTGCGTGTATGGCAGAAGACGAGCTTACTGATATCAGCAAGACACCTGGATATCGGCTGGCTCGTTGATCAACAAAGATGGAAATTTTCAGGTGCTTTGAAGGTGCCCAAACATCAGCCAGGGTTTATTTCTGAATTTTCAGATGGAGGTATAATTCTATTGTTTCTACCTGTATATCTGACAATTCAGCTCTTAACGTTTGTAATGTTAAATTGTCGCAGGAAAGATAGCAATTGTTATGTTTTTGGCCACTTAAGTTTTACCTGCAACTAGTTTGCTTTCAAGGTTAAAACTCCCAAATGGCTGCCCTTTTTATTGGCCACCACTGGGATCACCTGACTATAGCTGGGAAGGGTGGGAGCTACAACATGGAGCTGGTCACTGCTCCTGAATAAACTATAGCAAAAGAGAGAAAGTTGTGCTCACCACTACATTTTAAACCATTAGAAGGTGGTGCAATGAGGCTGTGAATAGGGATGTAGCGAACTGTTCGCCGGCGAACTAGTTCGCGTGAACTTCGACTGTTCGCGTCCGCCGAATGTTCGCGAACGTCGCGAGACGTTCGCCAATTTGAGTTCGCGTTCGATTCGAATAAAAATCGTTCGACCATTCGACCATTCGATTCCTTCGACCGCTAAAATCGAACGATTTCCATTCGTTCGAACAATTGTAAGCATTCGATCGAATGAAAATGAATGGCTTCGATCGTTCGATTCGAACGAAAATCCTTCGATCGAACGATTAAAATCCTTCGATCGTTCGGATCGAACGATTAAAATCCTTCGATCGTTCGAATCAAACGATTTTGCGGGTGTTCGAAGTTTGCGAACTGTTCGCATTTTTGCCGGTGTTCGCGAACGGCGTTCGCGAACACCAAAACGGCAGTTCGCTACATCCCTAGCTGTGAACTTAAAATTCACACAAACCATACAGTCTCTGATTGTTGAGTCCAGTGGAATTCCCATGATCTGGTGGGGATCAGCCTTGTCCCAGTCCAATATTCAATATATTTACTTGGTCGCTGCTGAGAATAAATAATTCTACTCTTCTTATTGTAAAGATCTGTGTACTCTTGTGGCAATGTATCTGAATTAAATAACTGCCTTGCCTTGTTATTCATTCTGATTTTAGTGTATTCTATAGGGAGTTGTACAACATACAACTCAACATGTGTTTATTATATTTCTCAGTGCATTTTCTGTCTTCATTAAATTTTTGCCTATTGTTCTAGTATATATATACATATATATATATATATATATATATATATATATATATATATATATATATATATATATATATATATATATATATATATATATATATAAAACAGACAAGGAAAAGCTGTGCTCACCACTAATTTTTAAAACCATTAGGCGGGGGTGCAATGAGGGTGTGACCACAAAATACATATAGTCAAATACAAGAGTCCTCTGCACTCAACCCATTATCAATATATTTAAGACAGAGACATTTTGTGCTACTGCTACTGAAAAATGCCTTACCCTTTAAACAACACAGGGATTGTTTGTCCATATATTACAATATATTTAAGCTGGCCAACTACGTCACAGTCATCCCATATCTGGCCAATCCTACGCTTAATTTTATCTGATTCATTAAGAATTCTATTGCTTCATTATACATTTTACAAAAGGGACTAAGTTCAAAGTAAAACTCCCACACTTGATTGCCATATTATTGGCCAACAGTGCTATCTAGGGTAACCAAGTTGTCCTATTCGCTGTTTTTACTTTGCAGGAATGGTTTGGGAACTGTTTTAGCAGGAAAATAATCACATGCATCCCTACAGAATGGTTTGGCGAAAATGGGAGTTAAAAAATGTCACTTCTCTGCACAGACCTAAGGGGTGAAGACACACAGAGATACTAATAGCAGCTACTTGTCATGGCTACAAAACAGACAATAGTGAAAATTGGCTTTGCTATGAAACTACTTGTGTTTTAGCAAAGGCAATTCTCAGTATTGTCTCTGGCTGTGTATTTTGTAGCCACAAAAAGTAGCTGCTACTAGTAGCACTGTGTGTTTTCACCCTAACCCAACTGAACCCTGTGGGATTAATTGGAACCCTAATTGCAAGTCAGGCCTGATCCCCAAACATTGGTTCCCAACCTCACTACTGAACCTTGTGGCTGAATGGAAGCTATTCACACCAACAATGTTCCAACATCTAGTAGGAACCTTCCCAGAAGAGAAGTGGTCGTTTAGCAGCAATGGGGAGGACCAGATTACATTATACCCTTGGCTTTACAATGAGAGATTGGACAGGCAGGTGTTCACATACTCTGGCCATGTGTTGCAACTGTAGCTTTTCTTGCAGAACTTTTGGTGGGGCTCCGTCAAGTATTATCTAAAGTTCCACAATGGATTTGACAGAGCTGAGTTTAGATAGAAAACCAAGGCCTCTTGTTTAAAGTAAGTCCTGTAAAATAAGACTATCTTGGGGTTCATACTATCATTTAATAATTATCCTTTTAAATCAAAAGAAAATGCCATAAATAAATGACTGTATAATGCAACTAATGTCAATCATTCTCAGTTTTATTTTGACTATATTTATAACCGGTATGGTTCAATGTATGAATTGTTGCTAACACTTAACACACATGTTCTGAGCAGACGTCATAATTTGACCATGGTGTTGGCATCTATGTTTACATTTAAAGCTAAAATTCCTAAACACTAAGCAATTAATTTTGCTTTAATTAGCTGGTACAAGGTCAGTCCTTTCAACAATCTGTCAGAGACAGCATTTCTTTGCAGTGTAATTAGCTGTAATTAGCTGTCATTGGGACACAAATGACACTTTGCTAAATCCTCAACACAACACAACAATGGATTATTTCTTATACAGTATAGATTTTATAGGTATTCATTTACTAATTTGTACAAATACAAAAGACTAGCATTATTTTCACAGTGCTGCAAAAGTTGGGTTATATTTAAAGGACAATGTAAAACTCTATCCAGTTTTTTTCTGGGGACGACAACAGAATTAGTTGCATGGCGAATGCATGAGGTTATTGGCAATGATGGATGTGAAGGTCTGAGAATAGAGGAGTGATAAATATCTTGATTCTAAAACAGTAACTTTGTTATCTAAGAGGGTCTGTTTTCTTCTGTGAGGACCTGAGTTGTTTTATTATGCAAACAGAAGTAATCTTGTATCCCAGAGAGAAATATTTGTATCCCTTTCCCCCACTGAATAGATTTTATTGAACTCCAACAAACCTATTTTTTTCCAATATAATTGTGTTTAGTGCAGGCAGATATACAGGTATGGGATCCTTTATCCAGAAAGCAGTTATCCAGAAAGCTCTGAATTACAGAAAAGTAGACACCCACAAACTCCATTTAAATCAAATATTTCAAATGTTTGAAAATTATTTCCTTTTTCTCTTTAATAATAAAACAGTACCGTGTATTCACTACTATCCAAGATATAATTAATCCTTATTAGAAGCAAAACCAGCCGATTGGGTTTTCTTTAATGTTTACGTGATTCTCTAGTAGACTCAAGGTACATATATATATACATATATATGTTATTTGAATCAGACACGATTGCACCAAATAGGGAATTTTAAATGTACATTTACTATTGGTCGCATATCGAGGGTTAATTAACCCTCGATATTCGACCGTCGAAGTAAAATCATTCGACTTCGAATATCGAAGTCGAAGGATTTACGGCATTTCCTTCATTTGTACGATCAAGGAAAAATCCTTCGAATCGAACGATTTGAAGGATTTTAATCCATCGATCAAACATTTTTCCTTCGATCAAAAAAAGCTGGGAAAGCCTATGGGAACCTTCCCCATAGGCTAACATTGATGCTCGTTAGGTTTAAGGTGGCGAAGTAGGTGGTCAGAGTTTTTTTTAAAGAGACAGTACTTCGATTATCGAATGGTTGAATAGTCGAACGATTTTTAGTTTGAATCGTTCAATTCGAAGTCGAAGTCGTAGTCGAAGGTCGAAGTAGCCAAAAACATACTTAGAAATTTGAAGTATTTTTTTTTCTAATCCTTCACTTGAGCTAAGTAAATGTGCCCCATAGAGTAGTATTGTCTTAATTAATAAAGATTAGTAGTAAAGCTGATAGAGCCAAAAAGTGTTTAAAAAGGTTCTCGGAGAGCTTTATTGCAGAAGATCCACCACTGTGATGATAAAAGACTTGTGTGATCTCCCTGACCGGCCATTTCTTGTGACCAGTGCTGGAATTGGGGAGGGGTGCACGGGGATGCCATCGCTCCACTTCTTTATTTTCTTCAAAATAGCTTCCCCTCAGGGGGGATATGCACGAGTTTTGAATCCTTGAAGGTTTTTTTTTATTGCTCTTCTGCACCTCTGCATGCAAATAAAATGAAAAGGTTCAAAAGCATATAGAAAGAAAAAAAGAGAAAAGATTGCTGGAAGAGATGTAAAGAAGTGATGGAGAAGTGTTAAATAGATGAAGGAGGTGGAGTCACCAGGGTGGGTTATAGAGAACAGGTGGGAAGAGGAAAACAGGGGAAAGATGACAAGAAAATGAAGGTAGAGAAGAGTAGAAGATTGAGGATAGTAAGATAATGATATATATATTAGGGATGCACTGAATGCAGGATTCGGTTTGGGATTCGGCCTTTTTCAGCAGGATTTGGATTCAGGTGAATCCTTGTCCCTGGCCGAACCAAATCCTAATTTGCATATGTAAATTAGGGGCGGATAGGGAAATCACATGACTTTTCATTAGAAAAGAAGAATTTTTCCACTTTTTTCTTTCCTGCCTCTAATGTGCATATGCATATAAGGATTCGGTAGAATTGGCAGTAAAGAAAAGGAATTTACATAATTTTTATTTTGGGGCCACATACTTAGATAAATCTTTACATATTGGGCATCAAGCTGCTCATTACAAAGAAATAACAAAATGAAAATAGCAAAATGGCTTTGCTTTACATCGGCTTAAACCAGAAAGTGTTGGTGGGTAAAGTTTATTTTAACAGCAGGTGTGTCTTATATTTTTGTGAGTGGCTTATTTTTAGCACACCATGCTACACAGAGGTCACATCTCCATTTTTTTTGTCCATCTCTTGATCTCTAGGCTGGCTTCTTTCAATGGGTATAGTACAATAGAATAATACAGCTTAAAACATTTTATTCATATATGTCTTGGATTTATGTCTTGCATATTCCTAGAATCTATCAGCTTCCACCTCAACGCTTTCAAAAGCATTTTTTTTTAAATCTCTTTTCAACTAATGCTAGGTTCAAGAAGAAAATGTTTTAGATACAGTATGTCTTTAAGCTAAGCTTTCATCTTATATCCAGGTCATCATGACTGCACCACTTGCCATAAAAGTCAGTAATACTGAGAAACACTCCAAAACATTGACCTTGCAGATGCACCATATCAGAAGGGTCAACGAGAACAATAGAGACAAGTATTGTTTTCTTTGCTCTAAACCAGGGATGAAAGATCACAGCTTTCATGTGTTTTCTTGCTGTTTTTTCATAGAATTCTTTTGTTCACAGGGTCCATTAGCATCTAGTTCTAGTTTATATGGCATTGTAAAAGAACTGATGGCTGTATTACATAGTAAGTAAGTAAGGTTGAAAAAAGACACATGTCCATCAAGTTCAACCTTTTAGTTTTTTTTATCTGCCTAACTGCCAGTTGATCCAGAGGAAGGCAAAAAAAAAAAAACCCATCTGAAGCCTCTCCAATTTGCCTCAGAGGGGGAAAAATTCCTTCCTGACTCAAAATGGCAATGGGACAAGTCCCTGGATCAACTTATACTATGAGCTATCTCCCATAACCCCGTATTCCCTCACTTGCTAAACACCATCCAACCCCTTCTTATACCTATCTAATGTATCAGCCTGTACCACTGATTCAGGGAGACAATTCCACATCTTCACAGCTCTCACTGTAACAAACCCCTTCCCAATATTTAGGCGGAACCTCTTTTCTTCAAATCGGAATGGGTGACCTCGTGTCAGCTGGAAAGACCTACTAGTAAATAAATCATTAGAGAGATTATTATATGATCCCCTTATATATTTATACATAGTCATCATATCACCCCTTAAGCGCCTCTTCTCTAGCGTGACCCCCAATTTGGCCAGTCTTTCCTCATAGCTAAGATTTTCAATACCTTTTACCAGCTTAGTTGCCCTTCTCTGTACCTTCTCTAATACAATAATGTCCTGTTTGAGTGATGGAGACCAAAACTGTACGGCATATTCTAGATGGGGGCTTACCAGTGCTCTATACAGTGGAATAATGACCCCCTCCTCCCGTGACTCTATGCCCCTTTTAATACAGCTCAAGACCTTATTTGCCCTTGATGTTGCTGACTGGCATTGCTTGCTACAGCCAAGTTTATCATCTACAAGGACTCCAAGGTCCTTTTCCATTATGGATTTGCCTAGTGCAGTCCCATTAAGGGTATAAGTGGATATTCTTACATCCCAGGTGCCTGACTTTACATTTATCAACATTGAATCTCATTTGCCACTTAGCTGCCCAGATTGCCAGTTTGTCAAGATTGTGTTGCAAGTGCCACATCCTGGATGGAATTAATTGGGCTGGATAGTTTTATTGTCTGCAAACACTGATACATTACTTACAATACTCTCCCCTAAGTCATTAATGTTAGAATTAAGTTAAATAAAAGTGGACCCAATACCGAGCCCTGAGGGACCCCACTAAGAACCTTACTCCAAGTAGAGAATGTACCATTAACAACCACCCTCTGTACCTGATCCTGTAGCCAGTTTCCTATTCATGTGCAATCGACTTCATTAAGCCCAATTTACCTTAGTTTAAAAAGCAATCGTTTGTGGGGCACAATATCAAACGCTTTGGCAAAATCCAAACAGATCACATCTACTGCCCCCCCCCCACTGTCCAGCATCTTATCATAAAAAGCAATCAAATTTGTCTGACATGACCTATCCTTCATAAAGCCATGCTGATTGCTGCTCATAATGCCATTCACTAGGACAACAATTTGAATGTGATCCCTTAACAAGCCTTCAAATAATTTGCCCACCACAGATGTCAAACTTACTGGCCTATAATTGCCAGGCTGAGATCGTAATCCCTTTTTAAATATTGGAATAACATCAGCTTTTCTCCAATCCATAGGCACCATACCAGATGAAAGTGAATCTGAAAAAATCAGAAATAGGGGCTGGTCTTAAACTGAACTAAGCTCTCTTACAACCCAGGGGTGTATGCCATCAGGCCCTGGAGCCTTGTTTACATTAATTTTTATTAAAGCTTTCTGAATCATATCCTGAGTCAGCCACTGACTAGATTGAGCTGAGCCATTAATGCAGCTAAAAAGTGAGCCTGGGAACTCAGACTCCTCTATTGTATACACTGAAGAAAAGTAAGCACATTTGCCTTTTCTGTATCTGTTACAACCATACTGGTACCGTTATTTAATGGAGCAACACTCTCAACCTGCATCTTTATACTATTAATATATTTAAAATACTTTTTTGGGTTAGTTTTCACCTCCACCGCAATTAACTCTTCATTTCCTTTCTTTACCTTCCGGATTGCTGATTTACAACATTTATTACAGTGTTTATATTCATGAAATGCAGCTTCTGTCCCAACAGATTTGTAGTTTTTAAATGCCTTTCTCTTCTTTCCTATTAACTTAAGTAGGAGAAATAACAGCCTGTCAGAAAGTAGTTCCATCCTAAATTGCAGGCACAAATCACATGACTGGGGGCAGCTGGGAAACTGACAATATGTCTAGCCCCATGTCAGATTTAAAAATTGAATATAAAAAAATCTGTTTGCTCTTTTGAGAATTGAATTTCAGTGCAGAATTCTGCTGGAGTAGCACTATTAATGATGTGTTTTTAAAAAAACATGTTTTCCCATGACAGTATCCCTTTAAACTGTTGACAAACAGGGCACTGTATTCGATAGCCTTTATTCGATGCATCAGTATTGATATTGATTGAATACTAAGGCCAAGCTGAATGGTTGGATGGGTCAGGGGAATGATTCACAATTATTTCAAATTAGTTTAGTTTTGAAGTTTACATATTTTTGTGCTCATTTCTTCTCTTTATTTTATTGTCTTAGGTTTTTCTTTAGGTTATTTTGACTGTGAAAAGACTTGATAGCTGCAAGTAGACAGATGGTGACAACCTCTACTTATTTACAGATGGCCTGCAAAGCTTCTGAAATCATTCAAAGTGCCATTCTGTGCTGATTTAGATCAATCCATTTATGCGAGGGCCGGAAACTGCTGTCACTTATGTATGGTGGTATATGAATCATAATCCAGCCACAAAAATAAGTTATTAAAGAAGATGAAACAATTATACGCTGCATATATTCTTCTATATTCTTCCAGGCAAAGTGCCCTTTTTATATTACAGAATATAGCATGTAAATGTTTTGCCCTTTAAGGAATCTTTTCTATCTTTGTTTTGATCACATCATTATGCAGGACAACTTGTTTGCTTGAGTTTATCAGGGAATACCAGGAAAGATGTAAGCCTTGGGAATGGATGTGAGACTTGCTAATGCTTCAGAATCTTGAATAATTTCTGTACTAAGTGATACCGTCCTCCCACCAGAATGGAAAGTCTCAGTAGATCCCACATAATTGTCAATGGCAAAACTGTACAAGACTCATAGATCAGGAGTTCTATTAAATCCATTTATAATAAATGTACTGGGCTGGACACATTTATTTACTTTTGAGCATTTTATAAACTCAGACATTTCTATTTAAAGAGTCATATGTTTTTTTAAAAATTTGTTTGCTGCTCCTAGCATAGCTGTGTTTTGCTGGCTGAACATTTATGTGATGGTTTTGCCGAAAATTAAAAATTAGATCCCGTGCCAATTGGTGCAAGGCAGAGTCAGTTATATACTGGATATACACTGGCTGAAAGCAGAAGGAGACAACAAATTTCCAGTCGGCTTATGAAGCAAAGGGTTCTTTGTATAAGAAGAGACTATGGCGCATCCCTCTATAGGGATGTAGCGAACTGTTCGCCGGCGAACTAGTTTGCGCGAACTTCGACTGTTCGCGTCCGCTGAATGTTCGCGAACGTCGCGCGACGTTCGCCAATTGGTGTTCGCATTCGATTCGAAGTAAAATTTCGTTCGACCATTCGACCATTCGACCGTTCGATCGCTAAAATCGAATGATTTCCATTCGTTCGAACGATTATAAGCATTCGATTGAATTAAAATCATTCGATCGAATAGCTTCGATCGTTCGATTCGAACGAAAATCCTTCGATCGTACGAATAAAATCCTTCGATCGTTCGATCGAACGATTTTATCGAGCGTTCGAAGTTCGCGAACTGTTCGCGAACTGTTCGCTTTTTTGCCGGTGTTCGCGAACGGCGTTCACGAACACATTAACGGCAGTTCGCTACATCCCTATCCCTCTATACACTAACCAATACATGAGAATATCTCTAGGGCTAATATTAAAGACAAACATCAGGTATTCCTTTGTGCAGAACTGCTCATCCACGTACACAGGTGGGTCTGATGCTTCTTCCCTGAGGTCATGAATTAGGATTTCTTTCTATTGTTTGGTTCATAGTTGTATGTGATTAAGAGTCGGCCCAATGGAACTGCTTCATATACAGTAACAGCACTAGAAGCTCATTGTTCCATGATGGAAATTCAGGTATGGCATCCGTTATCCTGAAACCTATTATCCAGAAGGCTCCCCGCGACTCCATTATAATAATTATAACCCTAATTTGGTTACTGTCTCTTAAAATAGCAATTTACCCATGGCAATCCAGGGGCCCGAGTCCCTTTTGCGTATGAAAAGTACCAGGAACTGGGAATTACAGCGCCGTGCCTCCACCTAGGGCACTCAGGAACACACCTCAGGGGGATTCCAGTATGAATATTAAAACACAGACAGTTTGCAAATAAACATATATAAACTTTATTTCAACTGCAGTAAAACTTGGGTAAACTAATACACCATGCACTCCTACACTGGGGACACATGAGACACTACCTAAATCACTATTAGGTACTTAACTGTTGCTCCAACACAGTCAAATTTCAAAGTTCCAATCCTTTAATAACCACACAGTTCAAATGAAATATCCCTTCCCCAGAGCTCTTATTCCCGAAGGTGCGCTACCATTTCCCAAAAGTACCTCTCCCTTTGGAATTTAGCAGCAGCTCCCACGTAGCAGGTAAATACACAAGACTTGTCTTCACTTTGGGGCCCACACTTGTATCCGTGCCAGTATCCTCCCTTGGGTGGCTCACTCACCGGGGTGTTCTCAGAGGCAGTCACACTGGAGATTACAGGCAGCTCTGCAGCAGGATAAATCTCACCAGTGGCACCTTTCTCCTTCTGATTCTCTAGCAGCTTGGCAGGCTCTCCCTCCACAGATTCCACAGATTTAAAGGAACAGTTCAGTGTGAAAATAAAAACTGGGTAAACAGATAGGCTGTGCAAAATAAAAAATGTTTCTAATATAGTTAGTTGGTACATTTCTGTTCAGTGAGTTTGTAATTGACCCTCAGCATTCAGCTCAGATTCAAAAGCAACAGATATGACCCACGTGGCCCCCCCTCAAGTATCTGATTGGTTACTGCCTGGTAACCAGGGTAACCAGTCAGTGTAAAGCAAGAGAACTGAAAAGCAGGAAGTAGTGTCTGACTGACATGTTACACATCAAATCACTCCAGCCTTTATACATTACATTTTTGGCTAACTAACTATATTAGAATTTTTTTTTATTTTGCTCAGCCTATCTGTTTACTCAGTTATTATTCTTAAAGGAATTGTTCAGTGTAAAAATAAAAACTGTGTAAATAGATAGGCTGTGCAAAATAAAAAATGTTTCTAATATAGTTAGTTAGCCAAAAATGTAATGTATAAAGTCTGGAGTGATTTGATGTATATTATGTCAGTCAGATCACTACTTCCTGCTTTTCAGCTCTCTTGGTTTACACTGACTGGTTACCCTGGCTACCAGGCAGTAACCAATCAGAGACTTGAAGGGGGGCCACATGGGTCATATCTGTTGCTTTTGAATCTGAGCTGAATGCTGAGGATCAATTACAAACTCACTGAACAGAAATGTACCATGTGGCCCCCCTTCAAGTCGCTGACTAACTCAGAGTTATAGAGCTGAAAAGCAGGAAGTTGGATTCTGGCTGTTTTATTAGACATCTGTTCACTCCAGCCTTTATACATTACATTTTTGGCTAACTAACTATATTAGATACATTTTTTATTTTGCACAGCCTATCTATTTACACAGTTTTTATTTTCACACTGAACTATTCCTTTAAGGTCCCCATAGACGCGACGATTCTTCTTGCCGAATGACCGATTTTAGGGAAGCCCGACCGATCCTTCGAAATTATCGTGCGGTTAGTGGTATTCGAACGATCGTACATCTTACGATTTTTCGGCCGACATCTGTCGGGAAATTGATCGGCCAGGTCAAAAAATCTTTGTCGGTCCCAGTGCAATCTCTCTATGTTTGCAGGGCCAGGCAGGCAGCTCCCCTTTGTTTATCTGGCAAATTGGTCTTTTTAGTTGATAGATTCGTACGATCGTACGATCGTTCTGAGAAGATCGTGGTCTCACGATCAGGATCTGATCTTTTAAAAATCTCAACATCTATGGCCAGCTTTACACTGAACAATTCCTTTAACAACTTCTCTGTACTTGACAGTCTTACAGCTACTCATGCTGGCTCTGTTTGGCTCCAAAGTTAGGCACATCCTCTCTCCCAAGGATGCACTGGGGTGCCCAACCAATCGGATCGTTCTCCAGCCTGTAACTGGGCTGGATGATGTCACAGGCAGAAAAACAGGGGATTCCTCTTGTCCCCTACATAAAGTCAAATTTTTAAAAATTATTTCCGTTTTGTAATAATAAAACACACAAAGAAGGGCAAAATGTAGTATTCAGTGTTGTTGCATAATTCTAACGTTACATTTTCAGTATTAAGTAACTCATACCTGCTCTGCGCTCTTTTGTGTTTAAAAACACAAAAGGCCAAATTCCCTAAGTGGCGCAAATTTACTAGCGACCACTTCGTTCACTTCGCAACACTTCGCCAGTCGTAAATTCGCCAGGACAACGCTAATTCCCTAAAGTGTGGAGATGCGTCCAGAGTGTCAGACTGCTATGTGTTGTTTTTAGGATTCATAAATGGAGTGTGTAAGGTATGAGACCATAGGGTAACCTGACTGTGTTCTAGTCAATATTTAGCTATTAAAGGGGTTGTTCACCTTTACATTAGCTTTTAGTATGATGTAGAGAGTGATATTCTGAGACAATTTGCAATTGATTTTCATTTTTAATTATTTGTGGAATTTGAGTTATTTAGCTTTTTATTCAGCAGCTCTCCGATTTGCAACTCCAGCAATATGTTTGCTAGGGTCCAAATTACCCTAGTAACTATGCTTTGATTTGAATAAGATACTGGAATATGAATAGGAGAGGCCTGAATAGAAAGATGAGTAATAAAAAGTAACAATAACAATACATTTGTAGTCTTACAGAGCATTTGTTTTTTAGACGAGGTCAGCGACCCCCATTAGAAAGCTGGAAAGAGTCAGAAAAAGAAAGCAAATAATTCATAAACTATAAAAATGAAAAAGTTGTTCAGCCATTCTATAACATACTAAAAGTTAACTTAAAGGTGAACATTTAAGAACATCTTGTATGGAGTAATGTTACATAAGAGTGTCATCCGTTTTAGAAAAAGTATAATGTCTTTGTGAATAAATGCTTTCCGACTGTGAAGTTTTATATTAGTGTGTTGCATGTTTAATACATTAAGAATAAAAAATGGGATTGCATAAAATCATGAAAAATAACTTACAAGGGATCAGAGAATTAGATATAGTGTAAATGTGTGTTTGTGTATACACATATTCAACTGTCAGAATTGAAAGAAACATCCCCAAAAAGGTCAAACATAATTCTCCTATACTTAAATCAGGCTCTTCCCTTAATTAAAATGAGAATAAAATTGAATCAGTGTTTACATTCCAAGGATGATTAATAAGAGCAATATAAACCCTTTCCACTCTACAAAGGGGTTTGATATATGTAGCTCTGTGTTCCAAACCTAATGGATTCTGTCATTGACCTGGAATGACTCAGGGGACATCTGACCCTAATTCTTTCTCATGATATGTTTGCTGATCACAAGTGACACGGGTTTAACAGCTACATAAGTGCGCTCTGATGTGAGCTATCAGTGGAAATTCCATTTTACCTTTATTGTCTTTTCCCAAGAGCATCTAGTCCAAAAATCCCTCTGTTATACCAACGGAAACAATATTCTTTCAACTTCATGTGCGTTTCCTTTGGAACTAATTAATATATTCACAAGGCTTCGAATGGCAGAATAAGAATATCCAATTTCAATTAGGGCTATGATCTGAAGAGTTCAGGCTTGATATTTACAGTATATATATATATATATATATATATATATTGTATATATATATATAGATATATTATGAACTGGATTTCAGCATGAACATATTTTTTTCTAAAAACTTGCACTTACAAATAAATGCAAATTATATTAAAGGCTTTTTGAAATTAAAAATGCATATGTTAGATTTGTGCTGATACCAGACTGACTTCAATGGACACAGGGGAAAATATTACATGAAAAAATTGCAAAGCTTGTCAAAGTAACTTAGTAAGTCATCTACCAACTTGTTCCCAACAGATTGATGTAGCGCACCCGTAAGTGGGTCTGAGATATGTAACAAAATTAGTGTGACTTGCTGCCTATGTATCTCAGGTACCCTTAAGGGGTTATTTATTAAAGTCTGACTGCCAAAAACTCGAAAAATCTGAGGTTTTTTTACTATAAAATCAGAATTTTTAATGGAAAAAAACCATCTAATTTTTGGTGATTTATTTTACCCCGAGGCTGCTGAAAGTCCGAGTTTGAAAATACTCCATCTCCAAGCTGTTGGGGTCCTGTAAAAGTCAATGGCAAAGGTCCCGTTTCAAATTTGAAGATATTTTGGTCTGTGCTGAATTTCAGCCAAAAATCCAAAAAAATCAGGGATTTCGAACCATTTCATGAAAAATTTTAATGTTTTGTGTATAAAACCCGAACTTTTTTCAAGTTTTTTTCCCGAATTGATTTTATCAAGTTTTTTCAAAGATAAATAAGGTCAAATCATGGTTTCTAGTTTGGTTGGACTTTTTTTTACTTAAAAAAATTAATTTTGATAAATAACCCCCTTAGTCTGTGGGTAATTCCCGGCAGTGTGTAATGGACCTTTAGGCACCTTACCCTCAGGTAAATCCTGCTTGACTCCTGTTGCACAGATTGACCAGGTTGAAATGAAGTACAGGCATATTGCTTCTTCAGATAATGCACTGGTTTATTGAAAACAGCAGAAGTTCTTGATCTCAGACTGCAGCCAGTATATGTCCTCAGGTAGATTCAAATAAACAATGGAATATAGGGTTGCCACTTTCCCATACGGCTGAGACTGGGAAGGGGGCAGGGCTGTGACATAGAAGGGCGTGGTTGTGACATCAGGGGACGGGGCTATGACACAGTGATCGCGATTGCCTGATCGATGTGTCAATCAAGGGAATCCTGCCCGGTTTTCCTTATTTGGAAAACTGGGCAGGAAGTTTTGACCCGGGCAGCTCTTAAAAATACCGGGCTGTCCTGGTCAAAACCGGACAGGTGGCAACCCTAGTTGAAAACCTTAACACTTTACAAAGTTACAAGTAGATCCCTCTCAGGGGGTAGTGCAGACTGTGTTGGTGATTTTCCCCAGCACTAGGGATCTCAGGGTGCATGTTGCTCCTTGGCACTTTCCATGATCCTGAGCACCCATTTGTGTCCCTGTCTGATGGCTTGATTACTGCTAGGGTTGCCACCCAGCTGGTATTTTTCTGGCCTAGTCAGTAAAACACCTGCCTAGGCCGTGGCTGGTATTACAAATTTACCGGCAATAAAGCTGCTGGTAAATTTGTAATACCCTTAACAAAACCCCTTGGCCCTCCCCAATCCACTGCAAACGTAACTTTTGTCCACCTTCAGGCCTTTGCCGTGACTCGGCCATGCCCCTTTTATGTCACAGCCCGTCCCTTTTGACATCATGGCCCGCCCCCTTTTGTTCCCACCCCCCACCAGCTGGTAAGAATTTTATGAAAAGTTGGCTAGCCTAATTACCGCAAGGGTGCTCACCCCAATTACTCTCCTTGTTGGAGCCAGAAAGCTGTTTGCTGAGGTAATCTGCTACTATCTTGCTACTATCTTGCTACTATCCTGCTCCTAGACGGACTATAACATAAAACTCCTGCCACTTAATAAACTTTCCCTAACCTGACACTGCCCAGACTCACTATTGTACCCACCTCCCCGCAATGTTGGATCCAGGAAGAGAGACCTGAGCACATGTGTTTGCTCTCCCTTACTATAACAAACTAAACGTTAATAAAGGGATACTGTCATGGGAGAAATTTTTTTTTTCAAAATGAATCAGTCAATAGTGCTGCTCCAGCAGAATTCTGCACTGAAAGCCATTTCTTAAAAGAGCAAACACATTTTTTTATATTCAATTTTGAAATCTGACATGGGGCTAGACATATTGTCAGTTTCCTAGCTGCCCCCAGTCATGTCACTTGTGTTCTGATAAACTTCAATCACTTTTTATTGCTGTACTGCAAGTTGGAATGATATCACCCCCCTCCCTTTTCCCCCTCAGCAGCCAAACAAAAGAACAATGGGAAGGTAACCAGATAGCAGCTCCCTAACACAAGATAACTGCTGCCTGGTAGGTCTAAGAACAACACTCAATAGTAAAATACAGGTCCCACTGAGACACATTCAGTTACATTGAGAAGGAAAATCAGCAGCCTGCCAGAAAGCATTTCTCTTCTAAAGTGCAGGCACATGTCACATGACTGGGGGCAGCTGAGAAATTTACAAAATGTCTAGCCCCATGTCAGAATTCAAAATCGAATATAAAAAAATCTGTTTGCTCTTTTGAGAAATGGATTTCAGTGCAGAATTCTGCTGGAGTAGCACTATTAACTGATGCGTTTTGAAAAAAATGTTTTTTCACATGACAGTATCCCTTTAACTTGAAGGTGAACCACCCCTTTTAACCCTCAGGGTCTCTACATTGCAATGGGAATATAGTTATAATTCTGTTTTGCAAATACCCTTTATCCTGTATTTTATAGCAAACTAATAGGAAAGACAATAGACAAACAGAAGACGGAGGGTAGAAGGGACAGTGCTAGTGTGAAGTGACCTTGCTGTATTTTGCAGTATAAGGTGAGATTGTTAGGAGAATCAGGCTACTGAGAAAAATAATCCCACATGTAATAACTGTCTGGAAGGAGGAAAGTGGGGAAAAGTCATGCTAATTCAGATCAGCAAAAGAAAAAGCAGCTGTTCAATCCCATTAACTTCAAAGTCCTTATGAATAAGTCAAGTATAATTCCTTTGAGAAGTCCATGGCTGTTTTTTTATGACAACCCAACTTCAAGTATAAGCGAAGAAAGATCAGAGATGTAATTAATCCAGACAGATTCTTTACTCCATCCATTTGCCCATGACAAGAGTGACCACCTTCTGACATAAACACATATAAAGATCTAATCGTTTGAGGTCAACATACTCCAAAAAAAATTCTTATCTCAGTCGTGCAGCCATGAACCCCCTCCTCCAGCTTCAAAAACCTGAAGGCTATGAATCTGTCATCCCTGATTTAGGTCAGGAATAGCTTCCTTGGAAGTTGGAGCTTGGGTGCTTTCCTATATACAGATCTAATGCCATTTACTTGCACTGCTGTAGAGAGAGATTCTATTTATTTCTTACACTGGATTATGACCTAAACCCATCTAATGAGTGACTGCTCTAGAAGTAGGCTCCCCTTGCTTGACATTAAAGCTGGCTATACACAACTGATGGCTTATTAGTTTTGTGTATAGAGTCAAAACAAAAACCTAATCTAATGATGTATAGTGATGGGCGAATTTGCGCAAAATTCACGAAACGGCGCCGGCGTCTAGTTTTTTCGACACCGGCGCCTGTTTTTGAATTTTTTCCGCGAATTTTCGTGGGCGTTTTGCGAATTTATTCGCTGACGGCGAATCGCGCAAATTCGCCGCAAATTCGCACCTGGCGAATAAATTCGCCCATCACTAATGATGTAGTTATTTTCCTGATTGGTCTATGTTGTCTCGCATGTGATCTGATTGATCCCCCAATGTATAGCTGTCTTAACATCTACTCCCTCTTTCTTTTTAATTTATACACACTTCGCTTGTTGGGTGGTTAATTTGGGAACTTTAAGCAACATTGGCCAGCCATTATTTGGATATGTACAGGTATAGGACCTGTTATCCAGAATGCTTGGGACCTGGGGCTTTCTGGATAATGTATCTTTCTTTAATTTGGATCTTCATACCTTAAGTCTACTAGAATGATGTAAAACATTAAATAAACCCAATAGGCTGGTTTTGCTCCAATAAGGATTAATTATATCTTAGTTGGGATCAAGTACAAGCTACTGTTTTATTATCACAGAGAAAAAGGAAATTGTTTTTTGAAAATTGCAGTATATGGATGAAATGGAGTCTATGGGAGATGGCCTTTCTGTAATTCAGAGCTTTCTAGATAACAGGTTTCTGGGTAACGGATAGCTGTACTGGTATTTTACATATTTTATTATTCTGTTAAAACTGAAGGCTGCTCAGCACAATTTCCACGGACTCATTATTACTAAAATTGTGTGCTCTTTACCCACGATCAAATGTGTTTTTCAAAACTGTAAATATTATGTTGGAATCATTTTTAAAAAATGTGGATTATTTGATTATATTGGAGTCTATGGAAGATGAACTTTCCATAATTCGGAGCTTTCTGGATAACAGGTTTCTGGTTAACGGATGCCATACCTGTACATGTACTTTTATAATGTTGGGTCACTGCAAAACATTTTCAGTGATCACAGTAAAAATCTACATTTTACAATCTACAAAATCCACATGGCTCATACAGCGCTGGTGTCACTGGTTCAATAGAGGGTTCTAGGGATCCACCGAATCTTTCTAAATAGAATCTGAGACAGGCCTTCCTATAAGGTTTATTGACAGAGTTGCCTGGAGCAAACAATGATTAAAAGATTTTACAGTTGTATCTGATATCAGAAAGGATTTGGTCTTCCTGACATCTGCATCAGGGCATGGCGTGATTTAATAATGGTGCTGGAAGGTCTTGGGTTTGATCCTGAATGTACAAAGAGTTAGTATGTTCTTTATCTACTGAACCATATACACAGCTGAATATGATACTGGCAATGACTCCGATAACATGTGTAACATGGTGGTGCCATTTTCTGTGACCCAGATGTGTCTGGATTGGCTGGCATATAGTACGATGCATGGCCAAGCTCTATTTTCATTAAAAAAAAGGTAATTCACTAAAATAGTAGGATTAAATCAAAAGAATAGAAATTCAATCTAGATGATTGTTTTTCAGTGTGACGTGGTGTTTCCTTGGAATTGAGGTGATAAATGTACTTTCTTTGGCTTCTCCGACAAAATGATGGCTTGGACTGGAAGCGAGACCATAAAGGTTGCATCAGAAATCCCCAGTCACCAAAATAAATGCAGCTACTATACTAATACTAGTACGAGATGGGATTAATTTAAAGGAACAGTAACACCAAAAACAACTATAATTTAAATGAATGACAATATAATGTAGTGTTGCCCTGTACTGGTATTTCTTAAGAATAAGAAATACTTGCGTTCTTAAGAATCCCATTTTATACTACAGAGCTTATATCTTATCTGCTGTATGTCCTGGCTGCCCCCATGGCTACATAGTATTTTGTTTATATAAACTATAGTAGTACTTATCTGTTATCTACTGTGTATCCTGTGCTTGAATGGCTGCCCCCATGGCTACAGAGCAGCTTGTTTATATAAACTATAGTAGTACTTATCTGTTATCTACTGTGTATCCTGTGCTTGAATGGCTGCCCCCATGGCTACACAGCAGCTTGTTTATATAAACTATAGTAGTACTTATCTGTTATCTACTGCGTATTGTGTGCTTGAATGGCTGCCCCCATGGCTACACAGCAGCTTGTTTATATAAACTATAGTAGTACTTATCTGTTATCTACTGTGTATCCTGTGCTTGAATGGCTGCCCCCATGGCTACACAGCAGCTTGTTTATATAAACTATAGTAGTACTTATCTGTTATCTACTGTGTATCCTGTGCTTGAATGGCTGCCCCCATGGCTACACTGGAACTTGTTTATATAAACTATAGTAGTACTTATCTGTTATCTACTGTGTATCCTGTGCGTGAATGGCTGTCCCCATGGCTACACAGCAGCTTGTTTATATAAACTATAGTCGCCCGAATTTGCCTCACAAGGAAACTTCAGGCAAGTTCGGAAAACAAATTGCTCCGAGTGCCATCCCGCTGGTGATTTACATTTCAGCCAGCGGCCGCGGGAAGGCAGGGAGGCAGTTTGGGGAGATTAGTCGCTTGAAAAAGAGAAGATTTGACGCCTGTGTGCCCTGACCCTAAGATTCTACTGTGAAAATATAATTAAATTAATGTGCTGGACAAAATGCCCTTTACAGAATGTTGCAGATTTTGATTTTGTTGCTGTATACTATACACATTATTTGCTATTTAAGTGCTCACATACTCTTCATTACTGAACTGACTAGGCTGTTTCTGTTCACTATAAATACACGTCTCAATAAATACAGTACATGTATGGGATCTGTTATCCGGAAACCCATTATCCAAAAAAGCTCAGAATTACGGAAAGGTAGACTCCCAAAGACTCCATTTTAATCAAATCAAATTTTAAAAAAAACCATTTCCTTTTTGTCTGTAATAATAAAACAGTAGTTTGTACTTGATCCCAACTAAGATATAATTAATCCTTATTGGAGGTAAAACCAGCCTATTGGGTTTATTTCATGTTTATTTGATTTTCTAGTAGACTTAAGGTATAAAAATCCAAATTACATGTGTTATCCGGAATACGACAGGTTCAGAGCATTTTGGATAACAGGTCCCATACCTGTACAGTTTTATGTAAAATGAATAGTGATTTAGCTTGAATAAATGAGATTGGGACCACATAAGGCCACCAAAGAGGGCAACATTTTCAGTAAGGGCAAATAAGGATTTGGCTTTCCATTATTCCAACTGCATTAAAGCAATAAAATGCAAAGGGCAGGTACCAGTCTCAAAGATCAGAAACATTATATTCCTTTCCGAACTTTCAGAAATTATTGGTGATATTACACTTACCTTGTGATCTGCACAAATGCCCCAATGCTTTAAATATATGTGCTGCAGTGTTAAAGGGGTGGTTCACCTCTACGATAACTTTTTTAGTGGCCCAGAGGGAGGGAGGTTGGGTTTGTGGGAGGCGGAGAAGGAGGATGGGCAGGTGGGTAGGAGGCGGAGATAAAGGGAGGACAGCCTTGTTGTGGCCATAAAGTTGAAGTGAGCATGTGGCCCCTCTGAAGTTCTTTTGCAGGGGGACCTGGTGTGGTGCATCACTAGTTATTACCCTTAGGTGTCACCAGTATAGGAACTCAAGTGGTCAGACTCGGGGATAGCAGATTCCGCTAGCTGCCCAAAACCCTCCTGGGGGCTGCTAACAATAAACAGATCCTCCTACATTGATTTGCAATGATTTTCAGGTATCACACTGCCTTCCATGATTTGAAGCATTCACTGCTTGAACAGAAGACTTTGGGATCAATCTTAACCCTTCCAACTCTTCTTTATGAGATACCTTTACTAATGTCCCCAATGCCTATATCTACAACATAATTGAAAAAAAGCAGCCACTCACCCCTTGTTAAAAGCAACATAAATGTAACTAGCCAAAAGTGAGACCATGCCCCAAATCTTATTTTAGCCTCTACAGCGAGATATCATCAAATACTACTGACTTTTGTATTCCAACGAAGCACAATTAGGCAGGGACATCTGTAAAATGATAATATAGTGACTTTTTTTAGTTGATGAGAATTACTACTGATTTGAGTTTTTATTCAAACAGACAGGCACATGATGATGATGGTGATATTGATAGGATTTGCCTTGGAATTATCAACTGGGAAAACCATTTATGGATATCAAAGGCAGATATATCAAGGGTCATATATGCATATATCTTAATCATGTAGTGTGAAATGTTCAGGGACAAGTTGAACACATTACTGGGAGATCCTATCAGTAGTAATGAATGAAACTTTTGACAATGTTATCTTGATATCCTATGACTAATGTGAACATTGATGGAATGGAGAAATTCCATGATTCTAATTAGGGATGCACCGAATCCAGGATTCGGTTCGGGATTCGGCCAGGATTCGGCCTTTTTCAGCAGGATTCGGATTCGGCCGAATCCTTCTGCCGGGCCGAACCGAATCCGAATCCTAATTTGCATATGCAAATTAGGGGCAGGGAGGGAAATTGCGTGACTTTTTGTCAGAAAACAAGGAAGTAAAAATGTTTTCCCCTTCCCATCCCTAATTTTCATATGCAAATTAGGGTTCGGATTCGGTTCGGTATTCGGCCGAATCCTTCGTGAAGGATTCGGGGGTTCGGCCGAATCCAAAAAAGTGGATTCGGTGCATCCCTAATTCTAATGCGAGAACCGCCTCCATGCTAAACTGTTTTTTTAAAATTTTAGCAATAAAACGAAGTATATCCTTCCCCACCATGAACCAAATGTGTTAATGAACGAATAAGAGGTGTGAATGTTGATGGATTATTTTAATGTAGGACTGGAAAGCAGTTTATCATCCCTGTAATCATTTCAGGCCTATAAATTATTCCTATAAATACTTTTCTTCAGCAGGCAGAGCCTAGGCCGCTGGTGTTCCTCGCCCCCATCCCCTCCCTTTTATTTGGGCAAGTTTTCATCATCGGGACTGGAGCAATGGGGATTGACACACGGGAAATTGAAAAAAACTATTTTATCTCCTGCACATCCCCAGTGTTTCTGAACCATTGTGGGGTGGTTGAGCAGCATGCCGCCCCTAAAATCCTGCCACCCTAGGCCCAGGCCTTGGTACTGCACAATACATTATGGTTTATATTTATTGCAAGAAAATAAAAGAAACAAAAACAGACAATTCTACGATAAAATGAAAAACTGGTGTACTAAGGGCAATAGAGGGTAGGGCGAAACAATTCAGGGAGTTGATATTACAGTACTACTCTATTACTTAGAGTAGTACTGCAGTACAGCAAGGAATATTACTGCCTCCATGGATGACAAGATATCTGTGCAATTTTAGGAAAATAAATAAGAAACATTTTTTGCGTAAAATTTTCAAAAAGTTTCTGATATAAAAGTATACACTCTTACTTGGAGTCATAACTACAACCAGGGCTGGGCCGAGCCGACCGGGTGCCCTAGGCAACCCGATCACTAACCCTGCCCCCCTGTGCATGTACCATAATGGAGGGGGAGGGCAACGAAGGGGAGGGGATGACAGAAAATTTAGGCAAGAGCAACAGAGGGGAGTGAAGCAAGACTAGGGGGCAGATTTATCAAAGGTCGAGGTGAAGTTTCGAATTGAAAAACTTTGAATTTTGAGCAATTTTTTGTGTCCTTCGACTAGGGAATAGTCCAACTTCGATTTGAATATGAAAAAACTTCAAAATTCGAAGGTCGAATTTTTTTGAAGTACTGTCTCTTTAAAACTTCGATTTGAATTTGAAAAAACTTTGAAATTTGAAGGTCGAATTTTTTTGAAGTACTGTCTCTTTAAAACTTCGACATCGACCATTCGCCACCTAAAAGCTGCCAAAGTGCTATTTTAGCCTATGGGGGACCTCCTAGAACCTGTATGGAGGCAATTGGGGGAGTTTGGGAGATCGAAGGTCGAAGTTAAAAAAAACTTTGAATCGAAGTATGATCGTAGTATGATCGTAGTACGGTCGTACGATTCAAAGTAGACCGAATTCGGCCCACTTCGACCCCAAAAAAACTTCGACCACCATTCAGTTGGTCTTTTTGAATTCAACGTTCAAAGTTTTGACCTTCGACCTTTGATAAATATGCCCCTAGGAGTAGGCAGAAGACCCTTGAACAGGCGCCCTAGGCAGGTGCCTCTTTTGCCTACCCTTTGTTCCGGCCCTGAATACAACTAAGGGGTTTCTTACTAAAACCCTTTTTTTTTTTTTAAACTATATTTTACCAAAAACAAACTCAACCTAACTCACATCCACCAATTTGGCTTATTTACTAATATTTCAGGCAAAAAAAATCAGATCAGAAAACTCGAATTTTCTCAGTTAAGAAACAAAATACACAAAAATTTTGAGTTTAAATTTGAATCTTACGTCTTTATTGAATTGCCACTAGAAAAACTCAAGCTATTTGTGTTTTGGAGCAAAAACGAACTTCAAACACCCCAAAAGTCCCAAAATTCATGAAGGTTAAAAATATCTTCAAATGGGACAACTGCTATTGACTTTTATATGAATTCAACAGGTTTTAAATTGAGTATTTTTGGATACAGACTTTTAGCAGCTTCGGGGCATACTAAATCTCACTCAAAAAACTTGACTAGAAAAAAATCAAGTTTTAATAAATAACCCCCTTAGTGTCAATTAAGATGCCCTGATTCACTGTGACTCCAACAATTGATACTGTATGCTCAAATGACAGAAGCATTAATACTTTTTCCAAAATAAAGAACAGTGACAGCCGGGGTAACTTCAAATAGGCATTTGCCTGTCTTTTATTCACAGCAGGGTTTTTTTTCTTCACAGATTGTTTCAATTGCACATAAACTAGGAAGTAAAATTAATTCTTATGATACCAGAACAGACTGGTTAACTGGGAGTCTGAATATCTAAGAAACCTGCTCTCCGTTTAGTACTCAGTGGGCTAATTTATCAACACTGGGCAAATTTGCCCATGGGCAGTAACCCATGGCAACCAATCAAATAGCTGCATTCATTGTTCTACTTGCAGCTGGCTTCAAAAAGCTAATCACTGATTGGTTGCTATAGGTAACTGCCCATGGGCAAATTTGCCCAGTGTTGATAAATGACCCCCACTAACTATTGGTGCCATTATGAACATTATTTTCTCGCAAGATTTTCCTCAGCTGTCTCAGCTGCCATGTACATTTCCCACTTCACACTCAGAGACCCCCCTACCCTTTTTCATGGATGACTATTTAATTCCAGTGCCCATACTTTTTTACCCTGATAGACCACAGTCCCTGTTATTCTCCACACCTTCTGTGCCTCATATAGCATTCTGGGAAAGCTATACCTTCCATTTAGGGTGTAACATAAGGTTTCCCAAACTCAGAACTACCACCCAAGGACCCGGTCACGGCTCACTCTTCTGTCTATAGCAGGCGCCTTTGGCTTCACCAGGACTTAATTTGAGAGGACCAAGGGCTAGGGAACTGAACGTATGCAGAAAGCATAGGGGAGCAGTCAGCGAGATGTGGAACAGGCAAGGTCAATACCAGACAGGCAATGCAGTACCAAATCAGATAATAGAAAAGTAGTCGAGGTCACAGGCCGAGATCTTAACCAAACAGTAGCGTGGTACAAAATCAGGATCCAGAGAATAGTCAAATACAGGCAGAGGTTGGTACAGGCTGAAGAATGGCAGAGTCAGGAACAGGCAAGAGTCAGGAACAAGAACAGACTAAGAACACCCAGGAACTATAGGTAGACATTTACATTGGGAAATGGGAATCGGACATTTGAGCCTTTTCATATTTGAATTTCACACCAACGAACCACTGAATAAGGCTGAAAATAACCGAGCAGGTCAAACCCAGAAGCTGCGAAGATTAGGAGCGGAGCACAGAAGAAGCAGGTTGGCATCCCCGCAGTGAGCGTGGCGGGCGTCCTTCCAGCCCCACTAGACCAACAGGTACTTTTTGGTTTTTACACAACTGTGACCCCTATTGCTTTGTTCCCCTTTAAAGGCCAAGACTGATACCTGAATTCCTTGACTTACAAACTTGAAATGGAAGGCAGGGTCACTAACTTGTCCTTCTAGACAAGTGATTTTTTTTAGTTTTAGACCCACTCCATATACACTATGTTTATAGATTTGAAACAGTATTGGTGTATTAGTCATTTTGCCACATAGCCAAGCATATCTAGCATATTAACTACATTTTACCCCAAGACTCAACATACTTGCCCTTCAAGCTGAGCTTTCAGGAATTTATTGGAAAACAGATAGTCATTCTCCCCACATCTCACCCCACTTCAATTTAAGCCGCCCTGATTTTACTCCAAAGCCCCAGTTTGGGATCGATTGAGCTTTCTGTGTGAGGACAAACACATAAATGTAGGGGGATAAGTTGTGTGAAGGAATAGACAGCTTCCAGGCAGTATTATCAAACTGCAAGTGTTCTTTTTATTAGCAGTGTAAAAACTACATGTTTCGGGTACAAACTCCTCATGTACCTAAAACATGTAGTGATTACTTTAGGAGTGTGACACAGACTCCTTGGAACCTTTCTACGAAAAGATACGCGGGAACCAGCAACTTTTTTTACTCTCAGCTATAAAAGAAGGGGGTGTTGGGTCTAGACCTCGGTGAGTGTTTTTTCCAATGATACAGCCAATGCCCTTTTCAAAGTTTCAATCAGAGAAGCAAGTTTATTGAGATATAGAATAAAGAAGCATTCAGCAGCTCGAGAGAACGTTCTACCCATCCCGATCCTTACACACATATTTATTAGGTTTCGTATCATTTCAAAAGCATTGTGTTATACATGATTGGTTAAAATACCACTGCAAAATCTACGTAATGAGGCTAAGAAAAATATTCTTATATGGGCAGTGATGGACGTCAATTCGCCAGCGTCAAAATTTGACGCCCAATGGCCAAAATCCTCCCCGTCATCTAAATTGTTGCTGCGTCAGAACCATCAACGGTGTCGAGAAGACTTAGGGGCAAATTCACTAACAGGTGAAAATTCCCAGCGATGGCTTCGCAACACTACGCCAGGTGTAAATTCGCCTGGACAACGCTAATTCACGAAGATCCGAAGTTGCGCACAGGATACCGAACGCTGGCGAAATTATGCTCAGCAGTTCGAAGTTACGCTAGCGTTGGCTAATTAGCATACGGCGTGCAGTTAAAGTACAATGGACGTATATGCTGCAGCAAATACATTACACTACACAAGGCCAGGGAACCTTAATAAAATTATATAAAAGTTGTTATATTGCCCTACACATGTGCCCACAGTTTAGTTTAGGTACCATATGTACCATAAGCAAGTGTAGGGGGGAAAGGAGGATACCCGAAAAAAAAAATTTACGATCTTTTTCAGTCTTTAAATAGGAAAAAACGCCAGCGTTTTTTGGGACTTACAAAAATTTTAAACTTTTTTTTGAGGAAGTCGTATCTACTCTATTGCACTTCGCCTGGTCTGAGGTGGCGAAGGCATGTCTGGCGATAGAAGTAAGGGTCAGTAAAATCAAAAACAGTGAATTTGCGTAGTAACACTCTTTCGCCAGACCGTAAATTCGCCTGGTGTTAGAGTGCGAAGTTGCGCCAGAATCTATCGCCTCTATTACTACCGTTAGTAAATTGGCGAAGTGCCTAAATGACGTCACGCTGGCGAATTTTCACCAGAGTTAGTCACTTCGCCCTTTAGTGAATCTGCCCCTTAGACGCCAGCGTCTGAACCATCGTTTTTTCCGACGCCGATAATTTTTTGCAGGCGAATTTACGTGGAAATTCTCCACAAATTTGCGCCTGGCAGATCAATTCGCCCATCACTATATATGAGTATAAACTTTGTCCTTGGTACAGTTGTTTATTCACCTGACCACAAGCATTTGATAACCAGCTAGCTAGACGTTGGTCATTAGGTTCCGCTTTATAACTGTTACATTGCACGTAGCTGCATCTTATACATGAGTACTGTTACAAGAAAATATATACTTTATAAGAGATAGAACATTGTTTAGTAATGAACCAGAGTTCAAAGGTTATATAGGCCTCAAAACTACAATATTCAAGACACTTTAAAAAGTTGAAATGCATTGAAACCTACAACAGGTTTCAATGCATTTCAAAGATAAAGAATAAATATCCCCATAGACACTTATGTGGATAACACAATTAATCAGAGCAACATCTCAAGTTTATTTATTTTGGTTCCCGGGCGGAAGTTCTATTTCCGTCAAAAAGTTTTACATTCCACAATGTACAGTACGTAGTCATTAACTCCAATGTGCTGAATAAAAGAGTATAATTTTTCAGGTGAATGGGCAGACCTTATCTCTGCTTGGCAACATCGCTACAACACAAAATAATTGGTCTATAATTAAGGCTAACTGTTTTCTTTGTATAAGAACAATAAGTTTCTGGTTTCATAGCAGCAACCAGTAATGCATGCATTAACTAAAAAGAATGTGGCATGATACAATATGACTAACAGACCCGATGGGTAACCAGGAGGGGGGGAGGGGAGAACATAGGGGCTCCAAAACGTACTGCAGTTTCCATTCTTTATATTGAAATTGATATAATGCAATTTTTTGTACCTTCTTGCAGGCGGTGTCCAATTTTTAAAGTTCGAAATCCCCTTATTCTATACAATGACATACTTACAGAGATAAGGTTTAGTGATGGTTCACCTTAAAATCAAGGTTTATCATGGTGTAGACAGCTAAATTCTCCAATTGGCTATCGTTTATTGTTCTGTTGCTCATTTAAACTGTTCTCTAATTACTAGGGTTATTCACCAAGGAGCAGCTTGGTCATAATATAATATGAATAAAAGAGAAAATGAAATTTATAGCTAAAGCATTAATAAAGTATCAATAAAAGTTAAGCCACACGTTTGTTTTTTTTGGTTGTATAAGTCAGCATCCCCATAACCAAAACATTTTCAGTCTGGAAAGATGCAGAATAGGAAAAATATATTTAACAAGACCAATTTAGAATTTAATTAATAATAGGTCCATTTGTTACATACTAAAAGTTAATGTAGTGTGAACCTTTAAAGGAGAACTAAACTCTTTTCTAATTACCCCTTGTTGGAGAGTCAGCGTAGCAGAGTTCACGGGGGCCTGCTTCGGTAATCTTCGGGTCTTCTAACGGCACGTAGGTAATTTTCGTCGCTTTCGGGTCATGCGCAGTTGTAGCGAACCGGGAAAATGCTCCAACTGCGCATGTGCCGATACTGAGCTTCCTTACTGAGATCACCAAAGCGGCTAAAGATGGCCCCTGTGAGCTCCTCTGCGCTGACTCTGCAACAAGGGGTATTTACTTGTGTTAACTCCTGTGCAGGGGGGGAGCAGGGAGGGGGGACTATGGAGAGTAGGGGTAGAGGTTTTTATTAGAAAGGGGGTTTAGTTCTCCTTTAATATACATGATATGATATAACAACCCTTTCAATTACAGTATATGTTTGGGATGGACAACTACTGTGTTATAGCTCAAAAAATAGTAATTTCATAGAATAGTAGAATTTAATATAGCTTTTGCGAACCCGGAAACTGTTTAGCGACCACTTCCAACAGTGGAAGAAGATTTGTGAATTATATAGTTTGCTCCAGTGCACAGTGAATGTAATAAAACTTCTTACTGTAAAAGTTGTTACGTTTGCTCCAAAAGATTACGACACCTTCAAGTAGTGATGGGCGAATTTCTTCCGTTACGCTGAATAATTTGCGAATTTCTCGTAAAAATTTCGGAATGGTCAAAAATTCCACGCTTTGCCGTTGGCAAATAATTCGATAATCTCCCGTGAAAATTCACGCCAAAAAATTTGTCTGCGTGTCCGAAAAGTCTTTTGCGTCAATTTTGATGCTAGTGTCAAAGTCAATGGGTGTCCGAATAGTGTTGACGCATGCCGATTTTGATGCAAGCAACTTTTAGGATGCGCGGGTACAATTTTTTGACAGTGAAATTTTCACGGGAGATTAGAAATTCGCCGTGCATTTCCCCGATAGTCTTCATATAACTGAAGCATGCTCTAAAAATTATGATATAATTGGTGGGATGAAACATGTGACTGGATTGTGAATTTAAGGGACACCCTTTTTAGGAGGGACAGAGGGATTAAAAAGGGTGGAGGAGTGTGTTTGTATGTAAAGCCTGAATTAAAGCCATGTGCTAAAGAAATAACAATAGCTGGCACTGGTGAGGGTGTAGAATCACTCTGGGTAGAGATTTTGACTGGGCAAAAGGTAACAAAAAGAATTATCATTGGTGTATGCTATAAACCACCTCGTATAAGTGTCGAGTATGAAGCCCAGCTACTCTTGCAGATACAAGCGGCTTCACAGCTGGGTCAAGTTGTTGCTATGGGTGACTTCAATTATCCAGACATTGACTGGGGTAATGGGGTTGCCAAGACAGAAAAAGCTAGTAGGTTTGTAAATATGCTGAATGACAACTTTTTATTCCAGCTCGTTCAAGAACCTACTAGGAATAACTCTCTTTTGGACCTTGTAATAACTAACAATACTGAACTCATCTCTAACATTTGTGTGGGTGAGGGGCATTGAGGGAATAGTGATCATAACATGGTCTCCTTTGAGATTCTGTTGCAGAAGCAATTCTATAAGGGAGTAACTAAAACACTAAATTTCAGACGTGCAAACTTTGACAGTATAAGGGCATCTCTGCAACATATTAAGTGGGAAATGCTTTCCACAGGGTTAAACACGGAACAAAAATGGGAAGTCTTTAAAATGCTGCTTAATAAATATACTTGTCAGTATATTCCCCTTGTAAGCAAGGAACGTCGTTGCAAAGCAAAACCTTTTTGGTTCAATAGAAGCGTTGGTGTTGAGGTGGGTAAGAAAAGACATGCTTTTAAAACTTTCAAGTTAGCTGGTATAGCCGAAACATTTATAAGGTACAAGGAGGCCAATAAATCATGCAAAGAAGCTATAAGGCAAGCTAAAATTGCTATAGAAAAGGATATTGCAGCAAGCAGTAAAAAAAATCCAAAATTATTCTTTAAATATGTTAATAGCAAAAAAATGAAGCAGGAATGGGTGGGACCCTTACTATCAGAGGGGGGTCAGCTGGTTGATAAAAACAAAATAAAAGCGCAGATTCTGAACTCATATTTTGCATCTGCCTACACAAATGAAGAACCAGTAAGTGAAGGTTTCCTTCTTAATAGTCCCAATTCTAGTAATACAACTAATGATGAATGGTTCACACATGAAGAAATTCAAAAGAGACTGGAACATGTTAAGATTAACAAAGGTCCGGGGCCAGATGGTATTCATCCCAGGGTAATTAGCGAGCTTAGCTCTGTGATTGCCAAATCTCTTTACTTAATTTTTCAGGATTCATTGAGATCTGGCATAGTGCCAAGAGACTGGCGAATTGCTAATGTGGTGCCTCTATTCAAAAAAGGATCCCGTTCTCAGCTTCAAAACTATAGGCCAGTTAGTCTGACATCAGTGGTAGGAAAGCTTTTCGAAGGGTTAATAAAGGATAAGATACTGGACTTCATAGCAAATCATAAAATACTATGAGTTTGTGCCAGCATGGTTTTATGCGTAATAGATCTTGCCAGACTAACTTAATTTCTTTTTATGAGAAGGTAAGTAGAGACCTCGATTCTGGGATGGCAGTGGATGTGTAAAGCATTTGATACAGTGCCACACAAAAGATTACTGGTTAAATTAAGGAATGTTGGCCTGGAACATAGTATTTGTACCTGGATAGAGAATTGGCTAAAAGATAGACTACAAAGAGTGGTGGTAAATGGAACATTTTCTAATTGGACTAGTGTTGTTAGTGGAGTACCGCAGGGCTCTGTACTAGGTCCCTTGCTTTTCAACTTGTTTATTAATGACCTGGAGGTGGGCATTGAAAGTATTGTTTCTATTTTTGCAGATGATACTAAATTGTGCAGAACTATAGGTTCCATGCAGGATGCTGCCACTTTGCAGAGTGATTTGTCTAAATTGGAAAATGAGGTTCAATGTTGATAAATGCAGGTTATGCACTTTGGCAAAAATAATATAAATGCAAGTTATACACTAAATGGCAGTGTGTTGAGAGTTTCCTTAAATGAGAAGGATCTAGGGGTCTTTGTAGATAACACGTTGTCTAATTCTGAGCAGTGTCATTCTGTGGCTACTAAAGCAAATAAAGTTCTGTCTTGCCTAAAAAAGGGCATTAACTCAAAAGATGAAAACATAATTCTGCCTCTTTATAGGTCCCTGGTAAGACCTCATCTGGAGTATGCAGTGCAGTTTTGGACTCCAGTCCTTAAGAGGGATATAAATGAGCTGGAGAGAGTGCAGAGACTAAGTGCAACTAAACTGGTTAGAGGGAGGGGAGACTGACAAGGTTGGGGTTGTTTTCTCTGGAATATAAGGCGCTTGCGAGGGGACATGATTACACTTTACAAGTACATTAGAGGACATTATAGACAAATAGCAGGGGACCTTTTTACCCATAAAGTGGATCACCGTACCAGAGGCCTCCCCTTTAGACTAGAAGAAAAGAACTTTCATTTGAAGCAACGTAGGGGGTTCTTCACAGTCAGGACAGTGAGGTTGTGGAATGCACTGCCGGGTGATGTTGTGATGCTGATTCAGTTAATGACTATAAGAGGGACTTGGATGATTTTTTGGACAGACATAATATCAAAGGCTATTGTGATACTAAGCTCTATAGTTAGTATAGATATGGGTATATAGAATTAAAAGTAGGGAGGGTGTGTGTATGGATGCTGGATTTTCATTTGGAGGGGTTGAACTTGATGGACTTTGTCTTTTTTCAACCCAATGTAACTATGTAACTATGTAACTATGTAACTATGAAGCTATAAATAAACTCAGTTCCTCATGTGTCCCATCTGCACTCTCAGCTTTACCATTTTTGAAGAGATTTTCATATCTACAAGCTGAGCTCTTCATTATTTCATACTTGATCTCCCTTTGTCAAATAAAATCTTTCTAAAACTATTCTGAGAGCAGATGTCATACTATTGTATACACAAGATTAACTGACATTATTCTTCAATAGCCCTTCCAATAGGTGAATCACTGGAACAGTTCATTTTGTTGGTTTATTATTCCTGCAGTCTTTATGGACAAAGTCGTCATATAACTGAAGCTATAAATAATCTTAGCTCCTTATATGAGGGTGTGTCATCTGCACTCTCAGCTTTACTGTTTTTGAAGAGATTTTCATAAATACAAGCTGAGCTCTTCATCATTCCATAGGTGCTGGTCACATTACCTTCTGTATCATCCACTTGCTTCCAGGTATCAAACAATAGACTGCTTCAAATTAGGGATAATAATGTGACTTTTCATGTTTCCAGGAAATATACGCACCAAACCTAATATAGGCTAAAGTCATTTGTAAGAAGTCTGCTTTTTCATATATTTTTCAGGTTACCAATTACTGTGTTTAATGAGCCAATGTCTCCATTTATTATTGCTTGTCATTGATATACTTCAAGAATTTAATTTGGACTTGACATTTTCAACAATGACTACAGAGGAAGCAAACCATGCAACTGCAGGGAGGCCTGTTAGTATTGAGGCCCATGAGGCCCTAATTCATATACAATATGAATTGGTAAAACTTGTCAACCTCTAGACATTTTGGGAGCCTGACAAATATCTTCTACCTTACATGCTAGGATGTTGTATAGGATGTATAGAATGTATAATGTTTATCTAAAAATGATTTAGCTGGTTTGAGAAGTCAATCAAATTGGAAGAATCCTTTCTGGAACATCTGGTTTGTAGAAAAGGATGACCTGGTTGAACATAGTAAGGGAAATTTAGCTTTACACATCTAACCAAAGAGGTCATGTGCTTATGTAGTGGGGATGTACTGGTTCCCCTACATGAAGATTTCCGTTTAAGTCTATAATTCACAAGCCTGTGGAGTAGATCACCACCATGTGATCCAGAAATCTCCAAATCTGGAGATTATCTGGTGTTAACTAAAATATAATTAATCCTTATTGGAGGCAAAACCAGCCTACTGGATTTTATTAATGTTTAAATGATTTTTTAGTAGACATACGGATAAACCCAAGCATTCTGGACAAAAGTTCCCATACCTGCAATTAGTTTCTTTTACCTTGCCTTTGTGTTCCCTGACCTGACCCTGATTCATTCATTCACTTTCATTTGAAGCAACGTAGGGGGTTCTTCACAGTCAGGACAGTGAGGTTGTGGAATGCACTGCCGGGTGATGTTGTGATGCTGATTCAGTTAATGACTATAAGAGGGACTTGGATAATTTTTTGGACAGACATAATATCAAAGGCTATTGTGATACTAAACTCTATAGTTAGTATAGATATGGGTATATAGAATTTGTGTGAAAGTAGGGAGGGGTGTGTGTATGGATGCTGGGTTTTCATTTGGAGGGGTTGGACTTGATGGACTTTGTCTTTTTTCAACCCGATTTAACTATGTAACGGTAACTGTAAATTGCAGTGAATATATATTAAGCATCTGTCTGGTAGATTTGTCAACTTGAACAATAAACAATCAACAGCCTTTAATCTGTGACTGATTAGTCATATAAATCTCATGCCTTTACTCTCTAAAAACAAGCTTCCCATTCAATGCTTTTAGCCCCTATGCTAATTTTGTCTGGTAAAGTATCTATTACACACTCTATGGGGGCAAACATTTGAAATTCAAGATCACACTGTTTCTGCAATTCAAGAAAATTGTGACAAAAAAAAAACAATATTGAAATATGTGAAACCCAACTTTTCCAGACATACATTCAAGTTATTTTTTTTTAATTAAAAAAATAATAGTAACTGATGTCTACTGTGAGGTTGTTCTGAAAATGTTAAAATAATAAAAACCTTTGAATTTGAAAAAAATAATAATAAAAACGTGAATGAGTAAATTGTGCAACCTGGCAAGCATCTATAGAAGTCAATGGGAGGTAAATGTTCAACATTCAGGCTATTTTATTTTTCAGAAATCACTTTTTTACCTTCACTTATAATTATAATTATTATAATGGAATAATTAAATTGAGGTTTTTTTGTACCTGTGGCATTGTCAAGTTTATTTCTGTTTTCTTTCACAAATATAGTAGAGATCAAGAAACAAATAAAGGCCAAAAGAACTTTAAGCAAATTTTGTTCCTCGCGTTGAATTTTAAGAATACATATGGAAATTAATAAATCAGCCTCCCCATGCAACAAAGGTTTTTCTTGTTTGTATGTGACCGTAGTTCAAAGTGTAATACAATAAGCCTGGGAATACTGGTATATCATATTATCAACCTTTTATGGCTTTGTGTCTGTATATCATTGGTAGCCTTACCTCTTACATTCCGTTTCCTCAGTGCAGGCTTTCATCATTCTCTGACTTAAATATATAGATATCAGTCTCAAATGCCAGTTTAACAACTTTATAACTGTAACACACTCTTGGCGACCCCCCTGGTGCCAAGGTTGTACCAGCTTACCAACTCGGGTCCTGAGTTCCCTTTGCAAGTTGAAAGGTACTGGGAAAACTCTTCTCTGGCAGTGCCTCCACCTAATGGGGTCCTGGAATACTCCTGAGGATATTCCCATTAGGAAATAAATCATCCACACACTTTATTATATAACAATATAACTTTATATAAACAAGTGTACTATTAAAGGGGAAGTAAAACACATTCCCATCATATAAAATGACCCACTCCCATGGGAACCTGTGCAAGTCCAATCCTGACACCTCCTTGCAAGGCAAAGTCCCACACTACTCCTTTTGGCAGCCCAAGAGTTCCATCCCTTTTCCCCAAAAGAGTACACTTGGTCCCAGGTAGTGCTACAGCCCCAAATACCTTTCCTTCCGGTTAGGTACTGGCTCCCTCGTGGCAGGCATCAACAACAGCCTGTGTCATAAACAGAAACCATCCTGGATCCTCTCATTATCTACCCTCCCCACGGCACACCTTACCCTGGGGATTCACACAGATGGGTAGGCTCATCCAGAGCTGGAGCAGGCATCCACAGCGATGAATCCATTCCATGAAACACATGCAGCTTGTTTGATCCTCCGTTCATAGCTCCCAGCACTGTCTATAGCGCGAGCACAAATTGACATCATTGCTGAACTGCATCTCTCACCCATCTCCAAAAGGTGAATACAGAAATCCGGCATCCAAACTCCAAACCATCTTAGTTGAGTTATCCAGGCACTGGAGGATCCTGCCCAGCCTTTGGCAGGCCTATCATACTCCATTAAAGGCCTACATTTTGCCGGTGTTGTCACTCTATCCCAAGTGTAACAAATATCTGCAGCAGTCACTGTAACCTGAACTGTAATGGCTGACAGAGCACATGGCATCATCTTTTATAAGGTTGCACAGCACCACCTTGTGGTTCCTTTTGGGATCAGCCATGTGCACCAATTCAAAGGCTCTGCCCCTGGAAAATTCAGGCAGAAAACCCATATCTCAAGCCATGAGGCTCAGGGGAGGTGCCCTTAACCCTTTAAACTGTGGATTAACTCTACGGGTCCCTACATTACCTTGCTAGGACCCTTCACTATGAGATAACTATATGTTCAGTGTAATTCATAGTAGCATGCTAATACTGTGGGTCACTCACTATGCCGCTTTGGTGGTCAAAGTTCCTCACCCTGAGGAAGGTCACTTTATAAGACCGAAACATTGGGTACTAAATAAAGATAATTTTTTTTATTTGACCCGTGCAATACATTTTTTGATCCATAAATTTTTGTGCATTGCTGCTGAACCACGTTTTTTTTTTCATGTTGTGGAGGGGCCCAGAAAAAACCTTTGCGAAGGGGCCCAAAGTTACACCACCGGTAATACACAGTTAATAATCTCTGATCTATTTCCTATATGGTGTTTTTATGGCATTTACATTAAGTCAGTTGCATTGTGTCCAAGCTGTCTGCCATTGGAACTGTACAGTTGCCTTAAGGTGGTCATACTCGGGCCCATGTATATAGCCCCCCGGCGGGCTTCCCCAATCGAGATCTGGCCGAAAGTCGGCCAGATCTCGATCAGACTAAAAATCCCGTCGGATCGGGGCCGCATCTGTTCGTTGATGCGGTCCCACAATCCGACCACCTGTTCCCATTCGTTAGGATCTGATCGTTGGGCCCTAGGGCCCATGATCGGATCAGCCTGATATTGCCCACCTCAAGGTGGGAATATCGGAGAGAGATCCGCTCGTTTGGCGACATCTCCAAACGAGCGGATCTCTCTGTGTATGGCCACCTTTATGCAATGCTCTGCATGATTACATCCATAAACAGCCAGCTCATATTGTAAAGTACCTGTGATGGAATGGAGGCACCCATGTGTAATAAATACACCTAAATGAAATTAACAGCAAAGCTAAACTTAATTTAATTTTAATACATATATGTTTAATTAAATATAAACATCAGTCTAATAAAAGCTATGTAGCCATAATCTGCACACGAGAGTTAATTTTTTAAGAAAAATCAGCTCAGTAACTCAATTTCCCAGTGGAGCCCACAAACAAAACCTGATAAACGAAAAAGATAAATGATTTAGTATTCGGAGGTCCTGAGTGATGTTAGTGTAATGTTTCTAATGAATCTTAACTATGCTGGATCATACCAAAACCATACAACTAAAATGTCCTTCAATTCAAATGAAGGTTAACATTTGCACACAGCTGAATTGTGCCCCAGGATGCAAATCCATGAAACCAAAGTTAAATTTTTCATATATATTATTAATTATTAGATGAAAAGGTTGTAAGGGCCAGAGATAAGTAGTTCCTTTAAATACCAATAATACATTCATGGAGTAATGGTGCCTCTAGCCAATAGCTTCAGGGCAACTCATCACTCATCATCTCTTGCATCAATTTCCCCTGAAAAAAACATGGTCCATTAATCACATTTTAGTATATCATGGAGTTCCAGTAAATTGAACACCTCAAATAATGAATAAAGGAAACATCTATTTTTCTTCCTTTTCCAATGCTAAAAGACGGGGGGAAATTAACTAAAGGACTATGTGGCTATCGCTAGCACAAATTCGCCAAAATGAAACTTCGCAGGGACATTGCCAATTTACTAAAAGGCAAAGAGGACAATTCTCTAGCAAAAGAGCTCAGCACTAGCAACGTTTTGCTCCCTTTCTCCAGATGAATTTTCACTCAAGCGAATGATCGTTACTCCGCAAATTCATCAAAGTGTGAATTTTCCACTAAGTTACACTTTCGCCAGAGTCTGGTTATATCTGGAGAACTGATAAGAGGAAGCTGCATCTTTCTCAATCTTATGTCAGTGACATCATATCCTGTTTACCGAAAAGTAAAAAAAAAAACAAAAAAAAAAACGCTGTTGTTTCTTCATATTTTAAAGTGGGATTATGTTTAAAAGTTGTAACTGTGAAATATTTTTTATTATTTTTTTTCAACAATTTGAGGGGCATGCCACATTTGTTTTAGGGTGGGCTTATGTCTAGGACATTAGAGGATCTGTTTTGTCTTTATTTTGCTTCCTTGGACATGTGTAATAATAAGTGGCCACATTTGCACCAACATCTCTAATAAAGACATATATATGACCTATATGTACCCGCCCTATTCAAATTGACCTAAGCGTAAGTGTTAACTAATTTTCGATATGAAGAAAGTAACGCTAGAAATGCTCGTGCTGACGAATTTTCAAAGGAAAAACTTTGCAAGCATTCATCTGCTGAGATGTAACTTTGTATTTTGATGAAAAGCATTTGCTCTGAGAATGACGTCTGTACAAATGTTCTGTTGGTGTGATCAGGACAGTGATTGGGTAACCCAGACCTGAGTGGCTTGTTTGCTCACCTCGCTTCACTCAAATGCAACCCTGTGGGGTTGATTTCCAAATCTCAACAAGTTTCTAAGTATCTTATGTTGATGTCTGAGAATTTTAGATGTTCTTTGGTTGGTGTCCAGAAAGCATCCAATATAAAAATGATTTCCTTTTGTCTTATTAGAGAGGAACATTGAATGAAGCAAGAATTATTATTTAAACCTTACACAATAAAAGTCTTGAGGGTATTTTAAAATTGTTTGGATATTATATCCCATACCCAAATTAAAGAGATTTTAGGCTATAGCCGGCCATAGACGTGTAGACTTTAGCCTTGTATCTGACGAACAATCATACGTCCCAATCTTCCGACCTGCCACTAACTATTCACATTAAATAAAGTAGTAAAAGAACAAATCAGACGATGTTCTGCCCATGACAGCAATCGTACCAAACTTTTTTCCAACAAATATCCAACCTATTTAGGCAAACTCTGACCCATCCACCTGTTACATGTGCAACAATTTTTTCTCACACCAAATGCATTAAAGTCGATGGTTGTTTTTCTTGTGGTGACTTTTTTGTCTCATCGACGTTTTTGTCTCTGTGACTTTTTTGTCCTTATTCACTTTTTTGTTGTTGTGGCAAAATTTTTCATGGCAGATTTTTGCCACAGTTTTGTGAAAAAATTTGCAGACGGTGAAATGCGAAATTTCTGCCCAAATCCATGCCTGGCGGAAAAATTCACTCATCAATACTGATGGGCGAATTTGTCCCATTTAGCTTCGTTGAAAAAATGTATGAATCTCCCGCGCAATTTGCAAAACTGCAAAAAATTCATGAAACTCTTCGTTAATTTGCAGGCATCCAAATTGACGCATATGTCAATTCCGACGCCGGCGACAATTTGACATTCATTAAAGTCAATGGGCATGTGTTTAATTGGTGCCAGCATCGGAAAAACGTTGACGCAAGCAATTATCACTGCAAATTCCGCCGCCCATTCGAATAAATTCGCCCATCACTACTAATCAATAACGACAACATTCAGACTTAGTAATATTTCATGGCAATTGTGTCAGATTAGATTAAACAGCAAGTGCTTTCATGCACATTTTGATGCATTTGATGGTAACTACACTTGCAGCCATTGTTATTGGAATTATGGGGACCTTTTCTTCGGGGGCAACTAATCTCCCCGAACTGCCTCCCGCCGGCTAGAGTGCAAATCTCTGGTGGGATGGCAATCGGAGCACTTCGTTTTCCGAAGTTGCCTTACGAGGAAACTTCGGGTGACTTCGGTAAACTAAGTGCACCAATTGCCATCCCGCTGGTGATTTACATTCTAGCCGATGGGAGGCAGTTCGGGGAGATTAGTCGCCCGAAGAAGAAGTGATTTCTCACTGGGTGACTAATCTCCACGAATCTGAGCGTGTGTGTCTACCCTTAGGTTCTGCAAGTTTGATATAATGTCAAAAGAAGTAGCTATTGTACTTTGCACACATGACTATTTAGTCATAAAAACCGGCCTGTGCCCTGTTGGATAGGTGAATAGGAAAGTTTCCTTTTCCAGTTACCCTTGAGTTTTTTTGTAGTAGAAAAACAAATTGTTGCCGGAATAGAAATTATCCTGTAATGTGAATCGGAAATAGAATTTCCTTTCAAGATGACAAAATATAGGGAATGCAAAGAAGTGTAATCGTGATAGTTACTCATTCAATGTGGCACCTGTATTTCACTTCTGACGAAACGCCAGAGACTGCAGATTCCCACAGCGAATAGCAAGTGATGGAAATCACTGTCATTTTAATCAGTGGTGTATTATTTGTACTGAACAGAGAAAGGTGGCTAGAAATCAGCCTGGGCATAATGGAAATGTGTGATTGGACACCTCTTTGGAGCACATGTAATGCAGACATTCTAAAGCAAAGTTATTACTTGATTTGCATTTGAGATTTGCGAAAAGTTCTTACGAATCAGACTTAACATGTGAGGAGCATTGGTTAATTTAGGTTTATAATATATAATAGGGCTCATTTACTGTACATCCACAAGTGCAGTGAGCTAAGTGCAATTACAAGCGCAATTGCCTTGTTTTTTTCCCACAACGCGGCTTTTATTTTCCAGAATTCCAGTCTTATTGCTTCCAGAAGTGGGTTACCGTATATACTCGAGTATAAGCCGAGTTTTTCAGCCCCCAAAATATGCTGAAAAACTCTACCTCGGCTTATACTCGGGTCAAGCGCAAAAACGGTCTCCGGCGCCCAAGAATAGTCGCCGGCATCCAAGAATAGTCTCCAAGAATATTCACCGGCATCCAAAAACAAGACGCCTCTAATGTGAGCAGAAACCCTCAATTTTTTGATTGAAACTTACCAGAAGCTGCTGCATTTCTCACCCTCGGCTTATACTCGAGTCAATAAGCTTTCCCAGTTTTTGGAGGTAAAATTTGGTACCTCGGCTTATACTCGGGACGGCTTATACTCGAGTATATACGGTATGTGCTTGATGCAATTGTGCAATGTGTGAAGGTCAGTCTGGCATCATTTTCAGTGTTCGGCATGCAAGTGATGTCTGTGCCCGATTCTGTAGACGCAAGTATTCTGCATCTATTGGCACTGGGCATCAAGGGTTGCCACCTGGTTGGAGTTAGCAGTAGCTCCAGGGTTCCCCTGCGTCAATAGATGCAACAGCACTCAATTCAGATCAGAGCAAAATTATTCAAAAGAGCACTTGCAGATGTAAATGAGCCCCAATGTGTGTGGCCTGTGATAAGTTTTTGGGGCAGAGTTTTGCCACACAGTAAAGGTTACCAATGCTGCAATGGGTTCCTGTACTTTTTACAAGAAGTACAATTTACTACAACATCCAAAGTGCAATTGTGGATGCAATTCTCTGTGGTTTTTTTTTTCCCATGAAGCTGCAGCATAATTGCAGCCACGAGGGAGAGTTGTGTACAATGCATCACACCAGGAATTAAACGGTACTGAAATCTTTCAGGACTGCATCATTTTGCTCTCAATACCAATTACATGTTTGACTGTTTTTTTTTTTGTTTTTTTTTTTAGGTTTACACCGCGATGAGTGAAAATGTCTCATTTTGCTTTACCTAAAAAAATTGGTGAAATGTTGAAAATCAGGGTTTTTTCATAGCATTTTACTTTAGATAAGATTAATTTGTCATTGCAGCTTCACATCTTTTCCTTTGTGCAATAGGCACTGGAGTCAACTGCTGTGTTTCTTGCATGTTTTTTTGTGGCAAAATCACTAATGATGCTGGTAGTGCAGGGTGAAGTAACCTATCAGCACAACCCATCATCCATAGGTAATTAAATTAAAGTAGGACAGGCTCTATCAATTGATTTTGAAGGGTACTGAAGTTGAGAGGCAAGGTGGGACATTCACTAAGATTTGTTGTTGCGCCAGCGTCCGCTTCGCCAGGCGTATTTTCGCCAGCGCTACACAAATTCACTAAAATCCAAAGTTGCGCTCAGGGGAAGCATAAGGTTGCGAATTTGCGCTAGCGTTAATTCGCCAAGCAAAGCAAAGTTATGCTAGCGATGGTTAATTTGCATACGGCGCCAAATTGAAGTTACAATGGAGGTATATGTAGCATCACTACACAAGCCTGGGAAACCTTCAAAACAGCAAATAAAATTTTTATTTTGCCCTACACATGTGCCCACTGTATAGTTAAGTTGCCATGAGTTAGGAAATGTAGGGGGGAAGGATGGTAGCCCCAAAACAATTTTCAATCTTTTTCAGCCTATCACCCATAAAAAATGAAAAAATGCCAGCGTTTTTTGGGACTTAGAAGTTTTTTTTTACTTTTTTTGAAGCAATCTCTATCTACTCTATTGCACTTCGCCTGGTCTGAGGTGCTGAAGGAAGTCTGGCGTAAAAGGTAGCGTTCAGAATAATTTGCGCGTCGGTGAATTTGCGTAGTAGAATTTGCGCTAGTTAATTAGCGCAAATTCGACAGGCGTAAGGGTGTGAAGTAACACAAGCGAATTTACCGTTAGTGGATCGGCGAAATAACAAAAATGCGCTACGCTGGCACATTCACGCTGGCGTTAGGTGCTACAGCGTTTAGTGAATTTGCCCCAATTCTTATGGGGCTAGATCTGTTAATAAGTAAATATGTGTGGGATCCAATATTTGTGTTAGAACTTGCTAAGTCTGTTCTATCCTTCTATCCATATGATCTGCACTTTAATATTCTACTGGATATTTAGAGACAAAGTTTAGAGTCCTAGTTCCATAATCTGTGTCAGTCTGGCCTGCTGGGATACCAGGAAACTCCCGGTGGACCCAGGTGTTAGTGACCCCTCATACTGCTAAATATTTGGTCTATTTCATGGCCATTCCCTATGGCTGATTAGTAATTAATACAGATAATTACTACATGGCAGCACAGAAACCAATGCAATTAGCATCAGATTTTAATAATCAGCAAACCTGTAGCATCAGCTTATATTACAGGGGAAGCTCATTTTCTGCTGGATAATTAGTGACGAGCCCTAAGCTTAGCTTCTCAACAGCCAATCAGAGCCCACTGAGCATGTGAGTGTCACAGACACTTTCCAAGATAGTGACCCCCTGTGACAAGTTTGAAGTCCTGGATCATTGCTGCAAATGACAAGCTGAAACTTTAGGCTGGTGCAATAAGTTCAGAATATAAAATATGACATTTTTAGCCACATTCATTTCTATGGTTTAGTTCTCCTTTAAAAATTAGTCCTTTTCCTTCTCTAACAGGAGAATGTCATGTCCACAGACCTCCTCAGTGTCCTTCACAGAAACCCAATGGTTTCCATAAAATGTCACATCTTGACTCTCCAGGTCAGCAAGGATTTATTTCTGTTGCCATCGACTGGAAAAATATCCCTTGTCACTTTAAATCTATTATTAGCCCCTAGAGAGAGATATTATTTATGGCTGTTTAGTGATGGCTCTGTGTGTAGGATTATACCCTAAAGGGGAAAATATCTATATTGCTATAGATTTATGTTTAGTAAGTCTGTGGAATGTGAGCTGAAAGCAAGGCAACGATTTTGCAGCATTATACATATATATATATATATGGCATTACAAGGTATCTTACTTATTATTAGTAAGCCAATATTATTTTCATATGTGTGATTGATGTGAACCCATTTAATAGGGCTGCTGTAACAAAATTCTGCATTGAAAACCATTTTTCAACAGAGCAAACAGTTGTTTTATATTTTACTTTGAAATCTGACATGTGGCTAGACATGTTGTTAGTTTCCCAGGTGCCCCTAGTCATGTTACTTGTGCTCTGATAAACTTTGGTCAGTCTACACATTGGAGGGATATCACCCCTCTCCCTCCCCTCCCAGCAGCCCATCAGCAGAAACAGAACAAGGGGAAGGCAACCAAATAACAGCTCCCAGGCATAAAGTAACAGCCACTTCACAAATATGACAATATCTTTCCATAGTAAAAATCCAAGTCCCACTACAACTCCTCCAGTTGCAAATTCTAATTGAGTTTGAATAATTATCAATAAGAATTTGAGAGTTTTAACATAACAAAAATTCAAAAATTCTAATTTTAAACTCGACCCTTAATCTGCCCCTTAGTATGAGAAACAATAGCTTATATAAAAGCAGTTCCATTGTAAAGTGGTGGCTGTTTCTGAAAGCAGAGGATCAGGTACAATGAATTGAGGTGGCTGCCTAAACGCTAATATTACAACTAAAAAAAATGAAAACATTTGTTGATTCAGGAATACAGTTTTATATGGTTGAGTGAATCGTTTGTTATGTAACCAGTGTAGTTTAGAGATAAAACCACACCATCAAAATCATGACAGGATCGGATACGTGCGCATCAGTCGGCCATTAAAGGGCATCTAAAGTCTAAAATAGGATAAGGCTAGAAATGCTGTATTTTGTTTAATAAACATAAACATGAACTTACTGCACCACAAGCCTAATCAAACAAATGATTTATGCTTTCAAAGTTGGCCACAGGGGTCACCATCTTGTAACTTTGTTAAACATCTTTGCAAGACCAAGACTGTGCACATGCTCAGTGTGGTCTGGGCTGCTTAGGGATCATCATAAACAAAGCCTGAGTTCTGCATGGCTCGGAATTAAGGCGGGGGCTCCCCCTGCTGTTCATAAGTATGATTGTTTCCCTGCTCAGCAGTTAGGGACCGTCTGACAATTCCTATCCACAGCAGTAAAGGGAGAATTTCACTGCATACAGTCAGATTCAGGGCCGCTCCGGTCTTGAGGCAAGGTGAGAATCTTGCCTCAGGCGGCACGGAGCTGCCAGTTACCAAGGGCGGCAAAAAGCCGCCTTTGGTAAAATGAAGAGATGAATTACTGTTTTTTAAAACAGAAATTCGTCTCTTCTAGTGCAGCGAGCGCAATAGCTTTATTGTACTTTATTAAGGACATGGAGTCCACCAATTAAAATCAGGTGGTTGATGGGGTCCCAAAATGACATCCTGTGCTTGAATGGCTGCCCCCATGGCTACACAGCAGCTTGTTTATATAAACTATAGTAGTACTAATCTGTTATCGACTGTGTATCCTGTGCTTGAATGGCTGCCCCATGGTTACACAGCAGCTTGTTTATATAAACTATAGTAGTACTTATCTGTTATCTACTATGTATCCTGTGCTTAAATGGCTGCCCCATGGCTACATAGCAGCTTGTTTATATAAACTATAGTAGTACTTATCTGTTATCTACTGTGTATCCTGTGCTTGAATGGCTGCCCCATGGCTACGCATCAGCTTGTTTATATAAACTGCAGTAGTTCTTATCTGTTATCTACTGTGTATCCTGTGCTTGAATGGCTGCCCCCATGGCTACACAGCAGCTTGTTTATATAAACTATAGTAGTACTTATCCGTTATCTACTGTGTATCCTGTGCTTGAATGGCTGCCCCCATGGCTACACAGCAGCTTGTTTATATAAACTATAGTTGTTTTTCTGAAGCAAATACACCAGTTTTACCAGTGCAGGTTAACACTTAATTATCTATATCTATTGCTTTAAAACACTATATTAATTTTTTTATGTTACTGGTCCTTTCAAGTTAATTCAGTCAGTCTTTCAAGTTAATTCAGTCAGTCGATTCACGTTCAATCATCATTCATTTCATTACATACAAGTTTTTATGAAACTTTCAGAATGTTCAGTTCTTCCTTCAAAACCAGGCAACAATAAAGTGTGCCCTTTCTATTATGTGATATATAAACATGTGGTCACTGGACAGACAGAGAACAGAGCCAACATGCAAACTAATTATTGTACATTTTCTGCATTCATTAAACTTCTACAGTAAACCACGAGGGTAATGTGAAACGTCTAGGACTGTTAGAGGTCTTATACTTTAGTCTAAATGCAGCCTTGCTGGAATCAGAAGAAGACTGATTAGTACAGGTATGGGATCCATTATCCGGAAACTCATTATCCAGAAAGCTCCAAATGATGGAATACCCATCTCCCATAGATGCCATTTTATCTAAATAATCTACATTTTTAATAATAAAACAATATCTTGTACTTGATCCCAACTAAGATATAATTCATCCTTATTGGAAGCAAAACCAGCCTATTGGGTTTATTTAATGTTTACATGATTTTCTACTAGACTTAAGGTATGAAGATCCAAATTATGGAAAGCATTCAGGATAACAGGTCCCATACCTGTATTGGTAATGACATGCAGGGGCAGATTACCAGTGCTTTGTTATGGGCATCGTACCTGCAGACTAACATAAATCATAGATCATACAAACAAAAAATATTGACATTAAGGGGGTATTTATCAAAATCTATTTTTTGAAAAACACTCCAACCAAATTTGCACTGACTTTTCCCTCCTTTTTATCAATACATTTTCCCAAAAAGCCTCGATATAATCGTGAAAAAATCAGTATTGTACAAATTTTCTGGATTTGTCGCCGAAACCTGCAACTTTTCCGGATTATCGCTTGAAAAAAACAAAATCTTCGGATTATTGAACAAAATCCAGCGCAGATCATGATATCTCCCACTTGTAAACAGGACTTCTGCCATTGACTTCTACTTGACCTTGGCGGGTCTGAGATGGACTACTTTTTTTTATGCGGACTTTCAACACCATCGGGGTTTAAAAAATCATAAAAAATTCAAGTTTTTTTTTCTATAAAAAAATGTGTTTTCCTCTTTTTAAAAGTCTGACTAGAAAAAAATCAGTGATAAGTGAATTTTTTTTGCCAGGCATGGACGCACTGCAGAATTCTGCATTTCACCATCTGCCTTTTTTTTTTTTTTTGCGAAACTGCATTAAAAATCCACCATGAGGAGGAAGGGGCGTGGCTACAGAGTGAGATGGCTGCCTGATCCTTCTGCTCTGTGTGAGACACTGATCACAGCGGCCCACAGCGACTTCCACAGCACCCATCCAGCACCCAAATTGAAGGGGATTACTTCAGGAACACCATGGACTGGAACAAAGTGAAAAGTAAGACAAAAAACAGAAGCCTCAGACCTAGAAAGCTTTTGAATTCCTTCTCCCCAGAAATCCAAGATGGCCACCGATATGAGGACAGGGGACAGATATCTGCAGCATCACGGATTCCTGTGAGCCTGAATAGATTTTCTTCACTAAACCCTGTCGTTTTGACCCCTGAGGGAGAGAACTACAAGCATGATGAAGCTGGAACTGCTTCTCCAGACACTCCGACGTCCAGGAGCCCCGCAAAATCCAGGCTGAGGACTGAGGCTCCGGAGATTCAGGTAGGCCCTGATGTGACCAAATCATCCCCAGACGTTAGTCACCCAGACCCCTTACAAGACATCCCAGCAACTGACCAGCCGCTAACCCTGGCCCTGATGAAGGACCTTATGTTGTCCCTGAGAAGCGCTTGGCAAGCGGACCTCAAAGCCCTGGCAGATACTTTTGCCACAGTCACCATGACCACTGATAAGAGAGTCACCGCCATAGAGAACAAGCTGAGAGATGTGACTACAGCACACAATGAGGTAGTGGACTCCTATGATGAGATAGCAGACGACATGAAATGGCTGAAAGAAAAACGAGTAGATTCTGAGGATAGAAACAGGAGAAACAATATCAAGATAAGGGGGGTCCCAGAAAGCGTAACAACAAATGAGCTGAGAAACTATGTTGGGGACATGCTCAAGACCACTCTACCTGCGACCTCTGACATTGAGAGGATCGTGGACAGGGTCCACAGGCTACCTAAACCTGCTTACCTTAAACCGCATGTACCCCGGGACGTCATAATGAGAGTGCACTTTTATCATGTTAAAGAGGCCTTCCTTGATACCACCAGGAGAGGACAGAAACTTCCTAAGCCATATGATGATTTGATTCTCTACTCTGACCTCTCTCAGACCACACTCAAGGCCAGAAGGGAATTCTCCACTGTGACTGCAACTTTAAGAGCCTATAAGATGGAGTACTCATGGGGGTTCCCAACCAAGCTTAGGATGACAAGACAGGGTATTAAATACGTGTTCAACAGCCCACAGGAAGGTATGGAACAGATTGCAAAGTGGAAAATGAAGGTGACTGTCCCTAGAGATAGAAGATCCAACCTGCCCATGGATACCACACCTGAACTTGAGGAAAGCCAAAAATCCTCTGCTGCAACTGGAGGAACTTGAACTGAGGGACTCTCAGTGTTGTACCACAAACTTTCCCCTCCCGTAGAACTTTTCTCCTTCCTTTTCTTCCTTGTAACACCTTTAGGAAGAGGAGAACTGTTCGGATACATAGTCCACGGTCGTGGACTGTGAACTGGTTTTGTGTTGACCTCTGACCTTAGAGGTCATCAGTTTTTCTTGTTTTTGTTATTTTTGTTGGATTCCTAATTTTGAGGTCTCTTAGACTTCTTTAAGGTTTCTTTGTTTTTTGAAGTTTCCTTGCCGCTTTTAGGCCCTTTGATGCATATGGGTTTTATGGCATCCTTAGTGGTGTCAGAGAAGTCAAAAACTTTCTTGACGCTATTGTTGCTTTGGTTTCTTAAAAAGTTTCTTGTTTTAACCTTCATTTTTTCCCTTGGGAATGTGAGAAATGGACAATCTGAACTTTCACAGGTTTTGAACAATTCAACTTCTTGTTGTTGCTTTCATCCAGATACGGTAATGTGTCAATGCAAAGAGTTTGCGTATTATCATTATACATATGTCTAGAAAACTTAAAATTTTGTCATTGAATGTAAGAGGAGTGAACTCTCATAAAAAAAGGTACCTGATACACAAACTTGTTAAAGAAAAAGGAGTCGATGTGGTTTGTTTACAGGAGACTCATCTGAATGATGAGGGGGCCTCCAAATTCAAATTACACAAATTTTCAAAAATCTTTCACTCTAACCTAACAAAAAAGAAAAGGAGTGGAGTTTGTGTGGCGGTCGGGGATTCTTCAGGTCTTGAGATAACAAAAACGTATAGCAGCAACGATGGGAGAATGATAATTCTAATTGGCAAAATTGATAATCAAGAATATACTATAGCAAATTTGTATACACCAAATAGAAACCAAGTTAGCTTTCTAAATAAAAAATTAAGACAAATTGAAAAGGTAACTAAAGGTCATCTGATAATTGCTGGTGATTTTAATTCAGTGGCAGATCCCATTGTTGACTGTTCCTCGATTAGAAAGAGACCTCCGACCTCCCTGCAACCCACTCTATTGAAATACGAGCTCTACGACACTTGGAGATGTATGCACCCAGGAGAGAGAGATTTTACCTTCTACTCGTCGGTACATAGATCCTACACTAGAATTGACTATTGTTTAATGGACAGGTTTACACTCCCCTTATTATTCAATACTGAAATTGGTACCAGGTCATGGTCAGACCACTCACCCTTGATAATACAAATCCAAATTCAGGGTTCCCCACCACCAACCTATATGTGGAAAATGAACAAAATGACACTTCACTCTGAGCACTCAGCCCCAATAATAAAAAAGAAAATAGAGGAATACTTTAGCCTAAATGATACTAATGCAACATCCAAAACCACACTTTGGAATGCCCATAAGGCATTCGTTAGAGGAGTCTTTATACAGCAAAGCTCTATCCTTAAAAAAAAGAAAAAAGAAAAAACAGATGGAATTCTAGGGGAGATTAAGACATTAGAAAAGGAAGTGTACACTAACAAAAAAACATCTATGATCCCACAACTAGAAGAGAAGAGAAAAGAACTGAGTGAATTAATGTTCTAACAATATGATAAGTGGCAATCCATACTAAAAGAAAACTGGTATGTTGACAGAGACAAAGCAGGCAAAATTATGGCACGTAAGATAAAGGGCCACAGGATAGCTTGCAGAATCTATAAACTTAAACACCCTAGATCTGGTCAAATGGTACACCATCCAACAGAGATAGTGAATGCACTGGCAAATTATTATGAGTCCTTATACAACTTGAAACAACAGCCAGATACCCACCAACCCACCCAAAAAGAGATAGATAGTTATCTAGAAAATATAACACTACCATTCCTAGGTGACTTTGAACAAAAGCAAATCAATATCCCCTGTCAGAAAAATGAGGTAGAAGTAGCAATTAAGACTTTGAAGAGAGACAATGCCCCAGGCATAGATGGATTTTTGAATGATTACTACATCAAGCATAGAAGCATATTAATCAAACCGTTAACAGAGATGTTCAACGAAGTTGTTAAAGTAGGTAAATTTCCCCAAGAATCTCTGTCAGCAATTATCTCAGTAATCCCCAAAGAAGACAAAGACTTAAGTGATCCAAGCAGTTACCGGCCCATCTCCCTATTGAACACAGATCTTAAAATATACGCCAAAATCATAGCCAACAGACTAGCCCCATTAATTCCCCAATTAGTAAATATTGATCAAGTAGGATTCGTCAAAGGTAGGATGACTAGTGATGCTACTAGAAAGGTGCTAGCACTTTTGCATGAATTAGGCCTCAGTCGAGGGCCTTCTCTGTTTGTCTCTTTGGACGCAGAGAAGGCATTTGACAGGGTCAATTGGACATATTTGTCTACTGTCTTACGAAAATTTGGGTGTTCTGGTTACCTGCATAAGGCCATAATGGCACTATATACTGAACCATCAGCTAGGGTACTATCTTCAGGTTCTTTATCCAGTCCCTTTACAATTACGAATGGCACACGCCAAGGTTGCCCTTTGTCCCCTCTGATTTTTATATTGACATTGGAACCTTTAGCACAGAGAATCAGGGATAAAAACCTGATACATGGAGTTAAGCTTGGTGATCTGGAAGTTAAATTAGGCTTATACGCCGATGATATTCTATTATATTTACAAAATCCCACAATCTCACTCCCAAATTTAGAATTAGAACTTAATAATTTCTCCAAAATATCTTACTATAAATTAAACAAAAATAAAACAATGGTTTTACCTTGTAATCTAGACTCAAAAACAATTACCTCCCTTAAAAATATATGTTCTTATTCCTGGTCAGAAAAATCAATTAAATATTTAGGCATATACATTACCCCCTCCATATCACAAATATACAAGGAAAATTTTGAACCGTGGATCTCTAGGTTGAAAACACAGTTGGAAGCACTTACAAAGATGGAATTTTCGTGGTTGGGAAGAGTGGCAGCGTTCAAAATGATGATCCTCCCCAAATTATTATATCTATTTAGGAATCTCCCCATCAAAGTACCCCCAAGATTTTTTCCCCCATTACAAAATTTACTTAACAAATTTGTTCTTTTTAACAAGGCCCCTAGGTTTTCTTACAAAGTTCTGACACTACATGCCTCTAATCTGGGTTTTGGAGTACCAAACCTAGAACTATATTACAAAGCTATAGTCCTGGAACAGTCCAGAGGGATTTGGACAGGTGAGCTGAGCAAACAGTGGATTGAGTTGGAGCAGAGACACAACCCTAGTGTTCCTTATAAGAATCTACTAGAAACAAAACTAACATGGAAGATTAATACTAAAGTTTCAAATACAGTAATAGCTAATACTATAAAAACATGGCAAGAATTAGTTAAGAAGTGCTCAGATGAACCACTGGCATCTGAAGTCTCGGTTCCTTTAAACAACTTAATGTATGTAATGAAAAAAGTCTCTTTAGATAACTGGACTGAACTGGGACTTAGCTCAGTTGATAAATTATTCCAGGACTCGGAGCTTAGGCCTTTTGATGAACTTGTTCAGCAATATGGTCTACCTAGTTCAGATGTACATAAATACAACAAAATCCAAAAATACTTTAAAACGCACAATCCTATATCAATTAAACTTCCCCCTCAGATAAAAAAGTTATTATCACCTGAGAATTCACACCTGAAAGGTACTGCTCTCTTTTACCGAACATTACTAAATAATCAAAAAGGAATACCCCATAAGCAATTAGATAGATGGCAGGAATATCTTAAAGAAGACATAACACAAGAGGATTGGGAACTTGCTATGAGGACATTAAAAAGGTCGTCCCGCTGTGTCTCTCACCATGAGAATCTGCTTAAAATGTTATGGAGGTGGTATATGACCCCAGACAAGATCACCAGGTTTGACCCCAGTGCTTCCCCACTATGCTGGAGAGACTGTGGTATGGAAGGAACACTGGAACATGTGTTTTGGGAGTGTCCTAAGATTCAGGACATGTGGAAGGAAGTGGAGAACATACTAAAAAGACTTCCAGTTAACCTATCTCATATTCCTCCTCACATGGCTTTGTTACACCTGAAAGTCATTGACTTACCACCAAGAGAAAGAATTATTCATAACCATGTTTATGTCTCCACTAGAATCCTATTAGCAGAAAATTGGAAACTGAATTATATCCCAAATATTGAGGAGATAATAAAAAGGGTAGAATTTAATCTTTCTGCAGAAAAGGCATGGGCAACAAAAATTGGATCTCTAGATTCATTTATGGCTAAAATTAGAATGTGGTCATTGGTTTATCCTGACACAAAATTATTCATAGATTAAATTGGTTAGTTGTTCTATCTACTATCCTCTTACATATGTATGCATGTATATTCGCCGACTCTGGATGATACTGCTAGAAAGAAGAAGATACTTTCTCACAATGGTTGTGTTGTAAGTTACTAATGCAACAAATATGGTTTACAGCAAATTAAGTGTAGTTTTAGTGTAGTTTAGTTGTAGATGTAGTCCTTTTTTTTTTTTGTACTGCATGTCACTTTGGGTAATTCACAAAGTAAGTATAAGAAAAAGCTCTGGTTCACTTAAGACTTAAATTTATTTCTATGGAACACTTTATATAAGGATTGATACAAAGAAGGTGATACCGGAAATAGAGTAAAATGTACTCTGAGATGATACTTTAGCTTAAAGATTATTACAATGTTTTATTTTTGATTATTATATTCTACTTGGACTTCTCAGTTTTTATGGTTCGAAAAGGCCTGCAAAGAGAAAATTTGCTTTATATAAACCTAGGCCTAGTTTCTATCTTTATACAAGAAATACTGTATCTTTAACTATGTTATGTTAAAATGCCGTATATGTTATTAAGCATTTAACTAAACAAGGCTATGTACATTATATATATATTGACTTTTATGCAAAGTCTGTGTTGTAAAATTTAAAAATTGCCCAATAAAAAACATTGAAATTAAAATCCACCATGAAAAATAAACAAAAAAAGTTATCAAGACAAAAAAGTTGCCAAAAGAAAACCCCTCATTGCATTTGGAGTGAGAAAAAAAAAATTGTCATGTGTAAAAACATAATTGTATATGGAATACAGATTCCCTATTGCAAAATGATTCATAGCTTTATCTTTGGTTTAATCAGAGGATTCTTTCTGCACAGAGGGTAATTGCCAGTTAAATGGAGAAGTCTAGTGATTGGCGAATTTATTCACCAGGCGCGAATTCTCTGCGAATTAGTTTGATTCGTTGCCGGCGAATATATTCGCTGTGAAAATTCTCTGGCGTCAAAAAAATGGACGACAGCGACTGTTTTTTTGAACGACGGCGTAAAAAAAACAGATGTCTGCGTTTTCAAAAACGCCGGTGCTGTTTCGAAATTTTTTTGGCATTTTCCGAATTTTGAGAGAAATTCACACATTGTTTGGCGAAATGCGCCAAATTAGCCCATCGCTAGAGAACTTACACTTTTGCGGATAAGACTTTTTATAATCCATAAAGTGGTTGACATTTCTGCTAATTTTCTGTTAAATAGCACTGACTAAGCGTTCAGGCAATCTTTTGTCGCACACACCAGTAATAGCCACCCACTGTCTGCAATAAATACATGTCACCCTTTCTACATCTGGCTCCTTTGCATTATAGAATAATAAGGTATGATTTTATAATATTGTTAATATTGTTATATGGTTCCGCAGGAGACATCACTAAGCTAGTTGACATGTGCCTTAAAGGCAAATTTGTATATGATTGTTGCATAAATGTCAGTAAATAAAATGAGATTTTTCCCTGATAGCTGTCAAGATCTTTTTTTCATATCTATGTTTAGAGTCATCATTGCTACAATAAAATCAGTGCAAACATAAAGCCATTAGATTGCTATAACTGAATATGAATTAAAGGAGAACTAAAGCCTAACTAAAGAAGTAGTTAGAAATGTTGTACATGATGTTTTGTGCTTCTGTACCAGCCCAAGGCAACCACAGCCCTTTAGCAGTAAAGATCTGTGTCTCCAAAGATGCCCCAGTAGCTCCCCATCTTCTTTTCTGCTGATTCACTGCACATGCTCTGTGCTGCTGTCACTTACTGAGCTTAGGGACCCACTCACAATATACAATACACATAGAAATGTCACAATATAAGGCTGATTAGTAATTAATACAGATCATTACTACATGGCAGCACAGAAACCAGTGCAATTAGCATCAGAATTTAATAATCAGCAAACCTGTAGCATCAGCTTATATTATCTATCTATCTATCTATCTATCTATCTATTTATTATCTATCTATCTATTATCTATCTATCTATCTATCTATCTATCTATCTATCTATCTATATTCCTTACATAGCTTAACAATAACTGAAAGAGAATAAAATATATTTGGTCCCCCCCCACAGTTCTTAATATGATAATTTTTTGTCTTTTGGGGAAATAAAAAAGGTTTTTAGTCACATTATACACTATGGGGCAGATTTAGTAAGGTCGCAGTGAAAATTTGAATTTCAAATTTGAATTTCGAAATTAGAAATCTTGTGTGTTTTTATGTTATTCAATTTGGGAATAATTAAAATTCAATTTGAGTTTTTAAATTTGAATTTCAAAATGTATCTTGTGATGGCCCTTTAAGAACTCAAATTCGACTATTCTCCTCCTTAAACCTGGCGAATTGATGTTTTAGTCAATGGGAGACGTCCTGGGATAAATTTGGAGTTGTTTGCAACCTTCCTGAAAATCTTTTTTTTTCTGAGAAAAAACTTGGATCGAATTTAATTCAAATTCGACTTGAGTTTGTGTGTCAATCCCATTCACCCAAATTTGAAAAGTTAGAATTTTGAAAAAAAAATTCCATTATTTTTTTTTTTAATTCCCGAAGTTCATGGGTGTTTATGGTAGTTTTTATAAATTACCATGAACTCTAAATTTGACTCTTTATAAATCTGCCACTTTATACTGATGGGTGAATTTGTCCCGTTTCGCCGAAAATTTGTGAATTTCCCACAAAATTCTTGAAACGGCAAAAAATTTGCGAAATAGGAAAGTTCCTGAAAAAATCGTAAATTCAAACGTTTTCACAGAAAAAATCCTAAATTCGAACGTTTTCACAGAAAAAATCATAAAATTCTAAGGTTTTCACTAAAAAATCGTGAAAATCGCCCATTTTCATGAACAAATCATGAAATTTGAAGGATTTCACTCAAAAATCATGAAATCTGAAGGTTTTTACTAAAAAATCATGAAAATCGCCCATTTTCACAAAAAAATCATGAAAATCGGAAATTGTCACGGGCAAATTTTCACCGGCGAATTTTCACAGGAGATTCGTGAATTTATTTGCTGGTGGTGAAACGTTGGAATTCGCTGCAAATTCGTGCCAGGCGAATTGATTCGCCCATGTTAGCAGATTTACTGCTTGAAAACAAACTACTCTATAGAGGTAAAAGTAAAACACAAGCTATGTGTCAATAAAGTAAAAAAACAGGATTCAGACCTGTTTGGCCATCTAGTTTGATGGCTTCAATAATGTAATGCTACCCTAATAAGCACATTGTTTATACAGTAATCATTAAGGAATCATTTTATTTAGGGATTTCTTTAAAAAGAACGAGCCGTTTTAAAATATGGGATTTTATGAAAATTAGGCCGTTTCAAAAATTCAAGTTTCACATCCCTGTTATTGAAAATATTGCTCCGAAGTACTAAAAACACATTCACAAACCATGTTACACTAACATTTATGTATATGCTAATTATTCAATGGACCACAAGGTGATCTACAATTTCACCTCTTGGAAACTATTCAACTGATATTTTGACAAGCCACAAGATATTTACACTCCTAAAAATAATACGTGAGTCTGAATAAAATGAAGAATGGTCTTCTATAAGCATCTCGTTAGGTAATGTGACCTTCAAAACACAAGAAGGTCAGTGTCCCTTTGTGAAAATCGTGGCCAGAAGAGAAATGTTCTAAGGACCATGAGATAATCATAATGAAAGAAATCTTAAACAATCTTAAGTAATACAGACTCTGAAATATTTAGTATGCAAAATGTATGATTTAGTCCCATTTATTCAGTATAGAGAGGGCATTGGATGAATAATTACTGGGATTCAGATTAGTTCACGCACATCTCAGGGTGTTGGGTAAGAAAGATTGAAATATATAATTATAACAAAAATGGATAGTGATTATCTCAGGAATCCCACTGGCTTTGCAAAGTGCAAATGGAAATTGCAGACAATTAGAAGGTGTTTGATGTGGTCAATGGCTTCACACCATTGTATTAACCCATTGGAATACAAATATTATGAAATGGAAGGTTAAATGAAGGTAGAATTCTTCCAGCTGGGTTTGAAATGTATTCACAAATGAATGTTGTCTGGATGTAACACCCTGCCTGGAGTTGAACCAAGGACTGTTCCTGTGGTGTCTGAATTATCATTGTCTTTGAGAGCAGATGGCTAAGGCCCTTGTTGAGTTTTATGGCTATGCTTTGCAAGTAAGCATGGCTTGTTTCACCTGTGCCAATCTGGCCATAGGTGATCGGTGTGTAACAACCACCTTTCTGTGCCACACTTACTCACTGGCGGGTATCCCACTGGACACACTGCACCCACTATCTCCTCGTAGGGGCCAAAGCTGCTCATGCTAGTCCCTGGCTAACTTACTCCCACTAGAGCGTACTAGTTACCATTAGCTTTCTCACTACCTAAAGTCAATATCTCTTCCAGAGAATGACTCAACTGTCAGAGAATCTGCTTCTCTCTTTCCTTCCCATGATGCATCTCACTATTTTCACCTGTAACCTTCCCTTTTATCATCGCCTACTCTCCACCCAGTGCGGACTTTCCCTAGCAAAAACTACCCTCCAGCTCTCCATGTTGGTTAACCTGCAAATACATGTATTTATTACATCTTTATACTTAAATAATTATCAATTTACCCTACTACAGGTGTAAGTCATTAGTCTGCCTATAAAACCCCCTGCTCTGCACTGACTCATTGCCCAACATAGTTCTTTTCCTGATAGTTCCTGGGTGTGATTCTTGTCTGATTATCTGTTTCTGACCTTTGCCTTTTTTGACCTTGCTGTATTGCTGCCTGAACTGACCCTTGCCTGTTTGACCCGACCTGTTTATCCTGACTAGTACGCTCCTGGCTCCTGATTCTGTACTGGTTGGTACTGTTCCTGCCTGTTTATCCTGACTACATTCCTTGTTCCTGATTCTGTGCTGTGTCTGGTTGGTACCGACACAGCCTGTTCCACAAGTTCACTCTCTGTCTCTGTTCCCCGTTCCTCCAGTATATGTTACGGTTCCTTTGCCTGCCCAGAATGTTCTCCCTGGTCCTTTCACTTTAAAGGACTGGCTGCATCTGAGTAGCCAAGGGCTCCTCCCGAAGCCAAAGGCGGCTGCTATAGGCAGAAGTGTGAGATGAGGCTGGGACCTTGGGGTTTGTGTTGGATTTTTGGAATAACATATGTTACACTAAGGAAAAAATATTTATAAGAAAGTGACTTTTGTGCTTAAAGGAGAACTAAAGCCTAACTGAAGATATACAGTAACCACAGCCCTTTAGCAGGAAAGATCTGTGTCACCAAAGATGCCCCAGTAGCTCCCCATCTTCTTTTCTGCTGATTCACTGCACATGCTCTGTGCTGCTGTCACTTACTGAGCTTAGGGACCCACTCACAATATACAGTACACAGAATAGAAATGTCACAATATAAGGCTGATTAGTAATTAATACAGATAATTACTATATGGCAGCACAGAAACCAGTGCAATTAGCATCAGAATTTAATAATCAGCAAACCTGTAGCATCAGCTTATATTACAGGGGAAGCTCATTTTCTGTTGGATAATTAGTGACGAGCCCTAAGCTTAGCTTCTCAACAGCCAATCAGAGCCCACTGAGCATGTGAGTGTCACAGACACTTTCCAAGATGGTGACCCCCTGTGACAAGTTTGAAGTCCTGGATCATTGTTGCTATTGACAAGCTGAAACTTTAGGCTGGTGCAATAAGTTTAGTATATAAAATATGGTATTTTAAGCCACATTTATTTTTAGGGTTTAGTTCTCCTTTAAGGAAAATGAGACACATGTTTATCACAAGTTCTATCACATACATTGTCAGAGATAAAAATTATAAAATCTGAAACACATCTGGACACGTTGCTAATGAGTTAATATATTTATTGCATTAAAATTTGCTTTTTGGGACCTACATTGAAATAATAAAGGTGCCTGTTGACGCAGTGTATACTTTAGTGCTGTAGCATGAAGTGAAGCACGGCCACCAACAAATGTCTAATAAAGGAGGCCATCCCTGAAACGTCATTGATAGTGATGGGCGAATTTGCGCCGTTTCGCTTCGCCGAAAAATTTGCGAATTTCACGCTAAATTCGTGAAACGCCGAAAAATTCGCGAAACGGCGCCAGCGTCTCGTTTTTGATGCCGGCGCCCATTTTTGACCAATTTTCACGGGCGTTTTGCGAATTTATTCGCTGGCGGGGAATCTCGCAAATTTGCGCCTGGCGAATAAATTCGCCCATCACTAGTCATTGACACAATAAACTTACAGGGTTTCACCCCGCTTCACCTGCCATTGAGTGTTTGGTAATTGGCTTGCAGTTACTGGAAGAGGTGCCGACCTCTATAACCAACACTAGGCAATACTTTATCAGAGAGACTGGGGATAATTCTTGTTCTTCACCAACAAATGGAAACTATAGGTCATTGAATATGACTGAAAGTTGACTGTATTTTCTTTTGTATCACCTGTTAAGAGTGAACAGGTATAGGATCTGCTATCTGGAAACCTGTTATTCAGAAAGCTCTGACTTACTTGACGCACAGACCCCATTTTGATGTAGTTCTAAATGACACTGTTTACACTGCAAATAATTCACTCTACAATATAAAATATTTTTTAGTTGGTGCTGAATATTGTTGTGTAGGTGTATCTCAGGTCATTTTGCCTGGTCATGTGCTTTCAGAAAGAGCCAGCACTTTAGGATGGAACTGCTTTCTGGCAGACTGTTGTTTCTCCTACTCAATGTAACTGAATTTGTCTCAATGGGACCTGGATTTTACTATTGAGTGTTGTTCTTAGATCTACAGTTACAGGGAGCTGTTATCTTGCTTAGGTATCACTTCTACAATACTTTTTGTATTTGTTTGTTTTTTTATTTGTTATTTTTACTTGATATATTGAAACTGCTTGATGAACTCGCTGCGGTCCAGTCCAGAGACTTTACTTGGAGCTGCATACGTAGGGGCACTCTTTTCCATCTCTTTTCCATCTCATGTGAAATTGCAACTTTTCCATCTCACATGGATTTGCAACTTTTCCAACTTACCTAAAGTTGTAACTTTTCCATTTCACGTGGGTCTGACAGAAGTTGTATCATTTTCAAATATTCAGGGCATCAAATAATATGAGATTAGTTATGACCCTTTTAAAGCCTGTCTTGTAAAGTTATGATGTTTTAAAGTTACTTTTTTTTACAATACAATGTAACTTAGCAGAATGTAGTTAAGTAAACTATTAAAATAATGATTTTTTTTGATGTTTTCTCTTTATCTCCATGGTACAGCCATTAAGATGGAAATTGCCCAGCAGATATTTTAGATTCAAAGACATCTCTTATCATCTTATTTTGCATGAATCAAAAGAAGCAGATGATATGTATCTCGATGGTTACTGCTATTTATGAACATTAAAGCTCTTACGTTGAGTATAAATCAAGCAAAGCTTGGTTATTCCTTTTTTTTCTGTTCCATCTAGACCTGTGCATTAGTTGATTAAAATATCACTCCTGACTTTTAAGTGGACTATCTCCTGGCAAGCTGTCATTGTTGCAGCTCAGTAAACCAGGATTGTTGATTAATTTTATGCACACATACAAAAAATAAACTTTCATCATATGGCACCTAGGAAGTTAGAATAACAGATAACAGGACAAAAATGTTCACTTTCATCATGTGGCATCTAGGGAATGAGTAGGACACATCACAGGACAAAAACTTGATGTTATGCAAAAGTAAGAATATCGCTTACATTGGAACTTTTAACTTTGTACTTTTGCTAAATGCTATGGCCATTAAACCAAGCTTCAAATGGACTCTGTATAAAAAACACAAATCAGCAGCAAGAGAAAATGATGTAAAAAACCTGGAGCACTTCTAAAAGAACTTCATCGCTGAATGTTCCTAATAGGAGAGCAAAGTAAGGTAATAGGCAGTTGTTTTTCCTTACAGGTTTACTTTTTTAACTTCCACGACATTGTGGTCGTCCACCATAAGATGTTAAAAGACATACATGTTCTCTGTACAATAATTTAAGACCTCTTTATTAAAGGAAAACGATACCCCTAATAAATGTAGGTCTCTATAAATATAGTTTGCATTAAAGAGTTCATATCTAAAACCCTGCTTTGTGTAGATAAAACATTTTCATAATAATATACTTTTTTAGTAGTATGTGCCATTGGGTAATCATAAATAGAAAATTGCCATTTTAAAAATTAAGGGCCTCCCCCAGGGATCCTAGGATTCACAGTGCACACAAACATACCAAATAAACCATACAAGTTAGGTCACAAGAGCCAATTAAACAGACAGAGTTTTGTATTTTGCTTCCGCACTTCTTCCTGTTACAGTTAGAGCTGCAGTATTTCTTGTTAAGTGATCTCTGAGGCAGCACACAGACCATCACTAAATGGTGGTTCAAGGCAAGAGATGTAAAAGGGCAATTTTTATGTAGGGATACAGAGGGTTAATTCCCCTCTGTTCCTTAAAATGTGAGACCACATGTTGGGAAATCCCCTGCCTGTGCAGCTACAGGTTCAACTTAGAGTGACGGGAAGGGCAGGAGCCTTGTCCCTGTGGCAGATACTGGAGGGTGTCACAAGGTGTCGCTGCTGCACAACTGAGTTGATATATTCACGGAGGACAGAGTGGAATAAGAATCTGGCTGCAAAAAGTAGGGCAAAAGCTGGAGGAGCCCCTGGATGACTGGGGTGCGGTAGCCCCAAGCCTGGTCGCTAGACCAGGAGGGTCTGAGCTCCTAAATGCAAAACTGGACTTTTACATGCTCGCACTATGGAGAATGCTGGGAGCTATAGTTCAGTAGAGGAGGATAAAGCAAGTTGTGTGCTTGGCTAGGAGAGCTTGGAGCTTCTGAGGATGTCATCACTGTGGATGCCTGTTCCAGCTCTGTGTGAGCCCCCGGGTGAGTTTGCCTGTGGGAGGGTAGAGAGAGTAAGGAGTCTGCTTGTGAACAGGCTTTGTTGCTGTGCCTGCCATGTGGAAGCAAATGATCTCTGTGAGGTATTTGGGCAGGTAGTGCTACCTGGGGAAAGTAATGCTCTTTGGGGAAAAGGGACTGAGACTCTTTATCTGTCAGGAGTGGAGTGGCAGGGAGGTGCCAGGATTGGACTGCAACAGGTTCCCCAGGGTAGTGGGCCATTGTTATTTGAATGCATATTTACTTCTGCACTTTCTTAATATTTTCCTAATGGAGCCACCCGCTGGTGTATTCCCGGATCCCATTAGGTGGAGGCACTGCCATGAGAGGAAATTCCCAGTACCCTTTCACTTAGGAACCTGTATATGGTAAGGATATACAACCTTGGCCCAAGGGGGTGTCCAAGGGGGTGTTACATATACTTAAATATATACCAGTTTGGTAAGATTCTTTAATATGCCACTTCATTTGATATAAACTATGATTTATTGCTGAAGTATTCATTTTGGAGGTATAGTTTTCCTTTAAAGATAATATGCTAGATCCCTACATTGCTTTTTCTCTGTGTATATAATCAGCCTATACAGGTTTGGGACCTGTTATCCAGAATGCACGGAACCTGTGCCTTTCTGGATAACGTATCTTTCCATAATTTGGATCTTTATATCTTAAATCTTCTAGAAAGTCATGTCAACATTAAATAAACCCTATGGAAGGTGACCTTTCCGTAATTCAGAACTTTCTGGATAAAGGGTTTCTGGATATTGGATCCCTGTACAATATCAAAAGTTATATACAAGAAAAGGATTTATACTCTTAGAACCGGCTGAGAACTACTTAAATATTTGTATCAACATGTGTATGAATAAAAAGGCAATGTTTATTAGACAACCGTGCCAGGGAATCACAATATAAATAAAAACACTTAAAATCAATTAGAGTTGTTACATAAAAGAAGGGGGCCCTGCTATTTTAATTATAGCACTCTATAGAGCTTAATTCAAGTAATACGCATATCAACATGTACTATAATGCAGGAAAAAAAATAATAACAAAGGACCGTGAAGTTGTCAATTGTGGTGTCAAAATTTCAACATATGTATCTGTAGGTCCAAACTGCAGTTAGTGTCCCATGTTGTTTAGGTTGTAAAAAATAACCTGTAATGAATTTATAAAATCCTAGGCATGCGTAAATATCGTGATCCCTTGTGGTGATCCTGACCCAAGGGAAGATCAAATGTGCCAAGTTAGGATGGACAGAGTCTATGATGGCGACTGAAAAGTACTTGTGAGGACAGCATTAGATGTTGGAGGTGATTAGTAAAAACAGCATCAGCAGCAGAACGTGTGAGCTGAGTGAATGTTCCGCCACACGGTAATTAAAGAACCCGGCGGCTATTGCTCAGTGAATCAGTGTGGAGCATAAATGATGTCCCTTTATCGATGTGCCGAGTTAAACAACATGTGTGGTATCTTCACAGAATAAATAGATTTGCTACTTATCTCAAAGATGTAGAGATACTCTTTTGCCAATTTCTGGCACATATATTATTGGATTGTTGCTCCGTTTACTAATAGAATTTCGATCCCTGTACAATATTTACATAGGTTTTATTTAATGATTTGTTTGAATGATAAAATGGTCACCCCTGTGTCTGTGGATAATTCACTGTGTTTGTTTAAAGTGGGAAAATAAACTGCTGTTTTCCTGGAAGAAGCCTGTGTGTCCCTGTTTTTATGCTCCTTTGCTATATATATAGGACAAAGGAGCATAAAAACTAGTCATGTATTATTGATTGATGTCACTTCTGCCTTTTCCCGAAAGGTCACCGTATTTGATATGCACTTTTGAACATCAGTTCTCCCTTCACTTGAATAAGACACCATTTACTTATTTTTAAGTCCTGTGTGTGCGGACCCTTCTTCGCTGCTACATATATACTATATATATATATCAGTCACCTTTTGTATATAATCAAAATCTATTTTTAAAAATCTGCCCCTAGTCATCCCTGTATGGGGGAAAATCCCACTATTTCATTAGTGCTTATATACTAGAGCTACAAAGTATGTTTAATATTTAACATCATATGCAATTAAAGGGGTGGTTCACCTTTAAGTTAACTTTTAGTATGTTAATTAATGGCAACTTTTCATTTGGTCTTCATTATTTATTGTTATTGCTACTTTTTATTACTCATCTTCTATTCAGGTCTCTCCTATTCATATTCCAGTCTCTTACTCAAATGAATGCATGGTTGCTAGGGTCATTTGACCCTAGCAACCAGATTGCTGAAATTGCAAACTGGAGAGCTGCTGAATAAAAAGCTAAATAACTCAAAAACCAGAAATGATAAAAAATGAAAAGCAATTTCAAATTGTCTCAGAATATCGATATCTGCATCATTAGTGGGCAAATTTACTTATGGTCGAATATCGAGGGTTAATTAACCCTCGATATTCGACTGTCGAAGTTAAATCCTTCGACTTAGAATATCAAAGGATTTAACGCTATTCGTTCGATTGTAAGATTGTTCGATTCAAAGGAATTTAATCGATCAAACGATTTTTGTTCGACCAAAAAAAAAGATAGCTAAGCCAATGGGGACCTTCCCATAGGCTAACATTGACTTCTGTAGCTTTTAGATGGCGAACTAGGGGGTCAAAGTTTTTTTTTAAAGAGACAGTACTTCGAATATCAAATGGTCGAATAGTCGAATGATTTTTAGTCGAATGATCGAAGTCGTAGTCGAAGGTCGAAGTAGCCCATTCGATGGTCAAAGTAGCCAAAAAAACCATTCGAAATTCGAAGTTTTTTCCCTCTATTCCTTCACGCGAGCTAAATAAATGGGCCCCTAAAAGTTCAACAACTCCTTCAATTAATAGTGAAGGTCCATAAAATATTTTTTTTCATGGTGATTCAGAGCCACCAAATTTACCAGTAACGACATGAATAGGTTTAGTGCTTTATAACAAGTCATGATTGGAAAATAGATTCCCATAAAACACAAGGCTGACAGCAATTTTCCTTGTACGGAGGAAAAGCACAACATTGAAATGGTTGGGTATAAAAATATCTCAAGCGTCTTTGTTGGATTAGGAAAAATACTGCAGATTATAAAAATCACAGTTTCTATTTTTGATTAAAAAAAAGCTACAGGAAGTCAAGTAACTAGACAGTCATTTCATCAAGAGCTCAATGTAAATAGGCAAAACCATCTGAAGTGCATTAAAAGATCATTTCACCTGACGTGCTGAGCACTATCATTTTTCAGTGCCTTCATTTACTGAAAAGTTTCACCTTCTGCCATTTGAAAGACGTATAGTTGAATCATATCGGTGACTCAGGCAACACCAGGGCTGTACATAGAGTTATACTGGTAATATCATAGAAGGTTTCCACTTCCTCAGGACTATGGGGCTAATAAAACATTTAGAAATGAAAGCATTGTAGAATAAGCATGAACAATTGATCTGTCTCAATCAATATGGATTAGGCAAATTAAAATGCAAAGTAAGGTAAAGGATCTATTATCCACAATGCTTGGGACCTGGGTTTTTTTTGGATAAGGGGCCTTTCTGTTATTTGGATCTTCATCCCTTAAAGGAGAATTCGACCCTAAAGTTAAAAAAAAACCTACCCTCCTACCCTTCATAGACCCCCCTGTCTCCTCCCCCCCAGCCTAGCTGCCCCCCCGGGCAAATGCCCCTAACTCTTTACTTACCCCTGGGTGCAGATTCTGTCCAGCGGAGTTTACAGCAGCCATCTTCTTCTCTTTGTTAATCTTCGGAATGAGAGCGGCGCTTCGGCAATCTCCGTGACTTTCTGTGCATGCGCAGTTGTCACGAAAGAGAAAATTGCACCAACTGCGCATGCGCTGATAAGACACTTACTTCCCGAGGATTACATGCGGGCAACAATTCCGATGCCGGCGACAATTCCGACGTGCATTAAAGTCAATAGCGTGTGTTTAATTGTCACTGGCGTCGGAATTGTCACCGGCGTCGGAATTGTTGCCGGCATGTAATCCTCGGGAAGTAAGTGCCTTATCGGCGAAATGGGGAAATTCACCGCAAATTCGCACCTAAGTGTGCAGCCGCAAAATTGTACTTTGTATCACCTGACCTGATTAGCATTGCTCGCATGGGGGAAGTAAGGCAATGATGTGCACATGCGCAGGACTTGCAGAATTTCTTCTGCGCATGTGAGAGTCCTGATAGAGGCAGTTTTGTTAGCGAGAGGGATGTCATCTGTATTCCATGCACCTACCGTAGTCATTTCTTTTACATTGATCTTTGAATACAGCTAAAGGGAAAGACATACAAAGCCACAATTATTGTAAGTAGTTCTCCACTTTCTGGCCAATATATAGAACTTTATTTGTTTTTTACCTTTCCTTCTCCTTTAATGGGGGAAATGTAATATTGGTCGCGAATGCAAAAATCGTTTGCAATTTGTTCGCAATGTGAATAAATGTTCTCAAAGTAAACAATTTTGCCTTTGCAAATCCTTTGCCCCTCACGTGACAGTAGGACATTGATTGTGATTTTTTATTGTTTGCGACAGTGCTCAGTGTATGTAATAAAACTCAAATCAAAACGTTGTTCTCTTTGTGAATTTTATTACATTTCCCCTCTAAGTCTGCTAAAATAACATTTAGGGGCATATTTACCTAGGGTCGAATATCAAGCGTTAATTAACCCTCGATATTCGACCGTCGAAGTAAAATCCTTTGAATATCAAAGTCGAAGGATTTACCGCTATTCCTACGATCGAAGGAATAATCGTTCGATCGAACGATTAAATCCCTCAAATTGAACGATTCAAAGGATTCTAATCCATAGATCGAAGGATATTCCTTCGATCAGAAAAATTGTTAGGAAGCCTATGGGGACCTTCCCCATATTCGAACTATTATTCCTCTATTCCTTCACTCGAGCTAGGTAAATGGGCCCCTTAAACATTAGCCCCCATATGTAATAAAAGGCACTAGGTATGACCAGGAGCAGTAACTAGTAATGATTTATTCTCCAGGTATGAATTTGCAGTGAATTTGTGCTTTTTGCCGCTGGCGAATAAATTCACGAATCTGGGCCTGGGTGGGAGGATGGGGATTGGAGTGCGCTGGGCCCCTCCTAGGATTTTTTTGCAGGGGAAACTGGCGCACTCCAGTTACGCAACTGCCTGTAAGAACTTACTGGGGGTCATTTATCAACACTGGGCAAATTTGCCCATGGGCAGTAACCCATGACAACCAATCAAATGGTTGCATTCATTGTTTTACCTGCAGCTGGCTTTAAAAAGCTAATCACTGATTGGTTGCTATAGGTAATTGCCCATGGGCAAATTTGCCCAGTGTTGATAAATGAGCCCCACTGACTGTGTGTGGGTGCAGGAAGTTCTAGGTGATACGGCTACGAGTTGGCAAATCTCATCAAAAGTTTTCATACAGAGAAACCTAAACTGAAACTGCTGTAACACAATTACTACCTCTGAAACCGCCCAAGTACATAACTATGGCATTGGATTGCAATGTCCCACTTTTTTTTTCTATCAGTCCTATTCCAGATCCGTACCCCAGATCTTAATGATAAGAGTCAATAAGAGGGACTTAAATGCTCTTTACATTCTTTTGCAATGGCTGTCATTTTCCGTGTTCAATACAAGTGTTTACAGGGAGGAAAAAAAAAATATTTTCTTTACTTGCCTAAAATAATAAATGCTACCCTTAAGTACATGAGCACAATGTCTAAAAATAATCTCACTTAGAAATAAATGACAGTGAATGGAATACTTGGAAACTGAACTGATTTTTACCAGTCTAGCAAAACAACTCTAATGACTCTGAACTCTTTGCTGGGTTGTTATTTGCTCTATGTTGGACTGATCTGTAATGATGTGGAACACTGTGGGGCACTCGAGTGAAGTATTAGAAGGAAAAAAAACTTTGAATTTCGAATGTTTTTTTTGGCTACTTCAACCATCAAATTGGCTACTTCGACCTTCAACTGCGACTTCAAATCGAATGATCGAACTAAAAATCGTTCGACTATTCGACCATTCGATAGTCGAAGTACTGTCTCTTCGACCACCTACTCCACCTAAAACTTACCGAGGTGCCATGTTAGCCTATGGGGAAGATCCCCATAGGCTTTCCTAGCTTTTTTTGATCAAAGGAAAATCATTCGATTGATGGATTAAAATCCTTCAAATCTTTCGATTTGAAGGATTTAATCGATTTTTCCTACGATCGTTCGAACAAATGAATTGCGATAAATCCTTCGACTTCGATATTTCGAAGTCGAAGGATTTTACTTCGACAGCTGAATATCGAGTGTTAATTAACCCTTGATATTCGACCAATAGTAAATGTGCCCCTGTATGTGCCTGATGTGCATGAAAAAAATGTCAATTAGCTTTCAGTATTATAACGAAGGCATCTTGTTATTATTTACTATTTTAGTTTTTCAAATGGTGTTCTATTACTATATGTCACATTTAAGTTGCACAATGTGTGATTTGTGAGTAGCTAAAGAACACTAATAACTATTAAAGCAGGTGGGTTGTAAACGTGGCGTTGCTGTGTCTCGGGCACCCTAATAAATACATACCTCCCAACTCCCCCGTATTACATAGTTACATACTTACATAGTTACATAGTTAAATTGGGTTGAAAAAAGACAAAGTCCATCAAGTTCAACCCCTCCAAATGAAAACCCAGCATCCATACACACACCCCTCTCTACTTTTAATTAAATTCTATATACCCATATCTATACTAACTATAGAGTTTAGTATCACAATAGCCTTTGATATTATGTTTGTCCAAAAAATCATCCAAGCCATTCTTAAAGGCATTAACTGAATCAGCCATCACAACATCACCCGGCAGTGCATTCCACAACCTCACTGTCCTGACTGTGAAGAACCCCCTACGTTGCTTCAAATGAAAGTTCTTTTCTTCTAGTCTAAAGGGGAGGCCTCTGGTACGGTGATCCACTTTATGGGTAAAAAGGTCCCCTGCCATTTGTCTATAATGTCCTCTAATGTACTTGTAAAGTGTAATCATGTCCCCTCGCAAGCGCCTTTTTTCCAGAGAAAACAACCCCAACCTTGACAGTCTCCCCTCATAATTTAACTCTTCCCTCCCTCTAACCAGTTTAGTTGCACTTAGTCTCTGCACTCTCTCCAGCTCATTTATATCCCTCTTAAGGACTGGAGTCCAAAACTGAACTGCATACTCCAGATGAGGCCTCACCAGGGACCTATAAAGAGACATAATTATGTTTTCATCCCTTGAGTTAATGCCCTTTTTTATGCAAGACAGAACTTTATTTGCTTTAGTAGCCACAGAATGACACTGCCCAGAATTAGACAACGTGTTATCTACAAAGACCCCTAGATCCTTCTCATTTAAGGAAACTCCCAACACACTGCCATTTAGTGTATAACTTGCATTTATATTATTTTTGCCAAAGTGCATAACCTGCATTTATCAACATTGAACCTCATTTTCCAATTTAGACAAATCAATCTGCAAAGTGGCAGCATCCTGCATGGAACCTATAGTTCTGCACAATTTAGTATCATCTGCAAAAATAGAAACAGTACTTTCAATGCCCACCTCCAGGTCATTAATAAACAAGTTGAAAAGCAAGGGACCTAGTACAGAGCCCTGCGGTACTCCACTAACAACACTGGTCCAATTAGAAAATGTTCCATTTACCACCACTCTTTGTAGTCTATCTTTTAGCCAGTTCTCTATCCAGGTACAAATACTATGTTCCAGGCCAACATTCCTTAATTTAACCAGTAACCTTTTGTGTGGCACTGTATCAAATGCTTTAGCAAAATCTAAGTAAATCACATCCACTGCCATCCCAGAATCGAGGTGTCTACTTACATTCTCGTAAAAAGAAATTAAGTTAGTCTGGCAAGATCTATTACGCATAAAACCATGCTGGCACAAACTCATAGTATTATGATTTGCTATGAAGTCCAGTATCTTATCCTTTATTAACCCTTCGAAAAGCTTTCCTAATACTGACGTCAGACTAACTGGCCTATAGTTTTGAGGCTGAGAACGGGATCCTTTTTTGAATAGAGGCACCACATTAGCAATTCGCCAGTCTCTTGGCACAATGCCAGATCTCAATGAATCCTGAAAAATTAAGTAAAGAGGTTTGGCAATCACAGAGCTAAGCTCGCTAATTACCCTGGGATGAATACCATCTGGCCCTGGACCTTTGTTAATCTTAACATGTTCAAGTCTCTTTTGAATTTCTTCATGTGTGAACCATGCATCATTAGTTGTATTACTAGAATTGGGAGTGTTAAGAAGGAAACCTTCACTTACTGGTTCTTCATTTGTGTACACAGATGAAAAATACGAGTTCAGAATCTGCGCTTTTATTTTGTTTTCATCAACCAGCTGACCCCCCTCTGATAGTAAGGGTCCCACCCCTTCCTGCTTCATTTTTTTACTATTGACATATTTAAAAAATAATTTTGGATTTTTTTTACTGCTTGCTGCAATATCCTTTTCTATAGCAATTTTAGCTTGCCTTATAGCTTCTTTGCATGATTTATTGGCCTCCTTGTACCTTATAAATGTTTCGGCTGTACCAGCTAACTTGAAAGCCTTAAAAGCACGTCTTTTCTTACCCACCTCAACACCAACGCTTCTATTGAACCAAAAAGGTTTTGCTTTGCAACGACGTTCCTTGCTTACAAGTGGAATATACTGACAAGTTTATTTGTTAAGCAGCATTTTAAAGACTTCCCATTTTTGTTCTGTGTTTAACCCTAAGAAAAGCATTTCCCACTTAATATGTTGCAGAGATGCCCTTATACTGTCAAAGTTTGCACGTCTGAAATTTAGTGTTGTAGTTACTCCCTTATAGAATTGCTTCTGCAACAGAATCTCAAAGGAGACCATGTTATGATCACTATTCCCTAAATGCTCACCCACACAAATGTTAGAGATGAGTTCAGTATTGAGCAGGACAGTCCCGCATTTGACAGCTCAACCCACAGTCCCGGCTTGTTACTGAAATGTCCCGACTTTCTCTTTCTCTTTCATCTCCTGCACTGAACAGCTTACTGATACATTTGTAACAATTTTGAGATAAGCAAATACGTAATTGTAATTAAGATAAAAATGTCTCCTGGGAGAAGTTAGACTCACAGCTTGAAGTGAAACGCCCCAAATTCGCCCATCACTAGTTGTAAGCCCTTTGATCTTCCATCAGATAGATGTAGAATAGCTGTAAATGTGGACATTCCCCAAGAAATTTAAAAGAAAAATCCATGTACAGTTATCGGACCGATTATCCAGAATGCTCTGGACCTGAGGGTTTGTGGACAAGGGATCTTCAAACCTCAAGTCTGCTAAAAAATCAATTAGACCGATTAAACCCAATAGGATTGTCTTGTCTACAATAATGACTAATTATACCTTATTCAGGATCAAGTACAACTCACTGTTTTATTATAATAGAGAAAAGGGAAATCATTTTAAAAAGTTTTAATTATTTGAGTAAAATAGAATCTATGGGAGATGACCTTCCTGATCCAGAGCTTTCTGGATAAAAGATCCCATACCAGGACTGAACCATGACACAAAAATAAAACATGAGAGAAACAGTTATTTTGTCATTAGATTGTTTCACTGCCCATATATGAAAAACAGCTTTTCTAATGATTCTGATTCTGTTAAACATTATGTTCATTATACATTACATGGATTTGGTCTAGAGCATTCTGGATAACAGATATTTTTGTAATCTGGATCTCCATACCTCAAGTCCTCAATTATATAATAATGAAAACAGTGACAAGGGGAGGCTCAGTAATCTAAATTATTGTTTGTGTGGTTTTAGAGATTTTTGAAACCACAAAGAAAAAAATTCTCCAAAAACAACAAATGCCATGAAATGTATTAAAAGATCCAATTATAAAAAGCACAAACGATGAGAAAGGATGAAAGAAGAAATTGCCAGACACGGAAGTAGCGGGGAAATCCCCTGCACGTTTATGTTATCATATGATGTAACGTTTCAGGGGCGTGCCCCTTCTTCAGACATGCAAATTCTAGATAAGATACATGGAAAAAAATGAGAGAGAAATAAAAAGAAGGTTGCTACAAATGGAGTGTTTTTGGATTTGGCAACTGCAAACAAAATATCCACGAGGTCTAAATGAAGAGTTTAATATGAATTGCTATTTGTAGCGCTGCTAAATGTATCCAACTTTTAAGCGTTTTATTAAATGGTTTCTTTACAATGTATACAATGTATCCAGTTTGATGTACTAATCTTTTCTTGTAGATAATTACATTGAACAACCCACTATCCAGGGATAGTTTACGGATAGGGTAAGATAGCAATCTACAATCTTCTGGTTTATTAATAAGTTTGGAAAGCCTTTTTATTATATAGAATTGCACTTGTTCCCCCCCACCATCCACTAGGTTTATTTGGACTTACTGACTTAATATTGAGAAACTTTTAACATACATTGGAATAATTATGTTCACTAAGGAACTTTCTCCATGCAAATTGGATTTACACAGCAAAGAGGACTTCACTATTGGAAACTGGGATTAGCACTGGTTGAGTTTTTTTTATTTTTTTTAATGAAGCTTTTTAAAGAAGCTTTGATACGGTTTTAGGGATTTTTATGAAGGTTATTTCGGTTTTCTGTTTATTGCTTATTATGTATCTGTTTATTCTAAGTATTTATTCACTTAACCACTTGTTTATTGTATCAATTATGCAAATCACAAATTTCTACATGTCAGAAGAAGGGGCACGCCCCTGAAACGTTACATCATGTGACAAAATTTAAATTCTGAACAGGCTTTGTGTGCTCTGGTTGAAACCTTAAACCTGTGAAGGCAAAGCGAGTGTGGGAGCTGCTTAGCGAGTGTTGCATGTGATCGAAGTGTTGCATGTGAATTAAGTGTTAAGCAGCGTTAAAAACCTTAAGGCACCAAAAAGGTGTTGGTGAGGAATTACATTTGGGAGACTGTAAGTACCCAGTGTAAATATGAGTGGGTTTGCTGGTATTACTCAGTGTGTGTCTTGTCACATGTACAGTATGTGGTGTTGGAGCAGCAGCTCCATGCAGTATTTACATGTGAGAGATGTCGGTGGGTTTTCATCTTGGAATCTGAGCTGCAGACTCTAAGGGGTGAACTTGCAGCACTGAGAGCATCGGCAAACGAGGGGAATGACAGGAGGCTCGCAGAGCAACCACTGGCAGGGGCTAGTGGAGCGGGGGGAGGAGAAGGGGCAGTGGAGGCTAATGAGGGAGCAAGGTTTGTGACTGTCAAGAGGGGAAGCAGGGGACAGAAGAGTAGGGGGGCTGGTCCACAGTTTGTCCAAAACAGCAAATTCGCTGTTTTGGCTGAAGATGCTGGGGAGGAAAACTCCAAACTGGCGTGTATGGAGCAGGCTGACTCTCGGAGCACCCCGGGAGGCAGTGGTTCTAATATGGGTGGTGGGGGAAGTGCAAGGAAGGAAAGGCAGTTTCTAGTTATAGGGGATTCAGTTATTAGAAAGGTGGATAGGGTAATCTGTTGCAAGGCCCCTACATGCCGAACAGTCTGCTGCTTGCCTGGTGCTAGGGTTCTGCATGTGGTGGAACGAGTGGACACATTATTGGGAGGGGCTGGGGAAGACCCAGCGGTCTTGGTACACATAGGTACCAATGACAAAGTTAGAGGAGGTGGTGAAGTCCTCAAAAATGATTTTAAAAAACTAGGTGCAAAGCTGAGGGCGAGGACTTCCAAGGTAATTTTCTCAGAGATATTACCTGAGCCATGAGCAACATTAAGGAGACAGCGGGAGCGTAGGGAGATTAATGCGTGGCTGAAAGATTGGTGTAGGGAGGAGGGTTTTGGGTTTTTGGAGAACTGGGCTGAAAATGGGAGAGCTGGAGCTGCTGGTGTTGGAAGGAAAATATGATGTCATTGGTGTGGCCGAAACATGGCTGAATGAGTCGCATGACTGGGCAGTAAATATCAGTGGCTATACTTTGTTTCGGAGGGACAGAGGCAATAGAAAAGGAGGAGGGTTATGTCTGTATGTTAGGCAGGATTTAAAAGCTCATATAAAGGAGGAGGTTATGTTAGAAAATGAGGGGGCAGAAGTCGTATGGGCGGAGTTCTTCACCAATTGTAAAGAATCCAGCAAATTAATTGTAGGCGTGTGCTATAGACCCCCTAATGTAAGTGAGGAGGAAGAGACAAAGCTCCTAATGCAAATAGAAAAGGCTGCTAGTTTAGGTAAAGTAATGATAATGGGGGATTTTAATTACCCAGATATTGACTGGAGCAACGGTACTGCCAGATCAGTTAATGGGAACAAGTTTATAAACTTATTGCACGACAATTTTTTAGCACAGGTTGTTGAGGAGCCAACCAGAAAAAATGCTATTCTTGATTTAGTGATCTCAAATGACCCAGAACTTATAGCAAATGTGCAAGTCATTGAACCCCTGGGTAATAGTGACCATAAGGTTATATCTTTTAATGTCTGGTGCAAAAAACAAAAATATACTGGGGCAACAAAAACCATGAATTTTGCAAAAGCTAATTTTAGTGCCTTGAGGGCTGCCCTACAGAGCATTGATTGGGGCATTAGGTTTTCAGCTAAAAACACAGAACAGAAATGGTTGTCCTTTAAAATGATATTAAATCATTACTGTTCTCAATTTATTCCCTTAAGGACTAAACGTAGAAGCTCTAAGAATCATCCTGTGTGGCTTAATACAGAAGTAAAGAAGTTAATGGGAAAGAAGAGAAAGGCATTTAAAAACTACAAATTTGTAGGGACAGAAGCTGCATTTAATGAATATAAACACTGTAATAAATGTTGTAAATCAGCAATCTGGAAAGCTAAGAAAAGAAATGAAGAGTTAATTGCGGTGGAGGTGAAAACTAACCCTAAAAAGTTTTTTAAATATATTAATAGTAAAAAGATGCAGGTTGAGAGTGTTGCTCCATTAAATAATGGTACCAGTATGGTTGTAACAGATACAGATAAGGCAAATGTGTTAAATCAGTTCTTTTCTTCAGTGTATACAATAGAGGAGTCTGGGTTCACAGGCTCACTTAATAACTGCACGAATGGTTCAGCTCAATCTAGTCAGTGGTTGACTCAGGATATGATTCAAAAAGCTTCAATACTAATTAATGTAAACAAGGCTCCAGGGCCTGATGGCATACACCCCCAGGTTCTAAAAGAGCTTAGTTCAGTTTTAGACCAGCCCTTATTTCTGATTTTCTCAGATTCACTGTCATCTGGTATGGTGCCTATGGATTGGAGAAAAGCTGATGTTATTCCAATATTTAAAAAGGGATTACGATCTCAGCCTGGCAATTATAGGCCAGTAAGCTTGACATCTGTGGTGGGCAAATTATTTGAAGGCTTGTTAAGGGATCACATTCAAAATGTTGTCCTAATGAACGGCATTATGAGCATTAATCAGCATGGCTTTATGAAGGATAGGTCATGTCAGACGAATTTGATTGCATTTTATGATGTGGTAAGTAAGATTCTGGACAGTGGGGGGGCAGTAGATGTGATCTATTTGGATTTTGCCAAAGCGTTTGATACTGTGCCCCACAAATGACTGCTTTCTAAACTAAGGTAAATTGGGCTTAATGAAGTCGTTTGCACGTGGATAGGAAACTGGCTACAGGATCGGGTACAGAGGGTGGTTGTTAATGGGACATTCTCTACTTGGAGTAAGGTTCTTAGTGGGGTCCCCCAGGGCTCAGTATTGGGTCCACTTTTATTTAACTTGTTCATTAATGACTTAGGGGAGGGTGTTGTAAGTAATGTATCAGTGTTTGCAGATGACACAAAATTATCCAGCCCAATTAATTCCATCCAGGATGTAGCATCCTTGCAACATGATCTTGACAAACTGGCAATCTGGGCAGCTAAGTGGCAAATGAGATTCAATGTTGATAAATGTAAAGTCATGGACCTGGGATGTAAAAATATCCACTTATACCCTTAATGGGACTGCACTAGGCAAATCCGTTATGGAAAAGGACCTTGGAGTCCTTGTAGATAATAAACTTGGCTGTATCAAGCAATGCCAGTCGGCAGCATCAAGGGCAAATAAGGTCTTGAGTTGTATTAAAGGGGCATAGAGTCAAGGGAGGAGGGGGTTATTCTTCCACTGTATAGAGCACTTGTAAGGCCCCATCTAGAATATGCCGTACAGTTTTGGTCTCCATCACTCAAACAGGACATTATTGTATTAGAGAGGGTACAGAGAAGGGCAACTAAGCTGGTAAAAGGTATTGAAAATCTTAGCTATGAGGAAAGACTGGCCAAATTGGAGATGTTCACGCTGGAGAAGAGGCGCTTAAGGGGTGATATGATAACTATGTATAAATATATAAGGGGATCATATAATAATCTCTCTAATGCTTTATTTACCAGTAGGTCTTTCCAGCTGACACAAGGTCACCCATTCCGATTAGAAGAAAAGCGGTTCCACCTAAATATTTGGAAGGGGTTTGTTACAGTGAGAGCTGTGAAGATGTGGAATTGTCTCCCTGAATCAGTGGTACAGGCTGATACATTAGATAGCTTTAAGAAGGGGTTGGATGGCTTTTTAGCAAGTGAGGGAATACAGGGTTATGGGAAATAGCTCATAGTACAAGTTGATCCAGGGACTGGTCCGATTGCCATTTTGGAATCAGGAAGGAATTTTTCCCCCTCTAAGGCAAATTGGTGAGGCTTCAGATGGGTTTTTTTTTTTTTTGCCTTCCTCTGGATCAACTGGCAGATAGGTAGTTAATAAAAAAAAAAAAAGGTTGAACTCGATGGACATGTGTCTTTTATCAACCTTACTTACTATGTTACTATGTTACTATGTTACTATGTTACTATGTAAAATAAACGTGCAGGGGATTTCCCCGCTACACTGGACTTCCATGTCTGGCAATTTCTTCTTTCATATTGTCGGGAGAGGCGCCGACCCCTCCAGCCAGCACGTGGCATTCATAGTCAGGAGAGAATCAAGGGGAAATAGGAAGTTTTTGCTGTCTAAACAAAAGGATCCCTGAAAAAGCACTAAACCATTATTACTGTTGAGATAAAGAGCCAGACTCAATTGAGTATAAAAAAGTTTATCACGTGAAAACTCACAGACAAGATTCTTTTCGAGGAGAAAACGTTTCTTCAAATTCAGGTCCAGTTTTTCCCCATAGACTTCAGTAGAGTTTTCACGAGATAAACCATTAGATACATTTTCCCCAATTGAATTGCGTCTCAGATTGAATCTCGTCCATGAGTTTTCACACGATAAATCTTTTTCTCACCAAATTTAATCTGGCCCAAAAGGGTCTAGAAGAAGATTATCAGTCCAGGTATGGGACCTGTTATCCAGAATGCTCAAGACCTGGGGTTTTCTGGATAATGGATCTTTCCGTAATTTGGAACTTCATACCTTAAGTCTGCTAGAAAATCATGTTAACATTAAATAAACCCAATAGGCTAGTTCTACTTTCAATAAGGATTAATTATATCTTAGTTGGGATCACGTACAAGCTACTGTTTTATTAGTACTAGTGATGGGCGAATTTGGGGCGTTTAGCTTAGCCAAAAAATTATAGAATTTCCCACGAAATTCGCGAAACTGCAAAAAATTTGCAAAACAGCCCCGGTGAATTTTCGCGGTGAAATTCGCCGCAAATACGCGAGTGCCGAATAAATTCGCCCATCACTAATTATTACACAGTGAACCATTTTTAAAAATTGGGATGAATCGGATAAAATTGAGTCTGTGGCATAGTCCTTTCCCTAATTCGGATAACGGTATCCCTTACCTGTATAGCGCACCCGTAGGTGTTGGCAGTAGTCTATATGAGTCTGCTTTCCTTAACCAGGTGACACCCCAAGGCCCCAGTAACCAGGCACACAAGATGGCAGTGCAACAGGCACAACCTGACTTTATTAAACAGCTGCAGCTGTAAGAGATGATTGGTTAGTAGGGATGTAGCGAACGTCGGAAAAAAAGTTCGCGAACATATTCGCGAACTTGCGCAAAAATGCGAGCGGTTCGCGAACCCCATAGACTTCAATGGGAAGGCGAACTTTAACATCTAAAAAAGACATTTCTGGCCAGAAAAATGATTTTAAAGTTGTTTAAAGGGTGCAACGACCTGGACAGTGGCATGCCAGAGGGGGATCAAGGGCAAAAATGTATCTGAAAAATCTGCCTGTGTGTGCTTGGAAGAGATAGTGTAGGGGGAGAGCTGTTAGTGATTTCAGGGACAGATGATAGTAAGTTTGCTGGCTAGTAATCTGCTTGATACTGCTCTGTATTGGAGGGACAGAAGTCTGCAGGGATTTGAGGGACATTTTAGCTTAGGTAGCTTTGCTGGCTAGTAATCTACTGTTCTCTTTAAACAACTGCCATACGTTGCCCTTGTAGGCATTGTTTGCCCAGTTTTTTTGGACGCAGCCACTGAAGCACAGTTGCCAGAAAAAATATGCCATATAAATGCTGAAAATAGTCATTTTTCGCCATACGTTGACCTTGTAGACATTGTTTGCCCAGTTTTTTTTGGACGCAGCCACTGAAGCACAGTTGCCAGAAAAAATATGCCATATAAATGCTTAAAATAGTAATTTTTCGCCATACGTTGACCTTGTAGACATTGTTTGCCCAGTTTTTTTGGACGCAGCCACTGAAGCACAGTTGCCAGAAAAAATATGCCATATAAATGCTGAAAATAGTCATTTTTTGCCATATACGTTGAGTCAACGTATGGCAAAAAATGACTATTTTCAGCATTTATGTGGCATATTTTTTCTGGCCTCTGTGCTTCAGTGGCTGCGGCCAAAAAAACTGGGCAAACAATGCCTACAAGGTCAACGTCGTTGACCTTGTAGGCATTGTTTGCCCAGTTTTTTTGGCCGCAGCCACTGAAGCACAGAGGCCAGAAAAAATATGCCATATAAATGCTGAAAATAGTCATTTTTTTGGTCGCAGCCACTGAAGCACAGTTGCCAGAAAAATTATGCCATATAAATGCTGAAAATATAAATTTTTTTGGTTGCAGCCACTGAAGCACAGAGGCCAGAAAAATTATGCCATATAAATGCAGAAAATATGCATTTTTTTGGTCGCAGCCACTGAAGCACAGTTGACAGAAAAATTATGCCATATAAATGCTGAAAATATAAATTTTTTTGGTTGCAGCCACTGAAGCACAGAGGCCAGAAAAATTATGCCATATAAATGGAGAAAATATGCATTTTTTTGGTTGCAGCCACTGAAGCACAGAGGCTAGAAAAATTATGCCATATAAATGGAGAAAATATGCATTTTTTTGGTTGCAGCCACTGAAGCACAGAGGCTAGAAAAATTATGCCATATAAATGGACAAAATATGCATTTTTTTGGTTGCAGCCACTGAAGCACAGAGGCCAGAAAAATTATGCCATATAAATGCAGAAAATATGCATTTTTTTGGTTGCAGCCACTGAAGCACAGAGGCTAGAAAAATTATGCCATATAAATGGACAAAATATGCATTTTTTTGGTTGCAGCCACTGAAGCACAGAGGCCAGAAAAATTATGCCATATAAATGCAGAAAATATGCATTTTTTTGGTTGCAGCCACTGAAGCACAGAGGCCAGAAAAATTATGCCATATAAATGCAGAAAATATGCATTTTTTTGGTTGCAGCCACTGAAGCACAGAGGCCAGAAAAATTATGCCATATAAATGCAGAAAATATGCATTTTTTTGGACGCAGCCACTGAAGCACAGTTGCCAGAAAAAATATGCCATATAAATGCTGAAAATAGTAATTTTTCGCCATACGTTGACCTTGTAGACATTGTTTGCCACGTTTTTTTGGACGCAGCCACTGAAGCACAGAGGCCAGAAAAAATTAAACCAGTAGGGTTTGCACCCTAGTTTGTAACGGTGGCGGAGGGAGGAGGACGCTAAAGGACAGCTGTGTGTGGAGTCATGAGGCTTGAAGAGAAGGACAGCTGCATAGAAGTCAGAACAAGTCTTCCGGCGTGCAGTAACCCTCCGAGATCCACCCCTCATTCATTTTAATAAAGGTCAGGTAATCGACACTTTTGTGACCTAGGCGAGTTCTCTTCTCAGTTACAATCCCTCCTGCTGCACTGAAGGTCCTTTCTGAGAGCACACTTGAGGCTGGGCAAGACAAGAGGTTCATGGCAAATTGTGACAGCTCTGGCCACAGATCAAGCCTGCGCACCCAGTAGTCCAGGGGTTCATCGCTCCTCAGAGTGTCGATATCTGCAGTTAATGCCAGGTAGTCCGCTACCTGCCGGTCGAGGCGTTCTTTGAGGGTGGATCCAGAAGGGTTGTGGCGCTGCCTTGGACAGAAAAACATTTGCATGTCTGATGTTACAGACCGGCCAAAGGGCTTTGTCCTTGCAGGTGTGCTCGTGGCAGGATTACTGGCACCTCTGCCCCTGGAATGTTGATGAGTTCCTGAAGTGACATCACCCTTAAAAGCATTGTACAACATGTTTTGCAGGCTGGTTTGTAAATGCCGCATCTTTTCGGACTTGTGGTATGTTGGTAACATTTCTGCCACTTTATGCTTGTACCGAGGGTCTAGTAGCGTTGCGACCCAGTACAGGTCCTTCTCCTTAAGCCTCTTGATACGGGGGTCCTTCAACAGGCATGACAGCATGAAAGACCCCATTCTCACAAGGTTGGATGCAGAGCTATCCATCTCCGCTTCCTCATTATCAAGGACTGCATCATCCACGGTCTCCTCCCCCCAGCCACGTACAAGACCAGGGGTCCCCAAAAGGTCACCACTAGCCCCCTGGGAAGCCTGCTCCTGTTGGTCCTCCTCCTCCTCCTCCACAAAGCCACCTTCCTCCTCTGACTCCACTTCTGGCACCTCTCCCTGCGTTGCAGCAGGTGCCTGGGTTCGTTCTGGTGATTCCGACCATAAATCGTGCGCTTCCAGCTCCTCGTCACGCTGGTCTACAGCCTCATCTGTCACTCGTCGCACGGCACGCTCCAGGAAGAAAGCGAAGGGTATTAGGTCGCTGATGGTGCCTTCGGTGCGACTGACCATATTTGTCACCTCTTCAAAAGGTCGCATGAGCCTGCAGGCATCGCGCATAAGCACCCAGTAACGGGGGAAAAAAATCCCCAGCTCTGCAGATCCAGTCCTACCACCCAGTTCAAAAAGGTACTCGTTGATGGCCCTTTGTTGTTGCAGCAGACGTTCCAACATAAGGAGCGTTGAATTCCAGCGAGTCTGGCTGTCAGAAATCAAACGCCTGACTGGCATGTTGTAGCGCTGCTGAATGTCAGCAAGGCGTGCCATGGCTGTGTAGGAACGTCTGAAATGGGCCGACACCTTTCTGGACTGGGTGAGAACGTCCTGGAATCCTGGGTACTTGGAGACAAAACGTTGGACTATTAAATTTAACACATGTGCCATGCAGGGCACATGTGTTAAATTTCCCAGTCTCAACGCTGCCAACAGATTGCTTCCATTGTCACACACCACTTTTCCGATCTGCAGTTGGTGTGGGGTCAGCCACCGATCGGCCTGTGACTGCAGAGATGACAGGAGTACAGATCCGGTATGGTTTTTGCTTTCCAGGCACGTCATCCCCAAGACAGCGTGACAACGGCGTACCTGGCACGTCGAATAGCCTAGGGGGAGCTGGGGGTGCACAGGTGTGGAGGAGGAGAAGGAGGACCCAGCAGCAGAGTAAGAAGAAGAAGAGGAAGAAGACGAGGTAGAGAGCGATGGAGGAGTAGAGGTGGTGGCAGAACCGCGTGCAATCCGTGGCGGTGACACCAACTCCACTGTTGTTGTTGTTGTTGAGCTACCCATTCCCTGCTTCCCATTCCCAGCCATTACCAAGTTCACCCAGTGGGCAGTGTAGGTGACATACCTGCCCTGACCATGCTTGGAGGACCATGCGTCAGTAGTCATATGGACCTTTGGCCCAACACTAAGTGACAGAGATGCGGTAACTTGGCTCTGCACATGTTGGTACAGGTGTGGTATTCCCTTTTTAGAAAAAAAATTGCGGCTGGGTACCTTCCACTGCGGTGTCCCAATTGCTACAAATTTGCGGAAGGCCTCAGAGTCCACCAGCTGGTATGGTAAAAGCTGGCGGGCTAAGAGTGCAGACAAGCCAGCTGTCAGACGCCGGGCAAGGGGGTGACAGTCAGACATTGGCTTCTTACGCTCAAACATGGCCTTCACAGAAACTTGGCTGGTGGCAGATGACTGGGAATGGGAACAGGTGGTCAAGGTGGAAGGCGGAGTGGAGGGTGGTTCAGATGGGTCAAGGAGAGCAGAGGTAGAGCAGTAAGATGCTGGACCAGAAGGAGTGTGGCTTTTAGTTTGCCTGTTGCCTTTGAGGTGTTGCTCCCAAAGTGCTTTGTGCTTGCCGCTCATGTGCCTTCGCATAGAAGTTGTACCTATGTGGCTGTTGGGCTTACCAAGGCTCAGTTTCTGACTGCACTCATTGCAAATTACAATGCTTTTGTCAGAGGCACACACATTAAAAAAATCCCACACTGCTGACTTTTTGGAAGTCTGCGATCTGGCGGTAACAGTAGAAGTTGGCGGCATTGGCGGCAATGGCGGGTGCGTTGGCCGGCTGAACACAGGTGCCGATACATGTTGTTGCCCTACTGATCCCTGCGGGCTGTCCTCCCTGCTTCTTCTAAGTCTTATTCTCCTACTGCCTCTCTGACTCTCCGTCTCTCCATCTGAACTACCCTCCTCTTGCTCTCTTCTACTAGGCACCCACAAAACATCAATCTCCTCATCATCATTCTCCTCAGATGCATCAATTTCTTCTGACACATCACAGAAGGAAGCAGCAGCGGGGACCTCCTCCTCATCACTCATCATTATGTCCATCTCTGTCGTGTTCTCTGCCAGAATTAAATCTGGTGTAACGTCCTCATCTCCTTCATCTTCTTCTGCCAATAATGGTTGCGCATTACTCAGTTCAAGAAACTCATGGGAAAATAACTCCTCTGACTCCAGTGAAGAAGGGGCACCGGTGGTGGAGGAAGTGTTACGTGGGGTGGCCATAGCAGTGGAGGATGAGGAGGATGTTGTGGTAAAGTTAGAAACGGTAGAGGATGGGGTGTGCTGTGTAAGCCAGTCAACTACCTCTTCAGCATTTTGGGAGTTCAGGGTCATTGGCTTTTTAAAACTGGGCAATTTGCTAGGGCCACAGGATTGCATAGCAGCACGGCCCCTAGCACGGCCTCTGCGTGGCGGCCTGCCTTTGCCTGGCATTATTTTTAAAAAAACAACAACAACAAAAACTCAGTTGGTTTTTCTGGAAACGATAATACACACAGCTAGATGGCGGTTTGAAGAAAACACTGTGCAAATAATGCCTACAAGGTCAACGTATACACAGCGGTGGATACGGATTACGTAAAATATCAGAATGCTGCTTGAAAAAAAGTAACTCAAGTGGTTTTTCTAGAGACGATAATATTATCAATATTTAGACAAAATGTGAACAAGCTCACACAGCTAGATGGCGGTTTGAAGAAAACACTGTGCAAATAATGCCCACAAGGTCAACGTATACACAGCGGTGGATACGGATTACGTAAAATATAAGAATGCTGCTTGAAAAAAAGTAACTCAAGTGGTTTTTCTAGAGACGATAATATTATCAATATTTAGACAAAATGTGAACAAGCTCACACAGCTAGATGGCGGTTTGAAGAAAACACTGTGCAAATAATGCCCACAAGGTCAACGTATACACAGCGGTGGATACGGATTACGTAAAATATAAGAATGCTGCTTGAAAAAAAGTAACTCAAGTGGTTTTTCTAGAGACGATAATATTATCAATATTTAGACAAAATGTGAACAAGCTCACACAGCTAGATGGCGGTTTGAAGAAAACACTGTGCAAATAATGCCCACAAGATCAACGTATACACTACTACAGCGGTGGATACGGATTACGTAAAATTTATTATGGCTGCTTGAAAAAAGTCACTCCGGTGTTTTTTCTGGAGACGGTAATATTATGGATATTTAGACAGAATGTGAACAAGGTCACACAGCTAGATGGCTGTTGGTTGAATAACACACTGGGCAAAAAATGCCTACAGGGCAAATAATGCCTAAAAGGTCAACTTATACACTACTACAGCGATGGATACGGATTACGTAAAATTTATTATGGCTGCTTGAAAAAAGTCACTCCGGTGTTTTTTCTGGAGACGGTAATATTATGGATATTTAGACAGAATGTGAACAAGGTCACACAGCTAGATGGCTGTTGGTTGAATAACACACTGGGCAAAAAATGCCTACAGGGCAAATAATGCCTAAAAGGTCAACTTATACACTACTACAGCGATGGATACGGATTACGTAAAATTTATTATGGCTGCTTGAAAAAAGTCACTCCGGTGTTTTTTCTGGAGACGGTAATATTATGGATATTTAGACAGAATGTGAACAAGGTCACACAGCTAGATGGCTGTTGGTTGAATAACACACTGGGCAAAAAATGCCTACAGGGCAAATAATGCCTAAAAGGTCAACTTATACACTACTACAGCGATGGATACGGATTACGTAAAATTTATTATGGCTGCTTGAAAAAAGTCACTCCGGTGTTTTTTCTGGAGACGGTAATATTATGGATATTTAGACAGAATGTGAACAAGGTCACACAGCTAGATGGCTGATGGTTGAATAACACACTGGGCAAAAAATGCCTACAGGGCAAATAATGCCTAAAAGGTCAACTTATACACTACTACAGCGATGGATACGGATTACGTAAAATTTATTATGGCTGCTTGAAAAAAGTCACTCCGGTGTTTTTTCTGGAGACGGTAATATTATGGATATTTAGACAGAATGTGAACAAGGTCACACAGCTAGATGGCTGTTGGTTGAATAACACACTGGGCAAAAAATGCCTACAGGGCAAATAATGCCTAAAAGGTCAACTTATACACTACTACAGCGATAGTAAAATAAAAAAAAGTAAAATAAAAAAAAAATGAATATTAAAAAAAAAAATTACAGTTGGTGCTGCTGAACTACTAGGAGCAGCAGATTAGCACACCAGTCCCACTCCCCAACACTGCTAGACTAATAGCACTGGGCTCTTATAGTAATAGTAGTAGTAGTAGTAGTAGTAGTAGTAGTAGTAAAACAACAAAAAAATAAATAAAAGCAGTCCTTACAAGGACTACTGTTATTGCAGCAGTCAGCAGATGAGATCAGAAGCAGGACAGCTGCCCACTGCAGCTACATACAGAGCACTGCAGTAGAAGGTAGATTACTAGCCAGCAAAGCTACCTAAGCTTAAATGTCCCTCAAACCCCTGCAGACTTCTGTCCCTCCAATAACAGAGCAGTATCAAAACGATTACTAGCCAGCAAACTTTCAACTGTCCCTGAAATCACTAACAGGCAGCAGCTCTCTCCCTACACTATCTCTTCAGCACACACAGGCAGAGTGAAAAAACGCTGCAGGGCTTCGGTTTTTATAGGGAAGGGGAGTGGTCCAGGGGAGAGCTTCCTGATTGGCTGCCATGTACCTGCTGGTCTGGGGTGAGAGGGCAAAAAAAAGCGCCAACAATGGCGAACCCAAAATGGCGAACGTCGCGCGACGTTCGCGAACTTCCGGCGAGCGCGAACACCCGATGTTCGCGCGAACAAGTTCGCCGGTGAACAGTTCGCGCCATCTCTATTGGTTAGAAATAAAACAATAATATGACAATTAGTACTCTGCTAACACTGTAGTAAATATGACAATTTAACAAAGACAACCCCTGTAAGACCCTTCAAACCCTGGTGTGCACACCTATGTCCTGAAACAGTTGTGTACCGATGGGGGGCCCCCTTACTGAGTTGAAAGAACTGGATGGGCTGCAAATAGCACAGCAGTCTAAATGAATGGCAAATTCCACCTTAGGTTGCTGCTGAACAGTGCAACTGGATTATCTCCCTGGATGTAACCACAATAAAAGAACTGGTGATGTGTCCCTTGGTAAGGGTATAGATGGTGCTCCCTCTGGTGCTGTTGGAAGTGTGCAGCAATGCTGTCAGCTCTCCTTGCACAATATGTCTCACCCTCCAATGGACTAGCAGGATAATGTCTGTTTTATAACTCCCAAAGTTCCTTAAACTGGTAGCACAAGGGTTAATAACTTACAGTTGACAAAGAACCTTGCTTCTCTCCACACTGTGGCTTTCTCCTTATCAAGATGGCTGACTGTTGTACTCCTGGATCACAATGGTGCTGACAACAAAACTTCCTCCAGGGAACAGCAGCCCACAGCTTCAAGCAGGCTGCACACTGCAGTGTTCTCCCCTTGCAGGTTAATAGCAGTCTCTCTCTCTGGCTGGTCACTCAGCAGGCTGGAACACAAACCCAGTCTCTAGATCTCTCAGCACATCTCTCCATGCTGGCTGGTCTCTCCTCCTCCTGTCCCAGGCCCTGGTTCCTCCTCCTGTTCCTGGCTGAGAGGGCAGGGCACAGACTGTCTCCTTTATCATTGGCTGGAGAAAATCCCTTCCTTCCTGCAGTCTGAAGCATTAACTAGTTCCTCTGTAGTAGAAGGCACGGGGGGACTACATTACCCAGCAGCCTTACAGGTGCAAATATTAAGTGTGCTACACCTGTTCTTTAAAGCACATTTCAACAAGTATCGCTATCACCGAGCTGTTTTTACCAAGAATCCTCTATCATTTTATGCAGAACTAAATAGAAAGTAGTGGTAAGCTTATTGTTTATTTTTTTATGTCTAAAATATTAGGTGTATAGTAGGTTAAAATAGTGTGACAGTGGTCATGTATAAGAAGAAAAAATGGACTATCAAAGGCTCAAGAAAGAGCCGTCCTTTCCCCTGGAGCTTTCTGTCCAGCAAATATCACACAAAATACTCTGCTTGATCTCCCACAGACGTCCATTTTTCAAGGATCTTATAGGCTTTTGTGGCGATGAGATTCCCAGTGCTTTCATATGTCTATGTACTATAATTTTCTCTACTATACTCTATCTCCAAGTGATGCATTCAGTATATTCACAATATATTACTTTTAGGGCTCCCGTGGGGGGCTCACTACAATGATGTGTAGAACAAGTCCACTGGTGACTGGGAAGGGAGTTGCTGACTTGGGTTTCAGATTAAAAGTAAATAATGGACTTATTATTGCAAAGAGCATGAGTACAACAAAACACAGTAAATCCATGGGCATTAGATTCATGAGTATTTTTTTTTTCTTTATTCCATACGGTACATGAATTTGTAAACTTTACAAGGGCTCGATGTTTCTAGAATTCTCAGCTTGAAGTTCTGCATAACATTTGTAGTGTAATATAAAATTCACTCTACAACATGCCCACTGAGAATGGTCACATCTCGAGGGGATCTAACATCTAAAAGCCTCAGTTCTAACTCAAAGAAGTCAGCAGACTTTATACTCTGGTGCTTAAGTAAGAAGATAAAAAAAAAAGGTTTTCCTGGCTCAAGATTGCCTTGAAGTTCATGTCTGTAAAGATGGCAATAATATCACCAGGGGGTTGTTGACTACGTTTTTACAGTGGTTTTTAGTCAGATGGCCTTTTTTTTTTGCAGATCAAATTGTCAGAGCATGTGATTAACAATGTTGAAGATGTCCCTGTCTGCATGCATTGTCCCCCATTGAAGGAGAACTAACCCCCCCACCAAAAGCCCCACAAAACTTTCTGGCATCCCCCTTGCCGCGCCGTGCAGTAGTTATTGTATAAATCCCTTAAAAAAAAATTGAACCCTTAAATGCAGAGAAGTGCAGCGAAGCTCCTGTCACCAACTTATTGGCTAGACCGGTGATAGGGGACCAGGCTTGGGTTATGAGGCAGAGAAGGTACGTGCCTGGTGCCCCCCATCCAGCTTTGTGCCCTAGGCTTGTGCCTACTTTGCCTACCCCTAGTTCCGGCCCTGACATCTTCAGGCAAAAACACAGGTTTATTTAGGCAACTCTTCTCAACACAAAGATTATAGTACCACAGTTCATTAGAGTTTCATTATTATAGAGAAAAAGGAAATAATTAAAAAAAATATATATTATTTGGATAAAATGTAATCTATGGGAGACAGGCTCTCCGTAATGCGGAGCTTTCTGGATAATGAGTTTCCTAATAATTAATTCCATACCTGTATCTAGAACCCCATAATCAAGAAAACGTAATGCTGCTCCCATTGCAGTGTATTATTTAATTAAATAAGCACAGTACACAACATAACCCACAATGCATTGCACTGTGATGTTCCTTTCCTTATTGAAAGCATGTGTGCAGGGAATTGTGGGGTTTGGAGGAAGCAGGCTGAGGACAGATGGCTGTTGATACAAAGTAACAGTAGTCAGCCAGCTCAGCAAAGTAGTCAGACAGATCAGCAGGAGAGCAGGGGGCTAGGCTTAGGGAATTGTCAGAAACCATTAAAAATCATGAAAAGTCTGCATATTTTTTTTCAAAAAGCTAAAGTTATGTTTTTATGGAGTTCCCCTTTAAATTACTTTTTTTTTGTAAACTTAATATATGGAGATCCAAATTATGGAAGGTTCCTAATCTGGAAACCCCAAGGACCTGAGCATTCTGGATAACAGGTCAATTTATGGGTTTATACAGTGTTCTGGGTAAATGCAACTTTAGAGATTAGTAATTAAGATCTGCAGAGCATTGCTGAACATTTAGATTTCCCATTAGGTGAAGAGTTCTTCCTGACTCCCTGGGCACCTAATTGTTCTTATTTAGTGATGGGCGAATAAATTCGCCAGGTGCGAATTTGCGGCAAATGTCTGTGTTTCGCCGCCAGTGAATAAATTCTTGAAACTGCAGCAAAAATTCACCAGCGAAAAATCTGCCGCGTCAAAATAAAATTTGGTACGCGTCAGTATATTCGCGTGCATAAAAATTGTTGCAAGTAAGACGCCCATTGACTTTAATGCATGTGGACAAAATAGTCGCACGCCAAATTGTCACAGGGCGTCAATCCTTTTGAGACTCATTGACTTCAATGCGTTTCTCGAATTCGCCCATTCCTATTCTTATTGCCTTGTTGATTTGATGGCACAGCATTGCACATGTACCATTGTTGGGAGTGCAGGATAATACTGCATGTTATATGGCCAAAAAAGGCAACTAAAGGATTAATTAAAAGTCAACACTGGAAATGTTTTAGGAAGAACCTATTGTTTTTCTTCTCTTTTAACATCATAACCTTTAATGATTGAGTGACATACAGTTGCAACCCCCCCCCCTGTTTTACTTTTGCCATTGTTACAGTTGCTTGGAATAGATCTCACAGCTAGGGTTGGGCGAATTTGACCCATTTCGCCAAAAATTTGCCGCTGGTGAAATGTCGCCGACGCCCATGTCTAATTTCTATGGGCGTCACATTTTTTTTTGATGCGTTTTGACGCACAACGCCATACAAGTCTATGGGCTACATTTTTTCGGCAAATAAAGCAAAAAAATTCGCCCATCCCTACTCACAGCAATGAGGGAGAGATTGAGGTGAAGGATAATAAAGAAAATATCACTCCAATGGTGTTCAATGGATCAATAACGTCAGTCAAAACAAAGCACGGGTGTGGGGTTCCGATTGTGTACCCATTGGGTTTTGTTTTGGGTCTTTTTATTCAATTGCAAATTGTCTCAGAATTTCACTCTCTACATCATACTAGGGGGCCGATTCATTATGGATCGAATATTGAGGGTTAATTAACCCTCGATATTCGACTAGAAATGAAAATCCTTCGACTTTGAATATCGAAGTTGAAGGATTTAGCGCATATAGTTCGATTGAACGATCGAAGGATAATTCCTTCGATCAAATGATAAAATCCTTCAAATCGAACGATTCGAAGGATTTTAATCCAACGATCGAAGGAATATTCTTCGATCAAAAAAAGTTAGCCAAGCTTATAGGGACCTTCCCCATAGGCTAACATTGACTTCGGTAGCTTTTAGATGGCGAACTAGGGGGTCGAAGTTTTTTTTAAAGAGACAGTACTTCGACTATCGAATGGTCGAATAGCCGAACGATTTTTACTTGGATTAGTTCGATTCGAAGTCGTAGTCGTAGGTTGAAGTAGCCCATTCGATGGTCGAAGTAGCCCAAAAAAAACTTCGAAATTCGAAGTTTTTTACCTTCGAATCCTTCACTCGAAGTTAGTGAATCAGCCCCTAGAAGTTAACTCAAAGGTGAACAACCCCTTTAAACTGTCTCTCCTGCCTCTCTGCAAAGGGAAACTTAAAATTTGGTTCTGTGACCCTGATAAACCTGTTGGCTAGACAGACTGTTATACTGTTCTTGTAATTATTATTTTGAATCTTCCCATACAGGTACTTTGAAGGTAGAAAATTAAAATGCACATGCGAAAGCTGCAGAACAAAAAAAAAAAATAAGTAAAAGGAGTGAAATTAAAGAAAAATCCCAGAAGAAAGATAACAAAATGAATCCGATTTTAGAATAACCCTACATCAAACTAACATAAGAAAAAACTTGCGGATAGTGAAGTGACTGCATTAAGCGAATAACATATTTCCCTTATTGATGTTGCCTCTTTGAAGCCTCTATACAGCAAGTGCTCAGAATTGATTTATGTCCCTTAGGAGCTGATTTCTGAATGAAGCAAAATGTTTCTATTTCTTTTCAACCGCAGCTCACGTGCATAAAGGGAAGGCTCCTGCTATGTTCAACCATTTCATTTTGTGCATGGGATTGTAGTTGAAAGCTCGGGGTACCATCACATCAATGAAAAATAAAAAAGTACATGCCTTTATAGCTAAAGAAACTCTTTATTAAAAGCAAATTATTCAGGATAGCGAGTGGCCCAAATTCTTTCTCAATCTCGGGCAACATACAGGCCACTTAATTTGCTCCTGATAAAATTATTCGTAGTACATATGAATGTGATAGGGATCTAAGTTGCAAGCTCAACTGGGGCAGGGAATGATGTATGATCTGTGTTAAGGACTGCGGAATATGTTAAAGGAGAAATAACGCTTAACTACAGAAGTAGTTAGAAATGTTGTACAGGTCTGTTATCCGGAAACCTCCGTATTGCTGAATGACTATCTCCCATAGACTCAATTTTAACCAAATAATCCAAATATTTAAAAATGGTTTCCTTTTTCTCTGTAATAATAAAACAGTAGCTTGTACTTGATCCCAACTAAGATATAATTAATCCTTATTGGAAGCAAAACCAGCCTATTGGGGTTATTTAATGTTTACATGATTTTCTAGTAGACTTAAGGTATAGAGATCAAAATTACGGAAAGATCCATTATCTGGAAAACCCCAGGTCCTGAGCATTCAGGTCCCATTATGTCTTGGGCTTCTGTACCAGCCCAAGGCAACTACAGCCCTTTAAGTTGTACAGCTATTAGTACCCCTTCCCTCTTGTTTTTTGTACAGGCCTTGTTTATTTTCAAAACTTTCGAAACCTGAAAATAAAGAATGTACAAAAAAACCTCAAAAAAATATCGGTGCAACAAAATTGAGCATCAGTTCTAAACATGCAACTGTTTTGAAGACTTGACTTGATTGAAATTTTCACCCCAAAAACTTAAATTTATTGCATTATTGAATGAAAACCTGCATAAACAGCACAAAATTGTCGAGAGCCCTATTCGACAGGCTTTAGCGGAAGTATTTTTAGATTTTTAGCAGCTTCAGAGCATAATAAATCTCAAAAAAAATTCATTTTTTTTCCTCTAAAAATTTGAGTTTTTCCCCTTTAAAAACTCAACCAGAACAATTCAAGGTTTGTTAAATAGCCCCTTATAGTTGTACCCATGTCCAACTTAATTAGTTTTTAATTGATGGACTTTGCAATTCGCTCTATAAAGATTGCATCTAGTATGTCTGCTTTATACAATAATCTGGTACAGATGTAATGTTATTGGTAAAAGATAAATAACAAGAAAGACAAAAGAAAGTCTCATGTACCATAAAAATAAATGAAGAATTTGCAAACACAACTCATAATATACTTATAGAGGGCAACGGGTTTATATACAGTTATGCACTGATATTTTGTATACTGTGTATAAGACAAACCCTCTTATCCATTGAGGCTTGCTGTGATTTCCACTATGGTTTACTAATAGAAGTTTTTCTATTCACATAAGGAAATATGCTATATTAATAATGATCTATGTACAGAATAGCACTGAATGTTCTTTGTGCCAATAGTTTTTGGCAAATTCTGGTCATAGCATGTTACTTGAGTGCCATCTGCTCAAGCTCTTTAAGCATGTATGGATGTGTAAAACAGCTAGTTAAAATTAGTGCTCTGCCGTAAGCTATGTCCTGGTGTTCACAATAGTGACCAGTAGATGGCACTGTGCTAAAGTATAAAACCCTTTGTAGCCATGCGCTCATGGTCCATCTTGTGCTGGCTGTAGCCTGAGCAGGCAGGCAGAGCTCGAGTGGAGCCTAGACAGGTCAGGTCTAGCAAGGATAGGCTACTCACCTTAAGAGGTCACTCTAGGAGTGACAGAGACAGGCTATTTAGCTGAGCAGCTCAAGGCTCCGATGAGGAGAGTCAGAGGGATAAAGATCCTTGGTACTAATTGCTCAGATGTAGGGACTAAGTGTGTAGATTCCCCTGGGTTCCACTTAGGGAAACGGCTGAAAACTGGGTGTACCTTCATTGCTGCTGTGTATGTTCTCTTCCCTGTGGGGACTAATACTCACTAAAGTCACTGTGAGTATATGCCTATCCACTGTTTTGTATGATCTTGCTTTGCTATTATGTACACTCCACTGAGGATTGTAATTGTTCAATAAATACCGGTATGTTCATTGGTACAGTTATAAGAACCACTGGTGCCAAATTCTTGCACCCTGCATCTAGTTACAGTTACACGACACCCTGCCTCCACACTGTTTGCGAGGGCTTACTTCCTAAGATTTAAGGTCTCATCCGGAGCACAGTATTGGGAGTGGAGCCTATAGAACTACTACTTGGGAAGTATTGCTATTCTCTAGGCTTAAAGGAAAAAGGAAGGTAGCAGCCACCTTGTTCTGCATAGACTGAACTTTATTATTTCTCATCTAGAGTTTTAAGGGGACAGTCAATCTTTGGTAGACAGCCAATCATTTTATTCATGTTATGCTGGTGAGTTATAAAAGCCCCATTGGGGTGTCTGGCAGGGCTAGAGGCTTTCCTTAATACAACTGTTCTATATTATTGTTGTGGCTTTTGTATTTGTGTATCTCTTGGAACCCATTAGATGGAAGCAATGTACATATAGACACACATATATTTTAGCGACAAAGTGTTCCTGGTACTGAAGGACATAAAAAACTGGAGCAGCTGGCCGGTTAATGAGTGCTAATGAAGCTGATGCCCCCCCCCCCCATACTGGCTCTAATTTCTCTGGATTCAATAGAATTAGACTCATTGCAAACGGAAGCAGCAACTGTAACAAGCATTTCAACTCCTTATTTTGTCTCAACATCAAGAGCTCAGCATGATGCCAAAACTGTTATGTCCCCAGGAAATCATTTCTTGTCTCCTCTTTCTACATTTTAAAGATGTATAAAGCTGGGACGGCTTGACTAAACCCCTACTCTGTATGAAGAACCCTCATACTGAAATGACAGGGGGAACATTACCTACTTGCCAATTCTTTTTCTTGCCTCCGTGGCAAAGTTATCAGGGCAAATGCCATTTCAACATCATTCCAAAATGTATATGGCAGTTGTATGTTGACCTTATCCATCAACTTTGCAGCCCCTCTGCCATGTCTACAGATGGCAAAATTAAATGAAGTTGCCCACCTAACAGGTCATTTACAAAATCTGAGGCACTGTACAAAGTCCCATCGAAGAATATATTGCATTAGTCAGCACTATATTATTTGTTTTTGACCACTAACACAACTAAACTAAACTAAAAATCAGAAAAACCTGAATGTGTTATTCCATGTTAGAAACTCAACTGCAATCAAATAAACTGTGATTAAACTTGATTTTTTTCATGATCGCGGTTTTCCCCACTCCAATGCATGGTTACTAGGGCAATTTGGACCTTAGCAACCAGATTGCTGAAATGGAGAGCTGCTGAATAAAAAGCTAAATAACTCAAAAACCACAAATAATAAATTAAAACTAATTGTGATTTGTCTCAGAATATCACTCTTTACATTATATATTAAAACTTAATTTAAAGGTAAGCAATCCCTTTTAACTATGTACCAACAGATCAAGCTTTATTGGTGCATCTGGAACCCAGATTGCACGGAACATGCAGTCATGTGACATTTAATTGTTCTCTGTTTCGATCGGTGCATCTGTATATGAATGTAAAAAATGTGACTGTTCTATTCATAGTCCATTTTAGTAAATTTGCAAAGGAATATTTTATTTGGAAGCCTGGAGCAGTTAGGAAAAGAATTTGTTGATTTGGGAATAACTTGGACACACGTGTACTCCACCCTTTTCCAAATACAATGAATGCCCTGAATGCTTCAATAGTCTCCCCCAAATGTAAGTTGCCTCATTATTCATTCTTAATACTACTGGCAATAACGTATATATCAGAATTTACAAATGTAAAATGAGCAGAATGACCATTTAGATGCAGACAGGAAATTCCTTGGCTTGATTTTAGTACAATGTATGAATAATGAATTTAAAACAAGACATTTGCATTTTTTTTATATTTCTTATCATTTGCTTCCATCTATAACATGACTAATTATTTTTTCCTCTGTGTAAAACTCTGCATAATACATTTATTCTTTAAAACCCAGAAATAACCCACAATACACTTAAGACGTGATAAGCACAATATTTGCATTAATATAATAATTTATTGCTTTTTCTTTTTCGCTAATGGGCCCTGAGTAAAATATTTACTTCACTCTTCTCTGCTTCTGCTACTGTCCTTTCTCTTCACTATACATCTTCTGTCTTTCTGTACTCTATTTACTTGTTTCTTTCCCTTCAGTCTTTCTGTTCTTCAGCCTTTCATTTCTCATTTCTTGCCTTCTATTTTATATTTGTAAAGATGAACAAAAGGTATAGGACCAGAATGAAGAATTATAAAGATTTTGGATATGGATTAGGCAAGGCAAGACTTCAGGGCAGAAGAATGGCAGAACAAGTCCATAATGCAGATGAGAATTTAGAGCAGGTAGCAGGCAGAACAAGTCCGTAAGAAAGGCAGAAGGGAAACAGAACAAGTCTGTAAAACAGGAAATAGTCAGGGTAGGTGAAAGATATAACAAATCCATAAAGAAGACAATAGTTCAGGGTAGATGGGAGACAGAACAAGTCAGTAAGACAGGCAAGAGTCAAAGCAGGTGAAAGGTAGAACAAATCCATAAAGAAACAAGAGTTCAGGGTAGATGGGAGACAGAACAAGCCAGTAAGACAAGCAAGATTCAGGGCGGGTAAAAGGTAGAACAAATCCATGAGGAAGACAGTAGTTCAGGGTAGAAGGGAGACAGAACAGGTCAGTAAGACAGGCAAGAGTCAGGGCAGGTGAAAGCTAGAACAAATCCATAAGGAAAACAAGAGTTCAGGATAGAAGCGAGACAGCACGTCTGTAAGACCGGCAAGAGCTCAGGGCAGTTGAAAGATAGAATAAATCCATAAGAAAGACAAGAGTTCAGGGTAGAAGGGAGATAGAACAAGTCTGTAAGACAGGCAAGGGCTCAGGGCAGTTGAAACATAGAAAAAGTTCATAAAGAAGGCAAAAGTCCAGGGTAGATATCAGACAAAACAAGTCTATTAGTAGTGATTGGTGAATTTATTCGCCAGGCACGAATTTGCGGCGAATTTGCAATAAATTCGCAAAACGCCCGTGAAAATTCGCTGACGAAAGTTCGCCGGCGTCAAAAAAAAATTGTCGCCGGCGTCCAACAAAAAACGGACACCAGCGTAAAAAATGGGCGGCTGCATAAAAAACGGAGACGCAAATTCGCCCATCACTATCTATTAGGCTGACAAGGATTTAGAGCTGATAGAAGACACAACTATTATGCAAGGAAAGCAAGAGTTCAGGACAGAAAGAAGGCAGAACAAGTCTGTAAAATAGGCAAGAGGTCAGGGCAGGTGACAGGCAAGACAACTCCCAAACTAAATAAGCTATTTGAATCAGTAGAGCATGAACATAAGCAAAAGGCAAGGAACACTGCCTCAGGTATACAGTAAGTATAGCTTTGAAATTGGTGCAATCACAACAAGTAGTACAAAAAGAAAATCTCAACAAGCTCTTATACCTTAGCAGGGGAGGTCTCAAGCAATGATGGGGGACTTGAGGGGCAATAGTGATGAAAGCCAGGAGAAAGTTTTAATTTAGCTAGTAAAGTATACGTAACACTGTTATGAGCTAAGAAGTCCAACAACCACTGTCCCAGACAAAGTGAGGGCAAATGTAGAAATGTGAATTTCTAGAGCAACAAGTAAGCTATTGTCCTATTTCATCATAAATATTATTTTAATATTTTTAAATGCCTACAAAAACCTTTAAATTTCTGGTAGTCATTTAAGTGTGCAGAGTAAATTTTACTGAATGGAAGATCAATGCTGGGCCAACAATTCTTCCACACAGTTCACAAAACAAAAATAATTGATAGAGTTACACTTTAGTAAAGGAAACATACCAAATACCCTACATATACCATTAATGCAGACATTTCGGCTCTTGTTCCTGTCAAAGCAAGGCGTACCATCAATCACAGCATCAAGGAGTTTATTGGTAAAGTTACTGGCTGAGGATCTGCAGTGCAGCTCACATGGATTCTCTGCACGAAAAACAAACAAGCAGTTTCCTACTCACATCAATTTATTAAAATGTTCATCTAATCCCCCTTTGTTGAAATAAGTGGAGAATCTAATTAGTTCCAGAAACTTGTTAGAATAAAGTGCAAATTGGACCTACTACTAACCATGCACAAAAGGGCTCATTTGGGAACAGGAAGGCAGTGTGCCAAAAGCATGAAATAGTCACGAATCATATGCAAGTCTGATCCTAACCTAATATTTTATCTGACCAAAGCACCTAAACAATTCTTCATACAAATATGAGTGCTGCTAATTTGCCGCATTGAATGCATTTTTTTACCAGATCAATGTACTTTTAAGGGACAGCTAAACCAGATGACTAAAGATTTTATTTTGTAAATTAAATGGCATTTTACTTTCTTTAATGAAAAAGAAACCTATCTCCAATATACTTTAATCAAAAAATGTGTACTGTTTTTATAAGAAACCTGCAGTGAAATTCTCCCTTCATTTACTGCTGTGGATAGAAATCGTCAGACGGTCCCTAACTGCTGAGCAGGGAAACAATCATACTTATGAACAGTAGGGGGAGCCCCCGCCTTACTTCCCAGCCATGCAGAATTCAAGCAGCTTTGTTTAGGAAGATCCCTAAGCAGCCCAGACCACACTGAGCATGTGCATAGTCTTAGTCTTGAAAAAAGATGGTGACCCCCTGTGGCCAACTTTGAAAGCATACAGTAAATTATTTGTTTGATTAGGCTTGTGGTGCAGTAAGTTCATGTTTATATTTAGTATAAAAAATACAGCATTTCTAGCCTTATTCTATTTTAGACTTTACATGCCCTATAGAGTTCATTGATGAGCAGTGAGCAAAGTGCAATTTTGAGACCCACTGTCATGTTTTTTCCCCCACAGCATTTATACAGCATTTTTCCAAGAATTCCAGCTCCATTGCGGTTGCCAGCGGGATGGCACTCGGAGCGCTTTGTTTTCCGAAGTTGCCTCATGAGGAAACTTTGGGCGACTTCGGAAAACAAAGCACTCCGAGTGTCATCTAGCCAGAGATTTTCATTCTAGCCGGCGGGAAGGCAGACGAAGGCAGTTAGGGAAGATTAGTCGCCGGGCGACTTATCTCCCGAATCTGAACTTGTGTCTCTGCCCTAAAATTAACTTTTAGTAGGAAGTAGAGAGAGCTATTCTGAGACAATCTGCTTATGTCTAGTTTATATCTATGGGGGTTTGAACTATTTAGCTTTCCGGTTTGGAATTGAAGCAACTATCTGGTTGCCAGGCTCTAAATTACCCTAGCAACCAGGCAGTGGTTTGAATATGACTGGATTGGAATATGAATAGCAGAGAACCTGAATAGAAAGATGAGCAATAAAAGGTAACACTAACAATAATTTTTTGGCTGCCAGGGTCAGTGAATTTTAAAGCTGGAATGTATCAGAAGAAAAAGGCAAATCATTGAAGAAATATACAATAAAAAAACTGAAGACCAATTGAAAAGTTGCTAAGAATTGGCCATTTTATAGAGGTGAACCACCCCTTTAAATCGATTAAAGTAAATATATTCTACAAATCAATTCATTTAATGATGATGGCCTATTCCAGATATATCGATGCATATAAATATAGGTACAGTAGATCTATGCATTTGAAGTAAAGAACAAATTATACACAAAATATTGGATGTTTGAATTCAGAATCCATTTTCTGCAGCTGAAAGTGGAAGCATAATGCAAACGCCATCCCATTCGCATCACATACTGTAGGTCTGACATCAGTACGTTGCCAGGATTACTTGATAAAGACAAAAGATCTGCTCTGACCTTGGATATTTAGAGGGCTTTATTCTAACAATATATATATATATATATATATATATATATATATATATATATATATATATATATATATATATGTATTTAAAGCATTATTGTGGCTAATCTATTGCTTCAGTAGCTCTCCTTCTCCTGTAAGGTCAGACTTTACTATTGCCCCAGGAGTGACAAACATATAAATATAAAAATTAATATTTTGTAAGTGTATAAGATGCACCATGTAACCATGTTGCTCCATTACCGGTATAAATTCACTTGGCCTGTGATCTCCTCAGATTCTCATCATATAGTCATTGAGGTCCTTGGTGTCTTACAATAACCTTTTAACAACTGCACATTCATTGCTCTCTTATTAAATACAGTCTGATGTGCAGACAGACGATTTTTAATATATAAAAATCTAGTGTCATTGCATTTGCAGCGTCTGATTAAGCAGTGTAGGGACATTAGCGCAGAGCCAATTTAATTTTTTATGTAATGGGTTGCAGCAGTGGCTGCTAGTTACTAGGGCGGTTAAAAAGAAAATTGGAAATTACTGAACTCTAATATACTGTATATATTTACCAATTATTACAAATAAACAGAACGTAGTGTTCTCCTACGAGACGGGGTGAGATTTAAGGACACAGAAATGAATGCTAATTGAAAAGTTTGATTAACATGGATATAGCAGCGAATAAATTAGCGAAACTCTCGCCGAAATTTGCCAGTGTCAAAAATTTTTAGACATGGGTCAGAAAAGTCGCTTGCGTCAAAACCTTTGCCCGTCAACACTATTCAGACAGCCATTGACTTCAACACTGGCGCCATAATAGACGCACTGGCGCCATAATAGACGCGGGCGTCAATTTTCAAGTTTCGCTAATTTTTGCTGGAAATTCACGATTTTTCCACAAAAGTGAAATGGGAGAAATTTGCCCGTCACTACTGTAGACGTATAATTTTATACTAGTGCATAGATAATATGAATTATGGGTTCAACGTTGTCTTATTGTAAAGCCCCCAAAATATAAGGATGCAAAAAAAGTCAATAAATAATTCTAAAATGTATAACTATTAATGTTGATAGGTTCTGGGAAAGTTCAAAGTCAATAAATAATTCTAAAATGGATAACTAGTAATGTTGAAAGGTTCCGGAATGTTCCTTAATTTCCTCTGTACCCAGGGTACCAAATTGACACTCTACTGAACAGGAGCTTGTTGTGACTAAATAACTGTGTGCCCAGTGCAGTAGTATTTAGTAGCATGAAGATAATAACATTTAGAATAGTTTCCCCTATGTGATATCCAAAGGAAAAGAGGAACCTGTCAATGCAAATAAATGGTTTTGTAGTTTACATATCATGCAACACTTTTTTTCTTCTGTACAATAGTTGCCTCCAAATTTGGGCCTGAAACACAAAACACAAGTAATGATCAGCCCTGTTCTAAAACTGCTGTTTTGTTCAAGTTGAGACTGGAATGCTGGTGCACTAGAGAGGCTCCTGGTGGGTCTTTTCCTTACCACCCATAAGATAAAAGATGGAAATAGTCACTAATAGACAATGGACCATATGATTAACTCTCCCCTATGGCTGTAAATGCCTACACATCCTTGTTCTCTGGTTGTTGGACAAAAACCCATGTATTTACTTTTGCTTATTATCATAATGTGTACAGTGTATCATTCCCCAGAGGCTGATGACAGCTTCAGTATAGCGCTGGGCAGAGGGTGGATCTTCCTCTTTCCCCTCCACTCCAGGAGGGAGTTCATGCACTGTGAGCCTGGAGTTTAGGCCCCAGTAAAGGGAAGGCCCCAAAGGTGGTGAGGCCCTTGGTGAAGTTGGGGATACAGGGACCCCATGAATTAGGAGTAGTCAGGACAGGGTAGTTCTCTGCAAAGCACTTTCTAGGAAAGTGAGGTAGATGACCAAGAGCAGCCTGTGATCCAAATAGGAGGGATAGCTCTCCCCTCATGCAAGACTGGCCTGTAGTGTAGGGATTACAGACTAGATCACAGGGATTTAGGGTTAGTGATTTCCCTGATCCAACTTGTGGGGATCCAGGTCAAGGTACAGAGATCCTGAGGGTGTATCTATCCATGTGGTATGCTATCTCCTCAGAGATATAGGGAAGGGAGTGTGGCTGTGGGATAGCAGGTATAGTAGGGAGAGATGGTGTCTATAGTAACAGTGGGATGATAGTCTCTGGGAAGGGAGTGTGACTGTGGGATAGCAGGTATAGCAGGGAGAGATGGTGTCTATAGTAACAGTGGGATAATAGTCTCTGGGAAGGGAGTGTGACTGTGGGATAGCAGGTATAGTATGGAGAGATGGTGCCTATAGTAACAGTGGATAATAGTCTCTGGGAAGGGAGTGTGACTGTGGGATAGCAGGTATAGTATGGAGAGATGGTGCCTATAGTAACAGTGGATAATAGTCTCTGGGAAGGGAGTGTGACTGTGGGATAGCAGGTATAGTAGGGAGAGATGGTGCCTATAGTAACAGTGGATAATAGTCTCTGGGAAGGGAGTGTGACTGTGGGATAGCAGGTATAGTAGGGAGAGATGGTGCCTATAGTAACAGTGGAATAATAATCTCTGGGAAGGGAGTGTGACTGTGGGATAGCAAGTATAGTAGGGAGTAGGGATGTAGCGAACAACGCCGTTCGCGAACACCGGCAAAAATGCGAACAGTTCGCGAACTTCGAACACCCGCAAAATCGTTCGATTCGAACGATCGAAGGATTTTAATCGTTCGATCGAAGGATTTTCGTTCGAATCGAACGATCGAAGCCATTCGATCGAATGCTTTTCATTCGATCGAATGCTTACAATCGTTCGAACGAATGGAAATCGTTCGATTTTAGCGGTCGAAGGAATCGAATGGTCGAATGGTCGAACGATTTTTATTCGAATCGAACGAGAACTCAAATTGGCAAACGTTGCGCGACGTTCGCGAACATTCGGCGGACGCGAACTAGTTCGCCGGCGAACAGTTCGCTACATCCCTAGTAGGGAGAGATGGCGCCTATAGTAACAGTGGATAATAGTCTCTGGGAAGGGAGTGTGACTATGGGATGCAGGTAAAGTAGGGAGAGATGGTGCCTATAGTAACAGTGGGATAATAGTCTCTGGGAAGGGAGTGTGACTGTGGGATAGCAGGTATAGTAGGGAGAGATGGTGTCTATAGTAACAGTGGATAATAGTCTCTGGGAAGGGAGTGTGTCTGTGGGATAGCAGGTATAGTAGGTAGAGATGGTGCCTATAGTAACAGTGGGATAATAGTCTCTGGGAAGGGAGTGTGACTGTGGGATAGCAGGTATAGTAGGGAGAGATGGTGTCTATAGTAACAGTGGATAATAGTCTCTGGGAAGGGAGTGTGTCTGTGGGATAGCAGGTATAGTAGGTAGAGATGGTGCCTATAGTAACAGTGGGATAATAGTCTCTGGGAAGGGAGTGTGACTGTGGGATAGCAGGTATAGTAGGGAGAGATGGTGCCTATAGTAACAGTGGATAATCGTATCTGGGAAGGGAGTGTGACTGTGGGATAGCAGGTATAGTAGGGAGAGATGGTGCCTATAGTAACAGTGGATAATAGTCTCTGGGAAGGGAGTGTGACTGTGGGATAGCAGGTATAGTAGGGAGAGATGGTGTCTATAGTAACAGTGGATAATAGTCTCTGGGAAGGGAGTGTGACTGTGGGATAGCAGGTATAGTAGGGAGAGATGGTGCCTATAGTAACAGTGAGATAATAGTCTCTGGGAAAGGACTGTAGCTGTGCCTATAGTAGCAGTGGGGAGAATAGGTTCCAGAAAGGTACTCTGTGCAGCATTTAGGCTAATAACTGGTGTATTTTCTGCCGATGGAAATGTGGTAGAAACAATTGCTGCTGCAACCCTTTCACTTCCTGACATGTACATGGTAGTTCTGTTGCTTTACAGTGAAAACTACATTTGTCATTTTCTGATACATTTCATAGACTAAGAGCATAAAACATCAAGGTTGAGATGATGAATGAGGTGCTTATGTAAGGAATCCAGATCACGTAACAATGTCATTGGTGATGCTTTACAAATGCTTTACATTATCTTGTCTGCCATTCAATAAATAGATGATAAATGGTAAATTCATATTCTGTTAAAAAAATAATCACAATATGCCAAAAATGGTCAATGTCAGTAAAGTTTGTTTACTGTAAGAATCTGTGTCCCTTGCTGTGACAACTAACAAGATCCATTGGAGGAATGTAATAAGAGGTGCAAAAATTTGCCCAGGTACAGTAAAGCATTAAAACTAATCATCTTTCTGCTTTCAAATCCAAATTGATAGGGGCCATATGCAAGTGTATGGCTTTTAGGATGGATTGTTTATGTTCAGTGCATTATCATGTTTTGATTTAAACTGTCATTGCTCATGATAACCCCAGCCCCCAGCCATGGAAAGCATGTTGAGACTTTTATTATCCCCAACCAAAGGTTCAGTTAATAGAGGCCGCACTCCGGTTGGACGTAACACTATTAGAAATTGACCCCGCCAGAACTAGTACACTCGTATCGTAAAATGCCTCCATAGCTTTCCTTCTCCTTTAATATGTTTCACATGAAAGCAAAGCGAACACAAGGAGCATGATATTTATTTGAACAGAACATATTTACATGAGTGGGAGTTTTAATATTATTTCCCTGGGCTGAATACAGGCCTCCAGTTACACTGTGTAGGTGTTTTCTGATCATATAAAGGCACAAGGCGACCCCCTACTGTAAATGATAAGGATATTAGAACTGAGAGGTTCTGTGACCATATAAAGGCACAAGGCTGCAGGCTGAGTTATACAGGAAACTCTGAGTATCACTCATGTATTATAAGGGATAATGTACCCCCTACTGTAAATGATAAGGATATTAGAACTGAGAGGTTCTGTGACCATATAAAGGCACAAGGCTGCAGACTGAGTTATACAGGGAACTCTGAGTATCACTCATGTACTGTATTATAAGGGATAATGTACCCCCTACTGTAAATGATAAGGATATTAGAAGTCACTGAGGGGTTCTGTGACCATATAAAGACACAAGGCTACAGGCTGAGTTATACAACGAACTCTGAGTATCACTCATGTATTATAAGGGATAATGTACTCCCTACTGTAAATGATAAGGATATTAGAAGTCACTGAGGGGTTGTTCTGTGACCATATAAAGGCACAAGGCTGCAGGCTGAGTTATACAGGAAATTCTGCGTATCACTCATGTATTATAAGGGATAATGTACCCCCTATTGTAAATGATATGGATATTAGAATTGAGGGGTTCTGTGACTATATAAAGGCAAAAGTAGTGATGGGCGAATTTATTCGCCAGGCGCGAATTCACAGCAAATTTGCGCGATTCGCCACCAGCAAATAAATTTGCAAAACGCCAGTGAAAATTTGCCAGCGTAAAAAAAAAGAGACGCTGGTGCCATTTTGCAAATTTTTCGCTGTTTTGCGAATTTCGCTGCAAATTCGTGAATTTTTCGGGGAAGCTAAATGGTGCAAATTCGCCCATCACTAGGCACAAGGCTACAGGCTGAGTTATACAGGGAACTGTGAGTATCACTCATGTATTATAAGGGATAATGTACCCCCTGCTGTAAATGATAAGGTTATTAGTAGTCACTGAGGTGTTCTGTGACCATATAAAGGCACAAGGCTGCAGGCTGAGTTATACAGGGAACTCTGAGTATCACTCAGTTCATCGGAACACAGATATATTAGAGAAATTAAAGAGCATCTTTCAATGCATCTAAGTTGGCTGAATCCATTGTCTGTTATCTATAGGTACTCTTGAACCACATTTGGAAAGGCAGGACAGCAGGTTTTGCTATTAAAACATAAGTACCGTATATACTCGAGTATAAGCCGACCTGAGTATAAGCCGAGGTACCTAATTTTACCTACGAAAACTGGGAAAACTTATTGACTCTAGTATAAGCCTAGACACAACTACAGCCCTGTCTCCCAGCAGCGCACATTCTGCCAAAGCGACCCCCCCCAGCGATCAACCGGACTTCTTTGCAAAGTTGATGGTGACAGAGAATTGCCAAACGGATTACTGTGTGCATTGTCCCACTGTCCCACTACCATGTGCAGAGGGTGCTGTGTGATATTGCCATCACTGTTAATCTTTCGTATAACCAACAGAGGGCGCTGTGTGATATTCCAATCACTGTTATTCTTTCATATAACCAACAGAGGGTGCTGTGTGATATTGCAGTCACTGTTAATCTTTCATATAACCAACAGAGGGCACTGTGTGATATTGCAGTCACTGTTATTCTTCCGTATAACCAACAGAGGGCACTGTGTGATATTGCAGTCACTGTTATTCTTCCGTATAACCAACAGAGGGTGCTGTGTGATATTGCAGTCACTGTTATTCTTTCATATAACCAACAGAGGGTGCTGTGTGATATTGCAGTCACTGTTATTCTTTAATATAACCAACAAAGGGCGCTGTGTGATATTGCAGTCACTGTTAATCTTTCATATAACCAACAGAGGGCGCACTGTTATTCTTTCATACAACCAACAGATGGCGCTGTGTGATTTTGCAGTCACTGTTATTCTTTCATATAACCAACAGAGGGTGCTGTGTGATATTGCAGTCACTGTTATTCTTTCATATAACCAACAGAGGGTGCTGTGTGATATTGCAGTCACTGTTATTCTTTCATATAACCAACAGATGGTGCTGTGTGATATTGCAGTCACTGTTATTCTTTCATATAACCAACAGAGGGTGCTGTGTGATATTGCAGTCACTGTTATTCTTTCATATAACCAACAGAGGGTGCTGTGTGATATTGCAGTCACTGTTATTCTTTCATATAACCAACAGAGGGCATTGCGGGATATTGCAGTCTCTCCCCAAGTGAACTGCTGGTAAAGGAATGATTAAAAGTGACTGCAATCTCAGCTACTCGGGTCGGGTACCGCTGACCCGAGTATAAGCCGAGGTAGACTTTTTCAGCACATTTTGGATGCTGAAAAACTCGGCTTAAAATAAGTGAATGTAAAATTGATGAGGGGATAGTCTAAGCACTTTTGTAATTCACATTCATTATTTTAATTTATTCCAAGGTATACGTGTACTGTTAATATGAATACATTTTGTTACAACATCGCCACCTGCTGGACAGTTTCTGACCATTCTGACCACCAAGTAGTCAAGGAAGTTGTCAGGAGAAAAAAAGAGGCTGTTCTGATGTTCTTCTGCTTATGAAAAAAAATAGAAGTGTTCCTCAAATCTTTCCTAAGCAGAAGAACATCAGAGCAGCCTCTTTCTTGTTCCTGACAATTTCCTTGACTACCAGCTCTGCGAAATATGTTGGCGCTATATAAATACATGTTAATATAACCCTAATTTGGTTACGGTCTCTTTAAATAGCAATTTACCCGTGGCAATCCAGGGGCCCTGAGTCCCTTTTGCATATGAAAAGTACTGGGAACTGGGATTTACAGTGCTAATACACCATGCACTCCTGCACTGGGGACAAGTGGGACACTACCTAAATCACTATGTTGCTTCAACACAGTCCTTGTTAAATATCAAAGTCCCAATTCTCCGGAAGGGGTTAATACCCACACAGTTCAAATTAAATATCCCTTCCCCAGAGCTCTTATTCCCCAGGTAGCACTACCATTTCCCAAAAGTACCTCTCCCTTTGGAAGTTAGCAGCAGCTTCCACGTAGCAGGTAAATATACAAGGCTTGTCTTAACTTTGGGGTCCCACACTTGTATCCGTGCCAGTATTCTCCCTTGGGTGGCTCACTCACGGGGTGCTCTCAGAGGCAATCCCACTGGAGATTACAGGCAGCTCTGCAGCAGAATCAATCTCACCAGTGGCATCTTTCTCCTTCTGAGTCTCTAGCAGCTTGGCAGGGAAAAGGCTGGGCTCAATCTGTACCTCCACAGATTCCACAGATTCAACAGCTTCTCTGTACTTGACAGTCTTACAGCTACTCGTGCGGGCTCTGTTAAGCTCTCTGGGAGACCCCTTGCATTTGGCTCCAAAGTCAGGCACACCTTCCTTCCCCAGGATGCACTGGGGTGCCCAGCCAATCGGATCGCTCTCCAGCCTGTAACTGGGCTGGATGATGTCACAGGCAGAAAAACAGGGGAAGGATTCCTCTCATCCCCTACATTAATGATACTGTTAATAATACTTGGTAGTTAAACTGGTTGGGAACTGACCAGCAGGTGGCGCTGTTGTATTAACAGTACATGTATGCTTTAAAGGGCACCTGTTAGGCAAAAATATTATCCCCAACCGAAGGTGGGGACTACTTATCCTTTAATGGATAAAAAAAATATCCTTCTTGTTTTAAGCTGGACTCGAGTTCTCCCCTACAGCAGATTAACCCTCTTGGTGTCGCCCCTTATATAATGCTCAGTTTCACCTTTTTACTGCTAATTCCCCACTTTCAGCTTTACTCACCTTGTTCTCTATGATGTTCTCATCCTTGTTCTTAGATCCCTGGCTTCCTCTTTGCATTATTCTCCTGATGTCTGCGTCCACCTCATTAATACTGCACCCACTTCTTCCTTTCTGTTCCCTGCGCATCTCAATCAGCACCCCTGGACTTATTTCCCCTGACTCCCCTTTTCCCAGTTCTCTATAGCCTTTGTCATCTCTCTGCCTTAGTACTGTTTTACTATACCTGTTCTCATTCCCTCTAAGCGTAGTTTGCCTTCCTGTTGTTTCAAAACAATCCAGAAATAATCCACTTTAGGTCTGAGGGGTAAAAAAGCAGCCAGCAATTGAGTAGTTTAATACTAATAGATGGTAAAAGGTACGAAGAAGGGTCCTTTAAAATTAAATCGGTATGGATATTACAATTTGTGTGCAGTTTAGTGTGGCGTGAATATATAGGGCTGGCACGACAAAATAATCATTTTATTAAATTGTCATTTAAATCTCTTCTGATTGAAGCATCGTGTAATGAATAGCATTCCCCATGTTTCAGTGGAGATATAGATTTTTGGAATTTTATAGCAATTTTCAATCATTTTCGCATGCTTATAATTAACGATTAAACACATACCCCCATATGTAATATAAGGTGCTAAGTTTGCCTAGCAGCAGTAACCTATAGCAGCCAATAGGATGTTTGCATATAAACAGGTGACGTGTAAATGCTTCCTGCTGATTAGTTGCTATGGGTTACTGCCCCAGGGCAAACTTAGTGCCTTTTATTACATAACCCCCTAGATTCCTATATGTGCAGAGTTTAATTGCACGTCATTATTTCTGACTGTTTTTGTAAGACTTGATATATTGCTGATATCATTATAAAACATAATAATACATATGCCAGCAGGAGTTTTACTGACATGTTTAATGTTTAGGAGATTACGCAGAAACAGTTTATAGTATGCTATCCGGGTATGGGATCTAGTAGCTGGAAACCTACAAATTAGAATTGTCCATAATACAGAAAATCCATTTCCCATATAATTTTAGTATATAAAAACAGATGCTCTGTTACCAAGATAGCATTAATTCAAAACAATCCAACTGGATTCTTTTAACAATTGGTATCTGACAATAAAATAATGATATTGACAATAGAATAATAAGAACACCTTATTCCATAATGGCTGGTATTCAGGACTACTTATATAAATTCAAGATCAAGACCCCTTGTCCTGGTACTTACAGAGGCCAGACCTAAGATAGATAGGCTTTTGACCATGTATAGTATTCCTGTGTACCCTTTTCCTCTTATGGTAAATGTATGGAACGCATTTTAGGACATCCTGCAGTGAAATACATGTCCTTCATGCGATGTCCTATGCCTTCGGAATGGCGCATTGGTCGCTTTTACTGTCACTCATCATCCAAATCTGCAATCACACCTTCGTCCTCTACCCTCCCTTCACAGCCATCAGTCATACAAACACTGCCCTCAGTCCTCTTCCTTTTAGTCCTCTCAGATCTCTCTTTTCAGCCAACAGTCTTATCCATAAGTTTCTAAAGTGATGAGCGATGGCGGAAGGAAGAGGACTGAAGGAAGAGGACTGAAGGAAGAGGACTGAGGGTGGAAGGCAGATAACTAAGGGAGGGGGATGGAGGGCTGAGGGTGGAAGACTGAGGGCAGAAGGCTGAGGGTGGAGTTCGTATGCCTGACAGCTGAGAAGGGAGGGTAGAGGACGGAGGTGTGACTGCAGATTGGACGATGAGTGACGGTAAAAGCAACCGATGCGCCATTCCGAAGGCATAGGACATCGCATTAAGGACAGGTATTTTGCTGCAGGATGTCCTAAAATGCGTTCCGTATAAACGCTCTGTAAAAAGGTATAAAAGCTTGTTGTAAGAGGAGTGTCTTTGGGAAGTTCTCCTGTCACACTTAAGTACTATGCTCTGGTGTGATTGTGACAACTTCCTAGGCAAAACTCTTGTCTTGTTTTTCTTTGTCTAATAAATAACCTCACTTATTTGAATAGCCTTCTCTGTGAGTTTTGCTTTTAGAAACGAGGTCTGGGTACTAAAAATACCTTCATAATATACAGATTATCAGAGCCAACGTGTCATTATACAGCTATGGGATCTGTTGTTCAGAGTGCTTGGGACCTAGGGTTTTCCAGATAATGGATCTTTCATAATTTAGATCTTCATACCTTAAAGGGGAAGTAAAATCTATAACAGAATAAGGCTAGAAATGCTGTATTTTGTATACTAAACACAAACATGAACTTACTGCACCACAAGCCTAATCAAACAAATGATTTATGCTTTCAAAGTTGGCCACAGGGGTAAAATTTGTGCGAGTTAAGATATTCTATTTTTTTAAATAACCCCCACTTGAATTTCGAGTATATTCAAATTTAATAGAGTTAAAAACAACTCACATGAATTCGAAATTTGACCTTTAATGAATGTGCCTCCAAGTACATAAGTGTATCAAGTGTATTGAGTGTATTGGAATCAAAGGACATGTTTTCTCATAGTTTTTCCTGCGTAATAAACACACTAAAAACACAGTGAAATTCTAGCACAAATTCTCAAAATGCTTCCCGCTTGTGAAAATGCTAATTTCTACACAAATCCTTATCGGGCAAAAATATTTGCTCACCCCTAGCCAAATAGACAAGACATTTTTGTGCCTTAATGTTATCTACACACATACCGTAGACTGTAAGCTCTACAGGGCAGGGGCCTTCTTTATCCTATGTATCCTACCATTCATCTTGGTATAGTTATTAATTTAAATGTTTGTCCTCCCTATTGGTAATTTTCTATGTTGCAAAAATATACAGCGCTGTGTATACTAGAAACTGGCTCCTTATAGCCCATATCAGTCTAGCCATGGTGGTTCCTTAGATAGTAGAATTATATAGGCATTAATACACACACATATCTACAATGCCACTGAAAAGGCAAACCATTTAGGGGGTTATTTAGCAAACTCTGAATATCTGAACCTTGAATAATTGTTTTTGCAGCAAAAAATAAAACAACAAGATTTATAAAACTCCAAAACTCCGGCATCTAAAAGTTCTCGAGGTCCTGTATAAGTCAATGGGGAAGGTCCCAGTGTCTGAGCTGATGTCCGTACTGATATCCGATGATTTCGGGGTTTTGGCGCAAAGAGCTTAGAAAAAAACTTTGTTTTTGTGGAAAACTCTGAGCAATTCTGAGTTTTTGGGGAAAGCTCAGAAGTTTGGCGGACCCTATTTTTTCAAGCTTTTTTTCATAAATAAGGTCCATTCAGGAATTTCTCGAAGTTTGATTTTATAAATACTAAGATACATTCGGACCTTGATAAATAACCCCCCTGAATGTGATTTCTAAATCTGTAGAAATCATTGCACACAGGTGACACAGAAGGGAAACCAAGGACACTAATAAAATCATGAAAAAAAACCCAGAGAACCCTCTTTGATTTTGGAACAAAGTTTAGGTCAGGAATTTATTTGGAAAGAGAAAAGGCAATTGCAAGTCAACAAAATGAATGGATTATTTTCATTATGCTCTATAACTGCCTTAAAATGGAAAATGTGACAGCTAGGATAATAAATATATATTTATCTGCTATATGTCAGTACCATTTAATGTCTCTTAACAAATCTGATTGACATCCTTCTGTAGGCTGTCCATGCAACTTAATGTCATATTTAGAAGCAAGGTTATTTATTCACTTTAGTGCTCAAATCAGTAATAGAATTACACATTCTGTCTTATTTTATTATAGGGCGGAACCATTTGCTCAAGAGCGCCATTCCTCTTTGACACTTTGATAAATAGGTGTCAGAGGATAACAGGACTTTCTATTGTATAAAACAAAGGGATGACTAGAGCTATTAAAGTGTTGGCTTTTAGCAACTGTGAAGTATAAATGCTCAGAAAACATCAGCTTAATAAAATCAGGGAGCGTAAAACATTTACTTTCATCAAACTATCAACATGTTCATAGATGTCACTGGATTCACTTTAATTGTCAAGTCAGATGTTCATTTGAAACATATTTACATCTACTAAATGCACAGTTATTAAATTCAGATAAAGCACGTTAAATATGAACATGAACATGAACATGAAGAATGGAATATACCAACTGCACATATAATGCATCAGAAAGTGGCGAGCAATACCTTGAAAAGTAAATACAGGTACTGACCTGTTATCCAGAATACACGGGACCTGGGACTTTCCCAATAACAGATTGTTCTGTTATTTTGGATCTTCATACCTTAAGGGGCAGATGTATTAAGGGTCGAATATCGAGGGTTTAATTAACCCTTGATATTCGACTGGCCAATTAAAATTCCTTTGACTTCGAATATCGAAGTCGAAGGATTTTGCACAATAGTTCAATCGAACAATCGAACGATTCGAAAGATTTTAATCCATCGATCAAATGATTATCCTTCGACCAAAAAAAGATAGCCAAGCCTATGGGGACCTTCCCCATAGGCTAACATTGACTTTGGTAGCTTTTAGGTGGCGAACTAGGGGGTCTAAGTTTTTTCTTAAAGAGACAGTACTTCGACAATTGAATGGTCGAATAGTCGAGCGATTTTTAGTTCAAATTGTTCGATTCGAAGTCGTAGTCGAAGTAGCCCATTCGATGGTTGAAGTAACCAAAAAAACACTTTGAAATTCGAAGTATATTTTCTTCTATTCCTTCACTCGAATCTAGTGAATGGGCCCCTAAGTCTTAAGTCTGGCAGTGGAATATACCATTACAAAAGTATATACACAGGACAAACACAATTGTGCCACTAATGGATAGACATGAGAAAGTTGTGTTGGTAGTAATAAAAAACCTTTGGGTTACATAGACTCAATTTTACGTACACATAACAGACAACAAATCCTACATGTACTGATGGCAGAAATAAATGGTATAACCATATTACAGCTGAAAAAAATAAATCGATGTTTTCAGACTGGATCCAAGTAAGCCTAAATATTATGGTGAAATTTAACTTAGGAAAACACCCCAATCCCCTTTTGAAATAGTGCCCACCCTTACAAGTCACCTTCTCCCTGGGCTGGGGGAACAAAGACCTACTGAATATGGTTTCAAAAGAGAGAGGACATTTTATTTGCCCTTTAAATTTACCATTTGACAAAGTCAATGATGAAAATAAAGGGACCAAAATCAGCACAGAGTGTTGGACAGACAAAATAGAGAATTTGTTGCAAAATTGCAGGCGCAAGTGGCAATTAAATGAGTACTAGGGGACATAATTGCACACCCCTTGCTGGTGTAGCACTTGCCTCTGGGGAATGACCCCCTGAACCTGTTTCCTTTGCCATGGGCCGTTACATTGATCACCTGCTCAAAACTTTTCATTCCAGCAAGTAGATATTATTTGTGTACTGTGATAATAATCCAATTATTGAGTTTGGCACCTTTCATTCCGTGACATGCAGAGGGACGGGAAAGTTGAAGGTTCAGCATTTTAATTCATTTATAAAGATTGCGAATTATGCAATATATCTTATAAATGCAAATTACATCCCTTCCTGAATCACTGAATGGCATTGCTGTGAAATACGATTAGTTTTTCCATATCTATATATTCAAAGATGCTGAATTTTAAGGGAGGAATAACAATTATTAACAATTATTAACAATTATTAAACAATTATTTCTGACAATTTTGGATTGAGAACACAGGGTTTTACTCAGAAAACCAAGAACATGTCGCATTTTACATTTTCTTTGTAATAACAACATGGCAAGGTTAAGAAAGCATTGATTCTTTATGGTCAGTCTTTGGTAAGATCCCCACACCTGGAGGACATTACAGCCCTACTCGAAGCAGGCCAGTAGCCAATACCTTGTGAACTTATCTGATCTTTGTTATATGTGACTTTAATGGTATACACATGTTAAAGATATGTAATGGGCAGCAGGGCAGTTAAATGAAATCCCTTTTTACCTCTGAGCAGCTCATCACTGTTACATTGTAACCCTAACCCTCAGATGGACCCTTGCCAAAAGTACTTGGAGGAAGGGTGATGTAGTTGAACCTAACTGCTGTATTAGAGAAAATAAAGGGCTTCAGTGGTTCAAAATGAACTTGCCATTTATTAAATTAAAATATGGTGCTTACTTGGATACAATAACAGTTAAGGAAATAGATTTAGCAGAAAAGTACATTTAGTGATAGTCTGACCAGAAGTGTCAGTCCCAACATACCAGCTATTCATTGGCATTCCAAGTGAACACACACTACCCTGAGTCCTATCACACAGGATTCCCTGATCTATTGCATATAATCCAACTATCACCTGGGGAATACTAACCTCACTACTTATCCTCAGTGGAGCATGGAACTGCCCTTGCTCACTAGCCCTGACTTTCCTACACCTCAAGTACAAAGATACCAACTAGGCTATCACTAGCTGATCCTCATTCATGAGGTCTATTTAGCCCTGACTTCACTTTGACTTGGTTAGGATTAAACTTGATGGTGAAGGCTTCTGCCCCCAGGCTCCCCAGCACACTTAAAACCAGTGCTGCCTCCTATGCTATAAACTACAGACAGGTCATGGTATCCCTGTACCAACAAGTAACACTTCCTTCTAAAGGGCATAGGCAAAGGAGCTGGGGAGTCCTGAGCCAGTAGGGAAAGTCCGCCAGCCAGTAGGGAAAGTTCTTGGGTACGCCACAGATACTGTATATAAAAACTGTACATAAAATATCTTCCCAAAACTCTGCCCTCTTATTTGTTCTTTCTAATGGATGCTTTTCTGGACGTGTGATTTCCCTTTCTGTTACATTTGCAGTTACCAAATGAGAACCCTTAATCACTGAGTCTGACTGCAAGACATTATATCCTGTCATTTTCCATGAATTTATACTTCTAGTTTCTTTTTCATCTATAATTCTTTGATGTAATGGCTTTAATGTTTGCATAATGTGTACCCACAACAATATATATATATATATATATATATATACTGTATATATATATATATATATATATATATATATATATATATATATGACTACTCTATTGCCTAACGCCTTGTACCACGACCTTCTGCCCAAAGACTTTGCTTACAGTTGTGCCCCTCTGCCTGTCTATAACCCCTCACCTTGCACCTCTCATTTTAAGACCTGGCACATCTAAGTAGCTGAGGGCTCCTCCGAGGCCAAAGGCGGCTGCTACAGGCAGAAGTACAAGCCGAGACCAGGGTGCTTGGCATCGGTTCTATATTTAGGGTGCCAACCATAACAGTAACTATGTAATACCTGGGTGCAGAGCAATGGGTTGAATATAAACTGCAGAAAGATCCAGCACTTCCAGGATTTGCGAAGACATAATCAACAAATATTTTTGGGGATTGGGGAGGGCGTCAATGTTTCGGTCTGTAACACAGTCCTTTATCAAGAGTTATCATCATGAGTGCTGGATCTTTCTGAAGTTTATATTCAACCCATTGCTCTGCAGTCTGCACCCAGGTATTACATAGTTGCTGTTATGGTTGGCACCCTAAATATAGAACCGATGCCAAGCACCCTGGTCTCGGCTTGTGCTTCTGCCTGTAGCAGCCGCCTTTGGCCTCGGAGGAGCCCTCAGCTACTTAGATGTGCCAGGTCTTAAAATGAGAGGTGCAAGGTGAGGGGTTATAGACAGGCAGAGGGGCACAACTGTAAGCAAAGTCTTTGGGCAGAAGGTCGTGGTACAAGGCGTCAGGCAATAGAGTAGTCATATCAGGCCGGGTTGGGGCAGGCAGAGAATAAACGTAGTCTGGAAGGCAAGGGTCAAACCAGGAAGTCAATCAGAGGGGTTAAGCAGAATCGAAGTCGGTAATCAGGCAAGGGTTAGAATTCAGAAGTCAGGATAATCAATAGCCAGGCAAGGGTCACAACAGGAATCAAAACAGATAAACAGATTAGCACAATGCTCAGAAGCTCCAGGAACAAATCCTATAACGGGCAATGTTGAACAGCCCAATTGCGCCTCATATAGCATCATCGTGCCAGCGTGTCCGCGTCAATATAAGAAACGAGACACAGGTGCACGCTCCCTAAGTACCCAATATGGTGGCCGTAGAGGAGCGGCGTGGCGGGCATCCCCTCCGACGGTGCGGCGGGTGTCCCTGCTGCACCACCAGGGTGAGTGTCTTTTATTACAGTTACATAGTTAAATAGGGTTAAAAAAAGACAAAATCCATCAAGTTCAGCCCCTCCAAATGAAAACCCAGCATCCATACACACACCCCTCCCTACTTTCACATAAATTATATATACACCCACATCTACTGTATACTAAGGTTGTTATTTTAAGGAAATCTGTTTCTGAACCTCAATTATTTGCAAATGGTTATTCAGCTCCCTTACAAAAGAGTCAGACCAGAAATTTCTGATGGACAGTTTATGGGAGTAGGATTGTAAGAGAACTGAGAAGTGAGGAAAGGTTATGAAACATGGCAGTAACCACTGACATTAGGGCCCCCATAAATCTCTGAGCCTCCAGCACCCACATCAAAAGAAGATCAAAAGATTAAAGGTTTTACATCAGATGGGTACGGAGGTTGTGAGTTCCAGGTTCTCAGGGACTAACAGTTCTATTGGTGATATATTACACCCCTGAGCCTATCTCCCTATATCTCTCCATTCTTTCAATCTCCCCCCCTCTCTCCCTATCTCCCCCTGTCCTCCTCTCCCTCTCTGTCTCTGTCTGTCTCTCTCTGTCCCTTTCTCTTTCTCTCTGTCTCTTTCTCCATCTCTCTCTATATATATATTGTATATACTGTATACAACAGGCAATAAAAAACTGGCCACTTACTCTAGAAAGGGAGTAATGTATTCTTTACCACAAGGTGACCATGTTAAGGGTGAAGTATTGTTCTGGAGCTGTCTGGACATGATATACGGGTTTCTACAAACCATCTTGCAGTCATTCCCTTGGCCATCATGCTGCATTCCAAAACTGAGGAAAATGACAGATCACAAAACAATTTAATAGCTCATCTGAAGAACATCTACATAGAATCTCTATTCATCATATGAGCGGTTCTAAATATTCCCTGTCCTGTGGAGGGTTAACTTGTCTGAACTTCCTCTGAAATATAATCTCTCTCAGAATTGCTTTTAACACACATTAACTTAAATGAGGTACCAATTTAAATTGCCAAGCAGTAATAAGTCTTTGATTAGATTTGTAGCATTTCATGGGATAATTCCTGCTAAGTAAAAAAACAAACTTAGAGACATAGGGGCAGATTCTCAGCATTCTCAGATTCTCAGCATATTTATCAGCATTGAATTTTAATACAATTCTTGTCATGCAACTACATTTTCACATGCAATTATCATAAAAAAAAACATATGAATTTGGGGGGAAGCTACTGATTTTAAGTATTTTATAAGTTCAAACACAAAACAATATGCGGATAAATCTACAGTTTAATTATTATTTCAAAGTATATTTTAAAATAAATGGTAAGTATTAGTACGGAAGAGCACTGGGGCCAGCAAAAAAAAATTATGGTGAATTATGACTTTTAAAAGTCATAATTATGACTTTAAATCTCATAATTATGACTTTTAAACTCATAATTATGACTTTAAATCTCATAATTATGACTTTTATTCTCATAATTATGACTTTTAAACTCATAATTATGACTTTAAAAAGTCGGAATTATGACTTTTAATCTCATAATTATGACTTTTAAACTCATAATTATGACTTTAAAAAATCGAAATTATGACTTTTAATCTCATAATTATGACTTCAAAAAGTCGAAATTATGACTTTTAATCTCATAATTATGACTTTTAAACTCATAATCATGACTTTAAATCTCATAATTATGACTTTAAAAAGTCAAAATTATGACTTTTAATCTCATAATTATGACTTTATTCTCATAATTATGACTTTAAAAAGTCGGAATTATGATTTTTAATCTCATAATTATGACTTTTAAACTCATAATTATGACTTTAAAAAATCGAAATTATGACTTTTAATCTCATAATTATGACTTTAAAAAGTCGAAATTATGACTTTTAATCTCATAATTATGACTTTTAAACTCATAATCATGACTTTAAATCTCATAATTATGACTTTAAAAAGTCAAAATTATGACTTTTAATCTCATAATTATGACTTTATTCTCATAATTATGACTTTAAATCTCATAATTATGACTTTAAAAAGTCGAAATTATGACTTTTAATCTCATAATTATGACTTTAAAAAATCGAAATTATGACTTTTAATCTCATAATTATGACTTTTAAACTGATAATTATGACTTTAAAAAGTCGAAATTATGACTTTAAATCTCATAATTATGACTTTTAAATCTCATAATTATGACTTTAAAAATTCGAAATTATGACTTTTAATCTCATAATCAAATGCCCTGCATGTAATGTCCTGTGTAGATGAAAGCTCAGCTGCAAGCAGGACTGCAAAAGTCATAATTTCGACTTTTTAGTCATAATTATGAGAATAAAAGTCATAATAATGAGATTTAAAAGTCATAATTATGAGACTAAAAGTCATAATTTCGACTTTTTAAAGTCATAATTATGAGAATAAAAGTCATAATTATGAGATTAAAAGTCATAATTTTGACTTTTTAAAGTCATAATTATGAGAATAAAACATAATTATGAGATTAAAAGTCATAATTTCGACTTTTTAAAGTCATAATTATGAGATTTAAAAGTCATAATTAAGAGATTTAAAGTCATAATTATGATATTTAAGTCATAATTATGAGATTTAAAGTCATAATTTCGACGTTTTAAAGTCATAATTATGAGTTTAAAAGTCATAATTATGAGATTTAAAGTCATAATTATGAGATTAAAAGTCATAATTATGAGATTTAAAGTCATAATTTCGACTTTTTAAAGTCATAATTTTGAGAATAAAAGTCTTAATTATGAGATTAAAAGTCATAATTTCGACTTTTTAAAGTCATAATTATGAGATTTAAAGTCATAATTATGAGTTTAAAAGCCATAATTATGCGATTAAAAGTCATAATTTCGACTTTTTAAAGTCATAATTATGAATTTAAAAGTCATAATTATGAGATTTAAAGTCATAATTATGACTTTAAAAAGTCATAATTCACCATAATTTTTTTTCTTTTGCTGGCCCCAGTGCTCTTCCGTAGTATTAGTGATGAGCAAAAATTCCCATTTTTGCTTGGCTGTATAATTTTGCCAAATAGATGACTCCTACAGAAGTTTTCATTCCTGTTTTTTTCTTGCTTCAAATGTTTTTTTCTACACTTTTTTTTTAAAGGGATCCTGTCATCGGAAAACATGTTTTTTTCAAAACACATCAGTTAATAGTGCTACTCCAGCAGAATTCTGCACTGAAATCCATTTCTCAAAAGAGCAAACAGATTTTTTTATTTTCAATTTTGAAATCTGACATGGGGCTAGACATTTTCTCAATTTCCCAGCTGCCCCCAGTCATGTGACATGTGCCTGCACTTTAGGAGAGAAATGCTTTCTGGCAGGCTGCTGTTTTTCCTTCTCAATGTAACTGAATGTGTCTCAGTGAGACATGGGTTTTTACTATTGAGTGTTGTTCTTATATCTACCAGGCAGCTGTTATCTTGTGTTAGGGAGCTGTTATCTGGTTACCTTCCCTTTGTTCTTTTGTTTGGCTGATGGGGGGGGGGAAGGGAGGGGAGTGTTATCACTCCAACTTGCAGTACAGCAGTAAAGAGTGATTGAAGTTTATCAGAGTCAAGTCACATGACTGGGGGCAGCTGGGAAATTGACAATATGTCTAGCCCCATGTCAGATTTAAAATTGAATATAAAATAATTTGTTTGCTATTTTGAGAAATGGATTTTTTTGTTTTGGTCAAAACTCACAAACTCGAATTTTAAATCACCAACTTGAATTTGAATTTCGAATGTGAGACTTATCACACCTCGAGCCTGGAAAGAGTTCTAATTTGGATATTCACCACCTAAAACCTGCCGAGTTCATGTGCAAGTTAAAGGCAGATTGAACCATTTGAAGATTATAATTGCCTTCCTGACATTCAAGTTTTTTTTCCGGAGGAAAACTCGATTAGAATTTGACATAATTCTCCAAAAGCACTGGCTAAAACAGGAATTGCGCTGCTAATAAAATAGGAATAGCAAAAATAGCAGACTTTTTTCACATAAAATAAATTGAAGTCAATGGAAGTTTTTTCTCTGCCCTTTTTCATGTAAACATTCACCGAAGTCAGCAGATTTTTTTTATATGAAAAATGCATAGAAGTCAATGGGTAGTGTGGCTAGCCTGGGATGGGGTTTTCACTCTTTTTTTTTTTAAATCAAGTTCAAAATAGTTTTTCTTGAACTTCCCAAGGTTGCAATTGTTTATTATCCGGTTCCCTTCCTTAAATGAAATATATGGTTTAGCTTGGATAAAAGGATTATACTGGAACATTTATAAAATGGTAATGAACCTCGGCAGCTAATTCCTAGATTTTAAAGAAAGAAAAGACACTTCCTGGAAGAAAAGAAGGGTGCCTCTGTTGGATAAAATGAATAGTGATGGCTGAATTTATTCGCCAGGCGTGAATTCCTGTGTCAAAGCGGACGCTGGCGTCAAAAACGAGATTCTGGTGCCATTTCACAAATTTTTAGCAATTTTGCGAGTTTCGTGGGAAATTCGCAAATTATTCGTCAAAGCGAAACGCCACAGATTCGCCCTTCACTAAAAATGAACGGTATTCTTCTTATTTATCTATGCAATCCATCTATGCTAAAAAATCTTTCTCCATGCTCCAACAGCCTCTAGGAATAGAGAACTTGCTCCTTTGAATTATTTGTTAAGAGAAATGCTTTTAGTCTTGGCTTGGGCAATTATTTCTTCCAGGCATGCGTAATTCTGTCCTCACCAAACAAGGGAAAATGCTATATTTGCTATTCAGAAACAATCTAAATTTGATCTAGCAAATGATTTCACACAATATGGTTTCTACACGACAAGCCGACAGCATGCAAAGTGGGTTGTGTTAACATAACTTATTATTAAATTATTTATCAAGGGTCAAATTTCGAATTGAAAAAACGTCAAAATTCGAATTCCAAAAGACCAACCAAAATTATATCAAAGTTTTTTTTTTTTGGTATAGCAAGTCAGTTTTCGATCAAATAGGTCTGTATTCAGCCAAATTTGGATCTTTCAAATCGCACTAATAGCGCAATCGATCGAATTCGATTCAACGTTTTCCCCCCAAAAAACAGATTTTTCAAAGTCCACCAATTGACTCCAAATAGGTTCTAGGAGGTCCCACATAGGCTAAAACAGCAATTTAGATGGTTAATGGTCAAAGTCGAAATTTTAAAAAGACAGTACAATTTTTTTTCAAATTCAAATCAAATTTGGACTATTCCCTAGTCGAAGTACACAAAAAATAGCTCGAAATGTGATGTTTTTTTCATTAGAAAATTCACCTCGACCTAAGGGACAGATTTATCAAGGGTCAGAGTGAAAATTTGAATTTTCAAGTTTATGGGCAAAAATGTGAAATTCGACTAGGGAATTGTTAAAATTCGATTCAAGTTGTTTTAAAACTTCTAATTAGATTTTTGAAATTTATAACACACTGGCCCTTTCAGAAATCAAATACGACTATTTGCCACCTTAAAGCTGCTGAATTGCTGTTTTAGCCTATGGAGGACATCCTGGGATCAATTTGGAGTTGTTTTCAGCATTCCCGACATGCAAGTCTGTTTCCGGACGAAAAAACTCGAATCTAATTTGTTTCAAATTCGATTCGAGTTTGTGGGTTCGTTCAAAAAATTTGATATATTTAATAAACTGCAGTTGGTCGAATTTCGAGTTCATGGGAGTTTTAAATAACTCCCATGAACTCAAAATCTGACCCTGATAAATATCTTTGTAACCTGTTATTTCTATTTAACACAATATAGAAATAATATTGTATTGCTAGGCTACTGAGTGTTTGGGCAAACTGTTGTTGATTGATAACTAAATTCAGTTTAAAATACAATTTAACAGGTTACATTTTTCCATAGCACCCAGAATGTCATTTATGAACAGAATGCAGAGTAGTGCCTACCTTTCTCATGTTTTGTTTATGTTTTAAGGCCCACTAATCAATAGCCTCAGTTTAGTGGTTTTAAAGTTTTTAAAAGCATGAATGCAATGTGCATTATTGAAAGACCCAAATATAAATGGAACAAACAAAAAAAGATCAATGATGCACTAGGAAAATATAAAAACCTCTAAAAATTCACGTGTTTGAACAATTACTAGCAAATTTTTGTATTACAGTTTTTCATTGTTTTACACAATTGTTATACTTTTAGAGAAATAAAAAAACATGAATTTTTAGAGATATGTGAAAAAAAAAATTGTATTATTAATTAGGAGAAAAGATACCCCTTCTTTAGTAATTATAACGTATTCCAGATTTGCTGAAAGGATCTATATTCGAAAAGTTTCTTTAGAAAAAATGGAATAATTATACCACATGCTAGTGTATCATCAAAAAAATTACCCACTTATGCAGTGCTTAGTTGAATAAAACCATATATTTATATAAAGTGCTAGTATGATAAATTAATTAAGTTAATTGATTATCCCTCCTACTGATTAAAGTGACTGAGTGCTATGTTGATAAATAACTTGAAAAAATTAATTATGAGCTTTAAAATCCTTTGTAATTAATTACCATCGCTGAGTACAACTGCAGTATATTGGAGGTTAACTAGTTTATAAGTTATAAAGTGATTATGTGCCTAAATTATGATTCCCAATTCAACCAGTGAAATTAATATAATTGCTCAGAATTCATAGATCAGTAGGAAAATGAAGTAATAGAGGGTGGAGAAGTCCCTCCACTATCTTTGGGACTCCACAAAGATGGAGAAGTCAGGGCTTCTGGGACTGTGGCCTCAAAGTTACCTTGTCTAACTTGTGTAAAGAGCTAGCTTTCCTGTAAAACCACAAATCCCCGAGCACTTAGGAGAGAAAACAGATTGAGAAGATTGTAAATTGGATTTCTGAGCAAAAAAAAAAGAGGAATAAACCACTTCCAAGAGTTAATCTTAAAAACCCACCCAAGGTCCTGTTAAAACTGGTATAAAAAGAGTGCCACTCTATTTTTTAGATATTTAATCATTTTTAACACACTGACGGAAGTCAGATCCCTTTTTTAATCAATTTACTCAATGTACTTGTAGATAGATCTTCTTCTCACCAGACGAAAATTGTATGCTAGTGAATGGGCCCTGGGCCGATTTATCAAAAAGGTCGGCTTTTAGTGGTTTTGGAGATTTTTGAAACCATTACTAAATTCACAAATTCTAAGGGGCCTATTTATTAAACCTCACATTTTTCTGGTTCTGTCAAAAAAGTCAATGGCAGATGGTCTTTTTAAAATTGGAACATGTTTTTTCATGTTATTTGCAAAATTGTAAATACACATTTTATATAGCTATTCCTGTCTTTTTTTATATATATATTTAAAGTAGGGAGAACTAATTTAATTATAGCCATTAATTTAACAGTCAAATTATACTACAGCTTTGGAAATCTACCACCCCCCCCTCTGTTAAAGAATGGGCTATGAAAGTTAACGAAATTGCAAAATTTGAGGAGCTATCTACCTTCTCTAGCAAGCAGCACACTAAATATAGAGACATATGGCTGAGATGGTTGCTATTTAGAGATACAGGAGATTATAAACAACTTCTGACGCCCTAAGACGGGCATTTCTGATACGCATCTAGGCCCGATAGACCCCATAAGGTTTAGATCCTCCTGGGAACCCTGCTACCCCTAATGATATGGTACGCAGGAAAACTTTTCTATGGTGATCTGTTATGCATTTTCAATTGCTTGCGTCTAGCAGCATTCCTTGTTGGAGTCCTCTGTTGTACGTAATCATATGATGCATGGTATTTACATATAAGTGTATAATGAGATCTGGATATTTTGTACTTTGGCTCAGACCTCCCCCCTCCTCCTCCCCCCCCTTTTCCATTCTGTACCCCCCCTGTTTTGCTTTACTTCAGAAACCAATAAAAATATATTTAAAAAAAAAAAATTATACTACAGGTATGGGATCCATTATCCGGACACCCATTATCCAGAAAGCTTTGAATTACGAAAAGGCTGTCTGCCATAGACTCCATTTTATCCAAATAATCCAAATTTTTAAAAATGATTGCTCTGTAATAATAAAACAGTAGCTTGTATTTGATCCCAAGTAATGAATCCTCATTGGAAGCAAAACCAGCCTATTGGGTTTATATTATGTTTAAATGATTTTCTAGTAGACTTAAGGTATGAAGATCCAAATTACGGAAAGATCCAGGTCCCAGTTTTCTGGATAAAAGTTCCCATATCTGTACTTTTTTTAAAAACATATTTAACATTACCATGTATTTGGAAGAACAATGCAGTCACCTTTCATCAATAAAACTTGTTGAGTTGAATGGATAAACTTTTCTCCATGACCAACCAATGGATGAGTGGGAGTTTACTACTTCAGCAAATCACAGGATGCTCTTAGCCCACAACAAACACTTCTTAGAAAAACACAAATTTATAAATCAGCCATAGCCCAGTATGAGAAGAGCTGAGCTTGAATAGTCACTTGAAATGACTAATGCATTAGAAAAAAAACCTTCTATTATTTCCTTTAAAGTCTTTTAGCGTATTAAGCTAATGTATTATCCTGTTTGAATATCAGAACACTTCTGTGTTAATACTTCATGAAATATCTAGGTGCTGTAAGGTGCACCCGTAGATAATTAGGTTTATTGTACAGAGCCGGCAGCTATAATGTATTGTCACTGATTATTGCTAATTGCTCGTGAAAGCCTTTGTATGATGATTCACAGATAATGCCCAATTTTCTAGCTGTTTAATATGCTTTTATGCTTTTTTTGTTTACATTGTGGCATCAGCCTCGGAATAATGTAATCTGTTATGTGCCACTAGCTTCTTATTATGGATAACAGATCATTCTGTGCCTATAAAAACCAACCTGCTCATTGAGACTTACGATATAGGGGAACTCTGGTTTCCATCCCATCCCAAAAGGAAACCCTAATGAAATTGACCTTAGAGTGTGAATGGTAGGGATGTTAGTTTGTAATTTGCACTGGAAACAAACAATTATTGTATGTCCAGAAACCTCTCTCTAAAGGTCCCCATACATGGAGAGATCCGCTCGTTGTTGATATCGCCAAACAAGTGGATCTCCCTCCGATATGCCCACCTTGAGGTGGGCAATATTGGGCTGATCCGATTGTGGGCCCTAGGGCCCAACGATTGGATCCTAGCGAACGCGAATGGGCAGTCGGATCACGGGGCCGCATCAACTAACAGATGCGGCCGCGATCCAACGGGATTTTTAGTCCCATCCAATCGAGATCTGGCCGACTTTTGGCCAGATCTCGATCAGGGAAGCCCATCGGGGGCCCCCATACACGGGCCAATAAGCTGCCGACTCGGTCTGTCGGCAGCTTTTATCGGCCCGTATATGGCCACCTTTAGTCAAAGCAATCGACAAGTAATTGTCATTTTGTTAAAATTAGTGGGAGGCGCACAAATACAACTGATGATTGTATTACGCAAGCGTTGACCATAGTTTGGTTTGATTTTAATGACTTTTAGAAAGTGACAAGTCTAGCATTAGATTAACTGGACCTTGAATCTATGTAATTGAATTATTTTCTTCTTATGGAACATAATTCATGTGTAGGAATCATATAGTCTCTCTCCATCTCCTCCATGATAATGTACCTTCTCATTTAGAATGATACGAAGGCATTGGGTGTTTTATGACCAATCTAAAGGCACAGGAGATTATGCCTATAAACCTGAGATGACTTCTAATGAGCCTCTAATCTAACCCAGCCTGGAACCGATAGACTCCTCTAGCCTCAGATGGCTTTTGTCTGCATTTTGCCTCATTTTATTAAGATGTTAGAGGTATAAGAATATAAAAATGGTAATGGGTGAAGCAGAAGGAAACACGTAACAATAAGAAGACAATAAAAAAATTGAATAAAAACTGAAATTGAAAAAATGCTGATAGGACTGGTTACTATTTTGGGCTAAAATAGGCTTTGCCCAGCTAAACAGTAGAGCAAGTACTCTAACACGCATGTTAGGTGGAAGGTAGGAAGAAAAGGTGCAGTTGACCTAAAACTCACATAGGCTACTGTGCATAAAAGTAATAAAAAGATGCCAGGAGGTTCTACTCACAGATCCAGAGATTGTAGATGTTAAATATGCCAGGACAGTTAGGCAGAGACAGCAAGATGTGAAACCATGTAGAAGCAATCAAGGTTGTTGAAGGTGCACCTTTAGGATGGATTGCCCAGGCATCGTCTTGATCCCATACAGTGGAATAATCAGGGAGAATAAATCTAAAGCCAGATTCCCTATCCAACTGTGGTCCCTTCACTATAGGCAACTCAACTCTTGGGGAGAGCTACTCCCTACTTCATTCCTTGTAGTAGCACAGGCTGCTCATGCTATTTACCCTATCTGTCTCGCTATTCTACAGAGTGTAATGGAAGGGTTAACCTGTCTCTGGCTGGCCTCATTCACGGGGTCCCTGCTCCCTGACTTATCACTAGAGGTGCTGGTCTCTCTAGGGCAGAACAGCTTTACTGGGCCTTGGTGTACCCAGACTCCCTGGAACAGATCCAGCTGGGTCAGCAACCAGAAACCAAAGAGGAAGATCCACCCCTTACCAGGCACCATGTTACAGTGTGGCAGGAAGTGGTCATAGGCCAGTAGGCCAATAACTGAAGCATGTAAATTAGGTAACTAGATACATGGGCATCTGCCCAGCAACTAAGTAGATAAGGAAGCGTAGGGATTAAAGCCATAGGGACATATTAAAATAGAACTAAACCTATTTCCCACTAATGTGAAGAGCTACTGGTAAGTTCTTCTTTTCCAGCATTCAAAAAAATTATAGTTAAAAATATTGTAAAGTGCTTTGATAGAATCCAACATCCCTGTGCAATAGAAAATAGCGAGTTGAGGTCTCATGCATGCACACTTTTAATACCCCAAGCCCTGCGCTTGCATACATAGCTTTAGAGCTTTCTCCAGGACAGTGATGATGTTCAGGTCACATGTACATGATTAACCTCATCGCTGACCTCTCCCTCTCCTCCCCCTAGTATAGTGCACCAATAGAAGTGATCACATTGCGCTATCACTTAGCTGCATACAGTATGTCCACTATCATTCATTTTACTTACTGTACCTTAAGCAAATTGCTTTCCTAAAACCTAAGCCAGCAGGAAGTGCTGCGAGTGCAGGAAAGATGGCTGCCTCAAGTAACATTGTGGGTGAACAGGGTGCAGGGAAACAGAGTTACAGTGGCCATAGACATAATAATTACAATCTTTCTTGGAAAGGATCTTTCCAAGAAAGATCAACGCGACTAACGCTTTGGCTGAAAACAAAGTGCCAAAGCTACTTCATTTCACCATAAGACTTGAGATAGACACAATAGAATTCTACCTGTATCTGACGATTCAGTACTAACAATGGCTGATGTTTGGGTGCCTTCAAAGGCACCCAATCAAAATTTTCTGTCAATGGCGATCTACAAGACAACCTATATCCAGGTCTTCTGCTGATATCGGTCGGCTCTGTTCCCACCATACACGCACCGAATATCGTATGAATATTTGTTTTGTATGATATTATCTTTGTGTCTATGGCCACCGTAAGTGAGAGACATGTCAATATGGCGGTCCAGGAGAGGGACAAGTGATCTGATCATAAAGAAATGCCTTTAAACACGTTGATGCCAAGATGTATAACCATGTCAGCAGCAGCCTAGAGAGCAGGCCTTGGGGAGAACAGGTGATTCATACTAAATATGCATTAAGCTATTGGACAAATGCTCTAGGGAATAGGGATGTAGCGAACATCGGAAAAAAAGTTCGCGAACATATTCGCGAACTTGCGTCAAAAATGCGAACGGTTTGCGAACGTCGCGAACCCCATAGACTTCAATGGGAAGGCGAATTTTAAAAGCTAGAAAAGACATTTCTGGCCAGAAAAATTATTTTAAAGTTGTTTAAAGGGTGCAACGACCTGGACAGTGGCATGCCAGAGGGGGATCAAGGGCAAAAATGTATCTGAAAAATACATTGTTGACACAGCGCTGCGTTTTGTGCTGTTAAGGGCAGAAATCACACTACGTGGACACGGAATGTGAAAAAGCTCACACAGCTAGGTGGCACTTGGTTAAAGACTGGGCAAACAAATTGAAACAATGCCTGCAAGGTCAACGTATACACTACAGCAGTGGATACGGAATATATTATTGCTGCTTGAACAACGTCACTCAGGTGGTGTTTCTGGAGACAGTATTATTATTGATATTTAGACAGAATGTGAACAAGCTCACACAGCTAGGTGGCAGTTGTTTGAAAATGAAGAACACACTGGGCAAACAAATTGAAACAATGCCTGCAAGGTCAACGTATACACTACAGCAGTGGATACGGAATATATTATTGCTGCTTGAAAAACGTCACTCGGGTGGTGTTTCTGGAGACGGTATTATTATTGATATTTAGACAGAATGTTAACAAGCTCACACAGCTGGGTGGCAGTTGTTTGAAGAACACACTGGGCAAATAATGCCTGCAAGTGCACTACTATTGGTGCACTACTATGAAGAACAGCAAACAGCACTGGACACGTTAAAGAACAGTAAGATAAGTAAAATAAAAAAAAAAATATATGTATATTAAAAAAAAAAAATTACTCTGGTTGGTGCTGAACTACTAGGAGCAGCACAGTAGCACACCAGTCCCACTCCCCAACACAGCTAGACTAATAGCACTGGGCTCTTATAGTAGCAAAGTAAAAAAACAAAAAAGAAAATAAAAGCAGTCCTTACAAGGACTATTGGGTTATTACAGCAGTCAGCAGATGAGATCAGAAGAGATCAGTGCCCACAGCAGCTACATACAGAGCACTGCAGTAGAAGGTAGATTACTAGTCAGCAAAGCTAACTAACCTAAACTCACTGTCCCTCAAATCCCTGCAGAGTTCTGTCCCTACAATACAGAGCAGTATCAAGTAGATTACTAGCCAGCAAAGTTACTATCAACTGTCCCTCATATCACTAACAGCTCTCTCCCTACACTAGCTCTTCCAAGCACACACAGGCAGAATGAAAAAACGCTGCAGGGCTTCAGTTTATATATGGAAGGGGATAGGTCCAGGGGGTGTGGGTGTGGTCCAGGAGGGAGAGCTTCCTGATTGGCTGCCATGTATCTGCTGGTTTGGGGGAGAAATGGCAAAAAAAAAGCGCCAGCTAAGGCGAACCCAAATTGTCGAACGTCGTGCGAACAGTCCGCGACATCCCTACTAGGGAACTCTAGGAGAATATTACATTTACTCACTGGGTATATATATATATATATATATATATATATATATATATATATATATATATATATATATATATATATATATATATATTCATTTATTTATAAGAAACTTGGAATAAAGTAGCACTCTCAGGTCTCATGGTGAAATAAAGTAGCTTTATTGTGGGTGCAACAACGCGACTAACGCTTCGGCTGATACCAAAGTGCCAAAGGTACAGATGCAGCCACTTTGGTTTGTCTGTTTGACACAGAATAGCTAAACACAGATATCCCATTTATCTCATTTAACACAGAAAACTGCGTCACAACATCCCATCTAATTAATTACAGCATTCACCATTGTGAACAATGGAGCTTTGGTATGCTAATGAAAAGGTTAAATGCATTAAATGAGTTCAGATGACTTAAGATAACACAGTTTCTTCAATTACCCCTGAGTCATGACGCATTTAACTCACAAATCCAAGTGGCTTCATCTGTACTTCATTCCAAGTTCTTATGCAAACCCAATAGGCTTTAAACCCAATAGGCTGGTTCTGTTTCCAATAAGGATTAATTATATCTTAGTTGGGATCAAGTACAAACTACTGTTTTATTATTACAGAGAAAAAGGAAATCAATTTAATAAATTTGGAATATCTGGACAAAATGGAGTCTATGGGAGACAGCCTTTTAGTAATTCGGAGCTTTCTGGATAATGGGTTTCAGATAAAGGATCCCATACCTGTACATATCATTTTACGTTTACTTTTTTTGCTTAACAGAGAGGGTGAAGTGAATGTCTTATTTATTTATTTATCACCACACTGTCCCCTTGCTCTCTCTCATTATTCGTATGCTAAAGATAGCTGCATGCTAATCTCTCACTCCTTTGAGGTGCAGTAATTCACTCAGTGCTGGTTCTGCTCTATATGTTGAATGGCACTGCAGAAAAGCAATCAATTTTATCTTAATAAAACCTCTTTCTGGACCCTGACATTATGCATTTATCCCATCAGTCAAGACCAATATTAAAATCTAACTCTTGTGCTATTCTTCTCTGGCTGTTATATTTTCCTTTTGCTTCTACTGAAGAGAGACATTGTGATTATTAACCATTTCTGGATTCCTATATATATATATATATATATATATATATATATATATATATATATATATATCATTATTATTATTATTATTTTAATAATAACAAAATCTTTAAGCAGCCTTGCAGTACCCGAGAATTTTCATTTTCAATATTTTAAATAATGATTATCTATAGCGATGCGTGAATTTATTTGCCAGGCACTAATTCATGGCGAATTCTCGTGATTCGCTAAACTGCCGCGAAAATTTGCCTGTGTCAAAAAAAAATGGAAGCCGGCATCCGTTTTTTTTGTACTCCGGCGCATTTTCGCCGGCATCAAAACCGGACACCGGTGCAGTTTTGCGATTTTTTTTGCCATTTCGCAAACTTTTCGCTGTTTCACGAATTTGGCAGTAAGTTCGTGAATTTTTCGCCAAAGGGAAATGGCCCAAATTAGCCCATCACTATTTATCTATAGGAGTTAGGGATCTGTGCCAAGAAAGTAAAACACATTGATTCAGCTTCTGTACTATATGGGACAATTTAAACTTATGGGACAGATAAACTAACTCTTAGCCTAACTGCTGAATCTAAAAGTAAATTTTGTTAAATGCAGTGCTCTTCCGTGAAGCATTCCAAACTGATAAACATAAAATTTAGCTAGACCCTGAAACTGTTTCTTCAATTTGAAACTAAAGTACCCTATGGGAGGCATTATCCAGAAACCCATTATCCAGAAAGTTCTGAATTATGGAAAGGCCAAAATGCATCAATTAATAGTGCGGCTCCAGCAGACTTCTGCACTGAAATCCGTTTTTCAAAAACTGATTTTTTTTAATTTAATTTTGAAATCTAACATGGGCTAGACATATTGTCAGTTTCCCAACTGCCCCCAGTCATGTGACTTGTGCTCTGATAAACTTCAGTCACTCTATGTTTTCAATGGCCTAACACAGTACAAAAAATCTTTAGTGCTGTACTGCAGTTGGAGTGATATCACCCCTCCATCTTCCCCCCCCCCCCAGCAGCCTAACAACAGAACAATGGGAAGGTAACCAGATAACAGCTCCCTAACACAAGATAACAGCTGCCTGGTAGATCTAAGAACAACACTCAATAGTAAAATCCAGGTCTCACTGCGACACATTCAGTTACATTGAGTAGGAGAAACAACAGTCTGCCAGAAAGCAGTTTCATCCTAAAGTGCTGGCTCTTTCTGAAATCACATGACCACACAAACTGACCTGAAATGGCTCTCTATGCACCAATATTACAACTAAAAAAAAAATACACTTGCTGGGCTGGTTCAGGAATGAAATTTTATATGGTAGTGTGGATTATTTGCAGTGTAAACAGTGTCATTTAGAAATAAAATTACACCATAAAAATCATGACAGAATCCCTTTAATGTTTACATAATTTTCTAGTAGACAAGGTATCATGATCCAAATTATGGAAAGATCTGTTATCTGCAAAGCCCAGAGCATTCTGGATAAAAGGTTCCATACCAATACTTGTTGCCCATATTTTAGAAGAAAATATTGTATTTGCCTCTCAAGTCCTTTTCCCAAGGCTAATGGAAATTTACATTTTGGTCATACAGTTATGGGATCCTTTAACTGGAAAGCTCTGAATTAAGGGAAGGCTATCTCCCATAGAACCAATTTTAAGCAAATATATATTAAAGGATCCAGTTGGTTTGTGGCTGGATGATACATTTGTCTCAAAATGTAAACATTGGTTAGTGCAATAATTGTGCCCAGAGAGTTGTGTTTCTGCCAGTCCAGCCCAGCAATTAGATTTTACTTTAGATATCAAATAGTTGAAATAATGGTTTCAGTAGAGATGAGAAAAATTTGCCCTCATGGATTCACGATAAATAGTGAATCTGTACCATTTTGGTTCACCGAAAAATTTGCAAAATCTACAGCAAAATTCTTGAAATGGTGAAAAATTTACAAAACGCATTGAAGTCAGTGGGCGTCAAAATGATTTTGATTATCGCTGCAGTTTTCGCGAATTAATTCCCTTGTGGTAAAACACGAACATTTGCTGCAAATTAGTGTCTGGCGATTTTATTCGCCCAACACTAATGGTAAATATTTTACAGTAAGAATGCAAGTGACAAAAAAGCCCATTGACTCCAATACATTTTTTAGCCCAAGAAAAAAAAAACACCCATTGAATCTTAATAAAAAAAAAATACCTATTGATCTTCATTTTCACAGTTTTACAATTTTTTTCCACTGCTATCACTACACCTGAGCTACTTCAGTCCTTTATTGCAGTTACAGTACATTGTTGAAGCCTGGGTATGCACATAGTCATTTTCTGCGTTAGAGGTCAACCCCGAGACACCATGGGGCAAATTCACGTGAATTCGCTAGCATGGGGCATTTTCGTAACTTCGCTAGTGTTACTTCGCACCCTTACGCATGGCGAAGTTGCGCAACGGATGTAACTACGCAAATTCACTAACACGCGCATTGTTCTGAACGCTACCTTTTACGCCAGACTTCATTCGCCACCTCAGACCAGGCGAAGCGCAATAGAGTAGATAGGGATTGATTCAAAAAAAGTAAAAAAAAATTCTAAGTCCCAAAAAACGCTGGCGTTTTTTCCTTATTATGGGTGAAAAAGATTGAAAATTTTTTTGGGGGTCCCCTCCTTCCCCCTCTACATTCCCTAACTCATGGCAACTTAACTATACAGTGGGCACATGTGTAGGGCAAAATAAAAATTTTATTTGATGTTTTGAAGGTTTCCCAGGCTTGTGTAGTTCTGCTATGAATACTTCCATTGAAAATTGAATTTGGCACCGTATGCAAATTAACCATCACTAGTGTAACTTCGCTTTGCTTAGCGAATCAACGCTAGCGCAACTTCGCAACCTTACGCTACCCCTGAGCGCAACTAGGAATCTTAGTGAATGTCCCACCATGTGCAGGTTTGCAATCCTTTATCTGGAAACCCATTATCCAGATAACTCTGAAGTATGGAAAGACCATCTCCCTTACACTCCACTGAAATCAAAAATTAAAAAATGACTTCCCTCTTCTCTGTAATAACAACACAGTGCGTTATACTTATATGTAGTAAACAGCGCGCTGGGATGTAATCCATTTTTTTGCCCAAGTGCCTAAATGGAAAATAGGGTATATAATGTATTACGTTCGTTTCGCAGAATAAGGTAATACCAGGAACTACTCACAATGAATCTCCAAGTTCTAGCGTATCGTGATGGATAGTGCCTTAAGATGGGCCGATATTTAACTCGTGAAGAATCTTTTATTTGTAGTGTAGCGCCGGGTTTGGAGTTGCGAGATGTGTTGGCACCTGTTTTTCTGAAAAGAAAGACCGCAGTGGTGCAATATAGTTGGACCTTGTCTTTCGCCATGTAGGCAATCTTGAATAAAAAAAAAAGAATCAGTTAATAGTGCTGCTCCAGCAGAATTCTGCACTGAAATCCATTTCTCAAAAGAGCAAACAGATTTTTTTTATATTCAATTTTGAAATCTGACATGGGGCTAGACATTTTGTCAATTTCCCAGTTGCCCCAAGTCATGTGACTTGTGCTCTGATAAACTTCAATCACTCTTTACTGCTGTACTGCCAGTTGGAGTGATATCACCCCCCTCCCCTTCCCCCCCCCCCAGCAGCCAAACAAAAGAACAATGGGAAGGTAACCAGATAACAGCTCCCTAACACAAGATAACAGCTGTCTGGTAGATCTAAGAACAGCACTCAATAATAAAAACCCATGTCTCACTGAGACACATTCAGTTACATTGAGAAGGAAAAACAGCAGCCTGCCAGAAAGCATTTCTCTCCTAAAGTGCAGGCACAAGTCATATGACCAGGGGCAGCTGGGAAATTGACAATATGTCTAGCCCCATGTCAGATTTCAAAATTGAATATAAAAAAAATCTGTTTGCTCTTTTGAGAAATGGATTTCAGTGCAGAATTCTGCTGGAGCAGCACTATTAACTGATTCATTTTGAAAAAAAATTTTTCCCATGACAGTATGCCTTTAAGTTTCTATTTATATTTATATACCTATATATTGTAGTTTGCAGGGACATTCTAATAGGTATATCAAATTTTTGCTGTTGCAGGTTATTACGGACTTTATTTTAAATTCATGATTTGTTACATTAGATTTAAATGTAGTTATGGTAACGGATTCATTCTACATAATAGCTGCCACCACAAAAAATGAATAATATGAAAAAAGTGTTAGTGACTCATAGTGTATCCGCACATTTCAAAGCATACCACAATTCAGATCCCTCCTTACTAAAGTTCATGGGAATTGTAAAAAAAAAAAAAGAACACTGGCGCGGAAGTAACATCATACAAACCATTTCAAAGGAAGAAACGATCTGGATTCACAAGTTAAAATCATTAACACCAGGAGGACTAAATATAGAAATCGATCTTAAATGCTTTTTAATTGAATAATAAATATATTTGTGTTTTAGCCACTTTTATTATATTTGTAATCAATCACTGAAAATGTTTTTAAAATTGCATTCACCAATCAGGTTGTAAATACCATGACAATTGTGTTTTACGTAATTTATGCTAATTGATTAATTGAGAACCAATGAATAGGGCTTAAAAAGCCGGCGAAACATACCACGTGATATGCCCCTGATGAAGTACATTTTGATATGAAATGCGTTGGGCCTTATTGCTGATAAAAAGACTTATTTTTGAAAACTGAATAATTAAGTGGATTTAATCCGTACCCCCCTGTATCTAATTTCAGACCACCGAGCCCAGACCTACGAATCATTAGCCGCTAATAGGGATGGGCGAATTTTTTTCGCCTTGTTTCGCCAAAAAATGACACCCATAGACTTGCATGGTGTTGTGTGTCAAAATAAAAAGACGCGCGTCAAAAAAATTTGCAGCGCAACAAAATTTTTTTGTCGCCCATAGACTTTAATGGGCGTCAGCGACATTTCGCCGCCAGAGAATTTTTGGTGAAACGAAACGGGTCAAATTCGCCCATCCCTAGCCGCTAATACAGAATTACAGACGCCGGCACACCATCGCTTAATCAGCAAGAAACCATTCAACACCTGCTCTGGCCGAAATTGCCAACAGCATTGTGTAACGTCTGGAAGATTCGGTAAGTGTGATTGCCTGCACGGCAAAAGACAAAGTCCGGCTATATTGCACCATTGCGGTCTTTCTTTTCAGAAAAACAGGTACCGGCACATCTCGCAACTCCAAACCCGGCGCTACACTACAAATAAAAGATTCTTCGCGAGTTAAATATCGGCCCATCTTAAGGCACTATCCATCACGATACGCTAGAACGTGGAGATTCATTGTGAGTAGTTCCTGCTATTACCTTATTCTGCGAAACGAACGTAATACACTATATACCCTATTTTCCATTTAGAAAAAACGGATTACATCCCAGCGCGCTGTTTACTACATATAACTCTTTGCTTCGTGGACCAGTGGATCCATAATTCCCCTCAGTGCTGCTAACTATTATCCTTTCGGACCTTGCGCACAGCTCACACCTGTTTGCCATTTTCTAGTGCATTATACTTGATCCCAACTAAGATATAATTAATCCTTATTGAAGGTAGAACAATTATTTGTTTATTAATGTTTAAATGGCTTTTAGCAGATTTAAGAAATGAAGATCTAAATTATAGAAAGAAAGCCCACAGGTTCCCGAGCAGAACTGAATAACAGATCCCATACCTGTGTTAAAACCTTTGCCTAGGGACGCCCTAGTTAATAACAAGGTTACATGTGTTTACAGCTGTTTTTTGTATTTCTTGTTCTGCCACAGTTCCAAGAATATCTAGGACAGTAGACAATAATCCATTCCAACTCTTACCCCATTTTTCCTGCAGAATGAGAGGGTAGTCTAGAACATCAATCAGGTATTCTCCTCTAATCGAACCCTAAATAAGTACCCACTGTGTTGCAGGAACATGTGATTTGTTTGGTGCCAAGTAGACAGTTTATCGGAATAACTGATATGAAAACTTTAAAAAAAAAAAAGCCTTAAGGTAAAGTTTTATGTAATGGAGAATGTTTCCAAACAGCATATATTTTAGGCATGCAAGTACTGTATGTGGCTTCATAGTATAACAAGAACAACCAAGCAGACTCTCGTGACTGAGATTGCCCAGTGGTCAGTACGTTTTTGTTTCTATTCTTTTGATTCCTGCTCTCAGTACCAAAGAGAATAACAAAACCTATTGATTTTGGAGTGAGGGGAAGTATTTAAAAAACTTTGTTTTCATCTACCAAGCACAAAAAGAAACTTCAGATGTCCCTTTTAATAATTGAAGTACTTCCAATGCAGCTTTTTCTCTTCATTTGAATTATGAATGACAAATCTTGTTTTGATTTTCCAAAAAGTCCTTCATACTACTCTGACTTTGTAATCCAATGTGATAATAAAGGTAATTTATCATGTTTAAATTCCCTGAGAAATTATTCTGAATGCCAAACACAAAATAGTAAGTAAGTGAACAACTGAACTGAATTAATCAAATACCAAAACTCCAGAACAAAATTACTCCTAGGGCTTTCTACAGGACTAACTCTCGATATATTGAAAAACCATCTCCGCTGAACTTTTTTTTTTTTTTTTCAAAGAAAAAAAAATATCAGTTTTCATATGCCTATTTATTTTTGTCTAAACAAAGCTTCATTACAGAAGAGAATCGTATTTATTAAAATCAGATCTGATATTCTAGTTTTTTGGGTTGAACTTTTTACATATTGCCAATTTTATCAGGGGGTACAATTTATACAATTATTTTCACTTCCCCTTTTTCCCTAGAATTCCAGCTGGTTTACTAGAGTAGTAGTGGAACAGCAGTGAGGGGATCGGGTAACCCCAGAGGGCCATATTCAATTTGATTAAAAAAAAAAAAAAAGGACTGTATCTCATTTTAGTTTATCTCTTGAAAACTAAAGAGATTTCAACATCAAACACAAAGGGCTAGATTCAATTCAGTAATAAAAAGGTTTATCACGTGAAAAGTCATGGAAGAGATTCAATTTGAGATGCTATTCATGTAATAACTCATCAGTCAGGAACCTTAATGGCATCTGCCACTCTTAAGGTGGCCATACACTGAGAGATCCACTAGTTTGCCGATGTCCCGATGTCTCTCCCTGATATGCCCACCTTGAGGTGGGTAATATCGGGCTGATCCGATTGTGGGCCCTAGGGCCCAACGATCGGATCCTAACAAATAGCAATGGGCGGTCGGATCAATGAATAGATGCGGCCGCCATCCAACTGGATTTTTCATGCCATCCGATCAAGATCTGGCCAACTTTCCGCCAGATCTTGATCAGTGAAGCCCGTCGGGGGGCCCCATACACGGGCCAATAAACTGCCGACATGGTCTGTCAGCAGCTTTTATCGGCCCATGTATGGCCACCTTTAGATGCACAAGAGAACCCCTGAGAATTCCATTGTTCACCGAAGCCCTTTTGGCCCCGGGCTTTCTGCTGCAAAACCAATAGGGAAATTGTGCTTTTAAGAGAGTGAGAGTTCATGAAAAGGTACCGACAAGGCGTTGTAGTCAACAGACAGACAAACAGTTCAAGACAGGCAGCAAGAATCAGAGTCAGATAGGAGTCAAAGCACCAGAATAATCAATCAAAAAAGAAGGCTTATGCAGTATCTGTAAAACAAAAGCCAGCTTGGGCACTGTAACAGGAAGGAAAAGGCATTTTAAAGGGAATTTGGCGCCAAATTCGAATCTTATAATTTTATAATTTTTAAAAAAAACTTTTATGGGGGCCCTGGAGCCAATGTTTTTTTTTTTTTTTTTTTTAAAAATACTTTTATGGGTGGCCATGGCACCACAGTTAAGGGGGCCCTGACCATCAATGACTTTTTATAACTTGTGTGTGGAGGGAGGTTTACCATTTTTAGCGCTGTTGTCTATGTGGTGTGAGGGTGGGTGGGATTTGGGGCGGGGCTTGTGGCTAGGGTGGACGGCCCCCTGAAAATTTTGTTGAACAGGACCCTGTGATTTGTAATGGTGGCCCTGAGCACTGGCTTCAAATAAACTTTCTGCTTATTGATTGATTGATAGATACAGTCCTTGTCCCAATTGACATGGCTGGGATTACATTGATCTTCTAATTGGGGAATGTAATATAAGTCGGTAATGGAAAATGCAAAAATGTATGCCTTTGCGCAAACAAATTTTCCTTTGTGCAAATTTAAATGAACTGTAGCTTTTGCAAACCTGGAAACTGTTTAGTGACCACTTCCACCAGTGGAAGAAAGATGGCAAATTTTATAGCTTGTACCAGTGCTCAGTTTATGTAATAAAACGTCTTACTGAAATAGCTGTTTTGTTTGTTGAAGGTGCATTGTTTGCTCCTTTAAGCACTTCTTAAACATGCACAATGCACAACTATAATTCGCAATGCAAAAACAGAATAATCAAGAATGTTACATTGCAAAATGCAAATTTTATTTATGCAATTTGAGACTTTTATTACATTTCCCCAGTTTTCCCAGTTATTACTAGTTAGAAGAAATGCTAAAATTAAGTAAAGCAGTCTCAGTCAAAGTGATGCATTGTGACCATGAAGTCTTCTCCTTTGTTCTTGGTCAGTCTTTTTGGAGACACAAAATTGAATAAACAATGTCTGCCCACTCCCAGTTCCTTTTTATTGTTCCATCTTTTTGCTTTTACACTAAAAAGAAATGTGTCAAGAATTGAAAGACTAGGAAGCTATAAAATATAAGTTTTGGTAGAGTTTGGAAACTGTGTTTGCCTTGACATACGCCAACAAAAGAGAAACCTTGAATCGAATAGTATTTATATTTTAAAGTTGAAGCTCAGTAGTTCAACTTTGCTTAGGCAGATAAAAGCCAACTATCCAGTGCAGGACAAAGCAATTACTTTAAAGCTTTGCTGAAAGTAGATTCGTTTGGAGAAGATGTACTATAAATATACAAAAGGAAACAGTAACAAACAGAAGCAGCATAAATTGTGTGATGCCATTCTCAGTAGGACATTTCAGCTGGTACAATTGAACTACAACACCACGAACAAAGGAAACATTGCAGCACAATTTCTTTATTCTTTGTAATCGCTTGGCTTTATAACAAGGTTTCATAAGCGTCGGAAACAAATGAGCTTCTGTATTCCGTAGAAGGGGATCAATAAAACAACTTGTGTGCCTCCAATGCATGATAGAAGTTGTTTTTACATAAGAAGATACATGCCAGCTACTCATCCTAGGTTTTTTGCATGGTAGAACCCAGCAATGTGTGAGCAAACAAAGAAAACTGTAGACACAGAGAGGTCTCTGACTGTTGTGTTATTCCATTGGCTAGTAGTTAGTCTAACTGGACAGAAAAACTTGGGAAAACTTGAAAACCTTTTACAGTATACTGTTTTTCTTGCTTGTGTTGTTTGAAAAGGAATGGCCATAGGTTGCTCTGCATATGGGACTTATTCCCAAAGCAGTTTTGGGTATGTGCACATGGGTAAGATTATTGCTTGGGGCAGCAACCTCATCCAGAGGATCAAGGCAGGTGTGTCATGAAAACATTGAGGAACAATAACTTTCAATGACTTTCAACAAAGCTCTGTCTTAGTGTTTGGAGTACCTCTTTTTTTGGGAAGCTTAACTACGTAAATATTAAATGAAATGGCACAAATAGTGTGTGTATATACATACAACATCACTGGATATTTTGTCTAAGAAGCCATCGAATCCACTCTTAAAACCACTCTAAAAGGGAATCTACCAACACAACATTGTCCAAGAGGGCATTCTATACCCACATTACCCCTAGAATGAAGAACAATTTGCAATGTTTCAGATGAAAATTCAGTTTCTTAAGCCTAAAGGAATGACCTCTTGTTCTTTTCTATGGCAAAAAAGATCCACCTCGATCTGTCTATGATGCCTCCTAATGTCATTTTCCAGAGACAACAACCCCAACCTTGACAGTCTCCCCTCATCATTTAAAACTTCCATCCCTCTAACCAGTTTAGTTGCACTTAGTCTCTGCACCCTCTCCAGCTCATTTATATCCCTCTTAAAGGGCAACTAAAGTCTAAAATAGAATAATGTTAGAAATGCTGTATTTTTCATACTAAATATATACATGAACTTACTGCACCAGCAGCCTAATAAGACAAACGATTTATGCTTTCAAAGTTGGCGCAGGGGGCTGTCATCTTGTAACTTTGTTAAACATTTCTGCAATTTCAAGACTCGCACATGCTCAGTGTGGTCTGGGCTTCAGTTGGGAGGTTAAGCTTAGGGATCGTCATAAATTATCAAAACAGCACAAGTCAAATTATATCTGCCATAGAAGCCAATACAGCAAGACTGATTAATAATCAGAATATAAAGAATGCACTGAGTCTCTGGATACAAATCTCTACAGGGAATCCAACAATGCTGCTCGAGTTCTGGGAAGTAAGGTGGGGGGACCCCCTGCCATTTGAAAGTATGATCGTTTACCTGCACAGCAGTTGAGGACCATCTGACAATTCCTATCCAGAGCAGTAAAAGAAGGTGTAATTTCACTGCATACAATCAGGTTTATTATAAAAACAGTAGACATTTTTTAATTAAAGTATATTGGAGATAGTTTTCTTTTTCATTAAAGAAAGTAAAAATGGGATTTAATATTTTTGCCTTTACATCCCCTTTAAGGACTGGAGTCCAGACTGCACTGCATACTCCGGGGACCTCTAAAGAGGCTGTTGCTGTTTCTTTCTTCCTTGGAAGATACAGAGTATACTACTATAATCCCCAATTTTCAAGTAAACTTTGAACCTGTAACTTGACTGCAAGTACATGTTACCATTGTGTACTGCAGATCACCTTAAACGAGAATTCAACCTGTAACATAAAAAACCCTACCACTCTACCCTACGTAGACCCTCATCCCCCCTACCTGGTACCGGGGGAAAATGCCCCTTACTTTTTACTTGCAGATTCTGTTCTCTGGAGTTCACTGCCGCCATCTTTTTTCCTTATTAAACTTTGAAAGCAGACCGTTTTTGGTGTATGTATTCTGGGTACCAGATAGGCTGGGGGGGGTTTAATGTTACGGGTTGAATTCCCCTTTAAACCTACTGCCTTCTAGTAAGTATTTAGCAAAGCCCTTATTTTACGTGCATGCTCCTGTCTACCTGTTCCAGTAGGCCTTCCCTACAAGTACAACATGCAAAGATGGAGTATTTTGTACTCTAGTAACTTGTGCCACCATATGTTGTACTTTGCTATACATACCAAATGGAAAACAAGCCTTTGTGTAAATAGTTTATTTCCCCTTTTTTAACATTTCTAATAACATTGCTTTTCTAGATCAATCTCTATGAGATTGCTGTGCTGGGGCGCTGAGACCTTCTTGTACTGAGCTCTGTAATCTTTCGAAGGTAATTAATCTTTTTTTCCAGCTTTGCCAGTTTTGTTCTATTGCAAAGTTCAAGGTTTCATTAAGGTGATGGAATTGATATGCAACTGAATAAGGTTTAATGAAGTGTTCCATGAGGAAAATAAACATTTATTCAGAAATGTTCTTACTACGAAGAATATCGATGGTTTCCCTTTGAGATATAAAAGCTTACAACAGCGGCCGTGACAGCCGATAATTAGATATACACTTACTCCTGTATGTATGCATTTACTGCGTACTGTTTACTGTGTCACATGATATAGTTTTTAAAATGATACACTTTATGACATTTGCAGCCAATGCAGCACAACAGCATGTAAAAGATTATTAATGGGCACTTGTTATAATCTATATATAATACATTAGAATTTGAATATGCAGTGCAATAGATCTTTGTATCTTTTACTTTCTGATTACTGATTAATAACTCTGTCCTGACTTTTTTTTCTCCACTCAACGTACATTAAAGTCTTACTTTTGCAGCAACTGCATTACAATAATGGGATTTATTTCACAGCAGAAGGCACAAGAAACAACAGTCAATGGATGATTTTGTTAGCACAAGAAAGATTGTTGTTACAAATTCATGCGTGCCGAAATATTTCACTCATCGTTTCTGATGTCGCTTTTTTGACAGATCTAATTTGTCCCGTTTCGTCAAAAATTTGCCAGCGACAAAATGTCGCCGACTTCCATTAAAGTTTATGGGCGTCAAAAAAATTTTTGTCACACGGCGAAATTTTTGTTGACGCACGTCTTTTTTTTTGGACGCACAACACCATACAGGTCTATGGGCGTCATCTTTGCGGGAAAAACAAGGCGAAAAAATTCACCCATCTCTATTCATGTGTAAATAGGTGGTCAAAATTGTAGTTTAGCCAGCAGGTGGCAACAACCCCTAAGGTTGACCTGTAGGGAAATTCCCCTGCAGAAGCCTATATATAAGGAAGTTCAGGAGCTGTGCGCTTCCCCTTTGGCCTAGGAACATCTATAGGCAGGACCAAGATAGGAGTGGCCAGACCATTTTTGGGAGACTGACTCCTTCAGGGCTAGCTAGTGGCAGACGGGTGCATGAGTTCACTCTAGGGGGTAGATTTATCAAAGAGTGAAGTTAGAGATCTCCACAGTACACAGAGTTTCTATGGGATTTTTAAAGGCATATTTATCAAAGGGCGATAATGAAATTTCACCATTTGATAAAAACGCCTTTAAAAATCCCATAGAAATGAATGGAGAGAGGTGGTATTTCACTCTGAGGACTGTGGAGATCTCTAACTTCACTCTTTGATAAATATACCTCTAGGAGTGAAAGGTAGTTGGCTTAGTGAGAAAAGAGTTCATAACTTTATATACATGCTTGCTTCATACAATAAAGGCTGTCCATATACATCTTACTATAATGGATACCAACTGCCCACTGGTGACCCATTTACCAATACATGCACAGGGTAAAGGCACAGGGTACAGAATAGCTAAATTGATGCAGATTGCACATAACAGCACCACTATGAATTAATGTCCAATAATAAGGGCAATAAAAGTAAAAGGAGAAAAGTATACTCACAGTTCACCCCAGTCCATGGGTGCATAAACATGTAACAGGAAGAAAAAAAGTTTTTCTCCAAAAGTAATGACCAGTAAGTATAATTAAGTTCAAATGAATTATTAGGACATACAGGTGAAGGCCTGATGTTTTTCGTGCCTATTGGTGCACTTACTCATAGGCTCATAAGCACAGGGAATAAGTCATCTGAGAAATTCTAAGAAAGCCTCCTCTGAGAAATGCCATCCCATTGTGAGAAAGTTCAATGTTCATAGAGACAAGGGAACCTTAAAAAGATGTTACTCACAGGATGGCCACAAATGCAACTGGTTTAAGTCTAGTAAATCACACACTAATGCGGTTATTGATGGAACAAGTATTCAACAGGTATAACCCTTGGACCCAACTTGTAGGAGCCTCTCTACAAATTTTTTTTATTCTCTCCAACAAAATGTGGCTGACTAACAATAAAGGTTATATAAATGCTTGCAACAAAATAGTGTCAAATAGCTCAGAGTGCTTTACTGAGCAGTTTTAAAATTCACATTAACTTTTTTTCTAGGTTTCAAGATATTAGCCACTTGCAAGAGTCTTCCTGGTGAGGCAACTTCAGGCGACTTCGGAAAATGAAGCGATCCGAGTGCCATCCCGCCGGCGATTTACATTTTAGCCGGCGGGAAGGCAAGGGAGGCAGTTTGGGGATGTTAGTCGCTGGGCAACTAATCTCCCCGAATCTGTGTGCCCTGACCCTTAGGGTCAAGCAAGTTGAAAGAAAGGGAGAGTGAGAGAGCTGAAGGTAGGAGAAGAAGACAGAGGACAGGGTATACATTAGGAGAGAAAAGATAGAAAGGAGGGAAAACAAAAGAGAAACCTGTAAATGGATAAAATAATACTTTAGAAGAATAAAAAGAGAAAACTGTGGAATGAGAAAAAGAAAAAAGGAGTAACAAAATAGAAAAAAACATTTAATAAAAGGCAAAACATTTACTTTTAATATAGACCAAGATAATTCAGGGGGAAATTTACTAAAGGGCCAAGTGGCTAATGCTGGCGTGATTTCATCGAGGAGACTCTGGCGCAACTTCGCACTCTAACGCCAGGTGAATTCTCGCTCTGGCAAAAGAGCGGTACTAAGCAAATTCACAAAGTTTTTGATTTTATTGACCGTTTCCTCTATCGCCAGACTTGCCTTCGCCAACTCAGATCAGGCGAAGTGCAATAGAGTAGATTGGAGTTCCTCAAATAAAAGTTGAACATTTTTCAAAAAATGCTGGCACCTTTTACAGGGTGATAGGCTGAAAAAGATCGACATTTTTTTGGGGGGCACCCTCCTTCCCCCCTACATTTGATAACATATGGCATATATGACATATAATTTTATTAAGGTTCCCTGGCCTTGTGTAGTGTAATTTATTTACTGCAGCATATACGGCCATTGTACTTTAATTAGCCAACGCTAGCGTAACCTCGAACTGCTGAGAGAATTTTCGCTAGCGCAACTTCGCCAGCGTTCAGTACCCTGTGCGCAACTTTGTGGATCTTCGTGAATTAGCGTTGTCCGGGCAAATTATACCTGGCGAAGTGTTGCGATATATGCAAATCCAGTGCTGGCGAATTTTCGCCGGTTATTGAATTTTCCCCTTCATTTACAGAAAACCATTGAATTCTGGACCCCCAAGGTAGACTATATTGGATGCCCAAATTACCACACTGTTCAAATCAACTATGTTGTGGGGAATTTTTTATCTGTTGCCTCAATCTGCCAAACTGAAATTTCTGCATTCAGGGAGCATTTTGTCTAGTTACAGATATCTATTGCCTATCCATTAATTACATCTAGTGATGGGCGAATTTGCGCTGTTTCGCTTCGCCGGAAAATTAGCTAAATTCGCGAAATGGCAAAAAATTTGCGAAACTGCGCCGGCGTCTTGTTTTTGACGCCGGCCAATTTTTTCGGGCGAACTTAACTCGCTGGAGGTGAATCACGCAAATTCGCGCCTGGCGAATAAATTTGACCATCGCTAATTAAATCCTAATCCTGTCTGGGACCTTTGTCACCAACAATCTAGATTTATAAATTTACTTTGTAATAAAGGAGAAATATCACAATAAGGAAAGACTTTAAGTAAACTTGAATAACACATTATTTTTAGCTATGAAGTATGAGACATGAATCATATTTTGAATACCATCATTATACAATTATCCGTTTTTTTAAAAACAAGAAAAGCAGGATGAGATGGGGTGAAATTACAGACATGACCTTTTAAGCTCGCTCTGTTTTCAGTTTAATAATCACTTTGTTTTTGCCATAAAGCTATTATTTAGCTTGTGGAAATATAGTCGGTTCCTTTCCATACAGGATATACCGGTTATAACCTACACCAAACTTTACTAGGTGGCTTTCAAGGGAAATGACCATGAAATATAAATGATGTGCACCAGGGCACGTCATGTACTTGGTGAGCTTAGTATACCTTGAGTTCCTGAGCAAGATAAAGGAATTAGTGAATCTGACAGATCAGGGTGGCACTGTTGATGCATAAAAATGGTATCAATATATTTGTTTTAGAGGTGAATTTCTTTTTCTGCATGTACATATACATTAACCGGGTTATGAGATGACAGTGGTAAAAAGGTTATTTTTGAAGTATAGTAATTACATAAGGCTTTGTTGGGATTTGAACAAGGGATCTCCTGCTTGATTCTGGCTGATCTTCCCTACCTGCTGGGCTACAAAGGCAGCTAGAAGGTCCCTGCTGAATTTAGCATTATCACCTTCCTATCTTGATGTGTATAGAATTGTAGTATCCTTATTGATTCGGGGACAGCCAGTTAGAGTTCAGTCCTCATTAAAGGAAAACTATACCCCCAAAATGAATACTTAAGCAACAGATAGTTTATATCAAATTGAATGACATATTTAAGAATCTTACCAAACTGGAATATATATTTACATAAATATTGCCCTTTTACATCTCTTGCCTTGAACCACCATTTCGTGACTCTATCTGTGCTGCCTCAGAGATCACCTGACCAGAAATACTACAACACTAACTGTAACAGGAAGAAGTGAGGAAGCAAAAGGCAGAACTCTGTCTGTTAATTGGCTCATGTGACCTTACATGTGGTTTGTATGTGTGCACAGTGAATCTTACGATCTCAGGGGGCGGCACTTATTTTTTAAAATGGCAATTTTCTATTTATGATTACCCAATGGCACATACTACTAAAAAAGTATATTATTATGATAATGGTTCATTTACATGAAGCAGGGTTTTACACATGAGCTGTTTTACTCAGTATCTTTTAATAGAGACCCACATTGTTTGGGGGGTATAGTTTTCCTTTAAGCCTTCTGCTTACCATCCTGGCCTGAGCATTGTTGCTTGAGCATCAAGGCTTGTTCCAGGTAAATGCAGAAATGGAAAATAGGTGATGTCCTCACTGTCATTCCAGTATTAGGGTCCTTCATACAGAGTAGATGCTCTGTCAATCCATTTCAGTGTTATAAATCAGTAAGTAATTTTACTCTGGAGAACCAATCAATCATGCAGTTATCTTTCTGTTTATTGCACACGTATGTTTTGGATTCAAGTTCTTTACCTGCTCCGTCACACACCAGTCTGTCATGGTTCTCTGCCTGCTACATCCCATTCTATTCTGCCCCACTTCTGCACCACTCTAGTCTGTCCAGTTTCCCTGTCCTAATACAGTCTGTCCTGCTTCTGTGTCCAGTCTGCTCTCCATCTTCATTCTCTCCCCTTATTGGTCCTGAACTGTTCCCATGATTTAAGTATTGGTGATATCCCTGTTAGTAATCTCTTACAGCTTCCATGGGGGCTCACTAGTGATGGGCGAATAAATTCTAATACTCAGATACTAATTTGCAGTAAATTTCCACGTTTTGCCACAAGCAAATTCATTTTCGAAACTGCAGTGACAATGGGCTGGGAAAAATCTGGCTCATTAAAAAAAATTTAAAAATAGTGCATCAAAATTATTCAGATGCCCATTGACTTGCCCATTGATAATGCATTAGAACCAAATAGTCACGTGTATAAAAATTTTTGCAAGCGTCAAAATTGACGGGCATCAAAATTATTTTGACACCCATTGACTTCAATGCGTTTCGCTAATTTTTCGGCACAGATTCGCCCATCACTAGAGATCACCAGTTTCTTCCCCCACTCCGCAAACATACAGGCAAATGTATTGGCTCCTGATAAAATCAACCATAATGTGTGTGAAGGTGAGAGGGAATTATATGCTTTACTGGTGCAGTGTATGATGAAAAATCTCAGTGCAATATGTTAGTGCTATATAAACAAGGAATAATAATAACTACCCCGTAAAATAATGCTTTATCGACCTGCATGAAAAGAGTGCTGTGTCTATTACTACACTAAATCATCTCTAAGAAAGAGGCTTTACACAAAGGCAGTGCTAGTAAGGCATGTTAGTGCCAATACTCATTAGTATATTTGTTTTAAAGAAACCAAACACAGAGGCAAAGTTGCTCTCATGTTAAAAAAATATAAAAATAATCGGACAATTAACTGTCTATTACTTTGTCTTCTCCCTAGGAAATGCAGTTGATTTATTGAAAGGCTTGCGTCTAACAACGAAGATTGCAGTGGACTCGTACTGTCAAGAAACTTCCGTTTGTATCTCGGCGATTTGTGCCAAATATATATAAATAATAAATTTGATAGAATAATTAGGGCACTCCCTTGCAGCCAATTTATTTGAATTTTTACATAACTGTCATCTTTATGACACTTTTAATGAGTAGCTTGGCAAGTAAAAAAGGAAAAATGTCAAGACTAGAGTCTACAGCGGAAGTTCATTTCTAAGGAATTAGGACAAAATGTGGCTTTCACATTGAATAAATACACCAAACCTTCAGTATCTATAATTCAGTAGAAACAGTTGTTTTTTATGCACTTTCTCTGTCTTTTAAAGAATTGCATGACTAGTGAAGTAGATAGAAGTCAAACTTCCATCAGATGCAACCTTTGCAAAATTGGCTCTGTTTTGATTTATTTCGACCCAAAGGTAAGTAAAGAATCCTTGGGTTTTTAAGTAATGACAAACAACAGTTCTTCTAGCATTATTACACACCAGATAAATGTCAGCAGAAAATGATATGGTAGAAAGTGACGGAAAGATACCTTCAGTTATTCTAATGCAAATCCTATTGATTCTACATGGACACTCTTAATCAAAATAGAAAAGGTCTTCTCTGTCCCTGAAAAAAAACTGTACAATATTAAGTAAATTAGCACTTTTTTGTTCCACAAATTAGGTCTGTTTGAAGCATTACAGTTATGTTTACCTTTATGGAAAATGTAGAGTGATCCTTTCTTGAAACACTTACTTACAACAGAACTACACTCCCTTAGACCTGGTTCTTCTACCTACTGTCAATCTGGCAACCTGGAAACCTCATGGAAAAACACCTTTACCAATATCCTCACTGGTTCACTTACAGGGGTGTTCACAGGGGAGGTCTGTGGTGCTAACATTATCAACAGCTGCACCGTTCACCCCCTGGACATCTAGCAGCTGGGCAGGGAACAAGATGGCATCTTTCTATGCACATGTTGATCTCTGGAGAGATCTAGCTGCCCTCCTGGCAGTCTTTTCTTCTCTCACTGGAAATTACAGCAGCTGATCCTTTATAGTTTCTGGTAGTTGAACCTGTAATTTGGGCACAAAATCGAGACTGGTTCCCTGGTTCCTCCTGGTAAACTGGCATGATGGTATCACAAATAGAGGATGCTAAAGCACAGGAGCTGGCTGGCCTGAAAGAGAAATAGGCATTCTTCAAAAAAGATCTTTTTATAGGGGGTACCTATTTACAAGTATTTGTTGCTGTCTAGGGAGGTCTAAGTGCTATTGCATCAAGATAAGTAACTTCATAGTAGTTCAGAGGCCCCCAGCTGTAGGGAATGTCACCAGACAAGATGAAGCATTGCTTCCAAGAGAGATGGGGTCAAGTCCTATTTTGGTTATCTCTTCACAAAAGAAACTATAGAATGCAAAGTAGAAAAGGTCAGTTTTGGGGTTCAGCAGGAGAAAGTAAGGTCCCTGAAAAGGTAAAAAATAAATCAGAAACAGCATAGCGGGCTGTGACTTCACACAAAGGGGCAAATTTACTAAAGGCTGAAGTGGCTAACTCTAGTGAAAATTTGCCAGCTTGACGTCATTTTGGCACTTCGCCGATTTACTAACGGTCCACTAACGGCCAGGCGGTTATGCGCTCTGGTGATAGGACGTAACTACGTTAATTCACTAAGATGCGGATTTTACTGAACATTACCTCTTGCACCAGACTTTAGTTCGCCAGCTCAGAACAGGCGAAGTGCAATAGAGTAGATAGGAGTGTTCAAAAATAGTTGAAAATTTTTCTTACTCCCAAAAAACTCTGGCGTCTTTTACTTTTTACAGGGCGATAGGCTGAAAAAGATCGTAATTTTTTTTTAGAATTGGTGAATCTGACAGATCAGGGTGGCATGGTTGATGCATAAAAATGGTGTCAATATATTCGTTTTAGAGGTGAAAAACTCTCTTGGCACGAAAAAGTTCTATATAGCAGTAAGTGCAGTTTCATAAGTATCATCAGGTAATGGTAATTTATAGAATATACGCTGTCCCTCTGCTCGCAGGCAGTGAATAAGTAAAGCACGCTTTCTAGCAGCAGAAATCTCCCCTTGGTTAGCAGCAATTATGTAATTTTCAAACATACGGATCCAAGCAGTAATAGGTATGGTAGGCTCACCAGGGTTTGGAAGAAAAGGTGCAGGCAGCTGCAGAGATAGAAGAGACATCTCGTCGTCAATTTGTTATATTTTGGGTAGCCGAGGATGAGTAGAGTATAACAGTGTTTTATTAGGAGGCTCTCATGCAGGCATTACACAACAAGAGTGGCAGAGTTTTACACTTTCATTTCAAACACAAATAACCCCTAAATTTACAATAATTTCCTTTTAATATCTAAGTTTACAAAAACAGTGTTATTAGCACTTATATTTTGCAACAAACAATCACATGTGAAACTAATTTTCTTATTTTACATTTCTTTTGTTACTGCTTCACAAACAAGCCATTTAAAACATCTGATTCAAGCATAAAACCTTTGATATACCTGAGATTCTGTAGAGTCCTTTGTAATTCATGCTGGACTCAGCAGAAAACTGGAACATCATTTTAATTGAACACACACAAAATTGGTTACTCCTAATGCTTTATCCTGTATCTCACTCCCACGCATGTTTAGCCTCAGGGTTTCACACTGTTCTTCTAATTTATTTTGACCCGGTGGCTTGGCAGTGTGTAATGACAAATAATGAATAGAGAAGGAACATTTCTGGAAATCTAAGACCATATATGAAGTGAATGTTTATCATTGGGAATGAGCAACCAAAACTTGTGACCTTGTCTCTTGGAGCACGGTCTCTGGTCTTCTATCCGCATGGGTTGCTTCGGTGCATCTCTGGACACAGTGTGTGCCTGAATGCGTTCATGTGTACATTGCTCCCTAAGCTCAGTAAGTGACAGCAGCACAGAGCATGTGCAGTGAATCAGCAGAAAAGAAGATGGGGAACTACTGGGGCATCTTGGGAGACACAGATCTTTACTGCTAAAAGGCTGTGGTTGCCTTGGGCAGGTGCAGAAGCCCAAATTCTTTGTGAAGCTTTCATTCTATTTTAACACCCATTTATCTTCTATGGTAGGTCCAGTTAATATCACTGAAAGTGTATCATGTAGACATTCTGTACAGAAATGTCTAGGTAATTAGGTTAATGATTAAAAAAAGTGAAGTCAATGCAGTCATTAAAAGAGAAGGAAAGGCATTTTCTACTTAGGGGTGCCAAAAGTTAGGCACCCCCAAGGAATTGTATATACTTACCTGAGGCCGGAATCTGATCACTCTGTGGTGCTGTATGGTAGAACCACAGGCAAGTGCAGTTTTATACTGATAGGAGCACCAGCCTGGGGTTCTTCCATACAGCACCATAGAGCGATCCTCTTCCGGCTTCTTCTTTATTCTCGCGGATGCACATGCACAGTTGAGTGAAAAGCTGAACCTTAATGAAAAAGCCGCTTATTTCATTCTACTGTGCATGCATCTACCTCGGAAAATTTGAAGAAAGAAGAAAGTAGTTGATCGCTCCTTTGTGCTTGCTGGAAAAACCCCTGGACTGGTACACTTTTCTCCGGGATGTCAGGTAAGTATATACAATCACTTGGGGGTGCCTGACTTTTGGCACCCCTAAGTGAAAAACACCTTTCTTTCTCCTTTAAGTTTAAGTATTGGGTTGTGAAATGCCTCTCTGTGAAGGAACATGAATGAATGTGGAGATATTCAAGTTAGAGAGATAGCTAATCAGTTTGAGATCAAGAATGCTTGGGACATGGGGGTTTTCCAGATAAAAGATCTTTCCGGAATTTGGATCTTCATACCTTAAATCTACTAGAAAATCATGTAAACATTAAATAAACCCAATAGGCTGGTTTTGCTTCCAATAAGGATTAATTATATCTTAGTGTGGATCAAGTACAAGGTCCTGTCATTAATACATTTGGATAAAATGGAGTCTATGGAAGAGGGCCTTTCTGTAATTTGGAGCTTTCTGGATAATGGATTTCTAGATAATGAATCCCATGGATCCCATACCTGTAATTCAGCTAAAATGATTTCCTTTTTCTCTGTCATAATAAAACAATATCTTGTGCTTGATCCCGACTACAACATAAGTAATCCTTGGAGACAAAACAATCTTATTGGTTTAATTAATCTTTACATTATGTTTTACTGGACTAAAGGTTAGGGATGTAGCGAACCGCCGCCGATGTGTTCGCGAACGCCGTTCGCGAACACCGGCAAAATTTGCGAACAGTTCGCGAACTGTTCGCGAACTTCGAACATCCGAAAATCGTTCGATTCGAACGATCGAAGGATTGAAATCGTTCGATCGAAGGATTTTCGTTCGAATCGAACGATCGAAGCCATTCGATCGAATGATTTCATTCGATCGAATGCTTCGATCGTTCGTTTCGAACGAAAATCCTTCGATTTTAGCAGTCGAATGGTCGAACGATCGAACGATTTTGACGCGAACGCCTATTGGCGAACGTCGCGCGACGTTCGCGAACTTGCGGCGGACGCGAACAGTCGAAGTTCGCGCGAACTAGTTCGCCGGCGAACAGTTCGCTACATCCCTACTAAAGGTATAAAGATCCAATTTATGGAAAGATCAGTTATGTGGAAAACTCCGGGTTTAATTTATCCTGAGCATTCTGGATAACAGGTCCCATACCTGTAATTTGTAAAAATAATTTTAATGATTTGATTAAAATGGAGTCTATGGCCCTCCCATAATTTGGAGCTTTCTGAAAAGGTTTCTGAATAACAGATAGAATACCTGTATGACTAAGAATACCTGTACTAATACCAAGCTATATAAAGGAACATGGAAAATCAAGCAAGAAAAGCACTGCTTATCAGTTGCCTTTTGATTAAGGAAAAGTGCAACTGAAAACATTCATGGCAACAAAAAGCACAGAAAGAGGCGAATATCGTATAAAGAACGGAACGTTTATTAATAGGAAGCATGAAAACGTAAGTGGCGTCTCATAAGACATGGACATTATCTGTCAAGGTGTTGTATCTGCCTCGTGATTAACTGATTAAATGGTATAGTGAATAGACACTGTGCGGATACATCTAAATGATTAGGTCAGTGATTATATACATGAAGTAAAACCAATGCAGTTAATAAGAATTTGTTTTGGGTGGTTACATTTGTCATTAGTTAATGAGCAGTATTAATGAATGGGGAGGCATTTTTGAATTTGAAGTACATCCTACATCTTTTCATCCTTCACTTCATTGTTAGGCACTTCCAACCCATGCAGCTTGATTTCTCCCATGTTCACCCTCCATTCCTCAGGGTACCTACATCTCCAAAGCCTGGTATCACCACCTCAGTTTATACTCCATAGTCCCCAAAATTCATCCGCTTACCTATATAATATGAACTTTCCATTCATGCCTTGCTGAACCTTCCTATCCTTACCAATTTCATATCCACCAACGTTTTTTTCTAATTGCCTTTTAATTCTCCATTTCTGTTGCCAGCAGTGATGGGCGAATTTCTCCCGTTTCACAAAATTCGCAAAATGGCAAAAAATTCACAAAAAATTGTGAAAAATCTAAATTGATGCCCGTGCCCAAATTTGGACACACTTTCAAAAAATCGCTTGCAGCAGTTTTGACACTGGCGTTAACGTCAATGGGAGTCCGAATAGTGTTGACGCATTGTGATTTTGACGCAAGTAACTTTTCGGGCACGCGTCCAAAATTTTTTGATGCAGGCAAATTTTCGCGGGAGATTCGCAAATTTATTCAGAATGCAGAAATTCACAGCTAATTCATGACAGGCAAATTTATTCGCCCATCACTAGTTGCCAATTGTAATTCTATAAAGGCTTCGAGTTTCCGAATAAAAGCTGTTTATAAGCATGATCCTTTGTTATAGGCCTTAATAATAACCCACTATAGACAACAATATAGCAAAGAACATTGGTGCAGATACAAAATTATAACATTGTACCAGCATTACTGGTTGCTTCATCAGAGAAGCAAAGCTCCCAATGGTGTGAACATGTCCGTAGGGAGAAGCTAAGGAGCACTGGGACACCTCTGTTGTTTGGTATGTTATGATGTGATAACTTTTATTTATATGCATCAAATAAATGTTATTGTTGCACCAATATATATTGTTTGACTATAAGGGGCCGATTCACTAAATTCGAGTGAAGGATTCGAAGTAAAAAAACTTTGAATTTCGAAGTGGTTTTTTTGCTACTTCGACCATCGAATGGGCTACTTCGACCTTCGACTACAACTTCGAATCGAAGGATTCGAACTAAAAATCGTTCGACTATTCGATAGTCGAAGTACTGTCTCTTTAAAAAAAACTTCGACCCCCTAGTTCGGCAGATAAAAGCTACCGAAGTCAATGTTAGCCTATGGGGAAGGTCCCCATAGGCTTGCCTAAGTTTTTTTGATCGAAGGATATTCCTTCGATCGTTGGATTAAAATCCTTCAAATCGTTCGATCGAATTTTCTGCGCTTCGATATTCGAAGTCGAAGGATTTCAATTCCTAGTCGAATATCGAGGGTTAATTAACCCTCGATATTCGACCCTTGATACATCTGCCCCTAGGTGTTTAGGTTCTTACCTGTACCTGAATCTTTTCAAAATTTTTCCTACTTATTCTTAATTCTTATGATCTTTTCGCCTTCGTTCTTGATGAAGAGATGGTCAACAATATCATGGTACATACATACAAGTGCTTACAAGAACCTTTAACTCACAAATAATAAGCTTGATCATGAAAAAGTTGTGGTTTTTTTTCTCAACCACGAGCATAATTCCAAAAAATACTCTTCAAATTGGAGAAACTTGAGACCGCTAGTTCATAAAAAGAAACTTGGCACTACTAAAAGCCCCATCATTCCATTTACTTTCAAATATTAGTTTTTTTTAAAAAAAAATTTACATTATAAAGTGGCTGGAGTTTTGAAATGACACCTCCCATCCACTTGAATAGAAGCTTACAAGGTTTTGTTGCTACATTTTCCCATAATTGATGTTTTAAAGGGATACTGTCATGGGAAAACATGATTTTTTTCAAAATGCATCAGTTTGTAGTGCTGCTCCAGCAGAATTGTGCACTGAAATCTGTTTCTCTAAAGAGCAAACAGATTTTTTTATATTTCTTTATAATTTATATATTAATTTATATATTTATTTATTTATATTATATTTATATTTGTATTTTATATTTTGAAATCTGACATGGGGCTAGACATATTGTCAGTTTCCCAGCTGCCCCCAGTCATGTGCTTTGATAAACTTCAGTAACTCTTTACTGCTGTACTGCAGCTTAACCCCCAACAGAACAATGGGAAGGTAACCAGATAGCAGCTCCCTAATACAAGATACTGTAACAGCTCCCTGGTAGATCTAAGAACAGCACTCAATAGTAAAATCCAGGTCCCACTGTGACACTTTCAGTTACATTGAGTAGGAGAAACAACAGCCTGCCAGAAAGCAGTTCCATCCTAAAGTGCTGGCTCTTTCTGAAAGCACATGATCAGGCAAAATGACCTAAGATGCACCTACACACCAATATTATAAATTCAAAAAATACACTTGCTGGTTCAGGAATTAAATTTTACATGGAAGTAAATTATTTGCAGCGTAAACAGTGTAATTTAGAATTAAAAACAACACCATAAAAATAATGTCCGAATCCCTTTAAGGCAAAGAAGTTTCGAGATTTTAATTGTCCTCTCTCAAAAATTCAAGATCGGAAAACTATTTGAATTTTATAATTTTTTTAATGTGACTTTCTATAATTGTAGCAACACTTTGAGTTTGAACATTAAAAGAGTCAAGTGATGCAAGTCGACAATTGAACTCTTTACTGCATTAAGAAAGTAATCAAAAATGTCATGGTGTTGTGCTGGTGGAATATCTAAAAGTGAAGAGAATTCCATGTGTTCCCACAATACTGTGGAAAGATGATCCAATATAAAAATAATGGTTCATGATTTTGAATCGTTGCTCTATGGATCTAATGACTTTAAAGGGCAGATTTATCAAGGGTCGAATTTCGAATTGAAAAATACTTTGAAATTCGACCATCGAATAGAATCCTCCGACATTAAAATTCGAAGTCGGAGGATTTTATTCATCATACGATCGTACTCAGATCGTACTTTTTTTTTCTTTTTATCGTACGATCCTGCAATTTTCCTTAGAAACCAAAAAACTTAGAAAATTGCTCTGGAAGGTCCCCATAGGCTAATATAGCACTTCGGCAGGTTAAAGTTGGCGAAGTATTGAAGTCAAAGTTTTTTTTTAAAGACACAGTACTTTGATTATCGAATGGTCGAATAGTCAAAAGATTTTTACTTCGAATCAAAGTCTAAGTAAATTCGAAGTCGTTGTATCCTATTTGATGGTCGAAGTATTCAAAAAATTACTTCGGATTTCGAATTTTTTTACTTCAAAAATTCTCTCAAATTCACTTCAACCCTTGATAAATCTCCCCCTAACTGTTCGTCATTTAGAAGCAGCAATTCAACAGGTACAGCCAAGCCCAGACTGGCAATCTGTGGGTTGTGGCAAATGCCAGAGGAGCCGCTATAAGGTGCCATAGAAAGTCAGTAGTGATGGGCGAATTTGTCTCATTTCGCTTCTCCAAAAAATTAGCGAATTTCAAAAAACGGCAGAAAAAAAAAGGTGAAACGTCAATTCTGATGTTCGCGTCAATTTTAACGCCAGTATTGAAGTCAATGGGTGTCCAAATAATGTTGACGTGCAATGGTTTGAACCAGAGCCACTTTTCCGATGCGCATCCAAAAAATGTTCGTGGTAGTTTCACTAATTTATTCGCCAGTGGCAAAATGTAGAAATTCGCTGCAAATTCGCTCCTGTGGAATTTATTCGCCCAAGTCAGTATTAAGTGGGCTGGTGGGGGCTGGTCAGTCCAGCCCTGGGTAGAGCAGCAAATGATGGCAGTGGAGAAAGTAATGAGAAAGACGGCAGGTGATAGGGAGAATACCAGCGATCCGCGCTGAAGTTCCACAATATGAATGAGAGCTTAACTCAGCTTATGCAGGTAAAAGTCCGCAAATTCAAGTGAGACACCCAGGACTATGCAACAATGTGAACAGAGCGGAATATACGGAAGAGAGAGGACTAGTCCAGCTAGATCATCACCAGGTACGTCTACAACCAGGAGCCTCTTATGGGAAGCGTCTTCACAATCCGATGTGCCTTTTTTATCCAGCACCCCGATGGTAACCGAAGGCGGAGGAAAATATGGAGAGGGAAAATACAAAGCAGAAAGTGTCCGGCAAAGATACAGAGTTCCCAAAGGAAAAATAACAGTAGATAAAAGCGGTGGTTGATCTATCACGGAGAACTCTTACTGAGACTGAAACAGTTGTTTTAAGTAAAGTTCTAGGATTTATACCCTCTACTATAGAAAATGCATTGGATTTGGAACTTGACTTATTTGAATTTGTACGATCTTTAAAACTACGTGCTCATTTTGACAAAACTGAGGGAAGTGCGGGATGTAGAACCATCCAGCACAAGAATCAAGTGGATTTCATTAAGGCAAAATTAGGCCACTAAATTGTCATATATACCGAGTAACAAATGCATAGAATTATTTGAATGTGTGGTAAAACAGGACCTTATTGCACTTAATAATAGTCAAAAGCCAAAAAGGAACAATCTAACTGCAAATGAAAGCAGGGCATTAAAATAATTAAAGTCCTATTCTGATGTCATTATCCAGATAAAGCAGATAAAGGCGTTGCCGTGGTTGCAATCAGGACGCTTATGTCGGGCCACTTTTCATTAAAAAATAGTATTTTCCCCTTTAAAAATCCAACCAGAAAAAAATCGGACTTTAGTAAATAACCTCCTAAGTGTTCATAAGGATAACAGTGGAATGCTGTACCTATTCATAAAGGAATCCGATCACCATTAAGGATTGAAACTCCCTTTCATATGGACATCTCACACTTCTTAAATAACAGCAGTGCTTATTTGGTGTTGGTTAAATCAGCAGTACAAGGTAAAAACCTAATGAGCAAAACTTTTGAAGATCAGTTGTTTCTGGCTGCAAACTGAACCGTATTGATATCTTCTAGAGGCCCTAGTTCTAGGGATACAGTTTGGACTGTAAAGAAGCTTTAAGTTTTGTTATGTTAAATTTTAGTGCTTTTTTCCTTCTTCCATGGCAACGGCAGAAAGTTGCCAATTACAAAGAATTAGATCCCAGAATTTTGTCTGGGTAAGCTGTTGGAGTAACACACAGAATGTCAGCCAAGGACTTACCAAAGACCCACCTCTTGGTCCAGGCATTATATAGCTTTCAGAAGGCATTTACAGTAATTGTGACAAGGGGTTCACGGAAATACCATACTGTACATGGTCTGGCGAGGAGACTTACTGGCATATATATTTATACATTCCTGTAAGATGTGCAGTTTTGCAACATAAGAGATTTCTGGTTCCAACTGTCCACAGCCTCGCAATCAGCTATTGGCTAACCATAGCCATTGTGGTATTTCCAGTAAATTTGAGCAAAACTTCTGCAAAAAGGGGCCCCACGAGACATGCTAACACTATGCTGGCACTCTCCTAAGTAACAGAGTGGAGATCATGTATTTGTATATTTGTATTTGCCTAATATAAGTTATATGAGTGACCATTGTCCACAGTTGACCATTAGCTCTTATAGTCCATCCTGCCTTGGGCCCTATAGCGTTATGGCGTCATAGAGGGCGGGGGTAACAAATATCGACCCTCTGACACTAGCCATTCGTCCGTCTTAAGAATTAGACAGTTCCAGATATATTTTATATTAACACCACATGAAGTGGAGGTTTGCTTTTGCCCGTGTGCATTCTTCAGGGTTTTGGCATGCATGTGTGTATTCTTCTGGGTTTTTAATTCACATGCCACATCTGATGTATTTAAAGGCACCTCATCCATTTTCCCTTGCCCAAATAGGTCTATTGTTAGATCATTTCTGGGTATTCACTGTAAGGCTCAGTATGGAGTGCGGACCAAGGAGGAGGCAGTTCAACAAACAAAGTTCAAGGTGCAAAAGGGTCCAAGCGAAGAGGTCAATCCAGGCAGAATAGGGTCAAAACGGTTAAACAGGCAAAGGTCGGTACACAGGAATCAATATAGCAATACTAGAATCACACCCAGGAATGCACAAAGCGAAACCTATATTTGGGCAATGTTGCAGTCTTCAAGCTCCTTTAAATAGGCCTCCTTTGGTGCCAAAATTGGATGTGATGACGTCATGATGTTGATGCTGGCATGTTTACACTGGCCATAGGTATCGACCGCACCAGTCAAAGATTATGCAGTTTAAAATGCCTTTATTGAGACATGGGTTTCTGGCCCCAATACACTTGGCAACGTTTCAGACCGCCATCGGTCTTTTATCAAGCCACCTGGCGGTCTGAAACATTGCCAAGTGTATTGGGGCCAGAAACCCATGTCTCAATAAAGGCATTTTAAACTGCATAATCTTTGACTGGTGCTGTCGATACCTATGGATTGTGATTAAACGGATGTATGGTGGAAACCGTTGGTCGTGCACCAGGACTTGTGAGAATTGGGAGATATAGGTGCTGACTAAGAAATTCAAATGTTTACACTGGCGTCCATTCCGGTGCTGGTGTCCAATCAGCTGGCAAGAAGGAGCTGGTGTCACAGTGCTGCGACCAGAAAGAACCATGTGGGAGGACAGGGCGCCACCATCTTCAATCGAGGAATGGCATTGGTGAGTTGTTTCCCTTAAATTGTTATTGTCTGGCCTGTTACTGACTATTCTTCCGGATCCTGATTCGGTTTGACTGATTGGTTTTGACCCCAGCCTGTTTTTTGACTAAGCCTAGCTCTTTCCCCATTACTCCAATCACATGTTCCTGTTCCCTTGTCTGCCCAGAGCTCACGGCTTGGTTCTCTCACTGTAAGCGAGAATTCTCGATTTCGACGCTGGCCCCTTGACTTTAATGGGCGCCGGCATCAACTTTGACACCTGCGCCCATTTTGATGCTGGCATCAGAATCACTGTTTCGCTACTTTTTGCGCCAGTTTCGAAATTTGTGGCGAAACGAAATGGGACAAATTCACCCATCACTATTCATGATCAAATTTGGAAAAAACTCGAATTTTAAAAATGATAAATGGGTCTCCTGGGGGTTTATCTATTTTCACCAGGCTGACAAGAAAGATGAGTCAGATAATATATTTTTTCATACAAGGCACATTCAACTATTTAACTTTTTTATATCGCAATGGCATATACAGGGACTGGTGAGAATGGTGTCTTTTAAAGCATAAACCATAGAAATGGAGGGCACCAATGGGTGTTTAGCGAAGGTGATGGGGACTGGGAGGAGGGGTGGCTGTATAGTAGTGGGGTTTTGTGTGTAGCGTAGTCCTAAATGGGGATTGGAGGGCATTGGAAGGGCGATGGTTGCTATAAAGAAGAGAAGTGCCTTACCCTCTTCCTCTTCCCTTCTGGATACATACAATGCCAATATGAGGATCAGGGAGCACATTTGTATTCTTGGTTGGTCTCTAGTCACTACAGCTTCACCCACACAAATGCCCCCTATTGATTAACACTGCAGAGACTGATAGAAACTGAATGCCTTGTTGGAAAATTACATTTGTTTTGGCATTTTTGATAGTGTTTCATATTAAAGCTCAATTTTTGTTGACATTTTCATATTCCGGAACAGCAAGGTTCAGGCTTGTACAGTTCAGTGAGCTTCATAGTTTGGAAACCCAAAATGATTCAGGCTTCCAAGCTTTGGCTAAGGGGAGCATTGCAATTTTCCTTTGGAAGGAATTATTATTTCATTATTAGCATTAATTATGAGCAGTTTATTTTTTTAAGCAGGATATCAGAATCACTGTACATAATGTATAATGTCATGTTTATCTTGGGTTTTCCAGGCAAAAAAAACCGACATAATATGCATGACAATTATCTGAATGTGCGTCATTAATATACTTATTTGTCTTTTACATATAAAGTAGTTTCAGTTAGTGCTTCCTAAATATTCTTTGTTTTTACCTTGGTTTATTCATGTTTTTTGCAATTATTATTTATTTTGTTCTTCTTCCATTTTCCAGTAACAAAAACCCAGCACTATCATATAACAGTTCCATATCATCTGATACATCATCCATATACATTAAGACAATGTTAGTAGGACATAGAACAAACCAACAACAACATGCATTATTCACGACTACCTATTCAACCATTTCTCCTAAATTACATTAAGGGGCACATTTACTTAGCTCGAGTGAAGGATTAGAATGAAAAATACTTCGAATTTCTAAGTATTTTTTTGGCTTCTTCGACCATCGAATTGGCTACTTCGATCTTCGATTACAACTCCGACTTCAAATCGAACGATTCGAACTTAAAATCGTTTGACTATTCGACCATTCGATAGTCAAAGTACTGTCTATTTAAAAAAAACTTCAACTAGCTACTTTGCCAGCTAAAACCTACCGAGCACCAATGTTAGCCTATGGGGACCTTTCCCATAGGCTTTCTCAGTAATTTCTGATCGAAGGAAAATCGTTCGATCGATGGATTAATTAACCTCGATATCCGACCCATAGTAAATGTGCCCCTAACACTAAGAGGGCATGATCTATATGTTTATAAGGGATAAGGCTTGGACAATCAGCCCAATCCAAGGGGACATCATTTATTATATAAAGGAATAGAGAAATGTGCACATAGAAGAAATGCCATAGGTCTATGTTCAGTTGTATTCATGAGGGGCAGGTAAGGGCGACATTTAGATATTTCTGTCCATTCCCTCACTTGTGTATCATTCAGGCACTCATGTTAGGGTGTGCTACACTATTATAATGGCTGTAAGGACAGGGCAACCATTTGCCCACTGGTGAAATGCAGTGCAAAGTAGAGAGGACAACCAGGTCCTTCATAGAAGTTCTCTTTAAATGAAGAAGTGCTCTTTTGAGACCCTTAGTGCTGTCTCACTTCTTTCTAGGGTCTTTATAAATGATGCCTAATATCCTCAGAGAGATTTATTTTCCTACTAAACACCACACAGTTAAGTTCTGTCAGGCTTCTGGTCCAAGATGGCGGTGCCCACGGGCACGTCATGATGTCACCGCTTTGCATTGTGACTCTGCGACACATTACCGCATCATGCTGTGTTTCAATGCGAAAATTCTAAATAAAAGGACACCAGGGACCCAGTTTCAATGCTGAATATAAGTTCAACTCCTCGGTGCTCTACACTTCTTGACTGATTGATTCCTGGATCCAGACTTTCTTGCTTTGACTCCGCTTTTTGTTGCCTGCCCTGCCATTTTTGCCTGGATACAACTACAAGCTTTCTTTAACGCTTCGGATATACTATATTTTCTGTCTACGGCTTCCTCCTAAGTCCCGACTCCAACCTTACAAGGCCCTGACAAGTTCCTTCAACTTTCTGTACATGAACCATGCTGCATGTGAAATATAAAATACTGAATATCTTCCCCATGTAACAAGTTACAATCCAGACTCTGGTATATAAAGTCCAATCAGATAAGTGGAAGGTGCCCTGCTGGACTGGTGCGCTCTCTTTCCTCCTTGCGCTCCAGCCGGTGGGTGCGCTCCTCTGTGAGCATGCGTGCAGGTGAAAAGTCGATATGTGCGTCGTCACGTGCGCAATGACGTCACAACATGCATGGTTCCACATTTTGAAGCTGGCCCTGCCATCACTCATTCATTAATCACCCAAGCTGGCTTCTGATTATCTCCGATCCTGCTTAAGCTCTATAGTGTTATTCGTTCCTGGTTTTTTGACCTTGGCCAGCCTTTTGACCTTGAAATTTGCTGCCTGTCCAGACCTCTACCTGTTTTTGGCTCCTCTTCGCTTAACCCTTGTCTGTACCTCCCTTTTGGGATTTCTGCAGTTGATAGGTTCCCAGCTAGAACCGCAGCAGAAAGTTCCGGGGCCCCAAAAGGGCGTCAGTGAAAACTGGAACTAGCTGGGCTCTCCTGCTTTATGGTACAGTCCGATTTACACCCACAACCTAACCTTAGGTTCCAGCTTAAAAAAGTTGTTACCATAAGTTTCCTGAGCATGGGAATGGTATGCTATATTGCAGAAAAACATATTTAACAAATTTTAATAATACACATAACAACTTTTAGGTTGGAGAAAGGCCGCAGCAGATTTTATTGACAAACTTCGAAACATATCAAATAATATCAATATCATTTTCAATTCTTTAGCCAGCCCAATTACATCATTGAGCAGCCTATCCACAATAGTTCCGCCTTTAATGTTTCTTGGCCAGGAACTATTTAATACAGAAATAAAATTTTCCTCCACGCCAATTCACTTTTAGTCAGAAAATGTGTAATTGGCACATTCCCATTTAAACATTGCTTTCTCAACCGCATTTTGCAAACCGACATTAAAAATATTGTTGCCAATATCTGTAAGATGAATACCATCCCATCTGCGCAAGCCATCTCCACCTAATTCCAGCTCCTCATGTCTGTATGTCAACAAATTCAAGGATTTCATAAATTTACAAATCCCAAAATTCAATTTCTTTTTGCAACGTTCCAGAGCCTTCAAGTTAGGCTGCTGAATCCACTGCAGCCTAGAGATTATCTCTGACCAGACAATAATAGCATGAGGCAAATTAAAATGCAACATCACTAAATCTTTCTTTATCTGTCTGGTAAGGTCTAAAATCTTTGTATTGCCCACATCATTACCTCCCAAATGAACAATTAAAATGTCTGGTCTTCCCCATTTGTGTAACATTAAAGAGAATAATTGCCAAATATCGTTCCAAAGCGCACCTCTCACACCCAGCCAATGAATTTTAACTTTGCTATCTGAAAAACCTAAATTGAGTCCATAACACCTCTGCAACGCCCGCCTTTTGGCCCAATAAATGAAAGAGTGACCAACGATCCAAACGAGGAACTGTTTTGCACCTGAAATAAAAAATAAATTAACACTCGTCAATAAGATTTGGCCTAAGATAGGATTGATATCTCTTTGAATCCCAGCGCCCGAGCCTTTTGATAAAATCTTCGCCAAAACCCAATAAAGACGCCTGTGTAGCAGCCCCAATACGAAAAGAATGAGACTTATAAGCATTGTGTTCAATGTTCAATGCTTGTAAACAGCATTTTAGAACTTGCTCCAGTTGAAATTTGGTAACTGGCGAGCCATCAATATGTATGAAAAAAGGGGCATCCACATTAGGTCTAATGGCAAGAAAACTGTCAAAAGCTCTGACAGGGCATAAGTTTAAACAATCAAAAGAACCTATCCATAATAAAGACCCTTTTCCCAACTGGTCAGTTTTAGATTTCCTAATCAAAACCCTCAACTTGCCCCCGATCAGAACAACATCGCTACAATGTAAACCTCCCGGTTTCGTTTTTGAAAAACTAACAGCTTCACCCACCCTCAATGCCGCAAAAAACATTAAGAGAAAAATTAATTTGAACAAACTAGCCTCATATATCGATAAACATACTAAGTCTAAAGCCATTAACAATTTGCTCAACAAATTCAAAGTTATTGGCTTCCTCTTATCCGCTACACTTTTACGCATATGCCAACCTTTAACAAATTGTTTGACAACTGCCGCTTTCGTAAAGTCATATAGGCCAAAGAGTCTCAAAAAGAAGGAAATGCCGGCCAGCTGCTTTTTGACATATGCTACAGAATGTCGAGCTTCATTGTGCTCCAACATTAGCAAAAGTAGAAAATCTAAATCTCCACAGGCATTCCCCCTTTTCGCCTTTTGATGTAACCAATTTTGCCAAGTATGTAAATAATCCTGCCAAGTTTTCTTAGCAAGCGACTGAGAAATAAATTCTTTCAACTTGTTGTTACAAAATTCCACAGATAATTCGGGCAATTACAACTCTCCGGATCGATCTCTCCCGCCAGCTGACTGAATAGAGCGAGCTGAAAACGAGACAAAGCATCTGCCATTGAATTCTGACAACCAGGAACATGTTTCGCCTTTAACCATATGTTATGTTGGAAAGCTCTAAAAACTATTTGGCGTAATATATTAACAACTGGCGGAGATTTTGCCGATAAAGTATTTATTACTTGAACTACACCCATGTTGTCACAATGTAAAATAATCCTTTTATTTGTTAGCAAATGCCCCCAAATTTCCAATGCCACCAATATTGGGAATAATTCAAGTAACACCAAATTTCTAATCAATTCTGTTTGACTCCAAAAATCGGGCCAAGCTGCATAGCACCAATGTTGTTTAAACACTACACCAAAACCTGTTGATGCTGCTGCATCCGAATAAAGATGCAATGCAGAGTTGTCAACAAAATTATCTTGCCAGCAGGTTCTACCATTAAAATGCTGTAAAAACTGCTGCCAAATGAGCAAATCCTCTTTGACTGCATTAGGGATACGAATATGCCAACTAGGGTTACTCACACCTATCGTCAATTGTATGAGCCTCTTGTTGAAAACCCTACCAATTGGGATTATCCTAGTTGCAAAATTTAAATGCCCTACCAGCGACTGAATATGCTTTAATGTAAGCTTCTTAGCCGCTAAAGCAGCCGAAAGCAAACTTTTCAATTTGACCAATTTAACTTCTGGTAATCTGAATTCCATGTTGTTAGAATCAATCTCGATCCCTAAAAACTGTAATACCTGAACTGGTTTGACCGTCTTATCTAAAGCTATAGGTATCCCAAATTTTTTAGACAATAGCAAAAAGGTATTCAAAAGAATGTTGCAGGTGTCAGTACCGGTTGGTCCAACAAATAAAAAATCATCCAAGTAATGCAAAATAAATTCGGAACCAGTTTCAAACTTAACTGACCACTCCAGAAAATTAGCAAAAAGTTCAAAATAATTGCAAGAAACAGCACAACCCATGGGTAAACACTTGTCATAGTAATAATACCCGTCAAAATGGAAACCTAAAAGAAAGTAACAATCTGGATGAATGGGCAGTAATCTGAAAGCAGACTGAATATCACTTTTTGCCAATTGCGCTCCTTTACCACAAAGCCGAAGTAAATCCACTGCTTTGTCAAAAGAAGTGTATTCCACTGAACATAACTCGCGGGATATACCATCATTGACCGACAAACCAATAGGAAATGATAAATGATGAATTAACCTAAAAGAACCCGCTTCTTTTTTAGGGATTACTCCTAAAGGAGAAATTCTCATGTCAAGCAATGGAATGTCAACAAAAGGACCAGCTATTCTATTACAAGCCAATTCCTTAACCAATTTCTCCCGTACCACTTCCGGATATTTCTTGGTTGATTTCAAATTATCTACTACAACTGGGAACCATTTTGAATTATCCGAAGGAATTGTAAATCCATGCTTAAAACCCGATTCAATTATTGCTGCTTTCTGCTGACTTGGGTAAACCCTTAAGTAGGGCAACATTGCGAACAACTTCACTGGCGTTGTCGCTCTTTTGGTGCTGTTCCTTTGGATTAACTTTTCCTGAATGGCTAAATCTCTTTGCGCAACGAAAAGCAGGGTGTCCTCCTGAACATAAAGAGCACTCATGCTTATATCGGCAACTATTTTGCCATTTGCAAAAATTTTCATTAAAGGACCAACAGGCATTTCTACCTGCAACAACCTTAGGCTGATTTTGAACTGTCTGAGGTTTTGGAGCTAACATCCCCATCCACAAATCTATATCTTTAGAGCCCCAAAGCATAGACTTATGAACTGCCATTTTTTGCCTAACTCTATCATCATATAAGAACCAAGGTACTCCACCATAGCTCCTATATGCCTCAAGAATAATATCCAAATTCTTAAATAGACTAGCACCTAATTTAGGAAACTTGTCACATAAAATATTGGAGTAAATACAAAAAGCCTGCAACCAATTCGTAAATGTCCTGGCAACAGGCCTACGTCTTTCCTCCTCAGTGTCACCCTTGCGGTCAGTTTTCAAAAATTCCTTAACCGACGGCAAAAGTGACAGCATGTCTATATAATCACCTTTTGTGATTTTATCTCTAACATTAGCCGACAAATGTAAGCCGAGTGGAGTAGTTTGACATACAAAAACATCCTTATAACTGTTCTCATTAACACCTGTGCTTATATGCGTAGCCGCCACACCAGGCATATTAGATTTAACTAAAGTCTGAAATATATTACCTAAGTCCTGCAGCAGTCTAGCACCCTGCTCCCCGTTGGCTTGCTGAAGTTCCTGATGGCCACCGACCTGTGATGGGAGGGAAGGAGGAACAGAGACTGCCTTAGCCCCAACAGGGAGGCTAGAAGTGTTTGGCGTCGCCATGGCAGCGAGCCCAGCTCTGTGAACCCCAGAGCTACTTGCATCAGCGCTCTGGAGTCCTGAGGCAGCCTCCGTTACCATCCCGAAGTCGACCTCCTCCAGCAGCAACCTCTGCGGCGGCGAAGAAGCTGGCCATCCTAGGATGTTGCTTGCAGACCCGGCCGAAGAACTTGGCATGGCTTGACTCGAAGTCCCAGGTTCCTGGCGGAGATCCGACGGAGGAGCGTGGGTTCTGGCGATGCTGGTCGGAGTGCCGCGGGGTTGACGCCGAAGTTCCCTATCAGGACCGCTGGGCAGTTTGCTTGAAGACGCTGGAGAGCGGTGAGTCTTGCTTGCAGAGGCCGGAGGCGACCCTCTTCTTCTGAGCGGGATGCTTCCTGAATGAAGCTTTCTTAAACGGAGCCTTTCCTTTTCCTCTCTTTGTAGGCGGCGATCCGATTGGCTGATTCCTGGACCCGGAAGTATCCTCAGACTGACAGGCGGAGTTCTCGTCTGAATCACCCTGCAGTTCCTGCCGGCATCCAGCGAAGATCCTCTTGACGTCTTCCGGACCCGCCTTCTCTTGAAGCCACCGCAATACCTCATCGGCGACAAGCGGAGTTTCCGACACGACTGGAGCGAACCTGGACAGCATACCGACGATGCTCCTTCCTCACCGGTCTTTCGCCGACTGATGGTAAGTTAGCGGCGACTCGGCTTTTTATACCCTTCCGTCTATTCACGTGACTGACACTAACCAATCAAAATTTTTTCTTTTACAGAAGCACCGTTGGACATTCAAACTGACCTGGTAAGTATACAATTAACCCTTTCCTTTCCAGCCAACCTTCCCATGCCGGCTGTTAAGTTTTAAACAAACTTAAGCCACACAATCTCCTTGCTGTTTTGAAAAAAGGCCAGCTCATCAACTATACAGTAATTTGTATAACTGGTATAGTGAAATAATCATTATACTAATATAAAGAATCTCTCATCAAAGCATCAGTCTGGGATTAAAGTGGCTTTTATGTTGGAAATAACACAAGCTGGGAGAATATTAGCACTGTACATTCTAATGTAAAGAAAATAATTAAGCTTTGAGTTTTCCATTCCTGATTGTCTGTGATCGTTTACCTTCCCTGCAGTTAATGAACACTGACACAAGCGCTGGTGTTTTACCCAATAGAGTTTCTTCAGGCTCTTTTATCTTCTGTATCTCTCTCTAAAACGACAGTCAAGGGCAACAGTATTTGTAGAAAAGTTTTGCTTCAATGACTTGAGAGAAGTTGGGGCCCCAAAGGATTCTCTGCAGTTGGCATTGTAAAATGGCTAAAATGGAATCTAGTAAGTTAGTCAAATTCAGGTGACAGAATATAAGGCTTAAGAAACAAGGTTCTTCCTCCCTAAATGTGGCTAAAAATTAGCCATGGGGAGATGGAGATGGGGAGAAGCAGAAGTTTAAAAGAACAGTAACACCAAAAAATGCAAGCGTCTTCAAGTAATGAAAATATATTGTACTGTTTCCCCTATGCTGGTAATACTGGTGTGTTTTCTTTAGAAACTCTCCTATAATTTATATAAACAAGCAACTGTGTAGCCATGGGGGCAGCCACTCAAAGCCAAAAAAGGAGAAACGGCACAAGATACACAGCTGATAACAGATAAGCTCTGTAGTATACAATGGGATTCTTTAGAACATATCTGTTATCTACTATGTATCCTGTGCTTGAATGGCTGCCCCCATTGCTACACAGCAGCTTGTTTATATAAACTATAGTAGTACTTATCTGTTATCTACTGTGTATCCTGTGCTTGAATGGCTGCCCCATGGCTACACAGCAGCTTGTTTATATAAACTATAGTAGTACTTATCTGTTATCTACTGTGTATCCTGTGCTTGAATGGCTGCCCCCATGGCTACACAGCAGCTTGTTTATATAAACTATAGTAGTACTTATCTGTTATCTACTGTGTATCATGTGCTTGAATGGCTGCCCCCATGGCTACACAGCAGCTTGTTTATATAAACTATAGTAGTACTTATCTGTTACCTACTGTGTATCCTGTTCTTGAATGGCTGCCCCCATGGCTACACAGCAGCTTGTTTATATAAACTATAGTAGTACTTATCTGTTACCTACTGTGTATCCTGTTCTTGAATGGCTGCCCCCATGGCTACATACCAGTTTGCTTACATAAACTATGATAGTCTTTCTGAAGCAAACAAAACATCAGTGCAGGACACCAGTACATTATATTGCCATTCCTTTAAAACAATTTAATTTTTTGATTTTACTGTTCCCTTGAGAGATATGTTTCATGTCTGAAGGGTATGGCACAGTACAGCCTGCTTGAAAACATGAGCTTTCTGGATAATGGATTTTCAGATATTCCATCTTTGGAGTGGATTTTGCCACAATCTTAGCTATTTTTAAAATATTTTTAAATATAGCAGGCACCCCTTATTTGTGTCAAATACTAGGATATGAGGTCCAATACAAATATGTCCATTTGAGCTCAGTGATAATGATATCACCAAACTGTACATAGTATCATGGGCTACACTTTAAATAACAACCCATTTTGTTCTGTACTTCTGAATACTTACTGCTTTTGGGATATCTGAAACCCCATTATCCAGAGAGCTCTGAATTGCAGGAAGGCCATCTCTCATAGAATTCCTTTTAATCATATCAATCAAATTGTTTTTAAAAAAATATTTTCTTTTCTAAACAATACCTTATACTTGATGGTAATTAAACTGCATGAATCCATATGGGAGGCAAACACACTGCTTTCCTTTGGAGATTAGCGAAAAGAAGAAGATGGCGCCCATGAGCTCCACTGCGCTTACTCTGCAACGAGGGGTAATTACAGGATATCGGACAATTAATGGAGTTATCACCTGTGCAGGTGGGACCTGGGAAGGGGGACTATGTAGGGTAGGGGGTTTTAGTATATGGGGGGTTGAATTCTCCTTTAAGGTTTTACTGGTCGCTGACCAGAACATTACTAGTACATATAGAGCAGAAATATAAAATACAAAAATGTATATATATATTGTGCAGCTGAATTTCCAATCTGGACAAGCCATGGAGACTCTGCAGGCAAGACTATCTATCAGCCAGTAGTAGAATATCAAAAGACATATCTTGAATGTTACAATTCCGCATCCTCCTGTGATTGTGCGCAGCATTACTGAATATAAATCAAGCGATTGTCTTGGCACATAAAGTACTTATCAGCCGTGTCTAGTGAACAGTATGGAGACAGGCGTGATTCGTGCCTGTATGTTTTAACTCATAAACTCAAGAGACATATTAAGGATTGCAGGAAAAAACACGTTTCCTAATCCGATAACACAGCATGTTCTCATCTTCTGTTCCGAAGAATATTTCTCCTGCAAATTTAAAAGTGGAAAAGCCATTGCAATGCAAAATCTGCTGAATTCCCTCAAATTTCCTAACCAACACTTCCACTCGCTGACAATGTGTTAAAATGACTTGTTGGACACCCTAATATAATTATTTCTAGATACCTGCTAAGCATAAAGCTGGAAAAAAATGGCAAAAGTAAAGGCTTCATATAGAGAAGTGATATCAACAGCTACATTTATGCCATCTACAGTGATAAAGATTGAGAGACTTTTTTTATTCCCTATGGATTCTGTTCTCTCTTCAGGGAAGTTAATGCTGGGACAGCATTCAGTTCTTATCTTGCCTAAGCTACCATTGTTTCTCAGGGTGACTGGACCCAAGCTAATTTGTCACATGTCACGCTACATTGTAACTTGTGATAATGCCCTTAAAAGAGTTAGAGGAGATATATATTTTACAATTCAAAAATTTTACATTTCGATTTATTACTTGCCTGTTTCTTCCAGAACACTATAGCTTCCAGGGCCAGACTGGGATGCTGGGGGTCCACCAGAAAACCTTAGACCGTGGGCCCACTTTCCAAACTGTTATTCCTCCTCTTTTCACTCAACCTCTTTATTCTCCTAGTCTTTTATATCTATTTAATATACTCTATTCTTCCATTATTAAGCCTCTTTTACCTAAAAGAAACAGGGAATGACCATGAAATAGGCCAAATAGTTAGAAGAAGGAGGTCCATTGACACCTGGGCCCACTGGGAGTTTTCCTGGTATCCCGGGGGGTCAGTCCAACACTGGCCAGACAGAAATATCCTTTAAACAGAGAAACCATTTTCTGTTTAGTAACATCTCCTTTTCACATGAAAGTTTAAGAGAACTTCAAACAAGTCAAGGAAATTTATTTTCAGGCATCTTCAAGCTCAGGAAAAATATATATGACAAATAAATACTCATGAAAAAATAAGAAAAGAAACCTTCTTATGCAAGAATTAAAACGTCCCAGAGTACTCTGCACTCATAGGCATAGCATTTTTATATTGAAATCTACTCTAGGGGGCCCATTTACTTAGCTTGAGTGAAGGAATAGAATAAAAAAAACTTCGAATTTCGAATGATTTTTTTGACTTCTTCAACCATCGAATGGGCTACTTCGACCTTTGAATCGAACGATTCGAACTAAAAATCATTCGACCATTCGATAGTAGAAGTACTGTCTCTTTAAAAAAAAACTTTGACCTAATATTTCGCCACCTAAAACCTACCAAATAGTGATGGGCAAATTTATTCGCGAGGCGCGAATTCGCGGCGAATTTGCGCGATTCGCCGCCAGCGAATAAATTTGCAAAACTCCCGCAAAAATTTGTCAAAAATTCGCCAGCGTCAAATTTTTTTTTCGAAAAAAAACGGGCGCCGGCGTCAAAAACGAGACGCTGGCGCAGTTTCGCGAATTTTTCGCCGTTTCGCGAATTTCGCGCAAAATTTGCGAATTTTTCGGCGAAGCGAAACGGCGCAAATTCGCCCATCACTACTACCGAAGTCAAGGAAGGTCCCCATAGACTTTTGAACAATTTTTAGGTTGAAGAAAAATCGTTCGACCGATGGATTAAACTCCTTCTAATCGAACTATTCGAAGGATTTAACGATTTTTTGTTCGATCGTTCGATCAAACGAATTGTGGTAAATCCTTCGACTTCGATATTCGAAGTCGAAGGATTTCAATTCGGCAGTCGAATATTGAGCGTTAATTAACCCTCGATATTCGTCCATAAGTAAATTTGCCCCTATGTGTCTGCACAAAGGCAGATACTGTGACTGAAATGCATTGAATTCGCAAAACTACAGCTTTTCAGAGTGCATTTTAATGATTATTTGATCGGCATGTAAATGACAAATGACAGATTACAATTGTCAACTTATACATCTTCTAATTGGTCTCCTCTGATATATGATTGGCAGTATCTCACAGAAAGGTAATTCTTTCTTTTGAACATAACCATTATACATCTCCGTGCTTGAATAGTCCCTAAATAGTAAATTTAGGAGGGTGCATATTTAAATAAAAAGCAAGAAACCAATTATCATTTGTTTTATATGATACAGAGAAGAGTCGGCAAGTAATGGTGTTCCTGACAAGATTGTTATGGACAGACAACAAATCCTTTGATATCAGCTAATCGATTTAAAATGTTTTCTAAGAAAATGATATTCATGTCTGATGAAGAGACCTAAGTGATCAATATAGCTTTAAAGGAGTATCAGTTCTTTCCTCAACATTAATTGAAATAATTAATACTTGGTCCTAGTCAGTAAAACAGTGGTAGAAATGTGATGAAATATTGTATAATTCAGGAAAATACCATTGGCATTCAGGGGGACTAATATACAGTATATATATATATATATATATATATATATATATATATATATATATATATATATAATAAAGCAGTAAGATACTGTACCTTGCACATGTATAAATGTTTTATTTGTTGCCTTTTGATTTCAATGCATTTCGCAAATTTTTCGTTGTTTTACTAATTTTTTTTAGCAGTTTGACATTATTTTAGGAATATATCCACCATGTACCTAACAGAAGTCTGACCACCTTTAGATGAGGGACGGCACAGTTTAAGGCCCATACATAGGCCAGCAGGCTAAAGTAGGCTGAAGTGGAAGTTATAATCAGGGTCAGACTGGACCGGCAGGACACCGGGAAAAAACCCGGTGGTCCCCGGCTCTAGTGGGTCTGCTTCTCTTCCTGCCACGACCAGCCGTTCAGGGCAATAACACAAGGAAGTGAACTGCCTCTTCCGCTGATATCACATCCCTGTCTTTCTCCACCCCTGGGCCTGGACATCGCCAGTCTTAAAGGAACAGTAACAGCAAAACTTTAACATAATTAAAAGACAAAGTACTGTTTTCTTCAGAAACACAACTTTAGTTTATGTATATATAAGCTGGTGTGTAGCCATGGGGCATCTATTCATTCATATTTAAATTACTTTAAAATGCTTTTATTTTTTGGTGTTACTGTTACTTTAACTCATTCCTTCTCACTTAAACACAGCTACATGTGATTCTGCCCATCTTTAACCTAGACCAGTGCAATCTAACTGCTGGTGATCCCTTGTCATGTAACCCCTGTGCTCATTGCTCCAGGGATTTCCTTTCCAAGTCAAAGACTGAAGGTGTATTAAATCAGAACACAATAATGCAATGAAGTTTCTGTGGTCTGCAGTGGAATTTGCCCCAAAATCGAGCTTTTTGCAAATAAATCCCAAAAAATAGAGATATTCAGGAAAGAACTCTAGTTGGTCAAGCCTCAAAATTTTTGTTTTTTTAAAAAAACTAAATTCAAGTCTGATGCGGCAAAAAGCCAGAATCCAAAAATTTACCATCTGAGACCTGCTGAGGTTGTATACACGTCAGTGGCAGAGATCCCTTTCATAGTTTGACGTTTCTGTGGTCTGCACAGATTATTCATGTAAACTATAATGCTTTTAAAGCAAGCATATCTGTAAGGAGCAGACTTGTTGCCTCTGCACGCGTCTTCGCACGCTTGTGCGTGACCGTTTATTCAACTTCAGGAGGGGCAGCAGCAACCTCCTCACATGGAGAACCTAAAGTTGCCATGCCAGATAAGTTTTCGGGAAATCGAAAGACTTTCAGAACCTTTGTGAATAGCTGTCGGCTCCTATTCACCTTGAAAACACAGTCACATGCTACTGACCATATTCGAGTGGGGGTCATGATGTAGGAGAAATAACAGCCTGCCAGAAAGTAGTTCCAACTCAAAAAGCAGGCACAAGTCACATGACTGGGGCAGCTGGGAAACTGAAAATATGTCTAGGCCCATGTCAGATTTCAAAATTGAATATAAAAAAATCTGTTTGCTCTTTTGAGAATTGGATTTCAGTGCAGAATTCTGCTGGAGCAGCACTATTAACTAATGTGTTTTGAAAAAAACATGTTTTCCCATGACAGGATCCCTTTAATGAACATCTCTCTGAAGATGTGATTCACTGCACATGCTTACTGAGCTCACAATATACAGTACATATAGAATAGAAATGTCACAATATAAGGCTGATTAGTAATTAATACAGATAATTACTACATGGCAGCACAGAAACCAGTGCAATTAGCATCAGAATGTAATAATCAGCAAACCTGTAGCATCAGCTTATATTACAGGGGAAGCTCATTTTCTGCTGGATAATTAGTGACGAGCCCTAAGCTTAGCTTCTCAACAGCCAATCGGAGCCCACTGAGCATGTGAGTGTCACAGACACTTTCCAAGATGGTGACCCCCTGTGACAAGTTTGAAGTCCTGGATCATTGCTGCTATTGACAAGCTGAAACTTTAGGCTGGTGCAATAAGTTCAGTATATAAAATATGGCATTTTAGCCATATTAATTTTTATGGTTTAGTTCTCCTTTAAGCAAAGGGCCACTGATTTATTTGCTTGGCCAGATAAACAGAGAAAAATATGTTTGGCACAGATCCAACAACCATAGATGAAATAAAGCACATCATTTCAAATGCATTATTCATTGATGTCATGTGCTCTTTAACTGGAAAGTACATTAGTTCAATGAGATGGACAATTAATGACATTGATAAATGCCTTTTATACATTGATTTAAAATCTCAAGCAAAAACCTTTTATCTGACTTAGAAATGGCATGAAGTTATAAAGGCAAACACATACTATAGGCCAGGGATCAATGAAAATGACCTTGTGAGTCGTCTATACACTGATGTAACCAATGAATCTCTTGCCTGTGTTATGTTGCTATACAAAGAAGTCAAAGCTACAATTAATCCACGGTAGTTCCTCTATAAAATCCTTCAAGAGTTATTGAAATCAAAACGATTTGTAACATCTCTTAGCACTTTGTTCCATTTTTTCCTGCATATACCTCCTCCATGTTTTTCCCAAAATCTATTGTTGATTGCTTCAAAGATTAAAGGAGAAGGAAAGGTTAAAACTAAGTAAGCCTTATCAGAAAGGTCCATCTAAATATACCAGTAAACTCCCAAAGTAATGTTGCTCTGAGTCCCCTGTCAAAAGAAACACTGCATTTCTTTCCTTCTATTGTGTACTCATGGGCTTCTGTATCAGACTTCCTGTTTTCAGCTTAAACCTCCTTGCCCTGGGCGTGAGCATGCTCAGTTTGCTCCTCTCCCCCACCCCTCCCTTCTCTACTGTAATCTGAGCCCAGAGCAGAGAGAGACTCAGGCAGGAAGTGATGTCACACCACATTAATAATGCAGCTCCTATCCTAAACAAACAGAGAGTTTCTAGAGCTTTTTACTCAGGTATGGTAAAACATTCTACAGAATAAATATAGCATTCTAGCTTGCACTATTGCAGCTAATCTATTGGCAATAAAATGCCTCCGTAGCTTTCCTTCTCCTTTAATAGTGATGGGTGAATTTGGGGCATTTCGCTTCGCCGAAAAATTCACGAATTTTCCGAAAATGTGAAAAATTTGCAAAACCGAGTCCGCTTTTGACGCCGGCGCCCGTTTTTTGGATGCCGAAATCCATTTTGGCGAAATTGCACCGGTGTCCAAAAAAACGGATGTCGGTGAATTTTCGTGGCGGTTTCGCAAAATTATTCGCCAGTGGCGAATCGCAGGAATATGCTGTGAATAAATTCGCCCATCACTAAAGATGAACTGTATTTCATTCAAACACACATTCATTTTCATAAACAGGTTCTGCCTAATGCTTAATGTGGAAGGAAAGGGGGGATAAAATGATGCTAAACTTTTGTCTACTGCGCAACATTTTTGTCTTCCACAAGTCTTTCTCTGTCATGTGTAAAACTGACCAATTTGTGGCACCATCAGCCAAACTCAGAAATTTGCAGTGAAACCATACATGGACAAAAATGTGCTCATCACTAGTGATGGGCGAATTTATTCGCCAGGCGCGAATTCACGGCAAATTTGCGCGATTCGCAAAACGGCCGGGTAAATTCAATGGCGAAAATTCACTGGCGTCAAGAAAAAAATTGGTTTCGCAGATTTTTCACCATTTCGCGAATTTCACGGGAAATTTGCGGATTTTCCGGCAAAGCAAAACGGAATTTATCAAATAAATCTCACCTTTACACTGATTTATTGTGCTGGTTCTTTGTCCAAGAACGAATTCCTTCTCTTACAAACATTTTATTTCCCTATACAGATATAGGATCTGTTATGCGGAAATATGTTATCCAGTTAGCTTCCGAATTACAGAAAGGCCATATTTCATAGACTTAATTTAATCCAAATAATACACATTTTTAAAAATGATTTTCCTTTATATCTGTAATAATAACACATTACCTAAACTAAAATGTAATTAATCCTTGCTTGAATCAGAACCAGCCTACTGGGTTTATTTAATGTTTACATGATTTTCTGGTAGACTTAAGGTATGAAGATCTCAATTACAGTCTGTTATCTGGAAAACTCCAGATCCAGAGCATTCTGAAAAACGGGTGCCATACCTGTATTCTATTAAGCATGCCTATCGCACAGCAATGCTTTCTTTAAAGGGATACTGTCATGGAAAAACATGTTTTTTTTCTAAATGCATCAGTTAATAGTGCTACTTCAGCAGACTTCTGCACTGAAATCCGAGGAAACATTTTCTTTTATATTTAATTTTGAAATCTGACATGGGCATATTATCAGTTTCCCATGTGCCCCCAGTCATGTGACTTGTGCTCTGATAAACTTCACTCACTCATTCCTGCTGCGATGCCAGTTGGAGTGATATAATTTTCCTCCCTTTTCTCCCAGCAGTCCATCAGCAGAACAATGGGAAGATAGCAGTTCCCTGGTAGATATAAGAACAGCACTCAACAGTAAAAATCGTTGTCTAACTCCAACACCTTCAGTTACATAGCAATAACATTTTACATGGTAAAGTGAATTATTTGCAGTGTAAACAGTGTAAAGGTAAAATCACTGGGCGTTGCCAATTTTTAGATCTTGTAGTCAGGGTCTTTGCTCCTTTTCTACAAACTTTCTTTTGAGATCTATCAGTGTCTAAAGCTCCCCATAGATGTGACTATTCTTCTTGCCGAACGACCGATTTTAGGGAAGTCTGACCAATCCTTCTTCCGGTTAGTGTGATTCGAACGATCGTACATCTTACAATTTTTCGGACGACATCTGTCAGGAAATTGATCGGCCAGGTCAAAAAATCTTTGTCGGTCCCAGTGCAATCTATCTATGTTTGCAGGGCCAAGCAGGCAGCTACCCTTTGGTTACCTGGCAAATTGGTCTTTTTAGTTGATGGTAAATTTGTACGATCGTTCCGAGAAAATCGTGGTCTCACGATGAGGATCTGATCTTTTAAAAATCTCAACATCTATGGCCAGCTTAATGTCACTGGGGTGAGGATGGGAATGGGCATATAAATGATCATGACTGTTTGTCTAAGTTTGCCTGGAGGACCCACCTGGGTCAATGGGCACTAGGGTTTTCCTTCTTACCACAGTGGGCCAGTTGGACATTGACTTTGTGGAATACATAGGGGCAAATTCACTAAAGGACGAAGCGCCTAACACTAGCGTTAATTCGCTAGCGTAGCACATTTTCGTTAATTTGCCAATTCACTAACGGACGCTGGCGTAAATTCGCTAGTGTTACTTCGCTCCCTTACGCCTGGCGAATTTGTGCAACTGACGTAAATAGGCAGTGCAATAGAAGTAGATAGGGATTGCTTCAAAAAAAGTTAAAAAAATTTTCTAAGTCCCAAAAATCGCTGGCATTTTTTCTTTTTTTATGGGTGATAGGCTTAAAAAGATCGAAAAAATTTTTGGGGCTACCCGCCTTCCCCCCTACATTTCCTAACTCATGGCACCTTAACTATACAGTGGGCACATGTGTAGGGCAAAATAAAAATTTTATTTGCTGTTTTGAAGGTTTCCCAGGCTTGTGTAGTGCTGCTACATATACCTCCATTGTAACTTCAATTTGGCGCCGTATGCAAATTAAGCATCGCTAGCGTAACTTCGCTTTGCTTGGCAAATTAATGCTAGCGCAACTTCGCAACCTTACGCTTCCCCTGAATGAATATACGCCTGGCGATGTGTGGCGAATCGGACGCTGGCGCAACTACGAATCTTTGTGAATTTGCACCATAGAGTATATATGAAGTTTTGCTTGACACATCTAAACTGGTAGGATTTCTAGGGCAGGGACCCCATGCTAAATTGTAGCCATTATTTTCACTGTATATCCTTTATGTATGGCTTTTTAATTTCAAGGAGCCATGCACATTCTGCTGAGCCATTACATTGAATCTACACTATTAAGATGTATCGAGGATCGAATATTAAATTTGTACTTAAATTTACAAGTTCCAAAATTCACATATTCAAATTTTAATCCCCCTATTCAAATGTAGTGATGCGTGAAACTGCGGCGGTGTCCGTTTTTGTTTTTTTTTTGGCGAAAATGTGCCGGTGTCCAAAAAATGGACGACGGCGTCCATTTTTTTTGACGCCTGTGAATTTTCGCTGCAGTTTCGCAAATTTATTTGCCGGTGGCGAATCGTGCAAATTTGCGCCTGGCGAATAAATTCGCCCATCACTATTCAAATGTAAATTCAAATGTGAGATTTCTCATACCTTGACCATGGAAACAGTCCTAATTCTAATATGCGCTACCTTAAACCTGCCAAGTACATGTACAAGTCAATGGCAGAGGTCCATTGGGCCATCTGGAGATGTTAATTGCCTTCCTGACATTGAGGTTTTTTTCAGAAAAGCTCGATACATACGAATTCAATATAAATTAAATATGATTCTAATTTTTGGATCTTAGATATCTGAATATTAGATATTAAATGTTTCCTTAAATAACCTCTTAGTCGAATTGTGAGTATATTCAAATTAAAAAAATTCACATGAATTCAAAATTAGACCTTTGATAAATGGGCCTCGCAATCTAAACTTCATGCCAAAAATAATGAACAGACCCTGAGAGACAAAATTAGCATATTACTTATTTTTACCCAAATATGATGGTAACAGTATGGGACTTGTTATCCATAATGCTCGGGACCTGGGGTTTTACCGGATACAGGATTTGGGTCTCCATTCCTTAGGTATTCTAGTAAATCATTTAAACATTGATTAAACCCCATAGGACTGTTTGCCTTCAAGCATTAATATTCTTAGTTGTGATTAAGTACAAAGTACAATTTCATTATTACAGGAAAAAAGGAAAATAAGAGTTCTTATTTTTTTTTTATAAAATCAGACTTTTAAAAAATCACGAATTTTTTGGAATTTATTAAACCCCGAGGATGGAAAAGTCAGAATCAGAAAATCCAGCATCTCAGACCTGTTGAGGTTGCATATAAGTCAATGGGAGAAGTCCCAATGATTTTTTTATGTGCACTGGGTTTTGTGCAATACCTCAACGTTTTCGGGTGAAAAATCTGAAAAAATCGTTAAAATCTGAGAAAATCAAAAGCAAATTTTCGGGAAAATGTAATAATAAATAAGCGTAAAAGACCCGAGTGGATTTGATCGGAGTTTGTAGCAGAAAACATTTAGATAAATTCTGACTTTGATAAATAACCCCATAAAAGTTGATTCATTAAAATGGGTCTATGGGACTTGACCTTCAAATAATTCAGAGTTGTCTGGATAAGTGGTTTCTGGATAATGCATCCCATACTCGTATTTGAAAGACTGCTATATAGATGTTTGTTAAGAGATTCCAGTTGATACGAAGCCTTAATATCACTATGTAGACTATATACTGTACTAATTTGCATATCGGCCAAACAGGTCAACTGAGGATGCCATATCTTCTGCACTCCACCTCTCACTAACTCATCTGGACAAGAAAGACAGTTATGTGAGAATGCTGTTTACATGTGAGAATGCAGTTCATAGACTTTATCTTAGCATTCAATACCATCATCCCTCAAAAGCTGAGTGGGAAACTAAGAGAGCTGGGATTGAGTACCCCTTTGTGCAATTGGATCTTGGACTTTCTGTCAGAGAGGCCTCAGTCTGTTCGTATTGGCAACAAGGTTTCCAGCACCATCAGATTGAGCACAGGAGCTCCTCAAGGATGTGTTCTCAGCCCGTTGTTGTACACATTGCTGACACATGACTGCATAGCTAGACACAGCTCGAACCACATCATCAAGTTTGCCGATCACACAACTGTGGTGGGGCTCATCAACCACAACGATGAGTTGGCGTACAGAGATGAGGTTCAGCAGCTGGCAGTGTGGTGCAGTGAGAACAACCTGTCACTGAATGTGGATAAAACGAAAGAGATGAACGTCGACTTCAGGAGAACTCTCCCTGTTCACACACCACTCAACATCAACAGCTCCACAGTAGAGACAGTAAAGAACACCAAATTCCTGGGAGTCCACATCTCTGATGACCTCACCTGGACCACCAACACCGCCACCATTACCAAAAAGGCTCAGCAGCCTCTTCACTTCCTAAGACGACTGAAACGGGCCAGCCTTCCGCCTCCCACCCTCACAGTGTTCTACAGGGGCACAATAGAGAGAGTCCTGACGAGCTGCATCTCCATCTGGTACAGTAGTTCCAGCTCTGCTGACCGGAAAAGTCTAGAGCGGACTGTCAGAGCAGCTGGCAACATCATTGGAGTGGCTCTTCCATCACTGCAGGACATCTTCCACAAGTGCTGTGTAAGAAAGGCCTCCTGCATTGCACTGGACTCCACACACCCCTCACATGGACTGTTCACGCTGCTCCCATCCGGCAGATGCTTTCGCAGTATTAAAGCCGAACAACCAGGCTGCATGAAAGCTTTTTTCCACAAGCGATCAGACTCTTCAACTCACTGCCTGCCCTCCCACTACATTCCAGACACACCTGAACTGTGAACTTAACTTTGTGAACTGTTAATTTATTTGCACAATTCTAAAGGTTTACACATGTATATATCCAATTTCTGGCAATATATTGCACATTTCATGTTTAAATATTAATGTGTATTTTTAAGTGCCTTTTTGTGATATGTACTAGCTGGAGCCACGTCGTCTCAGCTCACTGTATATTCGTATACTGCTGAGATGACAATAAAGTTGACTTTGACTTTGACTTTAAATCTTACTTAAATGTGTTTTGTACAAATCCCTGACTTCTCATTTGAATGATTGTCATTTTACAATTTCAAATAATGCTGTGACTAGGAAGATCGCCTAAGCAGAGTCCTATGAGTCAGACATTTATCATTTATGTGAATGATATTACTGTATGTATCTATTAAAGATGGACTGGCTCGTGCTAGAGACTTCTAAAGTTCATTTCAAGCAGCTCTTAGGAGATAATTGCATTTGGCTGGAACACTGCTCTACTTGTACACGGCAATGGCTATAGTGTTACTGAGATTCGAGGTAATTTGTACCTTTCAGTCCATCAGCCCACAACTACAGAGTTATTTTCATGAGGCATTACCTCTATGCAATATGTGAGAACTTCGCTAATATGAGGCTTGCACAACTTATAGTAGCAAAACACCCTCAAACTGACAGAAAAGGGCTGTACTGTGGATATGCCCAAACCCACAATTATCTGCCTAATCATGCACTGACAGGTCAGTAGGGATGGGTGAATTTGACCCGTTTGTTTTGCCAAAAATTTGCCGCCCCCGAAATGTCACCAACGGCCATTTAAGTATATGGGCGTCAAAAGATTTTTGTTGCGCGCCAAAAATTTTTTGACGAGCGTCTTTTTTTTTTGGTGCAGGACGCCATTCAAGTCTATGGGCGTCATTTTTGCGGCAACACAAGGAGAAAAAATTCGCCCATCCTTAACTGTCAGTGTGAAGCAACAAGAGAAATTGTTATGGGACCTGCATCAGTTAATAGTGCTGCTCCAGCAGACTGCTTCACTGAAATCCGTTATTTAAAAGAGCAAACAGATTTTTTAAATATTTAATGTTGAAATCTGACATGGGGCTAGACATAATCTTCATTTCCCAGGTGCCCCCAGTCATGTAAACTTCAGTCACTCTTGGAGCCAGGAAGCAATTTTTTCCTCCTCTGAGGCAAATTGGAGAAGCTTCAGGTGGGTTTTTTTGCCTTCCTCTGGATCAACTGGCAGTTAGGCAGGTTATACTGTATATAGACTTAAAAGGTTGAACTTGATGGATGTGTGTCTTTTTACCTAACTTACTATGTTATTATGTTTACTGCTGCACTGCAAGTTGGAGTGATATCACCATCAGCCCAGCAGCAGAAGAATGGGAATAGTTCAGGAATAATTTTATGTGGTGGAGTGACTTATTTGCAGTGTAAACAACGTAATTTAGAAATAAAAATGACACCATAAAAATCATAAACGTATCCCTTTAAGAATGCGTAAGCATTCGGGTCCAAAAACCATGCAGGAGTTCTTAAACTTTTGCATGGTATCTTCCTTTAAATACCTCAGCTTCCTTCCTGGGAGTTTTTTTTTCACCCAACTAAAAATGAAAAAGCTTGGCAGGTTGTAGGTGATACTCTGATAACAGATAATGTCTGGAAAGTACAGGATGTCCTGAAATCTCCCCAATGTATCCCTAAAAACACAAACCTAAGGCTAGTTCAGATGAGTAAATTAAATGTATAAAGTATAAAATATGTCATCTTAATAAAACTACAAGGATAAGATATTGCTGACTAGTTTAAATTCCACATGGAACTTTGTTCTCTAGCACAAGTTGTTACCATTTAGTCATCAGAAAATCTACTTTGTTGAAGAAAAATAACATCCAAGGTTGTACAAACCTTTTCTATGGAACATTCTGAAAATACTACTAAGTATCTATGAGCCATTTCTTTATCTGTAACCTTTGAAGCTAGTAAGTGGTTGAAGCAATGGCCTATATAAAGCTGGTAACAAATGACAATGAAGCTGTTTGTGACACTTTACAGTTGTTGCTCTGTGTTAGAAAAAGCCTTCATAAGACTGTATTTAATGAATGAATTAATAATTAATTAATCAGCATCTGTTATGCTGAAAAACTTTGTCTCAGGGTCTTGTTCTATAATAAGTTTCTGGTTAAATTAAAAAAAACAGTTGCAAGTTTTTTTATTTATTGGGAAAAAAGCTATATCGGCAGGAAGCAGAGATAGTCGAAAGAAGAAACCACGTGAGAGTTTAGGAACTCTTGAGTGTTTTTTTGGACCCAAATGCTTGAGCATGAAGGATTGAGCATTCTTAAATTGGGCTCTTAGATATCAAGTCAGGGCTCTAATGGTTGAAGCTCCTGTTTCAGTAGGTTTCACCACTCAGCCTGTAATTGGCACATGCAGCTTTGCATTAATTCCATGGGTGGACTTTGTCTTTGCGGTTGCATAGTCCTGGAATCAAGCCTTGAAAAGCATCATATTGGAACATCTTTCTTGCACTGACAACTACAGCCTCTTCTGATGTGCATCTCTTTTATTCTTTTTCAGGTGGAACATATAGAGAGTGAAAATGAATAGAGAGACAAATGCACATTTATAGTTACGTGATGATAATACCTTGGCTTTGCCAGAAGAAAAATATTGGCAGTGGTCTGTTCTTTACTGCACCCCTACTGTAGATTGCAAAATTGTTTACTGTCATTCAAATAACCAGCTTAGCAGTCAGTAGTGATTAGCTACTGGCAGTTTGCTTTGTGTAAAAGAAGACCAAACTCAAACATTTTGTGAAATTATTTAATTAATCAAATTGTCTCGGATTCAGTAGAAAGGCTTTCACTTTTTGAAGCTGTTACATACATTAAAATATCATAGTGCTACTTGTGAACTGGGTAATACAAAGTTCTTAGAAAACTTGAGTACAGACAAGGAGGTAAATGCATTAAAAATAATAAACACATACAGTAGATATTATGTGATATTAATGGTTACATGGCAGCTGCAGAGAAATACAAAAGGAGAGTGTTCCCTGTTTCATAGAGCTTACAGTCTACCCATTCTTGTATCATCATCTAGTTAATCATTTTGCACCACCCACATATATACATTGGGGGCAGATTTACATAGGGTCGAATATCGAGGGTTAATTAACCCTCGATATTCGACTGCCGAATGTAAATCATTTCGACTATCGAAGTCTAAGGATTTACTGCAAATAGTTTGATCGAACGAAAAATCGCTCGATCAAATGATTAAATCCTTCGAATCGTTGGATTCGAAGGATTTTAATCCATCAATCGAATGATTTTTCTTTGACCAAAAAAACATTAGAAAGCCTATGGTGACCTTCCCCATAGGCTAACATGGCACCTCGGTAGGTTTTAGGTGGCGAACTAGGGGGTCGAAGTTTTTTTTAAAGAGACAGTACTTCGAAAATCGAATGGTCGAATATTCCAAGATTTTTAGTTTGATTCGAAGTCGTAGTCGAAGGTCGAAGTAGCCTATTCGATGGTCGAAGTAGCCAAAAAAATCATTCAAAATTCAAAGTTTTTTTTATTCTATTCCTTCACTCGAGCTAAGTAAATGGGTCCCTTAAAGTCCAAATTAAGAACCTGGCATGACATCAAAGGAAAACGCAAGAAGCAGCCCACTCACTTTCACTTTAGATGACTTTATAATAAATGCCTACAGAGGCGTATCAACGTTCGAATTTACATTTTTGCCACTATTTAAATTATTTTTTTAAAAAACTAAAAACTAAATTCAAACTATATTTTTAAAAACTCAAATATTTGGTATTTATTAAGCACAAAAATCTTGAATGTAAATTTCGACATCTTAAAGCTGATGAGTTCATGTAAAAGTCAATGGGAGTTGTCCTAGGCAAAATTCAAGCTATTTTTTTAATGCAAGCTTTTTTTTGAGCTTGTAAACTCACAAATGAGTTTTTTTTAGCTTGTAAGTGCACAAATTAGAATTTTTGGACATTTTTGAGCTTGTAAACATCCAAGTTTGAATTTTTCAAATCGTTTTCACAATTATATTCAATCAAGGTTTTTATATACAGATTTTTTAATAAATATTCACATTTTTTTAAAAAATATGATTATATTCAAAGTAGAACAAAACTCTACGACCTCACAAATTAGATTTTTGATAAATAAACCCAAAGTATAATGAGGGTCCTAGCAACAGGGAGTTTCTAAAACTAAAGGAGTTATCTATATAGCTTTCTCTAGAAAATTCAATAGGACACATCTATTGTTTGATAAATCATCCAGTTTATGAACAGTGAGGTCTTTTGACCCGAGGGAAAACAAATCCTACTGAATCAATTCCACTCTTCACATGCTTCCCATTATTTGATGTTGTATGGAGAAAATGTACACAAACAGTTTTGTATTCTGCCTGTATGGTTGACCCAGAGCACTTGTTCCCTGATGAGTGTGTAAGCAAAATAATACAATAATGAGAGGAATATTATTAATATATATATATAAAACAAATAATATCCTTGGATTTAACTGTATTGATGTTCAATATTAAATGCAAAGCTGAGAGTTATGTACATGTACAATAGTAGCAAACACCTAGGGGCCGATTCACTAAATTCGAGTGAAGGGTTCGAATTAAAAAAACTTCGAATTTCGAAGTTTTTTTGGGCTACTTCGACCATCGAATGGGCTACTTCGACCTTCGACTATGAAAATCGAACGATTCGAACTAAAAATCGTTCGACCATTCGATAGTCGAAGTACTGTCTCTTTAAGAAAAACTTCGACCCCCTACTTCGGCAGCTAAAAGCTACCGAAGTCAATGTTAGCCTATGGGGAAGGTCCCCATAGGCTTGCCTGGGATTTTTTGATTGAAGGATTTTCCTTCGATCGTTGGATTAAAATCCTTCGAATCGTTCGATTCGAAGGATTTAATCGTTCGATCGAATGAAAAATCCTTCGATCGATCGATCGCAGGATTTGCGCTAAATCATTCGACTTCAATATTCGAAGTCGAACGATTTTAGTTCCTAGTCGAATATCGAGGGTTAATTAACCCTCGATATTCGACCCATAGTGAATCGGCCCCCTATTGTAATGATTAGGAGCCTGTCATTTATTCAGATATAAAATAGGGTCATGATAACTGCTCTTCTTTATTAAATTGTTTAGAGCTCAGTTAACACAAATGCACATGAAAATAATACCGTAAGGGATTTCTTTAAATGAATGCATTTACAATAGATGCCCCATGAATATAGTAATTAGTGATGGGCGAATTTATTCACCAGGCGCAAATTCGCAGCGAATTTGCGTGATTCGCTGCCAGCCTGCGCCTGCGTCCAAAAAAATGTTCCCGAAAAAATGGACGCCAGCGTCAAAAATGAGACGCCAGCGCCGTTTCACGAATTTTTCGCCGTTTCGTGAATTTTTTCGCCGTTTCGAGAATTTTTCGGCGAAGTGAAACGGCGCAAATTCGCCCATCAGTACTAGTAATGTGTAGTATTATCACAGAGACTTATTGGAAAGAAATTGATGAAGCCAATGTAAATGCAATTGTTGATGTATGTGAGTTACTTGGTTGTAAGTGATGCTGCTGCTGCTATAGACTTAAGGGGCTATTTATTAAAATGCAATTGTTCCCATTATTTTAATATTAAAAAATTCAACCAAACCCACTTCCATGATGTGGCTTAATTTACTAACAATTGGGATCGAAAAAATTGTTCATGTGGTAAAAGTCTTGACAAAATCATGCAACATCTCATCCAACTTTTTCGAATTGTGGCCCAAAAAAACTCAAATTATTCAGATTATTGAACAATTGAGTGGTGTGCAGGGCGTCCCCGTCGCACCACTGGACCACCAGGGTGAGTGTTTTTTATTACAACATCTTTGCTCAGAAAATAGTAACAACCGACTTTTCAAAAGTTTGTGCTCCAATACCATTTGGAATGGTTTATTTTAAAATAAGTGTTCTAAATGTGGATTTCAAGGCTTCTATTACCTTACTGAATTACAGAGCAAAGCTAAAGAAAATGCCAGGACCTCATCTGTTAAGAAAAATGAGAAAACTATCAAGAATACGGAAAGCTCACAAGAATAAGCCAAGAGAATAAAATATAAATTAAGAAGATCAATGGAAGTGTTGCAGAGGTAGAGAAATATTACAGTGGTTCAAGGAAAAGTTTATCTGAACTTTTATAGGTTCGAATTACAAGGTTAATCACTCCAATTTCCAATGTGGAGGCCTATCAGAATCTTTAACAAGAGAAGTGCTAGTAATTGCTCCTTTCCCCATTTAAGATTGAACAAACAATCATACTTACGTGGATGGAATACGGAAATATATACACTGGTAAATGTTGAGAAGAGACATAAAGGGCACATTCCTTCAAGAACTATTTCTATGCTACATTCAAAGACAACTCATTCTTTATACAAATTATTGGAATCGAGGGATAATTACTGAAGCCTGGTACATTGCATAATGAGTAAAATATTTAGCCCTTATATGCATTGCTGAAAATGTTCTACTGGGAAACAGCTGCAATATTCTTCAGTAGCTCTCTTAAGAAATGAAAGTGTTTCTGGCTAAATTTCCCACGAAATTCACGAAATGGTGAATTTGTGGCATATTCTGGTGAACTGATTGATATTAGGACTTTAGTCCCTCTGTTTCTATTCTTTCTACTCTACTTTACAGAAAGCAGTTCTCTTCCAATGAGAATTGAGAGGGGGCAGGACATGGGTGAAATGACTTCCTGCATTATTCTTTATGGGACCAGGCAGAAGAAGTGGTCCTAATCTAGAGAAAAGAAAGTACGTTGGAGGACATGTGATGGATGGTGCAGATTGTCTGAAAAGCTGAGAGACTTTAAGCCCCAGAATCCATCACTCCAATATCGAACAAGATGTTTAGACTGTAACAATGGCAATCTAGATTTCTTTTCGATTCAGAGTATCCAGAGAGTATTAATGCCTGATCAGAGAGGAGGGGACTGCACAAAGAAACTATTATATTTGGAAACAAAGTGGATTTTGTCTTACCAACTAGGTTCCCTATGGGTTTAAATAGCGAGTACGATGTATCCTGCTGTTTCTAATTAATGTATAAATATGTATTCCTTTGGGTTCGCCATCCGTTTTTCTCTCTGAATTTTTTTCTCAAAAAGAAAAAAAAAATTCTCTATAAGAAGAAAAAGTCTCTGACATCACAGTTATTCTAACTCATCTATATGTGTATATATATATATATATATATATATATATATATATATATATATATATATATATATATATATATATATATGTGTGTGTGTGTATATATATATATCTTCCAAATGAGTATCCGCACTCCAAGGTCAATCTTGATAAAAGCAGGGCTGTGCGGTAAATCTTGTATACACCAATATTTCACTGACCAGCACTCCCTTTGGTATAAGATAGACAATCTTTTATTGCATCTTTATCCAATGTTTTGATCCCTTTTGGGACCTTTTGGTATCATCCTTGAAAAAGGTCCCAAAAGGGACCGAAACGTTGGATAAAGATGCAATAAAAGATTGTCTATCTTATACCAAAGGGAGTGCTGGTCAGTGAAATATTGGTATATATATATCTATATATATCTATATATATCTATATATATCTATATATATATATATATATATATATATATATATATATATATATATATATATATATATATATATATATATATATATATATATATATATAATATATAATATATATATAATGCTTCATAAAGCATTTTTCACTACCTCCTCCGACAAATCCCACTTCTATACAAATCTCAGCCTCTCTTCTCTCCTCTCCTTCCCTCTCCACACATGAAGTATATAAAGTACTCTGTTTAGCTATTCCACAAAACTCCTCCTTTTCATACAAACCAAGGACTTATAAATCCCACTCTCACTTAGTCTTTCTTTCCTTTCTATTGCTGGCAGCTGGGGACATTTCCCCAAACCCTGGCCCTTACCCCATCCCAGTTATAACACGGCCACGAGCTCCTTCTCTCCGGAGCAAATTCAAACAGTATAGAACACTTACTCCTATACCCAAAAACCCAGTTAATCTTTCATGTGCTCTCTGGAATGCCAGATCTGTTTGCAACAAGCTCACCGCTATACACGACCATTTCATTGCAAATTCCTTTAACCTACTCGCACTTACTGAAACATGGCTTTCTCCTACTGACACTGCCTCACCTGCTGCCCTGTCCTATGGGGGCCTACACCTTACTCATACTCCCAGACCTGGTAACAGACCTGGAGGTGGGGTAGGTTTGCTTCTCTCTCCCCGCTGTACTTTTAAAGTTCTTCCACCTGTTCCCTCTTTATCATTCTCCTCATTTGAGGCTCACTGCATTAGGCTCTTTTCTCCTGTTTCACTCTGCATTGCTGTTATATATCGACCACCAGGACCAACTGCACAATTTCTGGACAACTTTGCTGCCCGGCTTCCTTCCTTTCTTTCATCTAACATCCCATCCATCATATTAGGTGACTTTAATATACCTGTTAACAACATTAACAACTCTTCTGTCTCTAAACTTCTTTCACTAACCTCCTCCCTAGGCTTATCTTTGTGATCAGACTCCCCCTCTCACTCCAGTGGTAACACTCTGGATCTCATATTTACCAGACTCTGTTCAACCACCAATTTTACTAACTCCCCATTTCCCCTCTCTGATCACAATATGCTCACATTTCAACTCTCACTAACTCCCTCCTCACCCCCTGCTATTCCCCAAACACGTACTTACCGTGACTTGCAAGCTGTAGACGTGTCACATCTCTCTTCTTCCTTTGACTCTCTTCACTCTAATATCTCAGCCATCTCTTGTCCTAATGAGGCTACCTCTGTCTACTATAGTACTCTCACCACTGCCCTAAATGAGCTCCTATAAAAACAAAACGTTCTAGACCCAAACCACTTCAACCTTGGCATACTGCTCATACAAAAGCGCTCCAAAGACACTCACGTGCACTTGAGCGTCGCTGGCGCAAATCCCGTTCAGAATCAGACTTTTGGAGCTACAAATCTGCCCTGCGCTCCTTTAACACCAGCCTCTTCCAAGCCAAACAAACATACTTTACTTCACTCATTAACTCCCTTTCTAAAAAACCAGCACAACTTTTCTCCACCTTTAACACTCTCCTTTCCCCTTCTCCACCCCCTCCATGCACATCTGTCTCTGCTCAAGATATTGCTGAGCACTTCAAAAACAAAATTGACACTATCAGAAGGGACATTACACTACTCAACCCCCCTAGACTTCCACCACCCTCCCTCCACACTCCCCAGTCTCTCCTGTGCTCCTTCACCCCTGTCACTGATGAGGAAGTCTCAAAGCTTCTGGCCTCTTCTCACCTTACCACCTGCCCGCTTGATCCAATTCCCTCAAAACTTCTCCGCAATACCAATCCTGGTCTAATCAAAGCCTTAACTCACCTATTTAATCTCTCGCTCTCAACTGGACTGTTTCCTTCTCAACTAAAACATGCTCTTGTCACCCCCATTCTGAAAAAACCCTCTCTTGATCCCTCCAATCTTGACAACCTCCGACCTATCTCTCTGCTACCTTTCATCTCTAAACTACTTGAGCGCCTAGTCTACAACCGACTTACCTCATTCCTCTCTGACAACAACCTGCTAGACCCCCTACAATCTGGTTTTAAGCCACAACACTCCACAGAAACTGCCCTGACTCGACTAACTAATGACCTTTTAACCGCAAAAGCCAACAATCATTTCTCACTACTAATACTGCTTGATCTCTCAGCCGCATTTGACACTGTAGATCACCCTCTCCTCCTCCAGTCCCTCCAGTCGCTTGGCCTTCGTGACAAAGCCCTGTCCTGGTTCTCTTCTTACATCACCAATCGTTCCTTCAGTGTCTCCTACAATGGAGTATCATCCTCTCCCCTACCTCTTTCTGTTGGAGTTCCTCAAGGCTCTGTCCTAGGACCATTACTATTCTCCCTCTACACTTCCTCCCTTGGCAAATTAATAAATTCGTACGGTTTCCACTACCACCTCTATGCTGACGATACTCAGATCTATCTCTCATCTCCGGATCTCAACCCAGAACTCCTAACTCGCGTCTCCTCCTGCCTGTCCGCTATCTCTACCTGGATGTCGCAACGCTACCTTAAATTAAACCTCTCCAAAACTGAAATGGTTCTCTTTCCTCCAAATAACACCAGTAGCATCCCCGAAGTATCCATCATAGTTAACAATTCCACTATCACCCCCTCTCCCCAGGCCCGGTGCCTTGGGGTTATCCTAGATTCTGCCCTGTCATTCACTCCTCATATCCAGTCACTTATCAAATCATGTCACTTCCACCTAAAGAACATATCCAAAATACGATCATTTATCACCCAAGACGCTGCCAAAATTCTTATTCACTCTCTCATCATATCGCGACTAGACTACTGTAACTCGCTTTTAATTGGCCTCCCCCTCCAGAGACTGTCACCTCTCCAGTCCATAATGAACACTGCTGCGAGGCTCATACACCTCAGCAACCGCTCCTCCTCTGCCTCGCCATTCTGTCAATCCCTGCACTGGCTTCCGTTACCTTTCAGAATCAAATTCAAATTAATGACACTGACTTTCAAAGCACTTCACAACTCTGCTCCACCCTACATCTCTGAACTCATCTCTACATACTCACCCACTCGCTTACTACGCTCCTCTACTGACCTCCTACTCAACTCTTCTCTCATTACCTCCTCACATGCTCGCATTCAAGACTTTGCAAGGGCTGCACCCCTCCTCTGGAACGCTCTCCCACGGTCTGTCCGACTTTCTCCCAACCTTTCTACTTTCAAAAAATCTCTGAAAACGCACTTCTTTCGAGAAGCCTACCCTCACTCTGCTTAACTACCAAACGCAACACCACATACAGTACCACATTTCTCACCCACTTACTTCGATCTTGCCCACTCCCACACCTTGTGTATTACTCCCTCCCCTTTAGACTGTATGCCTATGCATAGGGCCTTCCTCACCTTTTTGTACCTGTATTGATTGTGACGTTTGTTACTCCATATATTCTATATATGTAATTCGTGTGATGTAGTTGTATAATCACATTTACTTTACAGTGCTGCGCAATATGTTGGCGCTATATAAATACATGTTAATAATAATAATAAATATATATATATATCTATATCTATATCTATATATATATATATCTCTATATCTATATATATATATATCTCTATATATATATATATATATATATATATATATCTATATCTATATATATATATCTCTATATATCTATATATATCTATATATATATATATATATAAATATATCTCTATCTATCTATCTATCTATCTATCTATCTATCTATATACCGTATATACTCGCGTATAAGCCGAGATTTTCAGCACCCAAAATGTGCTTGAAAATCCTACCTCGGCTTATACGCGGGTCAGCTGCCTTACCTGTAAATTGTAGCGATAAATCCCCCTCCCAGCCGCGAAGAGCAACAGCGCAAGTGTCATCTAGGCGTACGTGCCCCACGTGACAGCTTTGTTGAACTGCGCTTGCGCGTCTCCTACTCCATTCAGTGATTCGCGAGTGCACGTCTTCTTGAGTCCCGTGAGTGCGCGTCTTCTCTAGTTTCTAGCACATTTATATCAGGGCTGCCGGTAGTAGTCCGGTTATCATCCCGCTCCTCCATTTCGCTAGTGTTGGATACAGTCGGTACATGTGCTGACCCTAAATGCCAACCCTCCCACCACTTGGAAGGAGGCGGGGGCAGAGCTGCGGCAGGGCAAAGGGCGTTTGTAATTGACAACAGAAGCAAAGTGCCCGTAAAGTATTCCGTGCTTGCTATGCTATCTGTTTAATACGTTTAGCCTGTCTGAGGTAAAACTCACATGCTGCCATAATAAATACAAATGAGAGCAATTAGTGCAGTTGCCTGTGGTACATAAATCATGTGAACTCCTCACAAACAAATGTACGCGGCGTGTCACGAAATGGATACTTGGGCTGCCCATGGTCTCAGTAAGAGGAAGTGATTGTGAAATAGAATATTGTATTAGAGAAACAAGTTATTTGACTTGAAGTGCTTTAAATATGCATGATGTGGTAGCCCTCCCTAATCTCATTAAATGGGTTGTTGGCTAACATGTTCTGCCATGTCATGCATGACTTCAATGGAATGGGCACTCTTTTTCTGTATTCTCTTTGATACGCTCACTCACATTCACACTACTATATTGTAGCTAGACTCCGGACGCATGTACACTTGCTCATAGCATTCACGGCTCCTGCATGTTGTAGTGAGGCATCCCAGCCGCGAAGAAAGAGCAACATATATAACATAGCTGTGTCTAGGCTTATACGCGAGTCAATAAGTTTTTCTGGTTTTCATAGGTAAAATTAGGTACCTCGGCTTATACGCGGGTTGGCTTATACACGAGTATATACGGTATATCTATATATATCTATATATATATCATGTCCTATTTATATGTGTTTTCTACGTATTTAAATATCATATACTATATATATATATATATATATACTTGTTCATGTATATACTTTTGTATATTATCTATTTATCTTTTATATGTTTATCTTTATTGTATAAATATGGCACTGTATCACTTTAACTTTTGGGTGTACCAATATGTTGATACCTTCCCCTCTTATGTTGTATCAAGATGGCTCCCAGTTGGAGTCAAGGTGCTAATCTTTAACCACACCTATCTATATTGAACAGTGATTGGTGCACCAGGGTAACGTTTCTCTGATTGGTTCTTTTGGTCTTAATTGGTGCATTGTTTTGATTGGGGTATTTTTGTTTAAATACTTGTAACATGGCTCCCTAAAGTTAGCCTATGATTAAGTGTTTATCATGAAACGCGCAAGGCTGTGGACACAATAAACTTCACTTTGATATTTATCTGCCTGGATGAAGTTTGCCTTTATTGAGTGCCTGATCCATAAAGTTTTTGTTCGGCTTGTCGGCTCCCCGTGCTGAGGGCTCAGGGTGGTGCACCTGGGCCTCTTCCCAAGTGTGGTGAGTTGCTATTTCTACTTGCAGACCCATAACTACAGATTCATTAAAGATGTTGAGATAAACTAAATCCATCCAAGGTTTGTTGGATCCTGGTGTGCATTATGCTTTATGGGAGCAGACAGAAGACGGGGTTCTAATCTAGAGAAAGGACTGTACGTTGGAGGAGATGTGATGGATGGTATCCCTTTAAATGGTGCTTAGATCAATACATCATTCTGGGATTCACAACTAAATCATACAAATTGAATCTATCATCGGCAATAATATGTATCTTTAAAGGCAGTCTGAAATGTTGCACAGGAAATTTTAATGGGTGTGTTTTATTTTACTAATGAAAGGTTTACTATGCTTAGGCATTCTATGCAACTTGAATGCTCTCCCTGTTTATGGTTTTCATGGTTTTACATTAATTGTTTCTGTCTGCTCATTGAGGTCTGAATTGTCATTACAACAAATCTAATTACACAGGGAATTCTACAGTGTGCAATGCCAACTATATTATGCATATTACTACAAGGATCTTAGAACAATTCTATATTATATACATTTTGTTTTAGGTAAAGTGGAGAATGTTGTTTACTTTTCCAAACTGTGTTACAAAACATTCTACCTAAACAACATTACCAGGGGGGCTTATTAGAGAAAGACGTCAAGGTAAAAAAAAGTCAATAATAAAAAGGTAGTACATTAGCAAAACAAATGAATAATTTATGATATTGGGATTAAGGACAGACGCCTAATTAGCAAAAAAGTCAAATACAGTATGTTTTTTTTTGTTGTTGCATCCAAAAGCCTAACTCATAATCCTTTATTTATACTGTAATTATATAAACCAATGTGTAGCAACATAAGGTCATTCAAATCCTTCTCTTTATTTTCAAACTGATTGCATTGTGCAAACTTCTGTTTGTTTATAGTCTATCAATCTTATCTCTATCATCTATTTATCTCTCATCTATTTTCTATCTATATCTATCGATTAGTGATGGGCGAATTTGGGGCATTTCACTTGGCCGTGAAATTCGCGAAACAGCAAAAAATTTGCGAAACAGCGCTGGCGTCTTGTTTCGCTTGCGTCCATTTTTTTGACACCGGCGAATTCGCCCATCACTACTATCGATATGTCTGTCTACCTAACATATTCGTGAGTGGTTACCAGGAAAAGTAATAAAAAACGTTTATATTTTACCCAGAATTTGAAACTGAATGAATCAAATACAGGTCCCTACTTCATTTACAGTTTAGGTCTTTAGAGATGCCCTCATATGTCTCAGGCTATTACAGACTCTTGTGTGGCCTCACAAAGTGGAGAAGAAAATTAAAGTTTACTTTAAAGGGGACCTGTCACCTGAAAAAAATATTCCAAATCCAATGTTATCACATTTGTCAAGCAACATACACTTTAATGAGACTTGTTTCCTTAGGTCTGGGAAATAATAATTATAGCAAGAAGGTACTAGCCATAGCAAGCTTTCCATCGTTCCAAAGTCTTGTTTGTGCACCAGAATGGGGGACCTGATGTCCATCCCTATGCACTGGCTACACAATTAAACAGTGAAGAGAACTGGGGGAATGTGGGGAGAGCAGCGACATCGAGGAAGTGCTGAATGGAAAGTCAAAGTAATTGCTTGCCCAGTCTCTAAGCCTAAGGCATAGAGGAGGGGCAGGCAATATTTGATTGACAGCTGAATGTGTTTACAATAGCTATGAATGCTTTACTGAAAAAAAGAATTTGAATTTCATGTTTAATTTTAAAAGGACTTTTCATGTACAGCTTTTTATATTTGGGTGTCAGGTCCGCTTTAAATATCCGCTTTAAATATAAGAAGTCACATTCCATGGACTGCATAAAAACATGATCGTGCATCTCCTGGTGTCTCATTTCCTTGTATTTCACAAAAGGGATATATTATTCCTTATACATAGGCTGCATGAAGGCATAATAATCCAAATCCTTTGTGAATTCTTTCATTATATGTTAGTAAAGGGGGAGGGGCATTATTTGCTACTACAGGTATGGGACCTGTTATCCAGAATGCTCGGGACTTGGGGTTTTCCGGATAACGGATCTTTCTGTAATTTGGGTCTTCATGACTTATGTCTACTAGAAATCCACATAGGCTGGTTTTGCTTCCAATAAGGATTAATTATATCTTAGTTGGGATCATGTACAAGCTACTGTTTTATTATTACAGAGAAAAGGGAAATAATTTTTAAAAATGTGGATTATTTGGATAAAATGGAGTCTATGGGAGACAGCCATTCCGTAATTTGGAGCTTTCTGGATATGGGGTTTCTGGATAAGGGATCCTATACCTGTATATGCATACTATATATTTGCATACTATATATGGGCTCACATCCACAAAAGAAAAATGCCTTAGTTAGTAGTGTATCCTAATTAGAAAGAAAATAATTAGAATAGTTACAAGGTAGACAGAAGATCTGGTTAAGAATGATGCATTCCTCTGTGTGTTTGTGTTTTTGTTGGGGGAGCTAACAGAAAACCAGATGCAGCATTTGGTACCTGTTTGCCAACAAAGGGATGCAGATTATAGACATGAGCAACTATATATGTTTGAAGGGACTGATCAAAGAGCGTCAAGCATCTGCTACTTATCCTAATTAAAATACCTCATATTTGATTATTACAAAGATGCTTTATGCTATGCATAAAACAGTGACATTATGGGAACTCATTATATATGGGATCTCATTATACAGGCAGAATAAATATATGCCCCTCTGAGATGAACAAAGTTTCACAAGGCTTTGAGTGGCTCTTCTGCTTAGAATTTTCCTATTTCTGTATGTATAAAAACTTTAATAAAGTTTAATAAAGTAATACGATTTTATATTTTATTTTGAGTTCATCATAACAGCAGAGCCGTAACTAGAGGGGGGCGAGCCATGTCGCGGGACGTGCAGCCAGGCCCCACCCCCCTTCGTACAGCCAGAAACGGCCGCATTAGAACAGGGGCGCGAGCTGCCGGGGGGGCCCTGAGGACGTGCGGGCCCTGGCCCAATCGCACCCCCTGCTTCCCCGGTAGTTACACTCTTCGTTGGAGCCTCTGGCTGCTCTACTAACTTCTCTGAAATAATCTCTCATTACTAGAACAAGATATTTCACACATTTCTCACAATGACTATTTCTAATGACACCTACCTCCACCTCTTCTGGCACCGACCACTCCCTTCAGAACTGGAGTCCAAAGAGACTGAACATATGGTGACTTCCATTTTTGAAGCTACAGAAATCTGACACCCCTGGCCAACTACTAAACCACCATGAAAAACACTTTATTATGGATAGAGAACAGACTCAACTTCCCAAATGTGAAACAGGACCAGCTGTTAGCTTACCCTCCTGCATATTGTACTGGTTTAGTGGTTTTGGCCCATGCTTTTGACTCAACAGCTCTCTTTAAAGAGTCAGCAACTCAGTTAGGGTTAGCTGATTACATAGGACATTAATACACATCCACAGACAATAGCTAATCTCTCAGAAACAGGACATATTGCAAAATTGCTCACAGGACTATATCAATTTATTTGTTGGGGCTAGATCTCATTTGAAGCACAAGAAAAAGGGCTATTCTATCACAAGGAACCCATGGGAGATTGAGAAAAGATTGTGACATGGTGCTCTGACATTTCCCAGGGCTGGTGCATTATTCAGAAAATGGGAGCAATGTCCCAGGTTCTAAGGTCAGCGATTCTATTCACTGGGAAACGTAACACTTACCTTTATCCCCAGTGAATAGTACTTTCCTTGCCCTTTAAATAAGCAGCAATATTGATATGTGTGTAGGGGACTGATAGTTTAGTTGCCCTTTGTTTTGTCAGTCCCCTAGAGTTTTGGACACCAAAGTATGGTCCTAACTGGGTTAACGTATTCTCCTGGCATTTCACTGGCCTGGAGAGGTCATTGTTCTGTTCTATAAAAGGGAAAGCCAACATGTATTTGGCATCTTTCTTGGAATTTCACTTCCTAGAAGGTAGGTCCAAATAAGGCCTGGGCAGAGGTACTGTAGGCTCCAGTATGTGAAGCTTGTGTAGGGATAATTCTGTAATAGCCCACTCCAATAATGAGAGATAGGTTAACTAGTGAGCAGTCTGAAGCTCCGTCGAGGAGGGTTTAAGTCTTTGGTGAACAGCCCATTGGGTAGGGACTCAAGTGCGTGGGTTTAGGGACTACCGTAGCTCACCTAGGTTCCACTCGAAGGACCTGATAATTGTGATTGGACACTTTGGAGTTGACTTAATCCACTGTGCAATTATTGACCAGTGATGGATAAAGCACTTGCTGTATTCTTTGTACGTGAGTCAATGGAGAATAGTTGTGCTGTGTACTGGAGTTTGTGCTGTAAATAAAGAGTTATTATTTTTTAAGCAGCTCTGGAGCCCAACTGATTTAATTAACCTGAGGGTTAAATTTCTGCAACACCCTTCTTCCATTAAGTCTGTGAGCGCCCATGCCAGAGATTTAGAGGTTCATGTATATGGTTAACTGATATCACACTTATTGGGTTACATGCATATTTTGAATAAAGAACAATAAATAGTATGATCATTGGGGTTCTACCTTCACATCTATTAGATTTTGCTACCCTGCCTGCCTATCTGATGTTATTTCCCACAATAATTATTTATGTAAAAGATTATATAGCTATAGTAAATTTTCAACTTGCCTACAGAAAACTTTAGCTTTATGTTTCATTAGATGAACTCTATGCTATAATTTGGTGCCCCTGGTTGTTCTATATTGGTGTTTCTCCCAAGTACTTGTCATTTAAAGGCATTTAATCATAATTTAGGTGTAGGCTGGATGATTCAGAGGCTTTTTTTATCTATATATAATCTCTTTGTCATCATTTAATTGCAGGCGGCACAAAGAGCAGATGGGCCCCTTCTCTAAGAACAATGGGAGAAACACAGCTGTACTGTGACTTCAGGTTTCAAGCAAAGCCTTTCTTTAGACTGAAGAACAAACTGCCTAAACCTACCATTTTTTTGAGATTTTATTTAAAAAAAAATAATAAATATTTGATGCCGAAATAGCTGCTGGGAAGCGCACTATAATTGTCTCAGATAACAACTGATATTCATTTAATAAAGTGCCAATAATTCTAAATGTGAGTTTACAGAAAGATCCTTATGAAGCGCTGATGGGTGTTCCACCACAAAATGTAATAATGGCACAGAGGAAGCTAATTAACCACATATTTTTGGCAGCTAGACTGGTCCGAGCAAGGTCTTCGAAATCTCCACAAATAAACTTTAACCTACTTAAAGGAGCCGTAACATCAAAAAATAAGTGTTTTAAAGTAATGAAAATATAATGCAGTGTTGCCCTGCACTGGTAAAACTGATGTGTTTGCTTCAGAAACCCTACTATTGTTTATATAAATAAGCTGCTGTGTAGCAATGGGGGCAGCCATTCAAAGGAGAAAAGGCTCAAGTTACACAGCAGATAGAGGATAAGCTCTGTCTGTCTAATGGTGTTATCTGTTATCCATTCGTTAACCTGTGCCATAAAGCCTTTTTTCAATTCCCGCCATTGCTCCACAGCAGCTTGTTTATATGAACTATAGTAGTGTTTCTGAAGCAAACAGATCAGTTTTACCAGTGCAGGGCAACAATACATGATATTTTCATTATTTTAAAACACTTACATTTTTTGGTGTTACTGTTCCTTTAAGAACATATGAAAAAAGAAGAAAAACCGGCTCTAATCTTCTCTGGACAGATATGGACATATACATTAAGGCAATACTACTTTTAGATTACTTATAAATTTCACGGGTAAAATCCCTTTAAAGTGAAAATAGTATATTATTAATTGAAACGCTTGGCGAATCTTACCAAGCAGAGAGGTTTGACCTGGGTGTCCAGACCCCAGGCCCTTCACTTAGTTTAGTCAATGAACGGAAAACAGCCGAAGGGCTTTAACTCACCAAATTAGCCGAATGGTCCGGGTGCCGTGCCCCGAACCCGTAGCTTAGGCAAATTCAATCTTCACAATAGAACAGCACGCACTCCTGCGACCATAGCCATGAGGATAAAAACGTAACTTTATTCCATATAGTTAAAAAGTAAGCGTCCTAACGCGTTTCGTATCAACAGATACGTAATCATAGGCACACACTGTTCCTTTAAGCCCAAAATAGATTGGATATTTGTAAATGAAAAGTTAACCAGTATTGCTCTGGACAAAGTTCCCATGTTTTAAAAAGTATGGCAACCCTGGATAGATTACATATATGGGGGGACCCTCCCTCCTCACTTGCTGACACTCTAACCTCCCAGATATAATATTGAGGATTTCTGGAATCAAAAATAAATGGAGGCAATACAGTTATGGTTGCTTTCTTTTTTTTTTTCATTCACTCAATTATTTGATCTACTTTTTGTACAAAATGGTCAACTATTATTTGCCGCATGTTCTATTATGTTTATAAGACTCATCTGTTGGAACTGGAATGTGTACTATCATAGGATTCGACAATGGAAAGTGCTTACATTCCCTTTACTTAATACTACAGTATATGCTTTGCAATATATTTGACTATAATGTTATAACGATTGTTTGTATGTAACATATGACAACGGATTTTTTATTTTTTTTGAAAAACAATAAAAATGTATTGAAAAAAATAAATAAAGCGCCAATAATGGGAATAAATGAAAGGGCTTCATATATGTTTAAACGTAATGAATACAGTCTATTTTTGCTACAAAAACCTTAAAAACAGTAAAAACAGCATGGTTGATCAATGGCTAGCATTTCTGCCTGGCAGTGCTGGGGTTTGATTCCAGACAGGACACAATCTGTATAGTGTGAAATGGGTTAGAAGCTTTAGCCTGCAATCATCATCTGTTTCTGTCTCTGAATTATACCCTCTAGTCTACCCAATACCATATGGATAGTGATGGGAGAATTTGGGGCGTTTCGCCCTAGGCCTGGGCCTTGGTGGCCTTTCCACAAATCCAGGCCTGTACATCTCCCCCCTTTGAGTTTTAAAGACATGCAGAAAAACCCCAAGGCGCAAATTCACTAAGCGCCGAACGCTAGCGTTAATTCGCTAGCGTTTGGCATTTTTGTTACTGTGCAAATTCACTAACGAACGCTGGCGTAGTTTCGCTAGTGTTACTTTGCACCCTTACGCCAGGCGAATTTTCACTAGCGACGTAACTACGCAAATTCACTAACTTGCGCAGTGTACTGAACGCTACCTTTTACGCTAGACTTCCTTCGCCACCTCAGACCTGGCGAAGCGCAATAGAGTAGATAGGGATTGTTTCCAAAAAAGTCAAATTTTTTTCTAAGTCCCAAAAAATGCTGGCGTGTTTTCTACATGATGGGTGATAGGCTGAAAAAGAGCGAAATTTTTTTTGGGGCTCCCCTCCTTCTCCCCTACATTTCCTGACTCATGGCAACTTACCTAGACAGTGGGCACATGTGTACGGCAAAATAAAATTTTTATTTGATGTTTTGAAGGTTTTCTAGGCATTTGTAGTGCTGATACGTATTTCCCCATTGAAATTTGAATTTGGCGCCGTATGCAAATTAACCATCGCTATCGAAACTTCGCTTCGCTTGAAAAATTAACGCTAGCGCAACTTCGCAAACTAACGCTACTCCTGTGTGCAACTTCGGATTTTAGTGAATTTGCGGAGCGCTGGCGAAAATACGCCTGGCGAAGTGTGGAGAAGTGCAGCAAAGTGCGGCGAATTTGCGCCTGGCGCAACTACGATTCTTAGTGAATTTGCCCCCAAATATTTAGAGATTCACGAAAGAGAAATTCACTTGTTAGTAAATAGGTGCTAAAGACTGAACTGAAAAGCCAACAGCCTTTATTGCAGAGGAAAATAATGTAGAATAGAATTGACTGGTTGGAACATGATGACCATTTATAACCCAACATAATATATGAGCATGTGTATATGTATAATGGAAGCTGTATAACGAAGAACTACCAATTCCATTACTGTTTCTATATAGTGTAAATGAAAAAAACCCTCCCAACTTACCACTAATAATGCTGAAAGCAGCTGCTATGTTTGGGTAATGAATGCCTTATTTGAACACAACAAATTTGAATCATTGCCTTTATTTTGTCGCAAGAATATTCTAAGCGATAAAGGTCGATGTGTTATAGACAATTTTCACAAACTTTAATAAATTGGACAATATTCCCTCTCCTGGGTATTGCAATGAGCTGTTGAGGTTCAAGTCTCTTTATGTGCTCAAGCATTTGGTCAGGGTCCTTCTTTGCATACTGTATGATTAAGTTATAGATATATACAAAGATGGTTATATCAGGTACCTCATACAGTTTAAAACAGTGATCCCCAACCAGTGGCTTGTGAGCAAGATTTTGCTCACCAACCCCTTGTATGTTGCTCCCAGTGGCCTCAAAGCAGGTGCATTTTTAGTTCCTGTCTTGGAGGCAATTTGGGGTTCCTGCGGTCAAAGTAAAATTGAACGATCGAACGATTAAATCGAACGATTTGAACGATTTTAGCGATTGATCGAATGATTTTACTTCGACTTCCAAAAAACTTTAAAAAATGCATTAGAAGGTCCCCATAGGCTAACATAGCACTTCGGCAGGTTTCATTTGGCGAACTATTGAAATCGAAGTTTTTTTTGAAACACTTTATTTTCAGTATTTTGAACAACAAATATCAGTATGCATCTGTGATAGCATTTCACATAGATAAAATGACAATCCATAAAAGTCACACGGAATAGGCATGAGGGTACTGCACACATTGCAGAATTGTCTATGTTGGACATTGCATACATACTGATATAACAGAAAAAAAGGCACAAAAAGAAAAAGCAGATAAAGAGACAAAAATAAAAACGAAAACAAAATGAAAACCATAAATGCAGGCATAGGACATTATTCCAGTATCATATTTAAGAGGAAGGGCAGGTGGGGAACGGCCGGACAATTACAAATCGTGTCAATGTACAGGGAAGCAGGCGACCCAAGAACTCCACGTCTCGGTGTAAATGGGCATCGAAATATTGCTAAGTGCTGAGAGGTATTCCATACGTTTTATTTCCACAATCTTACTCTGTAACTCCGCTATAGTGGGTTTGTTGGGTTGTTTCCATTTCTGGCAGAGCAATCTCCTAGCTGCAGACAGAATGTGATTCATCAACCGCCTAACTGGCTTAACAAAGGTAGTGTCGGGTTTCCCCAGAAGAAATGTCCAAGGGTCCTTGTCAACAGTCACCTAAAGGACCTTACTGAGAAGCTCCCTCACCTCCTCCCAATAGGGGGTAATTACGGGGCAATCCCTAAGTAAGTGTGTCAGAGAACCTAATTGCCCACAATTCCGCCAGCATCTATCTGATGTAGTGGGATAAATTTTATGGAGCCTCTCCGGAGTATAATACCACTTAAACAGAATTTTATATATGTTTTCCTTGTATTGAACACAAATAGAAGACCTTTTCGCATTGTCCCAAATAGCTTCCCACATGGCGAGACTCACATCAGCAGGGAACACATGTTCCCAGTATGTCATGTAATCATGTTTGGGGAAATCTGTCGTAGGGAGACTTACCAATAACCCATAAATACTAGAAATAGCTTTCTTTTGTCCTGGACCGTTCCGACAGATTTGCTCAAATGGTGTCAAACCCCCTGCAGAGAACATTTTCATTTGAGACCTCAAATAATGGGAAACCTGTAAGTATTGATAAAGTGGGATAGTTATGCCATCCGCTTTAGTTTGTAAAGTCACTAGGTCAAGGGGTCTGTGCTTGGCAACATCCCAGATACGTTGTAAATGAAAAATTTTTGGATGGCCCCAAATATCCTTAAAATCTGAGGTCAGGCTGGGCAAGAATCCCGGGTTCCCAAGTACACTACGCAGTGGGGAGGACACAGATTGCAAAGCATGTTGTGTTTGGGCCACTTTCCATATCTTTCTCGTGAAATTGATTGTGTGTAGTGTGCGCGACACTCTATGAAGTGTCTGGTTGGTACCCCATATGAGGTTAGTTAAATGAAGGGGATGCACCGCTAAGCCTTCTAATTCTGTCCATTTGTTTGGAGGGTTCAGAGCCGTCCAATGAACTATCTGCCTAAGTTGACAGGCCCTGTAGTAATTCCTAACATCCGGGACTGAGAGACCCCCCTGTGTTGTATGCTTCAATAATACCCCCTTAGCTATACGAGGCTTACGAGAGGCCCAAATAAATTTAGTGAACATAGATTGGATACGGTTCAACACAGCAGTGGGTACTGGGATGGGAAGTGTCTCAAATAAATATAACAATCGCGGCATCACATTCATTTTTATCGTGGCCAGCCGTCCAAACCAAGACAATGTACCCTGGTTCCATTTGTCAAGATCGTTTCTGAGTTGTTGTAATAAAGGGGGAAAGTTGCTTGCATATAGACCCTCATATGTTGTAGTGATATTGATGCCCAAGTATTTAATAGAGTCTAGTTTCCAGGAATAATTAAAATTTAATTGGAGTGTTTTTAACATAAGGGGAAGGAAATGGAGCGGTAGAGCTTCCGTTTTATGCGAATTTATCTGATATCCGGAGAGAATACCATATTCCTGAAGTGTTTTATGAAGATTTGGAAGGGACGTATAGGGCTGTGTCAACGTTAAAAGGACATCATCCGCAAATAGGGACAGTTTGTATGTTTTTTGGTGAAATTGAATCCCCCTAATATCAGGATTAGACCTTATGGCCAAAGCCAAGGGCTCTATGCACAAGGCATAGAGAAGGGGTGAAAGAGGGCAACCCTGTCGGGTCCCATTGGTAATCTGAAATTCCCTAGATAAGGAGCCATTTACTTTCACCGCAGCTGTGGGAACACTATATAAGGCCTCGACCGCCCTGAGGAAACTCCCCCCAAAGCCCATAAGTTCCAAAAGAGAAATCATGTAATTCCAATCAAGACGGTCGAAGGCCTTTTCGGCATCAAGACTTAGAAGTAGGGTTGGTTGGGGTGCAGTATTAACTATATCTACTAGATCAATAGTCCTCCTGGTATTATATCTCCCGCCTGTCGTGCCAGTATGAAGCCCACCTGATCATCATCTATAAGTCGGGGCATAAGGGGGGCCAATCTATTGGCCAGTATTTTGCTAAAGATTTTTAAATCTACATTAATTAAGGATATCGGCCTGTAGTTGGAACATTCAAGGGGATCATTCCCCGGTTTGGGAATCAAAGTAATATGAGAGAGAGCCATAGATTTGGGAATACTGTCACCAGCCAGAAAATCATTGTACAGGTTTTGCAAGTGAGGGAGAAGGATATCCTTGAATGTTTTATAATAACCATAGGAAAAACCATCTGGGCCAGGTGTCTTTTTCCCAGGGGCATCTTTGATAATTTGCGCGATTTCAGAGTCAGTAATTACTCTATTAAGGGGGGAGACCTCCCGATCCTGCAGAGAAGGTAGCGTATTGTGCGGAAGCCATTTACTAATCTTTCTTTTAAGCGTCTTCCTGAGCTGAGTCACATTATCCCGTGAGTGGGGGTCTAGGTTGTATAATGATTTGTAATACTGATAAATGGTGTCAGTTATCTTGTCAGTGGTATGTTCCAGGTGGCCCTGTTTGTTTCTGATAGACATTATGCCCCTTGCCAACTGCTGATTTTTCAGTTTCCTGGCCAATAGTGTGTGGGCCTTGTTCCCGAACTCGTAGTAGGTATGTTTAGTCCAAGACATCAATTTTTCCACGTGTGCTATGTCCAAATGTTTAATTTGATTTCTATAGTTTACCACTTTAGCTAGCAATGGGACGGTGGGTCTGTTGTATAATTGTGTCTCAGCACGTTTCAGGGCTGCTAATAATTCCACTCTCTTGGCCGTGGCTGTCTTTTTATAATTAGTGGCTTGGGCTATGAACTCCCCCCGAATAACGGCTTTATGAGCCTCCCAGAGGATAGCACTGGAAGAAACCGACCCCTTATTAAGTGAGAAGTAGTCCCTCAAGGAATCACCGATGTGCGTTTTGATCTGCTCATTACTCAATAACGTGTCATTTAATCTCCACAAAAATACCGTAGGCTTACTGGGGGTCAAATGAATGTCTATTTCAATGGGGGCATGATCAGACCAAGTGATCTGATGTATCCTAGTCACATGCATATGACCCATAGCTGGCTGGTTCAGAAAAATATAGTCAATTCGAGTATGTGTGTTATGGGGATAGGAGTAGAACGTATAAGTTTTATCTACCCGGTGTTGGATACGCCAGGGGTCGTACAGTTTCTGGGATCTAATCTGTTTCCGAAAAGTCTTGGCCAAGTGCTCAGCCGGGATTGTGGATTTAGTCCTATCTCTAAGTGTCGACCAGGCCATACTAAAATCCCCTGCCAAGATCAGCGGGACAGTCGAGGCAAAATTCAATCTTGCCAACACCTTCCCAAGATACTTATTCTGGTTAACATTAGGGCAATAGACATTCGCTAAAATGATTTCTGTCCCATCCAGAATGCCCTTAATGATCAAGAATCTCCCCCCGGGATCCCTAATAATTTCCAATGGTGAGAAAGTTATGTTTTTGTTACAGAGTATAGCCACACCCGCTTTTTTAGTTTGACCCGAAGCATAATAGACCTGGGGGTAGAGCTTCGAACAAATTTTATTCGATTTTGATTGGGAGAAGTGTGTCTCCTGTAGAAAGACCACGTCTGCCCGAAGCCGTCTAGCTTCTCTCAAGGCCAAATAGCGTTTAACGTTCATCGAAATCAGCCGAGTCATAATTGGATGGTAGAAAGGGTGGGGAACCCCGCTTCCCCCAGGTCTATTAAAGCTCTCCCTTGAAGATACCGCAGCATCAAAAACCAACAGTAAAATGCAATACCCATATCCGAAGCCTGCAATAACAAATTCAAAGTAAATATGTAATACAAAGAGAAAAGAGAAGGAAAAACAATAAAGAAAAAATTAAGCAACCAACATTGATGGGGAACCGGGGATCCCAACACGTCGGACGAAGAATGCCCTACGGGGCAACCACTGTGTCCAGGTGGGAAAAACAATGTCCCCGGAACTTCCCCTGCGTCCAATAGGGTGACAAAAGGACACTGTTCCTGTGGGGGGATTAGAGTGGACATGAAGCCATAACACGGCCAAAAACTGTGGGGAGGTCCTGTGCAGAAAATTTCCAACGCAAAAGCGAACTGTGCACGAGCTAGTCATAACTCAACAACTTTCTGTAATCAGGTTGGAGGGGGAACCTCTTTGGTCTTCCTTGGTGTCGCTGGGTGAGAAGCGGGAGCCCTGTTGCGCTTTTTCCGTACATCCTGCCATTGGGATCCTTGGGGCAACTGTGGCAATGACATCTCATCCCAATTCGGGATTGCAATTTCAGGGATTTCCCATGTGCTGAGGAACCCTGGCAGATCCTTATGAGATTTTAAAGTAGCGCTTTTTCCTTGCGCCTTGGCTGTTAGCTGGAAGTGGTAACCCCACCTGTAGGGGATTTTTTGCTCCTGTAGTTTCAGCGGGAGAGGTTTGAGCAACTTCCTTTTGTAAAGAGTGTCCCTGGCAAGATCTGGGAAAAAACAAAGATGAGACCCCTCATATTCAAATTTTGGGTTCAGCCTTGCCGCGGTCATGATCAATTCCTTCAAAGTGAAATCATGCACTCTGCAGATGACATCCCTAGGGATATTACTGTCCATATTTTTGGGCTTCAGCGCTCTGTGCACCCTGTCTAGTGTCACTGCATCCGTGGAAGATCTGTCCAGCAGTTTATTAAATATCAGTTTCACAGTCTCTCTAAGGTCCTCGTGATCACGAGCTTCCGGGAGGCCTCTGATCCTGACATTATTACGGCGTTGTCTGTTTTCGAGGTCCTCCACATGGGAGCGAAGATCACATAGTTGGGCAGACTGTTTTTGCACTATGGTATGCAGCTGAGTCACCATAGTCAGTGTTGTGGCTTCTGCTTGTTCTATCTCGGCAATTTGAGTCGCCATATTAAGCAGGTCTGCTCTAACTTCCTGCATATCGGCCTTATGAGATTCCTCAATTCTTTGGATTAATTGCTCCATGTCCTTTTTTGTGAGCAAGGAGCGCAAGTGGGTTCTCAGGTCCCAGTCCTCTTCCTCATCAGAGGTGGATCCCGGGGAAATACAGCCGGAGCGGGCCTCCGGGTCTAATCACAGTCTGGCAGGTGAGGCCCTCTGTGGCTTAGGCTTATGGGCTTTAGCAGGTGTATTACTCACCACCAATGTCGGGGTCGGATCCGAATCCCACGTCAGAGGGGGAGACCAAGCTCCTCTTGAGGCCTCAGGAGAAGGAGTATGGAGATTGCGGCCTTGCCGGTCCGCCTGATCCATGTCCTGCGCATTCGCCACCATCTTGGGGGAGCCGGGGACCGCACCCGCTCGGTGTTGTTTGTGGAAATACTGCGCAATGGCGCTTTTATCAAGAGCCGGTTGCTGACCCGGGGCACCTTTAGCCTTTTTGTGCTTGCCCATCGCCAACGATATGTTCGCTCGTATGCTTATTCACAGCTTATATTGATCACGGACCTTGGAGCCACAGCAAAGCGCGTCTCTATCCCTCCATGTCCAGGCCACGCCCTCGAAGTCGAAGTTTTTTTAAAGAGACAGTACTTCGAATATTCAAACTATTTTACTTCAAATCGTATTCGGAGTAAATTAAAAGTCGTAGTATCCTATTCGATGGTCGAAGTATCCAAAAAATTACTTAGAATTTCGAATTTTTTTACTTTGAAAATCCCCTCGAATTCACTTCGACCCTTGATAAATCTGCCCCTTCCTGGGACATGTAATAAAACTATGCAAATAAAATCTACAGAGTGACTAATGAAGCTGCTTTTAAATTAACAAAACAATGTTTTTTTTGCTTGTCTGGTACAGAGCATGGCAGTTTGCTTCCACTAAGAGATTTCCAGAAGCTGTAACAATTTTGCTGACCAAAGCACGTTCATCTTGCACGGGAATGCTAGGATGAGTTATACGTAGGCATAATAGTGAGGCACACGCTCTGTAAACATAACTGCCTACTCATTTTTTATTGGTGGGTGGGCGGGCCAAGTAGAAGAGACAGACACTGGCCGCGAAGGTTTTTAGTGCTACTGATCTGAGCGGATATGTAGGATAGAGCTGCAAGGTAACGGTAACGGCATTGCAACTGCGAATATGCTTATATTTATTCTCCAAAAGGCTACTTAGTTTTCAATCATAGATCCCCTTCATGGTCGCAAAAGCAATTTGCTCTCAAACTTTGTGAGAAAGTTTTTGAGGACTTTAATCAGTAAAAAATTGTGCTAAATAATTAAAAACCCACAAAACAACATGAAAACCAGTTGCCAATAGTCTTAGACTATTGGGGGCCGATTCACCAAGGGTCGAATATCAAGGGTTAATTAACTCTCGATATTCGACTGGGAATTAAAATCCTTCGACTTCGAATATCGAAGTCGAAGGATTTTAGTGCAAATAGTGTGATCGAACGATCGAAGGATTTTAATCCAACGATCGAAGGAATATCCTTCGATCAAAAAAACGTAGGAAAGCCTATGGGGACCTTCCCCATAGGCTAACATTGAGTTCGGTAGCTTTTAGATGGTGAACTAGGGGGTCGAAGTTTTTTCTTAAAGAGACAGTACTTCGAACGATTTTTAGTTCGAATTGTTCGATTCGAAGTCGAAGTCGTAGTCGAAGGTCGTAGTAGCCCATTCGATGGTTGAAGTAGCCCAAAAAACACTTTGAAATTCGAAGTTTTTTTACTTCGAATCCTTCACTCGAAATTAGTGAATCGGCCCCTTAGTGTCTACATGATACTAAAAGTTAATTTAAATGTGAACTACCCTTTTAAAATCATCCTTTTTTAGATGTGTGTTGGGTTTTAGTGATGGGGCATTATAGCTTGAGTGATCAACCAATTAAAGGAACGTGCAGCCTTTAGCTGGTCATACGAACCTTCATTTTTGGACCATGTGTGGATCCTCCTGACATTTTTTATACCATAGTGATCGGTCGTTTGGACAGGTTAGAAGACTTCTGTTGGCGAACAACCTTTGCATGTATTGCCTGATGATATCAGCGGTTGACTGTCACTACTATTTGTCAGACATAACTTTGGTATGGGAAGAGAATGAAGAAATTATCTGTATTCAATTAAAATTCAAACTCAAATCATTGCTGCAATTAGAGAGTCATATTAAAAAAATCATAACATTCAAATACATTTGGACATGTTTTCCAATTTTGAATTTTTGAGATGGGAAAATGTAAATCTCAAAGCTTCCTTGCCTTAAACATAAAATATGAATCTAATTTATGAATTCTAATCTATGAATTCTAATGTAGCAACAAAAACAAAACGTGAAAAGATTCTATTCAAGTCAATGGGAGATGTAAATTCAAAATTCAAGCTATCATTCAAATTAAAAAAAAAACTAATGTTTAAAAGTACATGGAATGATGGTGATTTTAGTAGCACCAAGTTTCTTTTCATGAACTAACGTGATCAAGTTTCTCCAATTTGACAGTTTTGTAATTATGCTTGTGGATGAGAAAAAAACACAATTGTGGTTGAGAAAAAAAATGATTGTGCAAAAACATTTTGAAAAAAAAGTCATTCAAAAACGAATACATTGTCCGATCTATAACTTTGACATAGAAAAAAAAATCAAAACGGCAACAAAACTAAAGTATTTTAAAATAACTCAAACTGAAATCAAAGAGAAGAAAGTGGCTGTGAGGCCATCATAGAAACTGCAACGAGACCTGCAGTTAGATGTGAAAATAAAACGCAACCCGCTGACTGATTTGTCTGATAAGAAATTGGTGGTTTACTGGAGATCCAAAGACCACAGGAGATCAATCCAACTCATCTACTGAGTGACACATTTATCTTTAGAAGTCAACCTTCAGCTTTCCAAAGCTTGAACACTTGTCTGAAGATTTTGTTCCAATGCAGACTCTATGTGATGTTCTTAACCATTAATCCTGTTTCTTTAGCTGACTACTGTGTGATTACCCAGAGTCTTATTGTAAGGTCAATTAAAACACCCATTTCATTACGGATTATCTTGATCTACTGACCTGGTATTTTGACATTAAGCACACAGGTTAGAAATAGGTCAATTGTGTCATAGGGCCAGACCGGTATTCCTATTTAGTATATGATGCTTTTTAAATTTATATTATATGGACAGGACATATCGAGACAATCGCATCCTGTAAAATAACAATTTTATCATCATTGCACGGAAAAATAATGAGCCGTCCACAGAAAAAACATCTTGAAATCTTGGGAAGGAGGCCAAGTAGACATGTTTTCTTTAAAGAAGGTTAGTACCAGCAAATATTAATTCATTTTGTTTTATCTGGCCTAATCCCACTCACATATTTGTCACATTTTTGATAATTATTTCATTTTACAGCACAAACAAATAATAAATTGAATTGGCAGAACTTCAACATCAAATCCCATGTTTTCATTTATATATTTTAAATCTGTATTGCATTCCTTTACAAAGTAACAGGAAAGGATTAGTAAATAGTAAGATAATGGGTTCTCTTGTGGTGGCCTGGGTTCATTTCAAAGGCTTTTACCCCAGACAATTTCAGAGGTGTAAAGAGAATGGAGGATTATGGGGAAGGAGCTATGAGGGAGCAGATTATCTTGGTAGGAAAGATTGAGGAGAGATCACAAAGATTAATTTAAAGACATGAAGTGAAATGGGGAGAAGCTGGGACAACAGTGTGGAGATTGGGAAAGGAGCTATGAAGACATGGAGATAAGTGAAAGGAGCAGGACAAGCACACACACACAGAAATCAGCGAATAAGAAGGGGTACTGTATGGCGTTTGAAGAAAAATAAACTGTAAGGGGGTACAAAGAATGGTGAAGAGGAAGATTAGCTTTTATGATGGTAATGGGTTTCTTATGCAGAGAAAAGACAGAGACACACAAAATGCAGTAAAATAAGACTTTGCCTTTAATTCTTCAACAACAAAAACACATCAACAGGGTGTTTGTTTTCATATGGCAATATGGCATCAAAAAATATAACAGTTTCTCACACATGAGATTGAAGTCTTCCTGACTTCCCGAGGGTCCTTTCCAGACTCTGAGCCATCAAAATTTTAGTCCCCTTTTACTCACAGATAAGAGATAACGTCTCTCTATCAGCCAGGCAACACATGCTACTTCCAAGTCAGCTTCACTGCTGCACTTTCTCCAAAAGGTACAAGCACAGGTCCCTTGGAACTTGTGTTCTCTCTCAAGCTCAGGCTCTCTCTTTGCCTGTCTCTATTTTTCAGACACCCTCTGTGTCTCAGGCTCCATGGGCCACTTTGTCATCTCTCAGGATTCCTCTCACTCAATAGGAACAGTCAGAACATTCCAGTCTCAACCACCCATATCTTACACTCACAGACAAATACAACTCTTTGTTCTCAATAGGAGATATTTAATAGCATATCCCAAGATCTTCCAATGGCCAGATAGCATAAGGTTGTATCTGTTAAGAACAGACAGTATTCTTTCAATGTTACTTAATTCGCCATCTTTATTATTTTCTTGGATTTTTTCAACCTAACAAAACAAATCCCAAATGAGGATTAATTAAAGACAATGAGAGAATCCTCTTCAAAAGAATATCTTGGGTCTCGAGACGTCGGATATTCATTTGCATATTTCCTGCTAACATTTTTTGTTTCAACCAAATTGTATTCCACACAACATAAATTGACCTGACTGGCGAGGAGTCACAATTTGGTTATCTCTGAAGTGTTTTATACCTTCTGGGAATCCTGTTAAAGAGTTGGAGATAGAGAGAACATTCTTATTCCTCAAAGAACCTGTACTGATCACTTTTACTGTGATTTCGCTAGTTAGAGTTCTGGGATATTTATTAGTCATTATTAATTTGCTCACATTGAAGCACCTCTTGGTGTGTGTATATTGTATAAGGCAATACAATTTATGCAATATCCTTAGCTAAATTGTCACGGTCGGCACCCTAAATCCAGAACCAATGCTAAGCACCCTGTTCTCGGCTCTTGCTTCCGCCTTTAACAGCCGCCTTTCACCACAAGAGGAGCCCTCGGCTAATCGGATGCCGCCAGGTCTTATAAAGAGAGGTGCCAAGCGAAGGGTTCTGGATTAGCAAAGGGGCACAATGGTACAGCAAAGTCTGTTGAGCAGAAGGTCACAGTACAAGACGTAAACAGAAGGCATAGGTTGGGTCAGGGTAGGCAGAGTACAAGCGGAGTCAGGCAGGCAAGGGTCAAATCAGGAGATCAATCAGAAGGGATTCGGATACAGAAAAGACATTTACCAGGCAGGGTCAGGATTTCAGAAGTCAGGATTGTCACAAACAGGCAGGGGTCACAACAGATAATCAGAAATCAGAAGCTTAAACAGCACAGAGACACCAGGAACTCTTTGGGAAGAAACCTATAACGGCAGTGAGAAAATTTAAATTGTGCCTTTAAATACATTTAAATTTCGCGCCATTGCACGCTGACGTAATCATGCCAGAGTGCATGCCCCTTACATAAATTCTAAAAAGAAGAAAGATGGGAATGTTCAGCTTTCACTGTTTCAGCTTTTGTTGAACTTCAGGGTAGAGCAGTATCTAACAACTAAAGCCACTGCTCTACCTCCAGTTAAATTATAGAAGGAAACACTACAGGGATCTCTACAACCATCCTCCCAGCTAACTTTATAGGCTGCTATAAAGTGTTATTAGTTGTGGTCCAACTACAGTTACAGGGTTGCATGAAGAACCTTCAATGAACCACCTAAAATGACCAAATTAACAGGGGTAACAGCCTTTTCCAACAGTTTATTCATTGATTTCTTGCACTAATGACAATACAGCCTGCAGGTTAGGCTATTTGGCACTGAATATCTGACAGTATCTAATGGATGCACAGATGCCTAGTGTTAGATGGAGGATAGTTTTTTACCTCCATGTTTAGTTCCCTTTGTGTATAACAGCAGGAGGTGGGTACATATTACATAGAACAAAGAACCTGGACAGAAACGCAAAAGCATAAAACATTCCAGGGTCTGGCTGAACACCTTTTGCTGGATAAAATATCCCACCGGCATTCCAAACTTGAGTGACTGAATGATACCCAACTGGTAGCAAATGACCCCTTTTTTGGTTTAGGACAGGAGCTCTATTCATTTGAAGCTACCATGTGGTTGGCTTCCTAGTGACAAAGAGCCGTGCGAGGCTCGAAACGTTGCTATGCTGCCCTGCTGTGTGTAAATAAAGGCAATTTTTATTCAATCCTGGAGTGCTGCCCATCTCTTCTCTGATTCCTGTGGCTTCCTAGTGACGTCAGAGGGACCTGTATTTATTTATCCCAAAAAATCTCATATATAGAAAGTATATATCCTGTATGTAATATAATGGATATTAGAAGTCACTCAAAATTCTGTACCTTGCACTGAAACTTTGCATTTTGCTCCTCAGACACCTGTGTGACTTATAATACCAAGAGAAACTACAGCAATGGATGAAGCTTGGGCGAATTTGACCAGTTTCATTACGGTAAATATTCGCCGCTGGCGAAATGTCACTGGCATCTATTCAAGTCTATCGGCATCAAAAAAATGTTCGACATGCGACAATTTTTTTTTGATGCGCGTCATTTTTATTTTGACATACGACACCATACAAGTCAATGGACGTCATTTCCACGTCAAAACAAGGCGAAAAAATTTGCCCATCCCTTCAATAGTTATACAATCAATAAGACTGCACAACTGAGAAGAGAAACATTGTTAGGGGGTGTTGGTTTAGGCTTGCATAGACTTGTCTAATTCATACTTTTATTTCCTTATTCTACTTTTCACTTTTGTGTTCATAGCTCACACCTAGTCACCTATCAATAGTCTTGTGCTAGTGTAAGTAATGCTTGTCTGATCTGCTTCTGTATCCTGTGTTAGTCAGCATTTGCTGGGGAGAAACAGATGATTATTTATCTTTTAAGTCAAATGTTATTTAAAAAAAATACATTTAGACGGGCATTGATGTCTCTATCCACTTACGTAGCTATATATAAGTAGCTTAGCAACTTATTGATAAGGTTTTGCCCGTATCAAAGATATTGATTTGCTCATGCACTAAATGTGTTTTACGTGTCTTTATCAGGTGCGTTTTTCAGTCGATGGGGTTTACATTTCTACGGTTATTTTGCTTTCTGACTAAATATTCCCACTGGGACTGGAGGCCCTGATTTGCCCTCCAGCTTTCCTAATGCCATTGATTACCAATCCCAGATGAGATAAAAGACAACAAGATTAATGTTTGACTTTATCTTCAGTTTGTTGCTGGTCTTTATATAGTTGGCTTTGGGACACTTGTTCCCCGGCACTTAGGAAGATATATTGCTAGGACATGATAACACTTTTTTTTTAAAAACAGTGGGTTTTGGTGGTACAGATCTCAAGACCTTGGAGTCTTAGGAAGTGGGAGGATGTGCAACTGTATGAGCATAACCCCAACTTCTTAAACCTCCCATATGAGTCTTTGCATGACTAATACTCTTAAATGTAAGTTGTAGACCCTACCTTATACTTTTAAATGTAAGTTGTAGACCCTTCCACGTTCAAAGTTGATACTAATGAATTTACTAATGTCCTCTTCCAAACTGATTATAGCTGCACACGAGTATACAGAGAATAAAAACAGATTTTATATGTAATGCTATGGAAGGGTCTAAATACTCGAAAGGTTCTAATGTCATTTTAAGGAATTGGTTTTCCCCTGGGAACAGATCCATTTTTGCAGTTGAGTTTTGTTGATTTACCATTATGAAAGTGTTGCCAACTAAAACCTGCAGAGATTGTATAGAAGTCAATACAAATCAATAAATAAGTAATCTATTTTTAAAATATATTTGAAAATATTAGTATATATTTTAATATATTTTCTCGATTTTTCAGCTTTATTGAAAAGGGCAACCCATTCAACTTTTTCTTTAAATATGCAAACAACTGAAATTGGGGGGGGGGACATTTCAACCCAGGGCAGATTGACAGCCCATGAATTGAAAACAAAACAGTTTGCAGACAGCACACATTAGAGAACCAAATACATTCTTTTCACATAATGGCCTGTTGAACTGTATTGTACTTAAATTGTATGCACTCTGAACTATTCTAAAGTTCTCTATAAGAGGCAGCGCTTATGCTCGACCAAAGGAAACAAATGAGAGTTGCTGGTATGTCTCATATAAATAAGCAACCAACAGATGAATGATATGGTATGACACGGTTTCCTTGGACAAGTTAAGTGTTTTATTTTATGCCTGGTAGTTTTAATATCGAGCATCAAATGCATCATGTTGAATTTCCACACTCAAAAACAAAAATTACTATGAGATACAAGAAAGATTCTAATAATATCCACAATAATAGGACAATCAGGTTGGGTGGATATTGAGCCAGTTTGGACACACAACAAGACATCCATTAATCTGTTTTGGCACCCTCTACCATAAACACTCGTTTACAGATTTTTGACAGCAAATTGTTGGTGGATCTTTGGCCTCTTTATCTTATTAAATATAACTGTGATGCCCCCCCCCCCCCTTTCAGTCAAGGAGGTGAAACAGGCCATTGGGAGAAACCAAGGATAATCCATTGCCAAGATGGACTTTCTGCAGAAAACTATGATCTGGAATTCTTGAAACCTTGGGAGTTTCCCAAGTTAAATTCTAATAAAAACAGAGAAGGTACCAAGTAACTAGTATGAATAGAGAGGTCCATGTACACCAATCCCAGACCCTCACTCGGCGAGTGGAAAACTACCAGCAATACAATGGGGCCTCCAGGCACTCTAGGAAATCGATAGGTATGTAGCATAAAATCATCCAAATTGGAAATAAACAGCATTTTCTTTTACTATATAGTTGTGGCCCTGTGAATCTTCTATCTTCTAGATAAGCTGGAGGCCCCCATTGCTTGTGTTGCTGATGGTTCACCCAGCTTAACATAAACTTAAAAAACAATGATAAAACTTCCAACAAACATGGAATTATACTTTATTCCTCTCTTCCTTAGTCTCCTAAATTCATAATAAGGGCAGCATGGTTGCTGATTAGGTGGACCTTCTGCCTTGCAAAGGTGATGTCCTGAGTTCAATACCTTCCCGGCCAGAAGCTACTGGGAGTTAGTATGGTCTCTTTGTGTCTGCATGGGTCATGCTCCACAGCATACAAGCATGTTCATTGGCTCCTTGAAATGAAATTGCCCCTAGTGAATGTGAAATGGAACTTAGATCATAAATTCTTTGGGGCAGGGACTGAATGCTAAAAATGCTATATTAATGTGTTGCTGTTAAATAAATAACCAAGCAAGAAAATAGCTTTAGTCAGGTGATCCCACTGGTGGCCAATAAAAGGACAACCAAGTTTGGGAGTTTTATTTTGAAAGCAGCAAGTAAGTTGCAGGTAAAACTTAGTCTCTTTGTAAAATGTAAAATGAAGCAATAGAATTCTTAATGAATCAGATGAAAGTTGTAGTGTATAACTGGCCATACCAGGGATGACTTTGATATAGTTGGCCAGCTTAAAAAAAAAAAAAATATATATATATATATATATATATATATATATATATATATATGTATGTATGTATGTATGTATATATATATATATATATATATATATATATATATATATATATATATATGGATAAACAATCCCTGTTTTGTTTAAAGGGTAAGGCACTTTTAGTAGCTTATGGCACAACATGTTTCAATGTCCTTAATATATTGATAATGGGTTGAGTGCAGAGGACCTCTGGTATTTGTCTAAGAAAACATATGGAGCATGATATTCTCTCTCAACTCTGCTCCTTTGTTCACTGACGAGGTACCTTTTTAGGCTGTAGCAGAAATGCACACTGGGCCCCTCTGAAGATATTTTTTGACAGGGGTTTGTTATAACACTGCTGAAATTTACAGGTTGGACAAGTTCAGCCGACACAACGCACATTCATCAACACAACAAAGACAACACATTTACATACTCTCTTCTTCTCTGCCCCCAGATGTCAGAGAGTGACATGTGTGATTTCCCATACAGATTGGACAAACAATAATATTTTTCCCCCATAAAAAAAGTCCAGCATCCAGGTCCCACAAGAGCTGCAACCTGAGGGCACCCCACACAGTCATTGAGGACCTTGACATGCCGATGATCCAATCCCTGGCTTCTGTGCGTACCTGCATTTTTGTTTGCTTCTCCAATCTGGGGAAGTCAGGGGCGAGTGCCTTTAGTCTTAGATGAGAAGCATGTCTGGTTCAACGGGGTCCACCAGGTTTTTTTCTGGAGTCCCACTGACCCAGGAAAACAAACATTTTGGCTCAAGGGCAATTTTTAGTTGATAAAGTAAGTGCCCTTTAAATATTGATTAAATTTTACTGATTTTGAGTTTAGCTGCACTGGACTAATAATTGTCTGCTTAGTTATAAATGGCGAATAAATTTGCCATGCATGAATTCGAGGTGAATGTCTGCGTTTTGCCGGCGGTAACTGCCCTGATAATTCTCTTGCGTCAAATCTGTCTTGCATTAACATTATTCGGACGCCTATCGACTTTAAAGCTGGCATCAAAAGTGGCGAGGGCATCAAAATTGATTCGGGCCTCAAAATTCGCAATTTCACAATTCGCTAAACGGGACAAATTTGCGCATCACTAGTTAAAAGTCATTGTCTATATTAAAACAGCATAGGCTGCGCAGTCAGTTAACCCTATGGTCACTTGCACCCCGACTTCAAAGGACAAAAGCCTGGTATTAGAAGCCCAAAACTACTAATATTTCAGAAACTACTGCAAACTAAAAAAAATCATTGCCAAATTGCTCAGAGAAACTCAGTACATTTACCTTTTTTGAGTTTAAACAGCAAGTTTTCTCTGTGCTGAGATACATGCTATTTTTCCATTATACTAGAGTCTAGCATATGTAAGAAGTTAATATAATCTCATAAGCTCAATTTAAGCATCACAATTTACAGTGCTCACAAAATGATGGATTAAAGCCTTAACTGGCGTTAATGTTGTATAGTGGGGCGTTAAATATAAGACATCAAATGCAGGGAATCTACATCTGAGAGCGGAGCTTCCAGGCTGACAAAAAAATGACTTTTGATGAATACAGGATTCCAACATAAAGCTGAGCATTACATTTGCAGGAAGAACATTTTCCTCTGAATATTGCAAATACCTTAAAATAAGGCACGGTGCATATATTTCTGCTACTTTCCTATCATCAGAGGCGCTTAAATTTGCTTAAATGATTATGCAATGGCTAATTTACTAGGAATAAATCCCTTGGAACTGTCACTTGTACATTATATAAAGGAGACTGTTGGGTACATCAGGCTGATTTTACTGAATAAAATTTCCTAAAAATACATTAGTTGCTCATCAAGGTGATAACTTCCCATGTATTTGGGCTGTCAAGTAACAAATCTCTGTTTATTCGTTAAGCAAAAGAAATGCATTTCAGTGGCTGCCAGTCAGACCTCTCTCAACCCTTACTGAAAAGAGAACAGGTTTTTTCTTGGCTGAAATGAAAATCAATAAATGTTAAGATTATGCAACAGGTAGATTGGGGGTTGGTTACACTAAAATCACTAGTAATGTGCGAACCTGACCTGTTTGGCTTTGCTGAAAATTCTTAACAAATTCATCAAATGCATTGAATTCTATGGCTGACAATTTTATTTTGAAGTGCAACAATTTTTTTTGCTGCATTATAATTTTTTGATTAGCGACAATTTTTTTCACACATTGAAAACTATGGGTGTCTGTTTCACGGTGAAACATGTCGAAAAATTACAATCATCGCTATAAATCACTAATACTTCTGTTGGTATACCTCAAACCCTGGTAGATCATATTCAACTCCCAGCAACAGTGACGGGCCAACCAGGCTCCCTAGGCAACCTGGTCGGCAGATGCGCTGAATGTAGGCGCTCACACACCAGCGCGAGGAGGCACACACTCCACAGCAGGGCAGAGAGGGGACCAGACTAGGAGAAGAAGGCAGAGAAGGTATGTGTCTGGAGCCTACGTGTCTGGAGCCCCCCAGCTTTGCACCCTAGACACGTGTCTATTCTGCCTACCCCTAGTTCTGGCCCTTCCCAGAAACTCCCTGTTTCTCTCTTTTCACTCAGGTGGGTCCTTGCAGTACTATTGGAGGAAGGGATAACTGCACTGATTCCACACATGAAACTTCTGTGGAAGTCAGGGGCAATTTTTAGGTGATAAAGTAAGTGCCCTTTAAATATTGATTAAATTTTGCTGATTTTGAGTTAAGCTGCAAGAACCATGTACTGTCTGGATCCTACATTCAGAATAAATTGGCCATGCTCACCAAATGGCACCCCATTGGCCTAGCAGTATGCGCTATGATTGGCAGCATTACAACTCAAGGCCAGATTGGTCCCTATAATAGCCTGGCTGGCCTATCATTTGATTGGACCATCTGGAAGCTGCCTTTGTGGTTGGCAGAAGGAATCAAACCCTTTTCTGCATTCATGACAGGAGCCGTTCCCTTTGTGGCTTACAAAATTTGCTACCTAGAATTCCAAGCGGTTAGTCTTTTTACATACAAGGAAGACCACAGAGACTGCCCAGCTGTAACACATCACAGCTGCACCCACATGTTCCAGTGACCAGCAATAGCAGTGCCCAACCCTGGCATCATTCACAGGCAGAACCGCTAAGTGCCGGCTGGCTACCACCTACACTCTGAGTAAAACCTGTGATGTTGAAGTTGCCATGCTACAGTAACGAGCTGCATTTCCTAAAGAAGTAGGGGCAAATTCACTAAGCGCCGAAGCGCCTAACGCTAGCGTCAATTCGCTATCGTTGGTCATTTTCGTTGCTTCGCAAATCACTAACGAACGCTGGCGTAAATTCGCTAGTGTTACTTCGCACCCTTACGCCTGGCGAATTTTCGCAACGGACGTAACTACGCAAATTCACTAACGCGCGCATTGTACTGAACGCTACCTTTTACGCTAGACTTCCTTCGCCACCTCAGACCAGGCGAAGCGCAATAGAGTAGATAGGGATTGGTTCAAAAAAAGTTGGCATTTTTTCTATATTATGGGTGATCAGCTGAAAAAGATCGAAACATTTTTTGGGGCTCCCCTCCTTCCCCCCTACATTTCCTAACTCATGGCAACTTAACTATACAGTGGGCACATGTGTAGGGCAAAAAAAATATTTTAATTTGATGTTTTGAAGGTTTCCCAGGCTTGTGTAATGATGCTACATATACCTCCATTGAAATTTGAATTTGGTGCCGTATGGAAATTAACCATCGCTAGCGTAACTTCGCTTCGCTTAGCGAATCAACACTAGCGCAACTTCGCAACCTTACGCTACCCCTGAGCGCAACTTCGGATTTTAGTGAATTTGTGGAGCGCTGGCGAAACTACGCCTGGCGAAGTGTGGCGAAGTGCGGCGAAGTTACGCCTGGCGCAACTATGAATCTTAGTGAATTTGCCCCGTAGTGTTGCGTAAGTCCTGTCTATGCCCACGTCCTCTCACGGCAAGGTGTCGTGACATACACCATAAAAATCATGACAGAATCCCATGTGTCTTCTCCTGTGCCATTGTTGTTTCTGCTCATTTTGTCCATAATTCTCTAAAACCACTCCTAAATGGGAAAATTTACTGAAGTTGAAAATCTGATAAAAAATTCTCCACAATTTACTAAAACTTGTGTTTTCAAATTAACGCCACATTGCCAAACTTTGCGTCAAAGATTATGGAGAACGTGAATATTATAAATAAGTATAATAAGTAACCATTATAAATATACAACACTCTCTTACGCATCTCATTGTTACACCTCTCAGAATCTTTATAATAATCTCCTGCCAGTAGCCCCATCAGGCGCATTTATTAAATTGACCAGATATACATGAGTATGCAAGGAAAACCTTATGGGGGTTATTTATTAAAGTCCTAATGCAAACAACTTGAAAAAATTTGTTTTTTTAAACTATAAATTATAGAACTATAGAATTTTTATTGGAAAAAAAAGAACTCAAATTAACCTTGAGGGTGGAAAAAGTCCAAGGGGTATTTTTATCAAAGATTGAAGTTAAAGATCACCATGGTCCTCTAGAGTGAAATTCCGCCACTCTCCATTCATTTCTATGGGATTTTTAGAAGAGTATTTATCAATGGGTGAAATTGAAAGTTTATCCTTTGATAAATACACCTTTCAAAATCCAATGGAAATGAATGGAGAGTGGCGGAATTTTACTCTAGAGGACCATGGTGATCTCTAACTTCAATCTTTGATAAATATACCCCTCAAATCCGGCATCTGAGACCTGCAGATGTTGTATATAGGAGAGAGGTCCCTATCCTATACGGAACTTGCTGTGGTCTGCGCTGGAATTAGCCTGAAAATCCGGCTATTTCTGGCTTTTCGGGACAAAAATCCTAAAAATCATGACTTTTCGGGAAAATTTCCAAAAGAATCAAGTGATTCAGGGAAAAATTGTATGATTCTGATTTTCACTTGCTTTTGTTGTATTTGTCCCTGATCCAAAAAAAATCTTTGATTTTTTAATAATAAATAAGGTCCAATCATGGATTCTAGTTTGGTCCGACTTTTTTCCCCTGCCCTGTGGGGAAAGAGGACAGAGGAGGATTTACTCTTGGGTGGGGCCCCGTGGGGATAGCTACAGGGCGGGGGAAAAAAGTCGGACCAAACTAGAATCCATGATTGGACCTTATTTATTATTAAAAAATCAAAGATTTTTTTCGGATCAGGGACAAATACAACAAAAGCAAGTGAAAATCAGAATCATACAATTCATCAGTGCATAAAGCGTATACCTTTATGCACTGATGCACAAAATCTCAGATGCAATAAAGAATGGGGGGACCATGACTTCCGCATTCACCTAGCTAAAGTTATTTGAGTTGTTGTACACACTGTGAATTAGTAGCAGTGGGACAACACACTAACTTATAGTAGTTTATACCACATAGCTCTCCTCCCTTATTTAAATAACATTCCTTTTTGATTTACAATTTCTGTAGACACTCCATTTTATTTGAGTTATTAAAAGTCACATTTGAACTAACTATGGGTATTTTTGTCGGCCGATGCAACTTTTTGGGTCATTCTTTTCTTTCCTTTTTTGAAATTATGGACTGCCATAGTCTCCATTATAATCAAATAATCCACATTTTTAAAAATGATTTCCCTTTTCTCTGTGACAATAAAACAGTAGCTTGTACTTGATACAAACTAAGATATACTGTAATTAATCCTAATTGGAAGCAAAACCAGCCTATTGTGTTTATTTAATGTTTATATGATTTTTCTTGTAGATTTAGGGGCCAATTCCCTAATAGAAATACTCTGCTATATCCGGACCTTGACAAATAAGCCCCTAACCCCCTTTTTAACACAAACTAAGGGGCTGATTCACAAAGGGTCGAATATCGAGGGTTAATTAACCCTCGATATTCGACTGGGAATTAAAATCCTTCGACTTCGAATATCGAAGTCGAAGGATTTTAGCGCAAATAGTGCGATCGAACGATCGAAGGATTATTCCTTCGATCAAACGATAAAATCATTCGAATCGAAGGATTTTAATCCAACGATTGAAGGAATATCCTTCGATCAAAAAAAGTTAGCCAAGCCTATGGGGACCTTCCCCATAGGCTAACATTGACTTCAGTAGCTTTTAGATGGCGAACTAGGGGGTCGAAGTTTTTTTTAAAGAGACAGTACTTTGACTATCGAATGGTCGAATAGTCGAACGATTTTTAGTTTGAATCCTTCGATTCGAAGTCGTAGTCGAAGGTCAAAGTAGCCCATTCGATGGTCAAATAGCCCAAAAACAACTTCGAAATTCGAAGTTTTTTACCTTCGAATCCTTCACTCAAAGTTAGTGAATCGGCCCCTTAAGGTATGAAGATCCAAATTATGGAAAGATCTGTTATCTGCTGAAAACCCCAGGTCCTGAGCATTCTGGATAATAGGTCCCATGCCTGTATTAAGTTGCGTCTCAGTTTGAACTATATCACAGTGATATAAATGTTGCAAGAAATAAAAAGACTTCCACCCTAAATAACGTGCAATACAAGCGTATCTGATATAAAAACGCGTTTGCCTTCGTGAACCATGAACCGTGAAGGTTCTGACTGGACTGTCTGTTGTGTGCGTAGAATTAATTTGCCCTCAAGTCAATTAGCTTGCCTGTCTGCATTTAGTCTGTTTATAAAGCAGAAAGAGGCAGCCAAATTACTTGCATATTTTCTGAGAAATCTAGCAATTGTGAAAATGGCAATGCATATCAGTTTCTCTACGAGAAAAAGGAAATCATATTGAATGCAAGTTCTTTTGTGCTGTTACCAGAAATGGTAAAAAATAGAAGAAAGTTAGAAAGTCCACATAATTCATGTTTACTTTAGGGTTTCTGTCTTTCAGGAGAAAATACCATTTACTTTTTACTCCTTTTAGGCCCTATTGGTTTCACTAATCTTTTGGCCAGTTCGGCGCTATCTCAAATAATATAGTGAACGCAGCTCTGGCTCAGTTGAGTTTCCTGAAGGGAATTGAGATAAAGAGATCATCATTAATTCAGAACCTACGGCGAAGGGTGAACCTTACTCTTCCATCTTCATGAACATTCCCTCATCTCAAGGTATGTACTTATTGTATGTATATGGCTCCCTGGGCACTGATATTGCTCCTCTCGCTTTCTGTAGACTGGAGGTGCAGCTTTCTGTCACATTGGAGAATCTATTCAGATATGAATATAAAGAAAGTGTGACGTTTTTGTTCTGTGATGGAAACTGGAGGAGATTGGTCCAGGAAAGATTTTTCTGCAATGCTCATTTGGGTTGGTGGTGGGGGAGGGAAGGCCATATGGACAAACCAAGACTTTGCAAACAGGCCTTTGATTTGGTGTGTTCCATGGAAAGTTGCCAATGAACAGAGGACTCTGCAGGCTGGAGGGTGTATGGGTGGGTTTGTGGGAATTTTGGTTCATTTTTGTTTTGTTGTATGATTTGTGAACTGTTGATTATTTAATGTAAACTGATCTTGTAAATAAAAAAATTCCTATTGGTTTCACTAGGCTGACAAACCCTTGGACAGGTGACAACATTAGTCCATTTTTGAACATAGAAGTCCACATTTACAAACTTCAGAGTGATGGAAGGTGTAGTTCTTGAGAAGCTGGAGTGAAGTAGGTTGTAATTCCCAGTTATGCAAAAAAAAGATTTCCCCAGTCAAGAATGCCATAACAAATACAGGACATGCCCTACCAACATTTTAATTCTATTTGACTAAATAAAAACTGCGGGGCCGATTCACAAAGGGTCGAATATCAAAGGTTAATTAATGCTCGATATTCGACTAGGAATTAAAATCCTTCGACTTCGAATATCGAAGTCGAAGGATTTTAGCGCAAATAGTGCGATCGAACGATCGAAGGATTATTCCTTCGATCGAACGATAAAATCCTTCGAATCGAACGATTCGAAGGATTTTAATCCAACGATCAAAGGAATATCCTTTGATCATAAAAAGTTAGCCAAGCCTATGGGGACCTTCCCCATAGGCTAACATTGACTTCGGTAGCTTTTAGATGGCGAACTAGGGGGTCGAAGTTTTTTTTAAAGAGACAGTACTTTGACTATTGAATGGTCGAATATTCGAACGATTTTTAGTTCGAATCCTTCGATTCAAAGTCGTAGTCGAAGGTCGAAGTAGCCCATTCGATGGTCAAAGTAGCCCAAAAAAAACTTCGAAATTCGACGTTTTTTACCTTCGAATCCTTCACTCGAAGTTAGTGAATCAGCCCCTAGTTGTTGCTTAGTTGTTATGAGTTAAGGACCTGAGCATACTTCTGGCTACATCAGTTGATTGGTTGCTATGAGTTAAAGGACTTATAGCTACACTTGTAGAAATACGTCAAATAAACTGGACTTGCTGTGTTTTTCTTGAAGATGTTTCACCAGTCATCTGACTGACTGGTGAAACATCTTCAAGAAAAACTCAGCAACCCCTTCCTCAGGTGCAATGTTTTCGTCAGGCATGAATTTGTGGAAATTCCACATTTCGCCATCCCAAAAAATTTCACTGCAGCAAAAAAGTCACCATGGACAAAAAAATATTCTTGTTGCCATAAGAAAAACAGCCATTGACTTTACTGCATTTGGGTGAGAAAAATTAGTTGTGTATGTAAAAGAAATTGATGCCTATTGACTTGCATTTCGCAGATTTTTCACCATTTCGTCCATTTTTGGGCGAAGCAAAAGGGGACATATTCGCTCATCACTAATGGGGGATAGTTCTATCACAATGGTCACGGATTGTTTATATCTCTGTATTTTACAGATTTCATTTGCTCTAAAAAGGAAACGCTAGAGAGAAAAACAAACCAGAAATAAAATACATAACTATGAAAAGCTGGAACTTGGGTAGGCAGACAAGGTATATGCATCAGGTACAACTGGCGATGTTTGAGTGAATGGGTGGGGATGGCAGACAGGGTTCTGGACATAATAGTATTACCAGACCCCTATGATTTTGCATGCACAGCTGGTTATCTGCAACCACCCCTCTTGTGCCCCCTAGTTCCTCTGGAGGTCTGTCTCACCGATAGTTATACCAAAATTTAGACCCAGGAACTTCACCCAGAAATAATGTCACCCTCCTCTCCTGCTGTTTGGGTTGATCCGATTGTGTTGGAAGTTTGGGAAAAAGCATTTATTCTTCATCCTTGTCTGCTCATGTTACTCTTCAATAGACTTCTACTCTCCTGAATTAAATTTAACCTACAAAACAAAGCAACATTTTGGAAGCTGGAGAAGCAATTAAACGAAAACAATATTTAAGTAAAAGACTAAAACAAAAACATAATTCATCAATGTTATTTTTTCCTTATGAAATAATACTCTTTGAATGAAGTTCTACTTGGGATCTACAAATTACATACTTTACATTTTGCATGATAGTTCTGTATACAAAAAGCTTTTTAATAGAGCAAATAGAAAAGACGTATTAGACTGGCGCTAATGGAACTCCCTACGAGAGTCTCCCAAGTACAAAAAGTATATATATATACAGTATATAGATCTATTATTTATTCTTATGAAACCCATATTGGAACAGTTTGTTCCTGTGCTTCTGCTATTTCATTTCCTATTCTGAAGAGTAACTCAGATTAACTTTTCATATGGTTTGCTGGCAGAAAGAAGGTCTTAACTATTTCATGTACAAAAAAGGACGGTCGTGGGTGCACTCCTAAGGCCATATAAATCGAGTCCACAGATTGAAACCAAGGTTTTATATTTTGATCACAGGTAAACAAGTTAGGGACCGCCGTATGGGGTTTACCTTGACGTGGTATGACGGCTTACCAATTTTATGATCATAACTTTGTAACAAAAAACCCTGTTTTTCTTTTTTTTAGCACTATAAAGTACCTATCCACTTTAGCCTTTGTGTCTTCTTTTTGGCATGAGCTTACCAGGCTCCTAGCTGTCAGAACAAATGACTGCTTGGCTAGGTGTCAGGAGTGCTTTGTTGCGGAGTGCTCCGCTTCATATCCAAGATGGCGTTATTGCACTGAAAACATTTTTAATGAAAGTATAATTATTAATTTACTGATTCTTGGACTTTTGACCTTCTGCCTTGTACCTGACCACGACAGTTTGCTGCCTGCCATTGAACCTTCTGCCTGAGTCTTGACCACAATCCTTTCCTAACACTATCGCTACCATGAATTGGACTTTATACCTAGTGCTTCCTCCTCGGTACGGACTTCTCCACTAATTGGGCCGTGAGGCCCTGACACTAGGTGACCTGCCTCCAATTTCTAGAACTAAGTTTTACACCAACTAAGGTCAAGTTCCATCTTAGAACTCTTTCAATTTCATTCTTATTGAGGTCTCTAACCTTAGGTTTTCACTGCCACACACCTTCTGTTCATTGAATGGAACCAAACAGGCCTAACTGGACCCCACTCCTCCTTAATTATTTTAGCGAGCTTCATCAGCCATACCAGGGTGCACAGAACCCCCCAGAGGCAACTCTGTCTGAATGAGGAACCACCTCCTTCTATCCATACTTAACTGATGCTGCCCACGAGACTAGTCTTTCCCTTTCCCACTGAGACTTTCAGGAATAAAACACCCAGTGCAGCTGGTACAATATACAAAAAAATGGGGGGTTCCACCTGGACCTGACATTTCAGCCAATATATGATTGATAAATTGGCCCAGATTCAGTGAGAAAAAGGTGAAATAATGTGAAAACTCATGAACAGAATTTAATTTGAATCTAGCCCATTATATCCTAGTTCCAGGGTACAGCCAAGGCCAAACACAACTCTTTATTATGGAAGCTCTTACACATGGGCATTATTAACACATTAACCATGTGATCAATTTTTAACATTACAGTCCATGGTAGCACAAGAGATAATTGATATGTCTTCCCTATATCTAACCCACGGAATAGAATACACAAAAAAATTGGATGAAAATTCCATTTGACAGGACTGGGATATTGTGGCATCTGCTAAATATCAGCTACTATGACCTTCTGACATTTTGATATACTAGTGGTGAGAATAATCAAAATATGCTCCATCCTAACTTAGCGTGGCAATTATGTGCAATCACTCTGCAGCAATATTTCTCTATGATTTCTACTTTTTTTAAAACAAGAAAGTGATTTTAGCCAAATGAAAGAAAGTATGATGAATACTTGAATGGGTTTATGCAAAGGCTATGGCACTTGTTAATTACAAGCCGGTGCAAATTAGCAACACACTTTTACTATAATTGCCGGCAATGATTTTACGAAGTTCCCTGGTTACTTTCTTTAATCTAGAAGCTCTTTTGAACTTTCAGGTGGTGTTTAACTCATTGCATCCACTAGAACAGAAGTATAGGGATGTAGCGAACTGTTCTGCTGCGAACTAGTTCGTGCGAACTTCGACCGTTCGCGTCCGCCGAATGTTCGCGAACGTTTGGGAACGTTCGCATTTTGAGTTCGCGTTCGATTCGAATACAAATCGTTCGACCATTCGAATTCCTTCGACCGCTAAAAATCAAACGATTTCCATTCGTTCGAACGATTGTAAGCATTCGATCGAATGAAAAGCATTCAATCGAATGGCTTCGATCGTTCGATTCGAATGAAAATCCTTCGATCGAATGATTAAAAATCCTTCGATCGTTCGAATCGAACGATTTTAGCGGGTGTTCGAAGTTCGCGAACACCAAATCGGCAGTTCGCTACATCCCTACAGAAGTACATGTTTTATGGGGGGCGCTACACAAATAGAAGAGAAGAAATCAATGGCAACTTTTCTTTACTGTTCATATTGATCTGTTCACATTGTGGGAAAGGGAAAGTCATTGTTCCCATCAAGGGGTCTCGGGGGCTGTAAAACAACAACCACTCTGTATAAAAATGTACAAAGCCACAGTTTGAAAAATATATGGTGGTGGGAAGTAACCCTCAAAGGGACATTGTCATTGGAATTGTTATTTCTGTAGTTTATTTATAAAAGAAGAAAATCATGTATAATATATAACCAAGAGCAACGGCCTTTAACGAATGGGGAGTTGGCTTTACGTGATCATTCAAGCATTGCTTTTGGGTTTGAGATGGATTTATTTAGGCTGGAAATGCATTTTTAAATTAGGGTGTCTGGCCTGGCACGGATTATATATGTGTAAGAGATCATTCTATACATTTGTGCTACTGAACCATTGTCTCCTGTAACCTGAGTGCTCATGACTATTGTGTCTGAATCCCTACCCTGTTATTTATATCTATCATTATTCACTTAAGCCACCCAGCTCCTCAGCATTCACCCACCTCCACATGCCTACTTTTAACTTTTATTATTTCTCATATACATTTCCATATATATATATCCTAATCTATCATTATATTTAATTAAGGTCTAATACTTATAGGTAGTTAGGAAGTTTGGGATCTAATAAATAATGAACATCATAGGTTATTGTTTCCTTTATTGTGAGGAAGATTACTGCCCGGTCTTCCTTACTTAGGTTGCAAATAGTCAGAGGTCTTTGTTTTTAGACTGCCTGATATATTTAAAATACAGAGTGTATATGGTAAAAATATCAATTAACGTAAAATGTCAATGCTTCAGGATAATTATAAGGTAATGAATATATTAAGCTTCCCTTTCTGCCTCTTTGTTTGATGAGAATAGGTGCAGGCTTGTTTTGTTGTTGCTAATAGCAGCCTTTAAAGGGGAACTAAAGTCTAAAATAGAATAATGGTAGAAATGCTGTATTTTGTATACTGAAAATAAACATGAACATACTGCAACAGAAGCCCAATTAAACAAATGATTTATGCTTTCAAATTTGGCCGCAGGGGGCTGTCATCTTGTAACTTTATTAAACATCTTTGCAAGTCCAAGACTGTGCACATGCTCAGTGTGCTCTGGGCTGCTTAGGGATCATCATAAATTATCAAAACAGCACAAGTCAAATAATATCTGCCAGAAGCCGATACAGCAAGACTGATTAATAATGAGAATTTTCAGACTGCACTGGTTCCTGTGGATACAAATCTCTTCACAATCACCGACTGCTTTATAGGGAAACAAACAAAGCTGCTCAAGGTCAGGGAGGTAAGGTGGGGGAGCTCCCCCCCTGCTGTTTGAAAGTATGACCGTTTTCCCTGCAGAGCAGTTAGGGAACGTCTGAAGTTTCCTAACTGCAGCTGTCAGAGGAAGTAAAACGAAGGGGGATTTTCACTGCATACAGTCAGGTTTCTTGTTTTTAATTAAAGTATATTGGATATAGGTTTCTTTTTCATTAAAGAAAGAAAAATGGGATTTATTTATTTGCCTTTACATCCCCAAAAACTGCATGTACCACTAGTGGCTGGTGGTTTTCAATAAATTCATACCCTAAGTGATTTCAGTGTGAAACCAAGGCCTCCTGCCAGGCCCCATCTATTCTGGATAATGGGCCCCATACCTGTACTTTCAAAATGTATATAAACAGCTGGAAATGCATTACCCTATATATTTTCTGCTCTTGTCATATACAAAAACAAAGTTTTATCCAGTGTCGGACTGGAGTGCATGGGGCCCACCAGGAAACCTCATCTGAAGGGCCCACCCCACGGGTACAAAATAATGAAACTTTATGACCAGACAAAATGACCTAAACACCAATATTATAACTAAATGCACTTGTTGGTTCAGGAATGAAATTTTATATTGTAGAGTGAATTATTTGCAGTGTCATTTAGAAATAAAAACTAAACCATAAAAATCATGACAGAATCACATTAAAATGCACTTTTAGTATGACCCAGACAGTGATATTCTAAGACAACTTGCAACTGGTCTTCGTTTTTTTATTATTTGTATTTTTTAAATTACTAAGCATTTTGTTCAAATCTCTAGTTTGGAATTTCAACACTGCTCTGGTTGCTAGGGTCTAAATTCCTTTAGCAACCAGGCATTGATGTGAGTCAGAAGGCAAATCATTACTATACAAAATAAAAAATGAAGACCAATTGAAGTTGCTAAGACTTTGTCCATTCTATAACATAATAAAAGTTAGCTTAAAGGTGTACTACCCCCTTGCAAATTTTTGTCTGTTCATCAGTAAAAGTGACACAAAGAACATTTATAGAGTTTTTTTAATATTTTTTAAAATTTTTGTTTAGTTTAGACCAGTACCTGTGCCACCTTCTGTGGTGGTGCTGCTGCAAGGGGTTAACAATTGGAGGCTTTGGAATCAGCACAGTAGCCTCAAGGTTGGGTAGGTAGAATGTACTATGAGCGTGCTGGGACAGATTTCTGCCTGCCTCCTGCCTGGCTGTAACGTATAATTTACATCACGTGCAGGCGCAGCCAATCACCAGCAGGAATGGATAGCAGCCAATGCTCACCGCTCACGTGATAGCAGCTTCGACTCAACCAACAGCTAACTATATGTGGCGGAAGAGAAGTGACTGATGCAGGGAGGCGTTGGGCCCACTGCCATTTACATATGTCATTTACTGATTTTAGTGAGGCCCACACCGCCGCTGCGCTGCATATGTGTTCAAGTTCACCGGAACGCACGCACACGGTATTTTATTAAGCTACACAAGTCACGTATTAACTAAAGCAAGGGCCTAGGGGCCCACCAAGGCTGGGGCCCACCGGGTTTTTTCCCGGAACCCCGGCAGGCCAGTCTGACCCTGGGTTTATCAACACATACTAAATGGATACTTAAGTCCATTTGCAACATTAGTTTTTCTTAGTAATAACGTGAACTGTGCCACAAGATAATTTTGAAAGCTATATTTTGACGCCCCCGTCAAACCTTCTGGAAATTATAGTTAGCTCGAACATGATGGTTTATATGGACATGTTATATAATTATCTCTTGGTTTCTTCTGCAAATGTATCAGTACAGAAGGCAATTACTTAATTGCCCATTGCTCATTGAAGAGGCAACACTATCTATTCTATGTGAGTTATATGCTCTTCTCTGATGAGTAAGTAGACTTGTGATTTATGCTGCCTAACTCTATTTGAAAAAAATCATTTAAAAGTAATTAAATTAAGGACATGTTCTTCTGCAGGATGTAGGTGATAAAAGGCAGGTACATTAAATGGATAGTGTTGACCAGGTCAGGCACAAGGACACAAAGTACTCTTTCTTATCTGAACCTCTTTCTGCAACCATAAATTTAATTGAAGTTCTAGGTTTTGGCTAACTAAAGGAAGGCTTTGGCCCATTTCAAAAGCCAATTTAAACTTGTTTTCCAGAAACAAAAGTTGTAAGGCAGTTGCAGCTAGTTACTAGTGATGATTGAGATTCTAATGCTTGAAAAAATTTGTCGCTCTTCAAAAAAAATGTGGAGAAGGGAAAGAGGTCAGATTCGCCCATCACTACTACACTTAATGATATTACAGTTCTGGGAATATTGTTTATTCCATTGGAAATACTCATAATTTACCACTCATCTAACTCCATACACAGCCCATTTTTTGTAGTTCTCTTGGTTTCCACTGATTGGTTACCAGACAGTAACCAATCAGTGACTTGAGGGGAGCACATGGGCCATAACTGTTGCTTTTGAATCTGAGCTGAATACTAGTGATGATTGAGATTCTAATGCTTGAAAAAATTTGTCACTCTTCAAAAAAAATGTGGAGAAGGGAAAGAGGTCAGATTTGCCCATCACTACTACACTTAATGATATTACAGTTCTGGGAATATTGTTTATTCCATTGGAAATACTCATAATTTACCACTCATCTAACTCCATACACAGCCCATTTTTTGTAGTTCTCTTGGTTTCCGCTGATTGTTTACCAGGCAGTAACCAATCAGTGACTTGAGGGGGGCACATGGGCCATAACTGTTGCTTTTGAATCTGAGCTGAATACTGAGGATCAATTGCAAAATCACTGAACAATTATGTCCCATGTGGCCCCCCTTATAGTCACCGTCCAACTCAGAGTTATAGATCGGAAAAGAAGGACCTGTATTTTGGCTATTCTGTGACACCCAGTCACTCCAGCCTTTATACATTACATTTTTGGCTAACTAACTACATTAGAAACATTTTTAATTTTGCACAGCCTGTCTATTTACCCAGTTTGTATTTTTATACTGAACTGTTCCGTTAAGAAACCTAATTCACAGATTCCATCATGGATGAAAGGCAAACTATCATCAAACACTATAATCACACATAATAATCCTATTTCATGTTTAGGCATAAGGCGTTCAGTTTAGCTGTAGGGGGTTATGTTGTTTAACATTGCCGCTCTGTACCTCCAGAGTATTTTCTGAAGGAGACATAATCTGCTTGGAATTTTATATTCTATTGGGCTGCTCATAAAAGTTGGAACTGTAGAAAGAAAAGATGATGAGGAAGGTTTTGAGCTTGTGTTTATCCAGCTTTATCAGAGTCTTTTGGAGAATCACAGGGAAAAGCTGATCAAGTCATGACTTGTCTTGACTAATACTAGCCGATATCTGTCTTATAAGATACCCAATATCTCAGAAAATATAAATGAATGTTTCAGAATCATAAGAAGTAATAACTCCCCAATGTAGGTTATTTTAAACAACATCTACAGGCACAAATATTGATCCATCAAATGACCCTTCTCCACAGACTGTCTCACAAGATGTTGTATTAAAGGGTTCTTTGTTTTTTTTTTACACTTAAAAGAAAACGATGTCTTCCCAACACCCCTGAAATGTTACAGGCCTGGAATTTGTTGCCATCTGCCTGTGTTCCTTGCATAAAAGCTTCTCCTCTGAAGCAGCTCATGACTGCAGCCCTCGTTCCCATTTACTTGTTAAAGCCATGGTCAGCGATATTTACATTCCCAGAACAATAAATGAGTGGATAAATGGATTCTTTCTTTCAGACATCTATCACGTTACAGGCACTTGCAGAAGTTTTTTCAGGTCATCACAAAGTGAGGGGAAGAAATTTTGGACATTCTGTCACTGGGTTTTTGAGCTTTATAAACAAACAAAGCTCCCCATCTGCAATTTCCATCAATTTGCCTTCAAAGACTTCATCAGCTGTAGAGCAATTTCATTGACAGGTATACGATTGATTACAGATAACTATACACAAGGGTTTATTGACGTGTTGTCCATTATCCTTTCAGTTCGAGCAGCGATACGTCAAGAACAGGTCAGGGTTATTATTTAAACACAATCTAAATACAGTATACTTATTATTCTTAATCAATAAATCCGATATTAGCTGATTATTAGTTTGGCAGCCAAAATGGTTGGTAATGTTTTTTGCATTGGTATCGCTCCAGTAGGAACAGCACCGAAGAAGCATGGGTGAATTGATCATGTACATATTATTTTTTTCCTTTGACTAATGCAGATTTTTTTAGTATACAGATATGGGATCTATTATCTGGTATTATTAATGTTGAGGCACACACATGCACATAATGAGCAAGTGTGCAACTCACTCATTATACACATGCATGTGATGTCAGCTTGTGAGTAGTGATGGGCGAATTAATTCGCCAGGCACAAATTTGCGGTAAATTCCCGCAATTCTCCACCGGCTAATAAATTCACAAAACCGCCATGAAAATTCGCTGGCGTAAAAAAATGGACAAGAAGCGAATTTTTCACCGTTTCGCTAATTTTGCTCGAAATTCGTGAATTTTTCGCCGAACCGAAACACCCCAAATTTGCCCATCAATACTTGTGAGACTCTCTCATTATGCGCATTCGTCTTATGCAAGATGGCAGCCCGCACACTATTGCATCCCCCAACCAGAGTGCAGGCTGGCTGTGTTTCAACCTACATTTCACTGGGTAATGGGTGCCCTTTAAGAGTCACTGCCATAAAGTCTATGTTCTGTAAGTGGTTAAAAAAAGAGAAAGACCTGATACAGTACCAGGGTCTTCAGATGATATAGTATCACAGAACTCTGATGTTACTGCATTCCAGAAATCAATGTTCCACCCAATCAAGAGTCATATTCCAGTTGCCCTATTGTCATATTTGTTTTTACTTTACTTTACAGGGTTGAGGGCTTGATGGCTACTTGTACAGATGAGCCCATAACCCTTGAGGCACATTATTCCTCTGATGGAAACAAAACTGAGGAAACTGCAGCATCGGAAACAACTCAGAGAAAAATGTAACAGCCAGCTGTGCCTTCTATTTATTATCCCACTTAAATGTGTTGAGGTCAGAAAGACTATTGATAGGTCAAAAGGACATTTAGAAAACCAATCATACTGTAAGCATCGGGAAAAAAATAATGTTTTAGAAAAATCACTGGGTAAATTATAATGCCACTTATGTAATTTAAAAAAAGAATGACTTTTATTAAAGATGTTCATGAACAGCAACTGTGGGAACATCAGAACCCCAAGTCCCCATGGGTCCCATACATGCCCATTAAGCAGCATTAAATATAGATCTGGAAGTGGCCTTTTATTGGATTTTCAAACTTTCCCCTACAGAGGTCTAGAGCTGCCAAGTCATCAGCTAAATACAGTATACATCCACATTATGTGAGGGTATGTCAACAAGCCTATGCTCAAGAATTTGCTGGATTTGGATCTACAACTGTTGCCAAAGTAAATTCCTACTGTTCCTCTGGAGTAAATGTTTCCAGCTCATCAACACAGTTGAAGCAAAAGAAGACAATACTCTATTCAATGGAGGGAATTAGTGGCCTCAACCAAATTACCGTAGCGAAAAAGCCAATCTATGATTCTTTAGCCAGTAGTGATGGGCGAATTTGGCACGTTTCGCTTCACGGCAAATCGGCAAAAAATTAGCGAATTGTCGCCAGCGTCTCGTTTTTGATGCCAGCATCCGTTTTTGACACCGGCGTCTGTTTTCTTTGACGCCTGCATCTGTTTTTTCCACATCGGTTTCGCAGATTTATTCACCGACGTGGGAATTAGCCATAAATTTGCGCCTGCCGAATAAATTCGCCCATCACTAGCCATCAGTGAGATGTCAGTATTTGTGGTTTTCTACAGAAGGAGGCTAGACAGCCCTAACATGAATCCAGAGAATTAAGTGTCATCAGAGATACAATATTAGCTAGAGAAAATCTAATCTTTGAGAACTTCTCTAATACTGACTTAATCTCAAGTGGCTGTGAAGAAAGGAGATGCAGTTCCTTGGATCTGGTTAATTACTCTATCCTTGATTTGTATAGCATCACATATATGTCTTCTAATAGAAGAAGTATATTTTCTACTCTGGAGTACTAACTGCTTTGTGTAGTCAGGGCTGGATTTACATAGCGGGCACCCCTAGGCCCACTGCTGTTCATTACCCCTCTCCCCTCCCCTTTATTCGTGCAAATTTTCATCATTGGAACCGAAGCAATGGGGATTGGTGCACAGGAAATTTTAAAAAATGATTGTATCTCCAGGGCATCCCTAGTGTTTTTGAACTAATGTGGGTGTGGTTGGGCAGCATACTGCCCCCTAAAATCCTGCCGCCCTAGACCCGGGCCTTGGTGGCCTTTCCACAAATCTGGGCCTGTGTGCAGTGGTAGCTGTTGATCACCCAGACCCTAAGGGGCCAATTTAGTAAATGGCAACTTTTTCAGTTTGGACTTTTTGTTGCCAAAAACCTGAAAAAGTAGCTGAAATAAAAGCTCCATTTTTATTATTATGCAACAAAACTGTGACAATTCTGAATCCAAAAATACTCCAGCAAAATCCTGTTAAAATTATGTCAGGCACGCAGTCAATGGCAGATATCCCTCTTACAACTGGAAGATCTTTCGTTGATGCATGTTTTCTTTGAGGTTTTTGCGACAATACAAAAAAATTATAGTTATTGTGAAATATTGAACAAGTTGCAGTTTTCTTCTTTTGTGCTTTTTCAGTTCAGAACTTTTGATAAATGATTGATATTTTTTTTTATTTTTTTATTTTTTTATTTTTTTTTATTTATTTTAACAAATTTTTTCAAATACATTACAGTACCACAAACATAAACAAATAGACAGATAAAAAATAAAGGAAAAAAAAAAAGAGTATAATAGAGTAAAGTAAAAGTATATAAGAGTATATAGGGGTATATGGGACCCTGGCTATCTCACAACTGGGTACCTCTGGCCTCCACTGCCTCACCCACAGGCCATGTCTCGGGCCTTTTAGGGTTACTTAGACCGGTTATTACCTTTATTATTTCGGCTGCCTCCCTTGCCCCCTCCCCGGTGCGTTCCTTTCCTTACTACTGAGGAATCTCCCTATATTGATATTCATGGAAATGATTGATATTCATGGAAATCCATTTATTTGTGGTCTAAAATCACTACAATTCAACCAATAATAAACAGGCCTCCACGAGTGCTACAGTGAATACGAATGTGCACTGTATTGGAAATGTTGTGACATTTTTGTAAATGAATGGCCTAAAAAGCCTTGGATATCTAACCAGCATCCAGCATATGTTATATTGCTATTATTCCCATTCATTGAGAACAAATACAAACTCAAGAGGTAGAAGGGAAAAAGATTCCAGAGACAGTATGTGCTTTTGCCAAAGTACAGCTTCCAAAGCCAACATTCCAGCAGAGAAACGAACATTCTCAGCTCCTTTGGGGGTCCCGTTGACCAATTGAATGAGCTTCGCTACATCTGTTTTCACACAGAGTTGTGCTGTGTAAGAAACCAAACACACAGCATGTCAGTGATTGAGAAAAGCATTGGAATAAAACGAAAGAGGAGCTTTTACAAAAAAAAAAAGGACAAATATTAAATTGAATTCTGTTCCACTGATTTTTGAGATATGCAAAGCATTTGTGTTAACACACAGATCATTTTGCAGCCCTGGAATCAAAATAGAGTCCACCACAGTTCACCATCATGAACCTCTCCAATTCTCTATTTGCTTGTTGCTTATACTTTATGTATGCTTTGCTCATATGATTAAGATCACATACATAGACTATAATTTATGTTTAATTTGTAAAATAATTTGCCCTAAGCTAAGCTTCACATCACTGAACGTTTCACCTCCAGCCAAGGACATATGTATTTTTTTTTTCCTTGCAATGTCTTTTTTCTTTCTTCATTATCATCCTCTACCGAGGCCATAAGTAAAAATGAGCGGTAGATTGCGATCCTTGGCTGGAGGTGAAACGTTCAGTGATGTGATTTTTTTTTCCTTGCAATGTCTTTTTTCTTTCTTCATTATCATCCTCTACCGAGGCCATAAGTAAAAATGAGCGGTAGATTGGGATCCTTGGCTGGAGGTGAAACGTTCAGTGATGTGAAGCTTAGCTTAGGGCAAATTATTTTACAAATTAAACATAAATTATAGTCTATGTATGTGATCTTAATCATATTTATGGGTCAACCACATTCATATAAAAAAAAAGATACTGCTCACTGCAGGGAAATCCCTCATCACTCACTCATGTGAAAAATTGAAGTCATGTTAAAAACATACCGTTAAATCCACATGCCTCATCCTCCCTTGTGGATAATATAGCAACCCTCCAACACATGATTAAAAAAATTAGGGACCCTTAACAACAATTTCCACATGCTTACAAACCCCAAGAACAAACCCCTAACAGGCTTACATTCCACAGGTAGCGTAGGGCAAGCAGAGAATGGCACACACAAGCAGCACTGGGCAAGCAGAGAATGGCACACACAAGCAGCACTGGGCAAGCAGAGAATGGCACACACAGGGAGGGAAGGCAGAACAGAGCAGGAGACAGGGAAACCTATCATTCTAATATGTTCTACATACAGTGACACAGTGCTGGTGCTCCATTAGCATTTTGAATAAGGTGTGAACAGGTGAACAATGTGGGCAGTTTCAGTCTGGGTCTCAGGTATGAACAGTACAGGCTTTAGGATATAAACAATAGAGGTGTCATCGTGCTGACGTGCTTGTTTGCTAGAATTTCCGAATTTGGCTGCCAGCGATAAATTCGCGATACTGCAGAGAAAATTCGTCAGGGAATAGTCCAAACAATTTTTTGCCGCGTGTCAGAAAACTCATGATTTTCATTTCTACAACCTGTCTTTAGAAAATAAAATAAATAAAAATGAAAAAATAAATAAAAATGTAGGAGGCCGGCAAGCGCTCCAGTTTCAAGGCATAATGTGACCTACATGTCAGACAACAGGTTGTTTAGCCTTACCTTACACACTTATGCGTTGTGTTTATTATACATGTAACTTCCAAGTTCAGTCATTTGATTCACAATTGAAGTGCAATTATCCCAGCTAATTAGCGAAGGAGATTCCAGTTTTGGCTACAGTTGGCCAAAGAGCTGTGCATCCAATGCGTCATTGACGGGGATAGATAGGGGGCGCTGAGGAGGCAGAGGTAGGAAAGGTAAGTCTCTAAGGCAGGGGCAGATGCTGTGTGGACAGGAACAGGATGAGGAGGACGGTGGAATAGATAGAGCAGGACAGGGCCAACTCCACCGTACACTGCACTTCCCCCATCAAAACTACATTCCTCATGTTCCTTAAACCATAATAAGGCCAGTTCCTTATACCTATGGCCCAGCCATTGCCCATTCCCTATTCCCTGATACACTCCCCCAGGCATTCTGCACTTTTTTTTAATATCATTTAGATGGATTCTGAGATGTTTTAGCCTTTCAGCTCGGCCACACTTGAAGGCCTAGATTGTCAGCTTCCTATGTACCACCTATGATCAGTAAACCCCTTTGTTGCTGACTTTCAGACAAACAAAATTAGTAGTATAAAATGCAAATATCTCTGAAACCGCTAAAAAAATTGGAAAGGAATTTAAATTGCAAAACTGCTCAGAGAAGCATCTGGAGTAAGTTTACATTTTTTAGGGCTTAGATCCCCTTTAGCATCTACTAAATGGTACAGACACTGATGTTTGGATGAGGATTAATGTGCCCCTTCAAGTAATGCAGCACTTTCTACTGTATCTACTGTAAATTTGCTATTCTATTCCAGCCCTTTAAACACATAACCATATCTCTTACAGGAAACGTTGGTGTGAAATCTGGGACCTTTGGATTCTCTATTACCTTGATGGCTCCAAGAAGACATGTATTTTACAGCCGTTTTGTTCGGTTATTACAATATAATATTTACAACCCTAATGAATTACATAACAATGTAAATTGCAATAGTATTATTGTACCAGCTGCTAACTACTACTTGGAGATTATTTTACAGATCTAAAACCTTTTCTACAACACCCAATTGTTCTCTCTCTAGTTTCAGAGTTCATTTATGAATTGAAACGCAGAAGGCTACAATGTGCAAACATCACCATGATTTTACAGAATTCCAGCAGAATAGTGGGCACCCATTAAATAGTGTTTGCTGAAACTCCCATGCCATTTCACGGTAAATTTGAGAATTATTTGGTGAAACGGGAGGAATTCACCCATCAGCTGCAATGTTAGCCTATGGGGAAGGTCCCCATAGGCTTCGATCGATGAATTAAAATCCTTCGAATCGTTTGATTTGAAGGATTTAATCATTCGATCAAACTATTTGCGGTAAATCCTTCGACTTCGATATTCGAAGTCGAAGGATTTACATTCGGCAGTCGAATATCGAGGGTTAATTAAATCTGCCCCTAAGTGTGCAGGCTGAATATTCAAAAAAAACCCTAGTGTTCCTCTTGACAGTATTAAATTCAGGGTCCCTTGTGTCAAACTACCCTATACTTTCTAACTTGCAGGCAGTGGTGTAACAAGATGTTACTGGGCCCCACAGCACCTTAATTTTATGGCCCCAAAACATATCCAGAGGTTGACTATGAAGATTTTTATTCATCCAGGTCATGGTATATCTAGTATAGGTCAATCTAAAAACAACTGGACTTGCTGAGTAATCAATGAAGACGTTTCACTACTCATCCGAGCAGCTTCTTCAGTTCAACTGACTGGTGTGGGAAGTTCTCAGCATATAAACTCTTTTTTATAGGTGTTGATTCTGTTGATATATCCAGAGGTTGCTTTGTTCTACCAATAGATATTGAAATTGCTCATTAGTTGGGATTCATTGGGCCCCTAAATCTCTTGGGCTCCCCTGCAACCGCAGCTACTGCTTCCTCTGTAGTTATGCCCCTGCATGCAGGCAATTCCTGAGAGTAGGCTGAACTGGCATATTGGTGCTAGGCACTAGTTGCAAGGAGTGCGCATATATATTCAGGGGCGCTGCTGCTATGAGAAACTCGACTTAGACAGCCACTCCTGGTAACTTTAAGAGTCAAAATTCTGTTTTTAAAGCAGAATTTTGGCTCTGCTAGTGTAGAGAGCGCAATTGCACTCTCCGCACTCGCAATGTGGCCCCCCTAGGCCTGCTCCGGTGCTCAGAACATCATCAAGTGCTGGGTGCAAGGGGGTGGTGACATCAGAAAGGCCGCCTCATTGCAGCAAGGACCCCCATGAAAATAATATGAAAAATATTAACATGTTCAGTTAACATTTCGGCCCCTCAAGGAAACCTTCCTCAAGACAAGCAAATGATTAAGTATTAAGGGGCCCATATTTAGAAGAATTTTTTGGAAAAAGCCCCCGAAAATTAGTCTGCCAAAGAGTTAAATGGATACACATAATTAAAGGGATACTGTCATGGGAAAATTTCAAAATGCATCAGTTAATAGTGCTGCTACAGTAGAATTCTGCACGGAAATCCAGAGCAAACAGATTTTTTTATATTCAATTTTGAAATCTGACGTGGGGCTAGACATATTGTCAATTTCCCAGCTGCCCCAAGTCATGTGACTTGTGCTCTGATAAACTTCAATCACTCTTTACTGCTGTGAGTGATATCACCCCCTCCCTTCCCCCCCCCCCAGCAGCCAAACAAAAGAACAATGGGAAGGTAACCAGTTAACAGCTCCCTAACACAAGATAACAGCTGCCTGGTAGATCTAAGAACAGCACTCAATAGTAAAAACCCATGTCCCACTGAGACACATTCAGTTACATTGAGAAGGAAAAACAACAGCCTGCCAGAAAGCATTTCTCTCCTAAAGTGCAGGCACAAGTCACATGACTAGGGGCAGCTGGGAAATTGACAAAATGTCTAGCCCCATGTCAGATTTCAAAAGTTAATATAAAAAAATCTGTTTGCTCTTTTGAGAAATGGATTTCAGTGCAGAATTCTGCTGGAGTAGCACTATTAACTGATGCGTTTTGAAATAAACATGTTTTCCGATGACAGGATCCCTTTAAGAACCCTTATACTAAAAGAATATTGCCATTTGCCAAATTATGTATTGTCTACACTTAAGAGATGCACCGTGCAATTACAAATGCTTCAAAGTTGCAAACAACATTTTTTACTTTATCTGTTACAATCAAATGTCATAGAATAATAATTATTAGGATATAATTCACTAATAGTAAGGTCTCTGACAAGAGACACAGTTAGCCACATTTTTATCTAATTCATCTATATCATCTCAGTGATCCTACATGTATGCTCCAGTGTTTGGTATGGGTTAGCCTGCTAGCTCCCAGCAAATCTAATTAACCCCCCCAAAAACCTTCCTATAACTCTCACCTACACATGAAAACTCTAACCCATATTGTCTAATTTTCAGGAGATAAAATGCTGAAGGTCTAAAGGGGGAAATGGCTGAAAATAAAACTGCTAATACCTGATAGCCCCGACATAAGCAGTTGTTTCTTAGTCCCCATACCACAGATATTCAGAAGGTTGATATATTTAAATTGTGCAAATGCCATGATGATCAGCAGGCCCTTCTGGGACAACCAGGGGTTACAATATCTTGGCAGCGCATGGTACAATGTCCAACTGAGAAAGCAGTTATAGTTTGGCTTTGCACGAGTTTCTTACTGAGTTTCCTGAATAATTGTAAATCAAAAACACAGAGTCTACTCATTTCCTTAAAAAAGGATCTTGAATTTTCTCTGATGGAATTATAGACCCGCTTTCTCCATTTAAGAGAGGAAGAAACCATTCTGATTAGGTAGTGCTGGGAAGTCTACTCAAACATGACCTTGAACACAAAATCATAATTAATTTGATAGTTTCATCTGTTCTGTCTCTGTGATGACTAGAGATACTCACACCACTCATCTACTCTGCTACAGTTATACAGGTATCCAGAATGCTCAGGATCTTGAGTTTTCCGGATAAGGGATCTTTTTGTAATCTGGATTTCCATACCTTAAGTCTACTAAAGAATTATTTGAACATTAAACCCAATAGGATCATTTAGCTTCCAATAGGGATTAATTATATCATAGCTGGTACAATCAAGTACAATGCGCTGTTTTATTATTACAGGGGAAAAGGAAATAATTTTTAAAGGATAGGTAAATCTTAATAATAAGTGAATGTAAAATTGATGAGGGGGCTGTTCTAAGAACATGTACATTCATTATTTATTTTTTTAATTCCAAGATATTAAAGGATACATATACTGTTAATATGAATGAATTTAGTTACATCAGCGCCACCTGCTGGTCATTTTTCCCACCAGTCTGACCACCAAGTAGTCAAGGAAGTTGTCAGGAGAAAAAAAGAGGCTGCTCTGATGTTCTTCTGCTAAAGAAATATTTCAGAAAGGTTTCTAATTTTTTTTTCTAAGCAGAAGAACATCAGAGCAGCCTCTTTCTTTCTCCTGACAACTGTCATGGAATTAAAAAAATAATGTACATTGCAAAAGTTCTTAGAATAGCATCCTCATCAATTTTACATTCACTTATTTTAAAGATTGACTTATCACTTAAATATTTGAATTATTTGAATAAAATGGAGTCTATGGAAGAGGGCCAATTGGTAATTTGGAGCTTTCTTGATAAGTGGTTTTTCGGATAACAGATCCTATACCTGTACATATGCCCCAAGGAGGTACCATGCTACAGGTATGGGACCCAGAAACCCCCTATCCAGAAAGCCCTGGAACAGGGCAAAATCATTTCCCTTACTACAATAATTCAATCAACAATGAATCTTTTTGACGAAGTTGCTTTTTCATTTGAGCTCACATATAGGGCTCTAAAGTGGCAGTGGTTCCAGAGCTTAGAAAGCAGCCTCCATCAACTGACGCAACAATCTTATACGCACATAAATTATTACACATACCTTCTAAGCAATATTGGAGGATGGTTTCCACATTTATATGAGCATCCCTCTATTAGAGACCTGAGTTCTGATGAAGATTTCAGCATGGCTTGGCCTTACGGTTATAATGACAGTCACAACCTCCATCTGGGCAATCACAGTCTTTGCTCCCATAGTCCTACATCTCATCTCCAATATCTACATTTTGTAATGGCTTCAGTATGAGCACACATCCCAGAACATATTTCATTACACTTTCTTCACACTCTGCAATTACATGAGTCCGGTCAGAAAGGTGGGTTGTTTTATATGTCTGGAAAGCCTGTATTTGTTCTTTATTATGTTATGATGACTCCAGGAACCTCAATTTCCTCCATCACTCAAAGCTTCTGGCCTGTCTGGGCTGTTTCAGATCTCAATTGTCTCCTTACATCTGAGCTGCTTAATGCAAAGGATCTGGACAACGTGCAATTTAGACCGCCAGCTTATCGAGTCAAATGAAATTGACAGGTGTGTGTTGCATGGCATTTCCAACCCTGGAAAAAATACATCTCTACTGATGCTTCTCAGCAGGACTTGGTGGAATCAGCAGGCCAGAAATAGGCCAAGGTTGGCACTTTGACCTATCTTTCCAACCAGCAACTTCATGCCATTTGCCCATTCATGTAGATGACTGAATAGATCAATATCAAATTACAAAGCCTGTGGAGTCAATCAGATATGTGTAAAAATGCCCTGTCATAGTAGAGAAAAACTTTATTCTTATAGGCTAAGCTTTGCAGCCAATGAAATAAATGAATGGAACCCTTGGGAACCACACTAATTACTTCCCTATGCCTTGTGTTACACACAGGGTTACTTAAAATAACTTTCATGTTCCACGTTCATCGTTCCACCATGGTTTGTTCACTGGCTTATCTCAACAGTATGAACCGCTATGATTGTTAATGATGCATCTTTTGATATGCAGATACTGTATGAGTAGCCATATTCATGATTCATGGTGGTGTGGTCTGGACGAAGTTCCCTGCATGGAGCCATAGTATTTTTTGCTCTCCAGTTTTTGAACTATGTTAAGTTCAATGAGCCTTTCCCATAATGGGATATTGACCTCGACATGAGACCACTGCCCTGGCCTATTGTTCTTCAGGGCTCAGTTGCTAAATACATATCTCTTGCGCCTGCCACTATGATGACACCATAGGAAGTAATATTCCTCTACAGTACAGGCTTTTTTTTTTTTCAAAAAGCACTTGCACCCAGTGTTTGACTGTGCTTTGCACTTGCCAGGCAGAATGGGCATTGCTAGTGATGGGCGAATAAACATTCACAGCAAATTTCTGTGATTCCGGCGCCAAAATTTTTTAGGACGCCAATTTTCGAGTATCGGAAATTTTTCACCGTTTCACGAATTTTTGTGGGAAATTCACTAATTCCTGGAGAAATTCGCCCATCAATAGCCATTGCTCATTTCCCAGAATCAGGAAGATTTCTTGACACTTATGTAACTGGTTCTATTGCTGTGACAGGAGTGATATCAAATTAAATAATAATTAAATACCGACTGCCCAGGACAAACATTATGGGGCACTTACGTTACAATTTTAGGGGTCCTTCACCTTTAAGTTAACTTTTAGTATAATAGCAACTTTTCAATTGGTTTTCATTATTTCTGTTGTATAGTTTTTAAATGATTTGCCTTCTACTCCTGACTCTTTCCAGCTTTCAAATGAGGGTCATCTAAAAGCAAATGCTCCGTAAGGGCTCTTACTCACTGGCGTTCTGACCTGCGCTCCCCTGCGTTCCGTTTTTTGGCGTTCAGCCGCAGGGGAGCGCAGGAATAGACGCATGTCATTATTTCAAATGGGGCTGTACTCACTCAGGCGCGTGTAGGCGCCGAACGCAGGTTGAGACGCAACATGTTGCATTTTTCCTGCGTTCGGCGCCTACACGCGCCTGAGTGAGTACAGCCCCATTTGAAATAATGGCATGCGTCTATTCCTGCGCTCCCCTGCGGCTGAACGCCAAAAAACGGAACGCAGGGGAGCGCAGGTCAGAACGCCAGTGAGTAAGAGCCCTAAGACTACAAATGCAGTGGCGGAACTAACGAGGGAGCAGTGGGTGCGGTTGTACCAGGGTCCGTGGGTGATTTGCAAGCCCTTGTAGCCGTCTAGAAAATCGCTGAGGTGCAGCTGCACGGCCTGCATCTCAGCCCGACTCTGCCTAGTTACATTTCTGTACAAATGTATTGTTATTGCTACTTTTGATTACTCATATTTCTATTCAGGCCTCTCCTATTCATATTCCAGTATCTTATTCAAATCATTGCATGGTTGCTAGGGTAATTTGAACCCTAGCAACCACATTGCTGAAATTGCAAACTGGAGAGCGGCTGACTAAAAAGCTAAATAACTCAAAAACCACAAATATGAAAACTAATTGCAAATGGCCTCAGAATATCATTCTCTACATCATACTAACATTTAATTTAAAGGTGAACAACCCCTTTAATGATATTAACAGTGTGCTAATATTGACATTTTAAAAAATAATATAGGTATAGGACCTGTTATCCAGAATGCTTGGGAGCTAGAGTTTTCCAGATAGGGGATCTTTTTGAATCTCCACTCCTTAAGTCTACTAAAAATCGTTTAAACATTCTATAAGCCCAACAAGATTGTTTCCCCACCAATAAGGCTTATTTATATCTTAGCAAATAGTAGAAAATTCGGCAAGCACTCCGGACGTCACTCGTTAGATAGTTAGATAGTAAAGTAACTTTATTTCAACTGATTAAAACATGAATCATAGGATACTTAGTCATAGCCTATGACTATGGAGTGCTTGCCGAATTTTCTACTATTTGCATAGACACCTCCAGCTACGGGTTAACTTGGTGAGTGCATTTTACCTACGTTGCAGTCTGCTGTAGGGCTCTTACACATGAGCGTTTTTACGTGGGCCGTTTTTCGGTGTTCAGCCGCAGGGGAGCGCAGGAATAGACGCAAATGGGGCTGTACTCACACAGGCGCATGTAGGCGCCGAACGCAGGTTGAGACGCAACATGCTGCATTTTTTCTGCGTTCGGCGCCTACACGCGCCTGTGTAAGAACAGCCCCATTTGAAATAATGAAATGCGTCTATTCCTGCGCTCCCCTGCGGCTGAATGCCAAAAAACGGAACGCAGGGGAGCGCAGGTAAAAACGCTCATGTGTAAGAGCCCTAAAAGTTGAATATCATACAAGTGTGGGACCTGTGGTCAAAAAGCTTAGAGGGTGAGCGGTTCTACAAGAGGGGCTTTATCGCTACATTGAATTGATATATATTATATTATGTTATAGTTATAACTTTGATTTAGTAGCAACCCACACTTATAACTTATTATTTTATTTATATCTTAGTTGGGATCAAGTACCATGTTCTCTTTTATTATTACAGAGAAAAAGGAAACATGTTTTAAAATTTTGAATTATTTGAGTACAATGGAGTTTACGGGAGATGACCTTTCTGTCACCTGGATAACGGATTTCTGGATAACGGATCCCATACCTGTATAATGATAATTATTATTAATTGATCTACTCTTTAAAGCTGTACTACCCCTTACCATCTAGTATAGACCGGAAAACCCTTTACAAAACATTCTTGCTGTATATAAACTCTATGGGGAATCCCATATGCCCTTTAGGCCCTTTAGGATCACTGGGGGGGTATAATTAAAGGACAGTTACTGAGTTTTAGGGACTCTGCACTCACGCTGACCCCACTGACAAATATTAGTAGCAAATGGATTCCTATTAATCTGGATAGAAACTCTTCCTATTTCCTAACAAGTTACAGTCTCTCCGGTACAATACAACAAAACTAAATCTGGATGCCAATCAGAGCCCACCCCGAGCCGGTTCAACAGATGCATTCCTGGCTGTGCTAATGATATTCTATTACAAGGGACACTGTAGCAGAAATAATTGCTCAATGTTCATGCGAAGACAAGACATTCCTGTGCAGCTATTTATAAGGCTGAATGTTTGTCTAATTGCAGTGCAAGGTGCCTCGGTGTTAATTGCTAAAGCTCTACCATCCTGGGAAACATCTTGTTTTTATCTCCAAGAATACAGAGGTGGTAGATTTAAAGGGGAAGATTTTGCCCTTTACACGTCCTCTAACATCAACTTTGCTTATCATGATCTTCCCTGATATGTTCTGCCTTAGAAACAATTCCCACTAATCTCACAGAGTAATTACAAGCTTTCTAATCATTCCACGAATACATGACATGCGACATTAAAATACAAATGATGCACCCTGCAGTTCCGTTGATAGAGCTGCGATATTGCTTCCCAACTCCCACAGTTCCCAAAAAAGAGCATATTATTAAACTGACCATTACCAGGGAACATGAGAATGAATGGGATATGGAGGAAACATTAGGGGGGTGCAAGGACAGCGCAGTTCATGCCAGTCAAAGCACTTAAGACTTCCTTAGCAAACGCCTTCAATATTTAATTAGCAGATACGGAATATTTTACTGCAAGGAGAAGACATAGAAAAACTTAGGGCTCTTACACATGGGCGTTTTTTGCTGCGATCCCCTGCGTTCTGCTTTCTTCCATTCAGCCACAGGAGAGCGCAGGAGTAAACGCCCTCAATTATTGTCAAGGTTGCTGTATTCACACGGACGCATGTAAGCACCAAACGCAGGTGGGATGCAGCATTCCACCTGCATTTGGTGCACTGCTAACATGCAGTGTCTGGGAAAAAACCCGGTGGGCCCCGACCCTCATGGGTCCCTGTGGGGCCAGACCCCTTCTCTGGAAGACCCCCCTTGGCACTGCTCAGCACCGTCAGCACATTCACGTGATGCCATTTGCGCATGAGAGGCACTTCGGAGTAGGCAGCGGGGGCAGGAGGGGGGCCCTGGACAGCAGTCCCGGTGGGCCCCAGGCTCCCCAGTCCGACCTTGCTTTCATGCGTCTGTGTGAGTACAGCCCCCTTGACAATTATTGAGTGCATTTACTCCTGCGCTCCTCTGCGGCTGAACGGAAGAAAGTGAAACACAGGGAAACGCAGGTAAAAACGCCCGTGTGTAAAAGCCATTGAACTGATTTATTTTTTAATGTTCTCCAACGTAAACACACAATGTAAAATTCAAACATCATGGCATGAAATACGCCATTGTGAGAGTGGCTGAACCTACACTGCACTTTTATTTTAATAATTAATAATCAGGGACATTTTTAGGAGGCTAAATATGGAGAAAAATACGCATACTCTCTATGCTTTGTTTCATTTTACTTTACCTTTCTCTGCTTTCTGTGCATTTATACTATTCCTCTGTATAATTGTATATCAAATGATCAGAAATGCATTTTTTTTCTCCATAAATCGTTTTATGTTTTTTTTAAAAATATAAAAAGTTCATAGGCACTAACGAACACAAGGATGCACCAAAAAAAGTACATTATGCCCATTTTTTTAGCTTTCCACACTGACTTTCTCATAACAAATGACTTCTAAAGACTCATTCACAAACATGTTGCAGAATAGCCGATTGGGGCAGGTCTTTGTGTTCCACAACCCGTGTCTTTCCCATGAATATAACACAGTGTGCAAGTGGCAATGCTCCATTCATGAGGGGAGGCAGGAAGAGACCACCCGAAAGCAAACTGTAGGGAGTGGGGGATGAGAGTACTGGTTAAATTGCACGCCGGGCCCCTCCAAAGGAGTGTAGTTATGCTGCTACCCCTACTCATAACCCACCTTGTATCTTATTTAGTCTGAATGTTAGGGAAGTGTTGGATGGTGCAGGTCGCAAATGAGCCATGTGCTTGACGCATGCATAATAATAAGATGATAAGGACAAAGTAGCCTTTTTTATGTGTCCACTGGCAGTTGCACACAGTGCACAAATGTAGGCGCAAAGTTTTTTCTGAAAAAAACCTTGAATGTCAGAAAGGTACGTGGTGACCTACAGATGAAGCCACTTGGATTTGTGAGTTAAATGCGTCATGACTCAGGGGTAATTGAAGAAACTGTGTTATCTTAAGTCATCTTAACTCAATTAATGCATTTAACCTTTTCATTAGCATACCAAAGCTCCATTGTTCACAATGGTGAATGCTTTAATTAGATGGGATGTTGTGACGCAGTTTTCTGTGTTAAATGAGATAAATGGGATATCTGTGTTTAGTTATTCTGTGTCAAACAGACAAACCAAAGTGGCTGCATCTGTATATATATATATATATATATATATATATATATATTTTCCAAAGGGGAATGAGTGCACACTGGGAGCATTTAAATTAATTAAAACATATTTTTATTTAAGTTAATTAAAAACAGGCCAAATTAATTAACTTAAATAAAAATATGTTTTAATTAATTTAAATGCTCCCAGTGTGCACTCATTCCCCTTTGGAAAATCTATTGATATTTTTTTGAGTAGCACCTGGGTATTTGGCTTTACTTAGTGGAGTGCGGAAACCACAAGTATTTTTTCTATATATATATATGGTCTAATTAGGACTGAAATGTGGGACTCTTATATCATGTATTATTAATAAAAAGGCAAAGATTTTATAAGGGTGTGACAGTTTGAAGATTTGTGTGTAAACAAGTTATAACTGTGCACCCCAATTTCTAAATATATATATATATATATATATATTTAAAACTCGGATGATTACCAGACTCACGATATAGAGGTATTGGTTGTCTAGTTGCAATCCTCAGGTTAGTCGCATGAAGATCTCGTAATGAAGCAGCACTCGCAGGACTTACGATGAAATAAAAATCATTTTTATTGAAAGCGCTCTAGTGAGCATGTCTAACGTTTTGGCTGGAAACCAGGACTTATCAAAGGCTGGGTTCCAGCTGAAACGTTAGTAGTGCTCACAAGAGCGCTTACTATAAAAATGTTTTTTACAACTAACCTGAGGATTGCAACCAGACAACCAATACCTCTATATCGTGAGTGGTGGTAATCATCTGAGTTATATATATATATACATATATATATATAGTGCAAACAATACACTGCACTCCGGGGTCTTGTAAAAATGCAAAAAGATGTGGTTTATTCGACGTTTCGGCTACCAAACCGGAGCCGTCATCAGGAGCAAAAGAAATTAACACACAGAGTGAAGCGCTTTAAAAGCAGTTAAAATTAGCGCCAAAATCAAACAATAGTGACATCATCAAATAGTGCCCAAATACAAATGTCAAAATTACTTGTAAAGAAAATGCCAGATTTTAGTTATAGTGTAATCATATAAAAACTATTAAAGGCATCCTAGTAGAGCGTGCGTGATTATTCATGACTTTATGCGGTTTAGATATCAAGTGTTAATGTATAAAAGTGATATACTATACCACTGATCTCTGGCTAGGCTGGATCGCAGACATGGGATCGAGCTGGTATGGTGTATTAAAAGTACCGCAGTGAGGCTACGAGAGTGATGTTGATAAGCTGAAGCGCTACAAAGTTGTATATCATCGCGGCTGTCAGTCCCGGAACTCTATGATCTCGGCTACAATTGTAACACCTTTCCTACTAGGCACGCCCCCATCCCTTCAACTAACACTGACAGTCAGTTGAAGGGATGGGGGCGTGCCTAGTAGGAAATGTGTTACAATTGTAGCCGAGATCATAGAGTTCCGGGACTGACAGCCGCGATGATATACAACTTTGTAGCGCTTCAGCTTATCAACATCACTCTCGTAGCCTCACTGCGGTACTTTTAATACACCATACCAGCTCGATCCCATGTCTGCGATCCAGCCTAGCCAGAGATCAGTGGTATAGTATATCACTTTTATACATTAACACTTGATATCTAAACCGCATAAAGTCATGAATAATCACGCACGCTCTACTAGGATGCCTTTAATAGTTTTTATATGATTACACTATAACTAAAATCTGGCATTTTCTTTACAAGTAATTTTGACATTTGTATTTGGGCACTATTTGATGATGTCACTATTGTTTGATTTTGGCGCTAATTTTAACTGCTTTTAAAGCGCTTCACTCTGTGTGTTAATTTCTTTTGCTCCTGATGACGGCTCCGGTTTGGTAGCCGAAACGTCGAATAAACCACATCTTTTTGCATTTTTACAAGACCCCGGAGTGCGGTGTATTGTTTGCACTATGTGATTATTCTTCACCTGCACCCGGGCAGTTGTTATTTGGTTCTGTGTGCACCATTCCATCGAGTATTCTACATATATATATATATATATATATATATATATATATATATATATATATATACCAATTTAAATGTTATGTTGTTCGCGGGGGCAATAAAATGTCAGGCTATTACAAGGGGAATGTATATGGTCATTCTCTGACTCATAGCAGGGAATATTACAGGCTGCTGCTGTCTTTCTCCTGATGCTGAAATTGGCAGCACTTGCTGAATGTGACACATGTTCCCAGTGACCCTTTTAGCCTGATTCTGGTAGTGCCGGAAGCGTTTTGAGGTTTCCAGCAGCAGCAGCAGCAGATTTGTATGTTCTCTCCTCTTGTCTGTGCCAGCGTGGCCTTGCGCCCTTGAGCCCCTGAGATGCAGCCCTGAGACATTGAACAGAAGCCAAGGCACTGGGAATGCCTGGTTTGGCCCAGATTGCTCATTATTCCTTCCTCAAGGCCCCCATACACGGGCCGATAAAAGCTGCCGTGTGTGGAACCATCTGCTATGCTTCCCCGATTGTTGAAAATTGTCCAGATCTCAATCGGGCAGGTTAAAAAAATCTATGCGTCTATGTGGTCCCTAGTGATGGGCGAATTTGCGCGGGTTCGCTTCGCCGAAAAATTAGCGAATTTCGCGGGAAATTCGCGAAACGGCGCGAAACATCGGCGGCGCCCGTTTTTGACGCCGGCGCCCGTTTTTGACGCCGGCATCCGTTTTTTCGGAAAAAAAATTTGACGCCGGCAAATTTTTTCCGCGAATTTTTGCGGGCATTTCGCGAGTTTATTCGTTGACGGCGAATCGCGCAAATTCACTGCGAATTCGCGCCTGGCGAATAGGTCCCGCAATCTGACTGCCCGTATCAGATCCCACGATCAGATGAGCCCAATATTGCCAACTTCAATGTGGCCATATCGGGAAGAGATCAGCTCATTTGGTGAAATCGCCCAACGAGCGGATCTCTAAGTCTATGGCCACCTTTAGAGCTTTTTGTACAAAAAAAGGAAGAATTATCCTTTCCCACAAGAGATTCCCGGCATAACAGGTGCTTGGCATAGACGCTCCCTGACTTATTCTCTTGTTCATTGAAAAATTCCCACCCCAGCAGCGTGACTAAATGCTCATGGGATCCATAACAAACATTTTTAGGGTCACCAATACAGGGGGAGGGGATATGAACTGTTTTAGGGTCACCAATACAGGGGGAGGGGATATGAACTGTTTTAGGGTCACCAATACAGGGGGAGGGGATTTGAACTGTTTTAGGGTCACCAATACAGGGGGAGGGGATATGAACTGTTTTGCCCACCTTTACTACAAAGCCTCCCATCTGCCTTACACAATTATTATAACTACTGTTTTTTATTTTATATGTTTTCACCAAAATACAGGACTAGGTCTGCTGTTTTATTTATGAAAGTTTCTTTATTGCCAAGAACAAAAACATTTACAGGTAAAGGATCTATTAGACAGAATACTTAGGACCTGGACTTTTCCATGTAAGGGGTCTTTCCGTAAACACTATGAATAAGTCTACACCAATTCATATTTTGGGGTCTAAATTCCTTTTTTTAAGATGACATTTTGGGGAAAAAAATTGCTACCCCTAAAGACCCTTGCTATAGGGGTAATTGCTCAGATTTCTGTGTTTCTTTGAAGCTAGAGGGCTTTAAGGGCTTAGCCAGAAACCTGTAGTCTGATATTCACTTCCCAAATTAAAAAGATTATTTGCAGTCTAAGACTACTGCTGTGGATTTGTCCTGCACTTCAACTTTTCCTCTGAACAAATTCAATTGGGGTATTAACACAGTATACCCTGCAGGATAACCAACAAGGAAACTCTCTGTGAACTATCGATTGCTCTGAAGAGAAGCACAACTAGAATAAAGACACATAGGGAAAGGCTATGATATTCGGAGGCACCTTGCAGCTGAGCTTCACTTTTTATTAGTTGTTATTTTGCAGTTATTTCGTTTTCTCTTCAGCAGCTCTCTCCTTTGGTATTTCAGATGCTATCTGGTTGCTAAAGCCATATTTACCCTAGCAACCAGGCAGTGGTTTGATAAGACAATGGATTGAATAGGAAGTTAAAGGGGAGCTACCATGAATAAACTATCATGAATATAACTATCATGTAACGGAGAGTAAGACGAACAATAGAAATGTGTCCTGACAAAGCAATAGGTTTTTGGATGCCAGGGTCAGTGACTCCCTTTCGAAAGCTGGAAAAAGGTATGACTACATGGACGTTTTCGGCGCGATCCAACAAGCCGCATACGTCAGAAATAAGAGACAGAAATCCTGAATGAAGTCGCATCATTTATCCGACGCGAGTGTTGGATGCAGACGCAGTGGGCAGTTGTGTCGCGTCGGATCAACGGCGAAAATGTCCCTGTAGTCCCACCCTTAGAAATGTCAAATGAAGTCACAGCGTTGGTCCAACGCGACACGACTGTCGGATGCAGACGCAGCTTCTGCATCCAAAAGTGATGTCACGTCGGATTAACGCCGAAAACGTCCATGTAGTCCTACCCTTAGAGATAGAAATGTCGGACGAAGCCGCAGCGTTGATCAGATGCGACTGTCGGATGCAGACCCTGCACGCTGCATCTGCATCCGACAATCGTGTTGCGTCGGATCAACGGTGCCACTTCATCCGACATTTCTATCGCTTACCATATTTCTGTCGCATGCGTTTTGTTAGCTAGGAAGATGCCATTCTATAACATACAGTAGTTCAGGAGTGAGGAGGCAGCGCTACTAAAATTCCCAACATCCAAGGGGACCTGTGAATGGACAGTCCTGTTTTAAATATTCTTACTACTGAACCTGTCATACCCTGTTTTCATATTGCTGTACCTTTGTCACAAGGGTCTCAAGTGAGGGATTGTTACTAAGACCTTGATCGCTATTCTTTCTAAAGTTATTAGACCCAGTTGTTTCCTTCAAAAGTGGAAGGAGATAAAGAACAAATCCTGCCGGTAAAATATTTTGTATTACATTTTAAATGCAAAAGGTTAATGCAAGTTAATTAACAGGAATTAAATCCATAGCGCCAAATAAAGGACATTAAGCAATTGATGTTGTCAAGTGATAAAGGCATAATTGGGTTTAGCTGTGAATCTAATGACGTGAAATATCACTGGGCAATTGGATAAACAAACAGCAGAATTGAAATAAATGATATCGATCAGCTGGGGACTTTTTACTCTTATAATGTGTTTGATAAAAGTTTAATTAGCGCCACAGAATGACTTACTGATGTCGTTTACATGAAATATCTTCCCTCTGATTAATTATTTATTTAAAAAAATTGATTCGGGAACTGGGGTTTTCAAGGAATTTGAATCTCCATACCTTAAGGGGTCTATTTATAAAAGGTCGAGTTTGTGTTTTTTAGAGAATTAAAACCTCAAATTTTTAGAGAAAAAACTCAAATTGTTATATTTATTATGCCCCAAAGCAGCAAAAACTCAGAATTCAAAAATTCTCCAGCTAACACCTGTTGAATTCATGTAAAAGTCAATGGCAGAGGTGATTTTAGCCATTTGAAGATTTTTTGTTTGCCTTCACATTTTTTGTGTGTTTTTGACGCCGTTTTTCTCTCAAAAACTCGAGTTTGCTGCACAACAGTTTAAAAAAAAGTCACACGATTTGAGTGTCAAATCTAAAAGTTTTTTTGAAGAATAATTAGTATGCAAATAAACAGTCCCTTACAGTACATAACTTGATAGGCAACCTTCATATTAACTAAGTTAAAGGGCTGCAGCGCCAGTTTGGGCATCAGCAAGCCATGTGTCCCATATTTTCTAAAGCTTGTCCGGGCAGCCTTGTGTTAGATATGTCAATTTGTGGCTCAGAAGGATAACATTAATAATTTTCATCCAGAATGCTAGGTTCCAAGGCTTTCCATGTGAGCATAGTGTAGGAGCTGCTGTAGCCACAATCTGTCGCTAGAGGGTAGAGTAAGTACCTCTAGATAAAAATGCAGGTGTCTGAAAAATTGGGAGTCCTAAAGTGGTGTTAATAAAATGAAGAATTGCCCTCCAGTATTGCTTGATTTTAGGGCACTCCCAAACTACATGCATATAAGTACCACTATCGATTAAACACGTCTGGATACCCTTGCTATATCTGTGCCAGCCTCTGCGGAGTCAGGCAAACTCTATTTAGGAATTTAGCATGTATGTAACGATCTTGTACAGATATGTTGGTTTCTGCTTTTTGTTCAAGAATGTCCTTCCAAAGGATGGAAAGTCCTGGGCCCATTTATGACATATATGTTTTATAGCAGGGGTCCTCAACCTTTTTCAACAGTGAGCAACATTCATATGTAAAAAGAGTTGGGGAGCAACACAAGAATGAAAAATGTTTCTGGGTGGTGCCAAATAATGGTTGTGATTGGCTATTGGTAGCCCTTATGTGGACTGGCAGCCTACAGGAGCCTCTGTTTGGCAGTACACCAGGTTTATGCAACTAAAACTTACCTCCAAGACTGGAATTCAAAAATCAGCACCTGCTTTGAGACCATTGAGAGCAACATCCAAGGGGTTGGGGAGCAACTTGTTGCTCACAAGCTACTGGTTGGGGATCACTGATTTATAGGGTCAAAGTTAACTTGGAGTAGAATGGTGTAGGACCAGCTCAGGGGTTTGGAGAGTTCTGGCCGCATTGTAGAGTTGATTGAGTAGAGTGTGGGTTGTGGGTCAGAAATGAATGCCGGAATTGGATAAATTTGAATAGCATATGGTTCTGTAGTCTAAATTCCTCTTTCAGTTGGGTAAACTACTAGAGATTTCCTGCACTTAAAAGGTCACCTAGATGTTTAGCCCAGACACTACTGATTTATAGCCATACTTAAATCAAATACTGCATTTGCCACATCTTAGCTAGCTGTGTCCATTTCATGACATTACTATATGTGCTCCAAAATCTTTAATTGGAGTTTGGAGGCAAAACTGTTGCTTCAGTGGATGTACAGTATCTGTTTCTAATGAATCCGCCTACAGTACTTTGGTTTGAATAAATTCTCAGCTGCTGCCTGGTAACTTCCACCGTCTCCCGATCTAATCACATCAAGTGCAAGGTCACAGCAAGGCATAGCTAAAGGGATTATCCGTGTTTAATTAACAGTCTAGGGCAATATATGGCATTTCACATTGCCTTGCACTATTCAGTAAACATGGATAAGCCCTTAAGATATATTTTGTTTCAACCTTGCACTTTATATATCAGCTATTCTGTGCCTTGGTAAGGATTCATTTTGACCTTTTCTGTGTAGAATTGAGCTTGATTGAAGTTTTTTAGTCATCTAGAAGGAAAACTACTTGCCTGCCGCTAATATAATAAAATCCTAATAAGACAGATAATTATAAAGTAAAATAATCTTGGAAGCCACATGACAGTGGTTCCATAAGGCATGTGCATGCGTGATGAAAGAATATATAGGATAGGACGTAAACACCAGGGATTATTTATGAAGAAGGTTGCTGCAGTAGGTCATAGGCAGATAGAATCCAATCAAACTAGAAATACTTCTCTCGGGGTTATCATGTATGTAAACCTTCACCCTCTCACATGCCAGTGTTTGGGGAAATCATATAAGCAACAGATCTCTAATGGGATATGTTGGTGCTTAATAATACCAATGTAAAAAAGTTGAAGTAAAAGTTGATAAAAGATAGTATTTATAGAGATTTCTTGGTTGCCCCAGCAGGGAAGTTGGTTTCCACTTCATCACCAGATGTGTTCTTGATACATTGTTCAAAAAGGGAACAAGGTAGGACTTTTCATCACAATAAATGAATGTAGCAGTTATTATTTCCAGGGGAAATAGCCCATATTGCTAAGCAAATTGATGGTTTGGACTCTAAGATGTTTCAAAATAGGTTAAAAGAGAGAAAGCATGGCCCATAGGTTTGCACCCTCCCACTGTATCAATCGGAATTCCCCCCATGAAATTAGAGAAAACTTAACCTTTACTAATTATCATTTAAAATAGTATGCCAAAAAATCTTAAATTAAAAAGAGATTAGAAGAGAAAAACTGTCCCGACTCAAAGAAAACTGTCCCGACTCAAAGGTCATCAGCTTATAGAGATGTTTGCAGTTCATTAAGTTGTTTTGCTTAAAACAACTTGCTTTCACTTGTTGAACCAAAAAAAAACTTGAAAGAAAGGTTTACAGACCCCAATGGAGATTTCTTAGAATCTCTTTACTCAACATGAGTTTCAGACTGAGTTGAAAAATAGAAATTCTACACCTGGTGCTGGAACCTACACCTTGAACACCCACAGTGTTAACAAAAGAATGGCTATACAGTATACATTAGGGGGGTTATTTATCAAGCTCCAAATATCCGAACCTCAAATAATTCGTAGTTTTTGAAGCTAAAAAAGTCCAATGGTCTAAAAACTCAGAATCCGAAAACCCGGCATCTAAAAGCTCTCGAGATCCTTTATAAGTAAATGGGAAAGGTCCCAGTGTCTGCGCTAATGTCCGTACTGATATCCGATGATTTCGGGGGTTGTCGGCGAAAAAATCTTAGTTTTTGCAGAAAACTCAGAACAATTCTGAGTTTTCAGAGTTTTGCCCGAACCCTATTTTTTCAGGCTTTTTTCTTCATAAATAAGGTCCATTCGGGAATTCGGAGTTGCTCGGAGTTGGATATTCGAAATATTGAGATAAATTCGGACCTTGATAAATATGAATATGGCTTGGGAATTCTGATTCTATTTAAAGGAAGGATCTTTATCAGCTTGCTCCCATTATCCCATAGAACTTTTTAGCAGGAAGGAATGCAGTACAGGTACAGGACCTGTTATACAGAATGCTCTGGACCTGGAGTTTTCTTGATAAGAGATCTTTACCTAATTTGGATCTTCATACCTTGTCTACTAGAAAAAAAAAGTGCTAGTGCAGCACTATGGAACTGCTTTCTGACAGGATATTGTTTCACCTACTCAATGTAACTGAAGGGGTCGCAAATTGACTAAGCGGCGAAAATTCATCAGCGACGGCTTCACAATAATTGCGACACTTCGCCAAGGGAAAATTCCCTCAGACAACGCTAATTTACTAAGGTGCAAAGTTTCTTCTTGGCCGATGAACGCTGGTGAATTTTTGCTTGCGTTACTTCGGCAGTGTGTCACGAAGATGCGCTAGTGTTCAATTCTGCCTAGCGCAACTTCATTAGAGGTCTTGCATTCAGGCTAATTTGCATACGGCAGGAAATTTAAAGTTGAATGCACCTTTATGTTACATGTTACATCCAATACATTACATTTACACTGATAACTACACATGCCAAGGGGAACCTAATAAAGTCAATAGAGTTGTTATATTGCTCTATACACGAGCCCACTGTAAAATAATGTTATAAAATTGGGGAAACCAGTTACACCAAAAAAAATTTAAGGACTTTTGCAGCCTATCACCCTGAAAAGGAAAAGACGCCAGTGTTTTTTTTTAACTCAAAAAATATGATGTAAGTAACAGAAGATTGGGAAGATCTATGCACTTCATTGCACTTCGCCTGGTCTGAGCTGGTGAAGGCAAGTCTGGCGAAAGAAGCAACGTTCAGTAAAATCCGCATCTTAGTGAATTGGCGGAGTAACATCCATTCAACAAATTCGCCTGGTGATAGAGTGTGAATCAACGCTAGCCTCCTATCTCTAGCGAAGTGACGTCTGCTCCCATTAGTAAATCTGGGAATTCCTTGAAAGTGATAACGCTGGCGAATCTTCACTTTGCCCTTTAGTAAATATGCCCCATAGTATTGTTATATCCAAAATAATACTTTGTAGCTGTGGTCAAAGGTTTTGTTTTTCCCATCATATGGTTGAAGTCGAATTTTTAAAGAGACAGTACATGACAGTACATGAACTAGTTGTTTGAAGGTGAACCACAAAAACCTCTAATAAAAAAAGTTTGCCAAGGTAAAGTTTTCACGGTTCGATAGAAGTCAGTGGGAGCTGTGCTGATACTGTTGGACCATTTTAATTAATTCTGACTATAGGTCAGTATTTAAATAGATGATCACCAATGATTTTCTACCATAGGGGATTTTTTGTACTAGATCCACCGTCTTGAGCTTGAAACCACTGGAATATTATTCATTTTGCTATGCTATCTAATACTTAACTAGTAATTACTGTGTTTATGAAGGTTTTTGTTCATTCACTCATTGGCTCAGCACCCCTAGCAATTAGGTATTGTAACTAAAACTCCCCATAGCTGCCCTTCAGACTGAGCCTTGTCAAAACTGTTCTGGTGCTACTCTATTGCGGAGCCTCTGATCTAAAGTGTATTTGTGGTAAGTCCAAGGGTCAGGGCACATGCTCAGATTCGGGGAGATTAGTCGCCCGGCGACAAATTTCCTCATCTTTGGGGCGACTAATCCCCCACGAACTGCCTCCCACTGGCTGGAATGTAAATTGCCCGCGGGATGGCACTCGGAGCACTTCGTTTTCCAAAGTTGCCCGAAGTTACCTCACTAGGAATCTTCGGGCAACCTCGGAAAATGAAGCAAATTTTAAAAAAATTAAGGGTCAAATTTCGAAGTAATGGGATTTTTTTTTGAACTCCCATAACTTCAAAATTCGAATTCAAAAAGACGAACCGCAATTTATCAAAAAAACAAAGTTTTTGTGGGTGAATAGGCTGTATCTTTGAAGTAAGATCATATTCGATCGAATTAGATTCAAATTTTAAAAAAATCGAAAATTCGAATATAGAAAATTATGGGAGTTCAAAAAAAACTCCCATTACTTCAAAATTCGACCCTTAATAAATCTGCCCCGAGGAGAAGCTTAAAGTGGATCTGTCACTGCCAGACAAAAAAAATCTGTAAAATAAAAGTCCTTTTCAAATTAAAAATGAAATCCTATTTCTATTTTTTATTAAAGCATTCATAGCTGTTGTAAACTCATTTAAAAATCTCAGCTGTCAATCAAATATTGTCTGCCCCTCCTCTATGCCTTAGGCAGACAATTACTTTCACTTTCCATTCAGCACTTCCTACATATCACTGCTCTCCCCACATTCCCCCGTTCTCTTAACCATTTAATTGTGTAACCAGGACATGGGGATGGACATCAGGTCCCCCATTCTGGTGCACAAACAAGATTCTGAGATGATACAAGGCTTGTCTTAATAACAATGTCCACAAAACGGCTCCTGCCTGCTTGCTATAATTATGAATTCCCAGACTGGAGGAAACAAGATTCAAAGCATTTTTATAGTGTAATTAAAGTTCATTTTGCTTGACTGATATGATAAAATAGAATTTTGAATATTTATTTTGGGTGACGGGACCCCTTTAAAGCCTCATACTTTTGGTTTTCGGGCAGTACTATATGATTCATACACCCAGCCTACCCTTGAAATTGTCAAGTGCCTCCAGGTGTCATGCAGGCCCCATATATAATAGTTATGCTTACCATAAATACACAGAGATGCTAAACCGAGAACATGCTTTATTAAAATATATTTAATTATATGATGAATTATATGATTTATTAAAACACATGAGATGAAAGACCACTTGCATAATAATTGTGGGCATATGCCAAACACTTCCTCATACTGATGAAAAGGGCAACTCTGATCAAGATATAAAAAGCTGAACAATTTAACAGTGGAGATTTTAATTACTTTGAAATTGATTTGGGTAATGGAAGTCCCAACAGAACCAAAGACAACATTTCAGTTTGTGACAGATCCGCCGATCATCTTGGGATCAAAATAACACAATAAATATTAATATACATGTTTCACCACATGAAAATAAAATACACAATAAAAATTCAGAACCATTGTTAAAATAATAAACTTAATCTTCCCCATTCCCCTTTCAGCAATCTGTCTCTCCATATATAGGCTTTGTGTCAGTGTCAATTATTTTAAAAGGCAGTTTGCTCTACAATTGTCCGGGGGCCTAGCGGCTCCCAAAGGGAGTAGTCCGGACCAAGGAGGAAGCCAGGAACAAGGGTCCAAGATCGAGGTATTCGAGGGGTTTAACAAGAGAATAGTCAGGTCACAGGCAAGGTTCTTAAGGCAGGCAACGAAGGGTCAAAGTCCAGGACAAGCAGCGATCAAGATAAAGTATCAAACAGGAAACTTCACAGAAAACACCCAGGTACAATGCAGGAATTGAAACCTATAATGGGCAGCGTCCAGGGCGCCCTTTTATTATGAACTGGTGACATCATTGTGTCTGCGTCATTACGCCGGCGTTCATGTCATCATCGTCATGTCGGCGTCCCAGCGCCCACGTGGCCTGCATTGGCGCTGCCATCTTGGTTCTTCCGCCACCGGGTGAAGACGCGCCACTGAGTGCTCCCGCCAGCCTTGACAACAATACATTATGGGCAAAAGGGAGCATACACCAACAATTTGACCTAACTGTGAATCAAAATCTGACACTGACTCCTGCAAGGAGAGAGGCAGGTTGCTGAGAGGTAGATAATGAAAAGTAACGTATTTCAGGATTGGTACAAAATTGGTTTGAAAATGTCATTGTTTTTCCACGAGATAAAGCTCAATTTTCATTTTTGTTTCCTTGATGGTTCTCCTTTTAGTCTGTTACCCTACATACTCAGTAGGGCATGAACCACCTGTTGAGAATTTACAGAAACCAATACATTAAGGATCAGATTTATTATGTGGTGTAAAAAAATGGGGGGATAATTCATCACACATCATCAGGCATTGGCATGTAAATATGCACTTTTTCTTTTAGCAACTTCCACCGGAACTTACTTACTTACTTACTTACCGGAACTTTTTTGAAGTTTTCGAAGCAGTGTTAAATAACGGTGAAAAATCTGGTGTATGGCGTAAAATAAAACATGCCTTCATAAATAACCATTTAGTTTACACTGCGTTTTTTCAGCAAATTTAATTTTACACAGTATAATAAATAGGCCCCTAAATTATAACAGTGTTGAAAGACCAATCTTCGTGAGCTGCTAATGTAAACCATAAGAGGGGGTAAAAAACAGCGTACATTTAAGTTAATTCCTGCGATTTGCCGCTGGCAAATAAATTTGTGAAACCTCAGCAAAAATTTGCCAGGGAAAATTCAACGGCGTCAAAAAAATTGGCGCTGGCGCCGTTTCACGAGTTTTTTTGCTGTTCAGCGAATTTTGCGGGAAATTCGAGATTTTTTCACCAAAACGCTCCAAATTCGCCCATCACTATATCTAAACATTTCATGGAGTGCAATGGTGGAGACCCCTCTTTTTTACGTATACAGGGAATAGAAAGTATAGAGAAACTAAGTAGAGGAGGAGACCAAATATAAAGACTGTTACAAACAGAAGTAAAATGGATATTTCACCTAGATACACGGGAGCCAAATGGACTAAACATTAAATGGGATGTGAATTGCTTCATATAGACATATAGAAAAACATAAAACAAAATTAAATGAAATTTATTTTATATAGGTGGAATAGGTGGAAGAAAGCATAAGCAATTAGGGATGTAGCGAACTGCCGATTTGGTGTTCGCGAACGCCGTTCGCGAACACCGGCAAAAAATGCGAACGTTCGTGAACAGTTTGCGAACTTCGAACACCCGCTAAAATCGTTCGATTCGAACGATCGAAGGATTTTAATCATTCGATCGAAGGATTTTCGTTCGATCGAAGGATTTTCATTCGAATCGAACGATCGAAACCATTCGATCGAATGCTTTTCATTAGATCGAATGCTTACAATCGTTCAAACGAATTTTTAGCGGTCGAAGGAATTCGAATGGTCGAACGAATCAAACACGAACCCAAATTGGCGAACGTCGCGCGACGTTCGCGAACATTCGGCGGACGCGAACGGTCGAAGTTCGCGCGAACAAGTTCGCCGGCGAACAGTTCGCTACATCCCTATAAACAATCACATAAGAACACATGAACCCTGATATAATAAACAATATAAAGAACAGTATTTCTACTTCATATTGTAATATCAGTTAAAATTATAAGTATATTTATACACAATGGAAAATGTACAGCACAATTTAAGTTGTAAATTATTTTCAATTTTAATAAATAATAGCTAGGATCAAAATTGATTTAAAAAGTTCAGTCAAATTGATAACAAAATACTGTACATGTAACTGAATAAGGATAGACCTCAGACGGGAATGGAAAGTAAAATAACTGAAACAAGATAAAGAATAACTAAACAGCAATTGTAACAAACGGTGATAAAACTTAAAGGAAATGACACATTAAGTTAAACTATAATGTATCAAAAATGAGATAAAGAATAATTAGATAGTAACTGTAACAAATAGTGATAACATTCACAGGAAATGATTAATCAAAATGTATCAAATGGGACAACAGGCGAAAATTACTAATATAGTAGTGTAAAGGTGGCCATAGACGCAAAGATCCGCTCGTTTGGCGACATCGCCAAACGAGCCGATCTTTCCCCGATATGCCACTAACTGGCTATATTGGGGGTAATCTGAACGTTCAACCCTATGGCCAAACAATCAGATTACGATGAGATCGCAATGGGCTCTGGCGGGATCGGTCAGGACAAAATCAAACCTGTCCAATAAACCAAACGACCGATCTCCGCTGAACGAAAAGTGTCAGGACTCTCCACACACGGTCCGAAAATCGTATGAATCCTCGATTCGTACGATAGGATCTTTGCGTCTATGGCCACCGTTAGTTCCACGAGATATGCAACAGAAAGAGTTAATTTTTTTTGTCAAAGGGAAAATGTCATGGTGGCGTGACCGATTTCTTTTTAAACAGTGTGGTTGTTAAAAAATTTTTTTACCTATGATTACGTGCGGAAACACATGAAACATGTAAAGTGTTACCGGTGGAATCAAGATTATCCGTTTGATCTTACACTGCGTCCGAGGAGTCTTTGGAGTGCGTGCCCAAGGTGGATCAGCAAAGTAACGCTTTCTGGTTCAAACCTCCTGCCTGGTTTTTGAAACACACTGCAGCGTGCAACATCATAGACCCACCCATTATGTCACTAGACCACTCCCCCTGGTGTCATGGTTCTGCCCCCAACATCCCTAGCCCACCCCCACGTTATTACCCCACCCTCCTTTGCCCAGTTTTTACTTCCTGCAATGATGGCAACTGTACTCTTTGCTATTTTCCTTTATTTCTGCTTTCATAATAAAATTGAGAATAAAATACTAATATTATCCTTAAAGGGCATGTAAAGTCTAAAATAGAGTAAGGCTAGAAATGCTGTATTTTGTATACTAAATATAAACATGAACTTACTGCACCACAAGCCTAATCAAACAAATCATTTATGCTTTCAAAGTTGGCTACAGGGGGTCACCATCTTGTAACTTTCTTAAACATCTTTGCAAGACTAAGACTGTGCACATGCTCAGTGTGGTCTGGGCTGCTTAGGGATCGTTATAAACAAAGCTGCTTGAGTTCTGCATGGCTGGGAAGTAAGGCGGGGGCTCCCCCTGCTGTTCATAAGTATGATTGTTTCCCTGCAGAGCAGTTAGGGACCATCTGACAATTCCTATCCACAGCAGTAAATGAAGGGAGCATTTCACTGCATACAGTCAGGTTTCTTATATATTTTTAAATTAAAGAATATTGGAGATAGGTTTCTTTTTCATGAAAGAAAGTAAAAATGGGATTTTATTTTTTTGCCTTTACATGCCCTTTAAGCATAATATTGATAATAATAATAATAATTTATTATTATTGGTGGTGTTATTGTTATTATTATTATTATTCATAATAATAATAATAATAATATAATACTCATCATAATAATGATTACCCTAGGTATCCCATAAGGTGGCCTAGTCCTAGAAATGCATGCTCGGCAGAAATTTAAAAACTCTCTGTCTCTTTATTCTCTTTTGCTGTCTCTGTCTCTCTCATTGTATAATGTCCAGAGAGGGAATATCACAATTACAATAACAGAAAGCCATTAAAGGGACTTAAGATCCATTATGGTATGCCTTATAAAGCAAGTTCTGTTTTTCATTTTGACCTATTAGTGGTAATACCGTATACATGAGAAGCATGGCAATGTAATTGGTTTAAATTGGAGCGTGTATTCCTGCAGATTAAGGAAGGGACATGTAGTGAAGCACAGACAGGCCTGTTCTGCAGTAAATCATGAGGTTAATTTGCACATTTCCACTGACCGTAACTGACACCTCTCTTCCTCCAGAGAGTCAGCATTTAGCTGGAATTTTACTAATTGCTGGGATAACATTCAGCAGAGGAATACATGAGAGAGCACAATATCCCTACAGGAAAGCCGTCCTATTTTGGAAGATTAGATGGTCTGGTTTTTTAGTAAACATTTACATTTTACGCAACCTCTAATTTTGTAGGTTTTATACTATACAATGACATTGGCTTAAACAATTCTATTTTAAAATAAACGTTGCTTGCTTTATTTTCTTATGGTTTATCATCTGGTGGGATAATGAGTAATTATGTTGTTTTGGTGTCAGTCTTGACGCTTACGTAGGGCTATATGGGGCCTCTCTTCAACTATCAGACAGCTTTAAAGGAGAATTCAACCTGTGGGGGAAAAAACCTGTGGGGAAAGAAACCCGTAGGGTATCAATTAAACGGATGTGACTGGCTATGCCCCCTATGTGGACTGGCAGCATACAGAAGGCTCTTTTTGTTAGTACACTTGTTTTTTTTTTTTATATATACACATATACCTCCAAGCCTGGAATTAAAAATTAAGCACCTGCTTTGAGGCCACTGAGAACAACATCCATAGGGTTAGTGAGCAACATGTTGCAAGCGAGCCATTGGTTGGGGATCACTGAACTAGAGGAAAGGTAGCCAGGGCTGCCATCGGGAGGGGGGGGCACAAGAGTGACTGTCATACTAAGCCCTGGGGGATTTCTGGTTTTCAGGAGGGCAAGGCCATGCTGCAGAAGAAACTGCTCTGGAGAAGAACGAAGAAGCCTCAACGGATAAGAACGAAGAAGCCGCATCAGAAAAGGACGAACAAGCCCACGACAGAAAATAACAAAGAAGCCACAACGGAAAAGAACAAAGAAGAGGGATTGCAGAGGAGGCAACCCACTGGCCACCAATTAACCCAATGGGTATCCCCTGTAGGGATGTAGCGAACTGTTCGCGCAAACTTCGACTGTTCGAGTCCGCCGAATGTTCGCGAACGTCGCGCGACGTTCGCCAATACGAGTTCGCGTTCGATTCGAACAAAAATCGTTCGACCATTTGACCATTCGATTCCTTCGACCGCTAAAATCGAAGGATTTTCGTTCGAATCGAACAATCTAAGCCATTCGATCGAATGAAATCATTCGATCGAATGTCTTCGATCGTTCGATTCGAACGAAAATCCTTCGATCGAACGATTAAAATCCTTCGATCGTTCGAATCGAACGATTTTGCGCATGTTCGAAGTTCGCAAACTGTTCGCGAGCTGTTCGCATTTTTTGCCGGTGTTCGCGAACGGCGTTCGCGAACACATACACGGCAGTTCGCTACATCCCTAATCCCCTGGCCCTGATCACAAAGGATTTTTTTTTTTAACTTGCAGGAGGCACTGGCACTAATGTTGTTTTGATTGTGTAGGAGGTCCTGGCACCAATGTTTTTTAACTTGTAGGGGACCCTGGCACCAATTGTTTAACTTGTAGGGGGCCGTGGCCACCAATGTTTTACTTAACTTGTACAGGGGACCTGGCCATCATTGGGGTGAGCAAGTCCAGGGGGTACAGAAAATGTTGTCGTGCAGGGCCCCGAGATTTCTAAGGGTGACCCTGAAGGTCAGATACTGATCCCCACCAAGTATTGTGAGCACACCAACTGGCAACTTGGTTTTTTAAGTCTTTTATTGAGCTGAAGTTTCTATTTCTTAAATTGAAGACTTGGCAGGCTTCTCCATGCTTCTCAGAGCTCAAGTGAACATGGGTATGCCTTGTAAAGCACTGCACACATTTGTGTTGCTAAATAAATAAATACATACCTACACGTGGCTAGCTGCTAACCACTCATCATATAGGTGTTTGTTAATACAAGGCCAAGCAACAGAAAGCTCTTGCTGTGGACTTAATGCAAAAAAACGAAATTACTGCTGATGCTAATATCCGACAACTTTTGACGTCGGTTTGATGTGCCGACAATAACTCTCTCTCTCTCCATTCATCGATTGTTTTATACAATGGATCGTTCATTTCGAGCTGTGCATATTGACTGACCCTAGTAATTAGACGTGTGTTCAAGCTGTGTTTTTCTTATGTTTTTCAAATGCAACATGATCTATTTCCATTCATTTGAGGTGCATTAACATCACAGAAGATTCCCAAATCAACCCGAGTTTTGTATTGGTTTCTACAATTTAGCTGAACTCATCTTAGTATAAAATACAATGAAATTGTGGTCTCTCAACAGTCCAACCTTAATACACATGCAGTAAAAACCAAACATGGTTGCCCTTTTGTTGGCCATCAGTGGGACACCCTGACTGTAGCTGGGAAGGGTGGGAGCTACAACATGGAGCTGGTTACTGCTCCTGTATAACTATAACAAACAAGGGAAAGTTGCACTCACCAATAATTTTTAAACCATTAGTCGGGGATGCAATGAGACTGGGATCACAAAATTCATACAGACAAATACAAGAGTCCTCTGCACTCAACCCATTATCAGTATATTTAAGACATTGAGACATATTGTATATTAAGCTACCAAAAAATGCCTTACCCTTTAAACAAAACAGGGATTGTTTGCCCATATATTTAAGTAGCCGTTCTAGCTATAGTCAGGCGATCACAGTGGTGGCCAATCAAAGGGCAACCATGTTTTGAAAGCAGCTAGTAAGTTGCAGGTAAAACTTAGTCCCTTTGTAAAATGTATAATGAAGCAATAGAATTCTTAATGAATCAGATGAGAATTGAGCGTAGGACTGGCCAGATATGGGATGACTGATGTAGTTGTCCAGCTTAAATATATTGCAATATATGGACAAACAATCCCTGTTTTTTTAAAGGGTAAGGCATTTTTTGGTAGTTTAAGGCTCATAATGTCTTAAATATATTCATAATGGGTTGAGTGCAGAGGACCACTTGTATTAGTTTTGGAAATAAGAACGTGTTTTCCCATGACAGAATACCTTTAAGCTGTGCATAAACTGCCTATGTTTATTGTATAAGTGGTAATGTAAATATATTGGTATAAACAGAAGATGACTTTGACTTTTAATTAATAGAATAAAGTAACGTTATTTGATGAATCACCATTCTTCTTTTTCTGCATCTGGATAAAGGTCAAATGAGACTTTCAACTCCAGTTGTCTCTTTCCAACAGTAAAACTGGGATCTTTTGTGTAATAATCACTTGAAAGTCATTGCGGGCAATTATTGAATATAAAGCAACATGTGCTATTAGTCTTTAGTACAACTATTGTTTCTCATAATTTTCCTGTATTATATTTATCTATAAATAGATCTAAATATTTTCAAAAAACAAGATGAAAGAAAACATAAGTGATGGGCGAATTTGCGCCTTTCGCTTTGCCAAAAAATTCGCGAATTTTGCGAAACGGCGAAAAATTCGCGAAACGGCGCCGGCATCTTGTTTTTGACGCCGGCGCCCGTTTTTGACACCGGCGTCCGTTTTTTCGGAAAAAAATTGGCGTTTCGCGAATTTATTTGCTGGCGGTGAATCTCGCAAATTCGCGGCAAATTCGCGCCTGGCGAATAAATTCGTCCATCACTAGAAAACATCTTTGAAGCATCCCCAGCCATCAGATCTAAATATCATTGCACCAGGACCTTCTGGATGAGTGGTGTTGATTAGCGATTGGCCGAATAAATTTGGCAGTCGCAAATTTGTGGCGAATACCCGCATTTTGACACCAGCGAATAAATTCACAAAACTGCGGCAAAAAATTTGCCAGGGAAAAATCCACCAAAAACATTTTGGAGCATTAAAATTATTTGGACACCCGTTGACTTAAATGAATTTGGAAACAACAAGCGTGCATATAAAAATGCATTTCACCAATTTTTCCCGAATTTCGTGGTAAATTCCCAAATTTTTCCGGCGAAGCAAAATGGGAAAAATTCACCGATCACTAGTATTTCTACTTTATTCTGTGGTTCTAGGAGCTCCTTCTTGAAGAAAGGTTTGGTATCTGACTCTTGTGTGCGGGAAAGGAAGCAGCCAACAACCATAATGGACAATAAATATTAATGCACTGTTTTAATGTTCTCATTACTTTTTAGCCTCTCTATGTTCACAAATAAGTGAGAATTAATTGCCCGACATAAGAGCATAATAGAAAGAATACTGATTTAAGGGGAAAAAAACAAGAAGAGCCACATCCATTTAACCAATATTTGTATTTCAATTAAAACATGAATTCAAATATTTTGCATGACTCATTCTAGCCTGACTATAGTTTACAGCACTTGGGCTATAATAAAAAAAGCATTATTAAACATTACTGCAAGATAGAATGTACTAATAAAATATGAGAAGCATTTTTATCATCAATGGCATTATATATGCATTCAGGGCATCCCTAAAAGTGAGTTATTGAAACAATTTCTGTTATACCCTATGCAAGCAGTGCTAATTAAGGAAAGGTCTTGTCCCCCCCAACTTTTCCCCCATCCCTTTAGCATTTCTAAAAAAAAATATGCCATGTTTATAAGAATCTGTTTATCTTGTCAGGTAGACAATGTAAAGGACATAGACAATTATAGCAGAATAATTGTAAGGCTATAGTAAAATGGAGCAGCACCGATACTAAAACTGATAGATTTAACACAATAATAGTAGACCTACTGTATATTCCTATATTGGGTGCCAGTGATTCTTGCACTTAAAGGGATACTATTATGGGAAAATATGTTTTTTTTTTTTTTAAAAAACGCATCAGTTAATAGTGCTGCTCCAGCAGAATTCTGCACTGAAATCCATTTTTCAAAAGAGGAAACAGATTTTGTTATATTCAATTTTGAAATCTGACATAGGGCTAGACATAGTGTCAATTTCCCAGCTACCTCCAGTCATGTGACTTGTGCTCTGATAAACTTCAGTCACTCTTTACTGCTGTACTGCAAGTTGGAGTGATATCACCCCCCCCCAGCGGCCTAACAACAGAACAATGGGAAGGTATCGAGATAGCAGCTCCCTAACACAAGATAACAGCTCCCTGGAAGATATAAGAACAGCACTTAATAGTAAAATCCAAGTCCCACTGAGACTGATTCAGTTACATTAAGTAGGAGAAATAACAGCCTTCCAGAGTAAGTAATTCCATCCTAAAGTGCAGGCACAAGTCACATGACTGGGGCAGCTGGGAAACTGATAAAATGTCTAGCCCCATGTCAGATTTCAAAATTGAATATAAAAAAAATATGTATGCTCTTTTGAGAAATGGATTTCAGTGCAGAATTCTTCCATGACAGTATCCCTTTAACAATAGAACTAAAGAACAAGATAATCCACAGGAGTTCAGTTATAAAGAAGCAGGAACATGTAAATAGGCATAAACTCCCAAATACCAATGGTCAGTGTATTCCCAGCAGGGTAAGAGATATAACAGAGCTTGTATAGAGGTACACCCAGCTTTCAGCCTTTTCCCTAAGAGGAGTGAATTCTAATACTAAGGGGGTTATTTATTAAAGTCTGAATGCCCAAAACTCAAAAAAATTGATTTTTAATGAAAGAGGATGGATAAAGTCTGAATCCGAAAATACGGCATGTCAGACCTGCTGAGGTAGTATATAAGTCACTGGGAGAGGTCCTGAACATATACTGATCTGCACTGGGTTTTCTGCAAAAATCCAAAGATTTTGTGATTTAGGGCAAAAATCCAAAAAAAATCCGAATTTTCAGCGGCAAATACAAAAAAATTCATTAAAATCTTCGTAAGATTTTTTATAGTTTTTTCCTGCACTGGAATTTTTGGGGGAAATGTATTGATAAATAAGGGGAAATAACCCGTGATTATTTGCTCAGAGTATATTTCAGAAAAAAAATTAGATGAATTCAGATTTTGATAATTAACCCCCTTAGTCCCTACTTCTGTGCAATTAGTACCAAGGAGCCTAATCCCACTTACAGTCCTCGGTGGAGTCTCAGCTGCTCGGCTAACTAGCCTTACTATCTACCACTCCATGGGGTATATTTATCAAAGAGTGAAGTTAGAGATAGCCACAGTCCACTTGAGTGAAATTCCGCCACTCTCCATTCATTTCTATGGCATTTTGAAAGGCATATATATCAAAGGGTGAACTTTCACTTTCACCCATTGATAAATACTCTTTTAAAAATCGTAAAAATCTAGGAATTTCACTCTAGAGGACTGTGGTGATCTCTAACTTCACTCTTTGATAAATATACCTCCTAGAGTGATGTATAAAGGTGAGTAACCTATCACTGGCTAAACCTGACCTGTCTAGATTCCCCAATATTCCTACCTGCTCAGGTAAGGGGACTGGCAAAATGGACCCTTAGTACGTGTGCTCAGCTTTTATATTAGAACACAGTGCCACCGAAAGGCTAAATTTGGGATAATTAGGGGTCATAATTTGACCAAGGAAATGGAGTCTATCTCCTGTATACCGAAGGGTACCTTAAGTGGCCAAACTATAGGAAAATGTAATATAAATGGGGAATACATTTATCAGTTCCCTACATTATTCTATTGATAGCATATTATTATAGCATAATAATAATTACAGCATATATACAACATTTCTTAACTGAAGAGTATTGCCCACTCTTTCTTTTTCAAAATACATGTAGGCCAGATACACACACCCACATACAAAAAACAATTCAGCACAATTAAACTGTATGGACCAAACATATTGAAAATATACTGCTCTCAAAATAACCGCAAAACAGCATCTCTTGTTGTTGTTATGGCTGTAGCTGTAATCTGACTGCTTCAAGTGACACACCAGCATTTTCAGATGATTAAAATAAGAGGTCTTTTCTTTAAATGTGAAATGATCCATTCTAAAGTAACTGGAGTTCATCACTTACAGTACCAATTAACACTAGTACCACCATAGGCTATTATAACAATATATGTTAATTTGGAGGGGTTTAACTTTTTTAAACCCAACCTAACTATCTAACTAGCACGTAGTTGTTTGTTGTAGAGCACTGTCTATGCCTATGGTGAACTAACTACCAGATATATCATTTTGAATAGTTCAGAGATACAGAACACCGACCAAGTTGGGGCAGGGAGGAGTTTACATTGGTCTCTTGGCTCCACCCAAAGACTGAAGGTAGTTACTAGCCAAGAGGCTGGAGGAGGCATGCCCTAGGGTCAAGCTTACCCCTGAAAGAGGGGCTCCATGAATGAGGATTAGTGATGGGCAAATACATTTTTGAATTGAAATTAAATTGAAAAATCTGCGTGAAAAATTGTTCAGGCGCCCAGTGGACAAAATAGGCGCGCATATCAAAATAATTTTGCCGTCCATAGACTTCAATTCATTTCACAAATTATTCACACTTTGGCAAATTTTGCAGGACATTCGCTAATTTTTCAGCGAATCGAAACGGGACAAATTCACCCATCACTAGGATTAGTCAGTGTTGGGTCTACTCCATGCTGAGTTTTTCTGCAATCAAAATGTAGTTAGGACTTTAGCACTAATTATAATTACTGTATATTCTGCAATCCAGCAAATGTTTTGCATTATACTGAACTGCACTGAGATCTCAGTGTAACCAGCCTGTAAGCCCTATTATTGAACTAAAAATAAAGACAAATAGCTCTCATACATCAATGGAATATATTTTGCCAATAAGTGTGACCTCAGATTTTCATCATCTCTAATTGAGGTAGAATGAATTATGGCGATGTATTTGAAGATAAGGCTCCTATATAAAATAGCAGAATTATTATCTCCCTGGCAGTTGACATGGTAACTCTGTGTCAAGGATTGGGATACAATTACCATATAATAATAGTTACATAACCATGACGTGTATATTGAGAAGGAACAAGACAAGAGGTTATTACAGGAGTCACTCTTAATGGTATTAATGGAAATTCAATATTAGTGACAACAGGATCAATCGACTTTAACCCCTATATAAACTATGAAAAACAAATTATCAAAGAAGGAAACTTCTGGGCTAATGTGGGAAGAGAATGCTGCCAATGATAACGTAGGACAGGACGGATTGTGGATTGTTCATTGCCTTTGATTTAGCAAATACTGAAGGTCATGTTCCGAAGTGTAACCAACATGTTTTCTTAGTGCTTTTATGTAAAGCAATGTTTCTTTTTTTACATTATTTAACATGAAAGGTGAACAACATGAACCATTTGGCTTTATTGCTCTTGTTTGGTGTTTGAGAGACGCTGGAGCAGCCAGGAGCAGAGCTACAGCATTTTATCTACAGGAAAAAAAAGGCTTCAAATAAATCACTGTTCCATCACAATTTTTTTGAGTGTGCAGGATGAAAGCAATAGATGAAAACAATGTTCTCCATATTTTCAGATCATAGCTTTCTGAACAGTGGGGTTGCTCCCAGGGGCACTCACCTTATGTTGGAGTTGGAACCTTCTTTCTTCAAACATCAATTGCGTAGAAGTAATAAGGCATTAGATCGTTTTTTATAGGCTTTTATTATATTTATACAGGGCAATCATATCGCCTCTTCTTCAGCGTAAACAATCCCAAATTGGCCAGTCTTTACTCCTGACTGAGACCTTCTGTCTGACTCTATTTTAGTAGTTAAACAATCCAGAGGCACACAGAACTGCTATTCCACAATAAACGTGCAAGGTGTTCCTTGCTTGCATCAGTTCTGTGTGCCTCTGGATTGTTTGACTTTTAGATTGGATTTGGGGTTGCCGGACCTCTACCATTGTGCACCACACAGCACAATAATTACCTCTTACAAGGGTGTGCGAGAGCCAGATCTTTTTTGGACACTGACTCTATTTTAGTAACATTTTTAAGCACTGGAGACCAAAACTGCAGCTAATATTCTAGATGGGGCCTTACCAGCGTTCTGTAAAGGGGAAGCATCACCCTCTCCTCCCATTAAAAGGATTGCTCACCTTCCAAACACTTTTTTCAGATTGTTCACCTCAAACAAAGACTTTTTTCAATTGCTTTCCATCTTTAATTTATTTCACAAAATGTAAGTTTAAAGTTTAATGTTCATGCCTCTAGTGTTTCAGTCTGGCAGCTCAGTGATTCAGGAGCAGGTTCTGAACTGTTACTACATTTAATTGAAACATTTAGTTGAGAGCTTTCTCAGCAGTATCTGGGGAATATCAGCAACTAGTGTATCAAATCTAACAGCCGCCTTTAATGAAAGCACTGCGTATCTTGACAGCGCTATATAAATAAATGATGATGATGATGATGATGATGATGATGAAACCCAGAGATTCTGCCCAGCAGGGACAAAGATAACAAATGTATCAACTAAATGTATCAATTTAAAACAGTTAAAGCGGTTGTTCACCTTCAAACAACTAGTTGTTTTCAGATAGATCACAAAAAATAATGACTTTTTCCAATTACTTTCTATTTTCTTTGCGTCACCGTTATTCTAATATTGAAGTGTAAAGTGTAATTTTTTTACCTTCTAAAGCAGTTCTGGGAGGGGGGGTCGCTGACCCTGTAAACTGTTCTAAATTGATACATTTAGTTGATACATTTATTATCTTTGTCCCTGCCGAGCAGAATTTCCGGGTTTCATTACAGGCAGCTGTTAGAATTAGGGATGCACCGAATCCACTTTTTTGGATTCGGCCGAACCCCCGAATCCTTCGTGAAAGATTCGGCCGAATACCGAACCGAATCCGAACCCTAATTTGCATATGCATATGCAAATTAGGGGTGGGAAGGGGAAAACATTTTTTACTTCCTTGTTTTCTGACAAAAAGTCATGCAATTTCCCTCCCGCCCCTAATTTGCATATGCAAATTAGGATTCGGATTCGGCTGGGCAGAAGGATTCGGCCGAATCCGAATCCTGCTGAAAAAGGCCGAATCCTGGCCGAATTGATACAAAAGTTGCTAATATTACAGAGATGCTGCTGAGAAATGTATCAACTAGGGGGCAGATTTACTAAGGGTCGGATTTCGAAGTTAAAAAAACTGTGCTGTGGAAGGTCCCCATAGGCTAACATTGCACTTCGGTAGCTTTAATTTGGCGAAGTATGAAGTCGAAGTTTTTTTTAAAGGGACAGTACTTCGATTATTGAATGGTCGAATATTCTAATGATTTTTACTTTGAATCGAAGTCGAAGTAAATTCGAAGTCGTAGGGGCAAATGCATCAAGGGTCAAATATCGAGGGTTAATTAACCCTCGATATTCGACTGGGGAATGAAAATCCTTCGACTTCGAATATCGAAGTCGAAGGATTTTGCGCAAATACTTTGATCGAACGATCGAAGGAATAATCGATTAAATCCTTCGAATCGAACGGTTCGAAGGATTTTAATCCAACGATCGAAGGATTATCCTTCGACCAAATAAAGTTAGCCAAGCCTATGGGGACCTAAATATAATTTACAAGATATTCATAGCTTTTGTGTATTATATAGTGAATAAAGTACCCCCTCTTGTAAATTATAAGGATATTATAAGTTACCGAGGAGTTTCATGACCATATAAAAACACAAGGCCGAAGGTCATGGAACTCCGAGGTAACTTCTAATATCCTCATATTTTACAACTGTGGGTACTTTATTTATTATAATACACAAGTTTGAGTGAGTCATGTGACAGAAATGACATCAGAACTCACCGTTTATAACTGATGACATCAGAACTCACCGATTTATAAGGATATAATTTACAAGATATTCATGGCTTTTTTGTATTATATATATACATATAGGTAACCAGAGAGAGAAGCACAACTGCTGTGTTCCTTGCCAGGCAAAGAAGTGTTTGGACTCAAGACAAAATCATCCTTCTCTCCACCCACGTGTTCATTCACCGACCCCCATTGCTCACAACTGATGATATAGTTATACAAGGTCAGACTGGGCCAGTGGGACACCAGGAAAAAACTTAGTGGGGCCAGCCCACGTGGGATCCCATCAGCCAAGGCCAGCTACCCTGATCAGCCACCCTCTGTTAAGAAAGAAAGTATATGCTGTGTAATGGTATGAGGAGTGGAGGGAGTTTGGATGTCAGAAAGGGGCCCTGGTCACTGCTAGGAGGGTCCTTTGTATTTCAGCACTGAGGGGCCCCAATGCTCCAGTCTGACTCTGTAGATATGTACAGAAAGGATCTAAACTTGGTTAATGGAGATTAGAAAAATGAAAGCCCACATTTGATTTGGTTAGCAGAAGTTATTATACATTATGTGCATTTCAAGAGAAAAAAAAATCAAGATTAATCAATAAATGGAGAATAGACTAAAGGTCCCCATAGACACAAAGATTTGGCTTGTCGAACGACTGATTTAAGCAAAGTCCGACCAATCCTTCGAATTTATCATGCAGTCAGTGGGATTCGAACGATCGAACATCTTACGATTTTTCGGCCGACATCTGTCAGGAAATTGATCGGCCAGGTTAAAAAATCTTTGTCGGTCCCAGTGCAATCTATCTATGTTTGCAGGGCCAAGCAGGCAGCTCCCCTTTGTTTTCCTGGCAAATTGGTCTTTTTAGTTGATGGACAATTCGTACGATCGTTCCGAGATAATCGTGGTCTCACAATGACGATCGGATCTTATAAAAATCTCAATCTATGGCCAGCTTAAAGATGGAAGGCAAGGAGAAGTCAGCTGGTCACAGTGATTGCAACTTTTAGATGAGAGCTGCAATCAGAGAACAGATCTCTGTGGCTGCAGTAGTGTAATGAAGTAAAGGTCGCCCTCTAGTGTGCATTTCCTGCATTGCCCCAGGTTCCTCCGAAACAGCAGCCTTTGCCTTTGACTACAGGCTCTCTACATGACTGGATGCGATTACTGATTGCATTTCATGCAAGCATACTTTAAAGGAAAAGTTCACCATCGTACAAAGTGCAGCATAAAAAAAAGTGTACATTAAGCATATGTGTAATTGATCTAAATTATATTTTTCTATTGCTCTGTTTTCATATATACTGTATATATATATATATATATATATATATATATATATATATACCTTTGTATATATGCATCGACATCTACTGGTTAAATGCTGAGCTATTGAACAGTCCTTAAAGGGGCAGTAGTAGTGAGAGAGCTAACATTAAAAGGAGAAACCACCTCTATATAACATATAAATACATATTCAGCAGTAATGCCGTTTATCCTATGTTTTTAAAAGTGATTTGAGGTGCACGAGACATGGCTAAACTATATGCAATTCAACTATAATGCTGTTCATGTATAGGGATGCTCTGAAGGGAATATGAAGAAAGTATTCTGTAATTTGCACTTTCAAATTTGACTACAAAAATTTCCTCTGTATACTGTTAGGAGGGTTGCACTCCACTCTACTTGCTGTCCCACCAGGCCAAATTTCTATATTTGGCTCCACTAGGCTGCATGGTTCTAGCATACACACCCCCACCCACAAGCGCACAGGCACATGCACCAGAGGACTTACATGTACAGAGTTGCACTGCGCTGGGGACGCTGCCCAGCATTCTGCCCCTAAAATCTTGCGTCTCTAGACCCTGACCATTATTATCTCCCCACAAATCCAAGCATGTATCCCACAGTCACACTCCCTTCCCAGAGACTATTATCCCACCGTTACTATAGGCACCATCTCTCCCTACTATACCTGCTATCCCACAGTCACACTCCCTTCCCAGAGACTATCATCCGACTGTTACTATAGGCACCATCTCTCCCTACTATATCTGCTATCCCACAGTCACACTCCCTTCCTATAGACTATTATCCCACCGTTACTATAGGCACCATCTCTCCCTACTATACCTGCTATCCCACAGTCACACTCCCTTCCCAGAGACTATCATCCGACTGTTACTATAGGCACCATCTCTCCCTACTATACCTGTTATCCCAGATGTAAAGGGGATGTTTTGGGAAAAGGGGACACAAACTATCTGTAAGTTGGAGCTTGTAAGTATAAGTGGTTTAAATGTATTTCTTCTATCCAAATACAGTTAACTGTTCAACTGAATAATATCAAGAGAAGATCTCTGCAGTGATCAAATAAACACATTTCTATTTATTTGCTTCTGAAGGAGAAAACTCGCTCAGTCTAAAAAGGTCCTAAAGCGTGCCTGCCCCCTGGTGGACTCTTTCTTATTTACTGTTTAAAGAATGTGAGAGAAAACACATTGGTTGGTTTTTGGTTACGTTTTGTTTGAGTGCTTAAGTGAAAGTTTAAATATCAGAGTAAAATCATTAACAAAAAGTTGCAGCAAACAAGTTGCAGGTAAAACTTAGTCCCTTTGTAAAATGTATAATGAAACCATAGAATTCTTAATGAATCAGATGAAAGTTGAGCGTAGGACTGGCCAGATATGGGATGACTTTGACGTAGTTGGTCAGCTTAAATATATTGCAATATATGGAAAAACAATCCCTGTTTTGTTTAAAGGGTAAGGCATTTTTCAGTAGCATTATGCACAAAATGTCTCTGTCTTAAATATATTGATAATGGGTTGAGTGCAGAGGACTCTTGTATTTGACTATATGTATTTTGTGGTCACCCCGCCTAATGGTTTTAAAAATTAGTGGTGAGCACAACATTCCCTTGTTTTTTATATATATATTTAAAGCACAAGCACAACTTGATATTTAATATTCTGATTGGGTCATATACTGAGATAATCATATAAATCATTGTCATATTTGGATTATTCTGTTGTGTTTAATAAAAACGTTTCCAATACGTGAAAAGGAATTCATACACACCAATCATTGAAACTTAAAAAGAAAAAGAGGGCATAAGGAAAGGAAGGAATTTAGAATGAAATAGGGGACAAGCCTCTGTTCAGTGAATATAATTTGAGATAAAAGATCTGATATCTAGTTGTTCTGTGTATTTCTTATTATGGCAAGATGTAAGAATGCTAAACCCTAGTGTTGTAATCTGAGAGCCTCCAGTAGTTTGGACTAGGTTAGAATCCCTGTATTGATGGTGCTCGTAGTCATCGTGGAAATAGAGCAAAATGCAAGGTGCAAGTATGAGCTGATGCTCCTATGAGTGAAAGGCATTGAGTAATTTCACTGTTACCCCTCCCTCCCAGTATCAATCAGCGGGGAAGCAAAGTGGATAACCCTGAGCTTTACATCAGCACCTCGGAGAGCTCCTGGCAGTAAACAGTTTCTCGCATTGTTCCTCCGTCTCAGTAGAATTCTACTGAACGTGACGGAAGTCGCAGGGCACCAGATATAAATGAAGTTGGAGGTTGGAACAACTCACAGGACTTTAGAGCAAGCTGACAAACACATATATATATCGAGAAACCGACTCTACCTCTTCACAGTCACATTATCCTCTCCAGCTGATGATGCCACATGCTGTACATGGCTGTAACTAATGAATGTATGCTTTCCTAAGTGGATATAAAGATTTTGAAACCTTACCTAATTGAGAACCTACCACATCGCTGCGCGATTTTTTTCATTGAACGACATGGGAACAGTAAAAAGAAAATGCGTTTATGGCATGAGGACCATTAGCTAAATGAAGGCTTGAGTTCTCTTATAACATGGGATGGATGTCAGCTGCAATCTCAGTTATTGCTCCCCAGCAGCCAGTATGCAAGAGGCAGAGCAGAGCGACCTGCTTGGGATGTTTCCACTCTTCCTAGAGGAGCGACTGCTGAACAGAAGCAACGAGTCGCTGCAGGACTTTATCAAAGGGTTCAACCTGGAGAAATCCGACATAATAGGGGACAGCTCGGCTATCGTGAGGATCATTATCTCAATCGTGTATTCGGTGGTGTGTGCACTGGGGCTAGTGGGCAATGTGCTCGTACTGTACCTGATGAAGACCAAGCAAGGATGGAAGAAATCCTCCATCAACCTCTTTGTGACGAGTTTAGCGATCACCGACTTTCAGTTTGTGTTGACTTTGCCTTTCTGGGCGGTGGAGAACGCGTTGGACTTCAGTTGGCTTTTTGGGAAAGCCATGTGCAAAATAGTGTCCTATGTGACAGCCATGAACATGTATGCCAGTGTTTTCTTCCTGACAGCCATGAGTGTGGCCAGGTACTATTCTGTCGCATCTGCGCTTAAGGTCAAAAGGAGACCTATCGGCTGCTCTGCTAAGTGGGTGAGTGTTCTCATCTGGGTCTGCGCGATAGTCGCGTCTTTGCCCAACGCTATCTTCTCCACCACTGCGACTGTCTCTAGCGAAGTTCTTTGCCTGGTGAAGTTCCCTGTCAACAACGGCAATGCTCAGTTTTGGCTTGGGATGTACCATGCCCAGAAGGTCCTCTTAGGCTTTCTGATCCCTCTGTTCATTATAACTATGTGTTACCTGCTGCTGGTTCGTTTCATTACGGACCGAAACGTGAGCAGCTCCAGCACCAAACGGAGATCCAAAGTCACCAAATCTGTGACCATTGTGGTGCTCTCCTTTTTTCTCTGCTGGCTTCCCAACCAAGCCCTGACTACCTGGGGGATTTTAATAAAACTGAACATAGTCCAGTTTAGCTATGAGTATTTTACTACTCAAGCCTACATATTCCCCATCACTGTATGTCTGGCTCACTCCAACAGTTGCCTCAACCCCATCCTCTACTGCCTGATGCGCAGGGAGTTCAGAAAAGCCCTGAAAAACCTCTTCTGGAAAATCGCATCACCTTCCCTGACCAACATGAGACCCTTCACTGCCACCACTAAACCAGAGCAGGATGATCACGCCCATGGTATGGTCCCCCTCAATCCAGCTGAACCTGATATCATATGTTACCCCCCTGGGGCTGTGCTTTACAATGGCAGATATGATCTCCTCCCCAATAGCTCCACCGAGCAACGGTACTGAGACTTGTCCTATAAGACGATGGGGTCCACCAGCCTCAGTCATTCCCCCACAGCAGAATATCAAGAGCCAGTCTTGTCTAGAAAGTCGTAGAGGACTCAGTAAGGAGATCTCTCCATGTGTCATTGTGACATCAGTACCATGAGATGTAAAATCAGTGTCCTAAAATAAATATATACAAAAGGAGCTGCCACACTGTAAAAGCAATGGCATATCTCAACGTGTAAAAGGTCTATAGAGCAATCAGGAGACAGTTGTGTAGATAATAACCCAATGCAATGTATGTGCCAAGGCTTATCTGTTGATACATGGGATGCAGCTGCTTTTGGTTGCTGTAGCTGCTCCATTTGTTTCTTGTTGCAGTTAAAGGGGAACTAACATAAAAAATGGAAATTTAAAGGGATGGTTCGCCTTCAGGTTAACTTTTAGTAATTTGTGCAAAGGCCAATTCTAAGCAATTCTTCAATTGGTCTGTATTATTTTTTTTTATAGTTTATGAATTATTTGCCTTCTTCTCCTGACTTTTTCTAGCTTTCAAAAGGGGGTCACTGACCCCCTCTAAAAACAAATCCTCTCTACAGCTACAATTTTATTGTTATTGCTACTAAACTCATCTTTCTGTTCTGACTCTCCCCTATTAATATTCCATATTCTCATTCAAATCAATGCATGGTTGCTAGGGTGATTTGGACCCTAGCAACCCGATTGCTGACACTGAAAACTAGAGAGCTGCTGAATAAAAAGCTAAATAACTCTAAAACCACAAGTAATAAAAAACGAAAAACAATTGCAAATTGTCTCAGAATATCACTCCCTACATCATCCTATCCGTTAACTCAAAGGTGATTTTAATAGCCCCCTATAAGATATATTGGATCTAACTGTCAATGAATATCTGACACTCAACTGCTGAATGAAGAAAGAATGAAGAGAAACAGATGCTGAGAGAGGGATAGTGAAGATAAACTTGATTATTTCAGGAATGGTACCGAATATTTAATTGATTGTATTTAAAAAGTTTCTTATTTCAGTATGCGGAAGCTTTTGTAAATGTTTAATTTTTGTGATAGTTCCCCTTTAAAGAGGGATTTTCTCTCCGTACCTGCTCCACCCACGTCTCCCGGGAGACAGAGTGTTGTGAAAAACAGGTTTTTGACCCCTCAGTTCCAAACTGAAAAAGATCCATGCTGCTTTATAATGCATTAGCACACATTGAAAGCGATGTTATTGCTTTGCAGCCAAACTTCTATACTTTATAATTCACATCGTCCTGGCATATTGCTGAGAATGCTTCACCATTCACATTGATTCCTGTAGCAAAGGAGCTTACATTCTAATGCATGCAGCTTCCCCAGAAGCCAGTTAAAGGGGTAGTTTGCGTTTATGTTACCTTTTAGAATGTTATAGAATGGATAATTCTAAGCAACTTTTCAATAGGTCTTCATTGTTTACTTTTTATAGTTTTTTTATTTATTTGTCTTCTTCTCTTTCCATCTTTCAGATCTAAAAACAAATGCTCTGTAAAGCTTCAGTTCAATTCCAGTCTCTTATTCAAATCAGTGCATGGTTGCTAGGGAAATTTGGACCCTAGCACTCAGATTGCTGAATGGAGAGCTGATGAATAAAAAGCTAAATAACCCAAACACCATAAATAATAAGAAATGAAAATCAGTTGCAAATTGTCTCAGAATATCTCTCTCTCCATCATACTAAATTTAACTTAACTGATTTAAAGGTGAACAACCTCTTTTATCCTTTCACCATGTATTTAGGCATCTGAGCATTTAGATATAATCTATACAGAGTATAGACACATGCAGTGCCCTGTTTAGAATTGAACACAGCACTCCAAGGCTTAAGATCTAACTTCTGTGCTGCTTTCCTTTAGAGATGTAATCTATGGGATCCGTTATCTGGAAACCTAGTTTCCTTTTACTCTGTAATCATAAAACAGTAACTTGTACTTGATCCCAACTCAGATATAATCATTTTAGGAAGCAAAACCAGTCTATTGGGTTTATTTCATGTTTACATGATTTTTTTTTTTTAGTAGACAAGGTATGAAGATCCAATTTACGGAGAGATTCGTTATCCAGAAAACCCCAGAACATTCTGGATAACAGGTCCCATACCTGTAGAGATTAGGACTGGAGTTTGTGTAATATTTATATATTAGTTATAGTTCTTTTTACTGTAGATATAATAGCCCATACACTCAGGTGTATATAAACATATGTTTTCTACCTATTGTATATCACATAGAGTGCCAGGCAGTCGCAGGCACAGTCCCAGGGCCCCTCGTTGAAAGTGTTTTTATTTGATCCTGAGATGGTTAGTGCAAATACACTCAGACGGCCGTTGCACAGGGCAGCTGTTCATGATGAGCTTTTATGACCTACACAGCCATATAAAGGAGCCATTTAAATAACACATCTCCATAAAGGGATACTGTCATGGGAAAAAAATGTTTTTCAAAATGAATCAGTTAATAGTGCTGCAGAATTCTGCACTGAAATCCATTTCTCAAAAGAGCAAACAGATTTTTTTATATTCAATTTTGAAATCTGACATGGGGCTAGACATGTTGTCAATTTCCCAGCTGCCCCAAGTCATGTGACTTGTGCACTGATAAACTTCAGTCACTCTTTACTGCTGTACTGTAAGTTAGACTGATATCACCCCCTACCTTTTTCCCCCCCAGCAGCCAAACAAAAGAACAATGGTAAGGTAAACAGATAACAGCTCCCTAACACAAGATAACAGCTGCCTGGTAAATCTAAGAACAACACTCAATAGTAAAAACCCATGTCTCACTGAGACACATTCAGTTACATTGAGTAGGAAAAACATCAGCCTGCCAGAAAAAGTGCAGGCACAAGTCACATGACTGGGGGCAGCTGGGAAATTGACAAAATGTCTAGCCTCGTGTCAGATTTCAAAATTGAATATAAAAAATCTGTTTGCTCTTTTGATAAATGGATTTCAGTGCAGAATTCTGCTGGAGTAGCACTATTAACTAAAGTGTTTTAAATGACAGGATCCCTTTAACCTGTACATAACTATGACTTCAAGGTATATTGAGCAGATTTGATAGCACTTCTTTTTATATGATATCTATATATATGTATAAACACATTTTTAACTCTTGGGGCCTTTATTTCTTTTAAGAAAGTGATTTCTGTGTTTTAAATGTATTATTAGGCAACTTCTTTGCACTAAAGTTCCTTGCAGCTCTTGTGTTCTGTTGTATATCCCAATTAACTCTCTAGCCGTGGTGGGTAAATGGCAGCCTTATATGATGTGTCAAACCCCAGCTTCCAGCCTTCTCTAAATCTGGGAGTTGGGGTCTGGCAAGTTCTTAATTGCTCCACTTGCCCATTCTCTAAGTCTATAAGGTTGACGTCCTCCAACCAAAGGTTTTAAGATACTTATGGCAAAAAATGACCTTACAGTGTAGTATGCAACACTTTCATAAGAAACTGGAGGGCTACCCAATTTCCCTTTGCATGCACTAAAGGCACAGATTCCATTGTTGTTTGGATATTTTTAGATAGTCATTTGTCTATTCTACAATGTACCTGATGCTAGTATAATTACAAAACATTAGTAAGCTCCTTCAACAATCCCCATCTATTTGTTGCAGTATCCAAATGCTTAACCTCAGGTTCGAAAAATGTAAAATGAAGCGGAAAGCGTGTCTCGCAGCCTCAGACTTTTGTATGTGCATCTTGTAATTGGCTATAAACATGTTCAGACTTTGCTCACCGTGAAGACTAGTTTTTAAGGTTAATGAAGAATCTCATTAAAATTGAATTTTACCTGATGTGTGTATGCATCCCTGGGAATCAACTCTTTTTTGTACACAGCTGAGACACAAGGTACGGTAGGCAATAAAACAGTGTCATAAAAGTGTCTCCTGAGAAACATTAGGCTGATTATGTTGAAGATTATCTTTTGCCTAAAGGGAACAGAAAGGCAGCTGAGCATGTCAAGGGCAAGACTGTGATTTAGTAGCTTAATATAATGAAACTGAAGTTTGCTACTTTTTCTCTTCTAGGTGAGGGACATGGACCGTATGCTGGTTTCCGTTGTCCAGTGCACTGATGCAAATACTTGTGAGCACCAGGGTGGTATCTCTCGAACGAAATAAAACTTTTAGTCTCATTTGTGATGTAATTTTTTACAAATCATTACACTTCCATTTTTTTGATGATGGTCTCGGTGGTTCCCAAAAAAATACTCTAGGTAGACTGACCATGAGATGTTTTGGCTGGAGACCATTTAGGCTCCAAATGAGGCTGCTTTTTTGACAGATGGACAGTTCAGATGATGGGACCTCAGATGGAGCTCCTTGGCAGGAAAATGTTGCTCTGTAACATCTCAATGGCAGTTACTGTATAAGATGTATGGATATAGGTAGAGGTTTCCAAAGAGATGTTTCAGGTTATTAAGGTTAGTTAATCATGTCATTTCAGTTTCAGATGTAATTAAAGTGCCCTTTTGGAATAATGGTGGCTTCTCAATGTTTGGTATGTCCAACCTGCCTCCTTCCCTCTTCTGTTGATTTACTAGTCCTAAAATCACAGGTTTGCAAGTTGGCTATACCAAATTTTTATAGGATTGTCTTTCTCAGGGTGGGGCCCATGGGGGTTATATTCTTTTCCTTATCCCTTCTTCTGTAATCTGTCCCTGCCACTATCAGTCAGACTTCACCAATACATTTTTCCAATGTACGCTTGAAATCATGTTGAAACAATGTACCAGTTTGGGAATAAGGGACTTTAATTTACATAAGAAAATAATAATTAAGCACCAAAGTAGACCCACTGTACCCTTTAAAATAGTTATGGAGACTTGTGGCAGGCTATTTATCAAAATCCAATTTTTTCAGATTTTCTATCAACTAAAAAAGTCCAACCAAACTAGAACCTTATTAATTAATAAAAAACACAATTTAATCACATAGAGGACAAACTCGATAAAATCTGAATCATAGGATTTTTTTCCGTGTTTTTTCCCAAATTGTACAATTTTTCTGTCTTTTTCCCAAAAAGCCCAAATTTTTTGGATTTTTGCCTGAAAAGTCCGAAATAGTTGGATTTCAGGCTAATTCCAGGGCAGACCACAGAAACTTCCAAATAGTTTAAGGACCTCTCCCATTGACTTATATAGAGCAGGAAAATGTTGCTCTGTAACATCTCAATGGCAGTTATAAGATGTATGGATATAGGTAGAGGTTTCCAAAGAGATGTTTCAGGTTATTAAGGTTAGTTAATCATGTCGCTTCAGTTTCAGATGTAATTAAAGTGCCCTTTTGGGATAATGGTGGCTTCTCCATGTTTGGTATGTCCAACCTGCCTCCTTCCCTCTTCTGTTGATTTACTAGTCCTAATATCACAGGTTTGCAAGGTGGCTATGCCAAATTTGTATAGGATTGTCTTTCTCAGGGCAGGCCCATGGGGGTTATATTCTTTTCCTTATCCCTTCTTCTGTAATCTGTCCCTGTCACTATCAGACTTCACCAATACATTTTTCCAATGTACGCTTGAAATTACTCATGTTGAAACAATGTACCAGTCTGGGAATGAGGGGCTTTAATTTACATAACAAAATAATAATTAAGCACCAAATTAGACCCACTGTACCCTTTAAGATAGTTTTGGAGACTTGTGGCAGGCTATTTTTCAAAATCCAATTTTTTCAATTTTTTTTTAACTAAAAAAGTCCAACCAAACTAGAATCCACGATGTGACCTTATTTATTAATAAAAAAAAACAATTTAAATGGATAGGGGACAAACTCGATAAAATCAAGAGAAAATCTGAATCATAGGAATTATTTTCTTATTTTTTTGCCCAAATTGTACAATTTTCCCGAAAAGCCCAAATTTTTCTGATTTTTGCCCGAAAAGTCCGAAATAGTTGGATTTCAGGCTAATTCCAGGGCAGACCACAGAAACCTCCAAATAGGATAGGGACCTCTCCCATTGACTTATATAAAACCTCAGCACGTCTGAGATGCTGGATTTTCAGATTCTGACTTTTGCCATCCTCAGGGTATAATAAATCTCAAAAGATGTGAGTTTTTTTTCCACTAAAGAATTTGGATTTTATAGTAAAAAAAAACTCAAATTTTTCCAAGTTTTTGGCAATCAGACTTTAATAAATAACCCCCTTGGTGCACCTGTAAATATTCATATTTATGGTTCCATTAGGGTAGCTAACACTTTACCATTTAGTGGTGGAGTATAAAAGGTAGAAACATGAAAAATATAGCATACAGGCAAAACAAAGGAAATATTGACAACATTTATTGAAAGGGCTGGCTAGGGTAGGGCATGGGGAATCTTTGCTCTGGTTCCTTGATTTAGATAGGACCACTTTGGGTGAATCAATTGCCACCGACCTTGGGTCTAATGCCAAACGATTATCAAATCAGTCCAATTCATTTTAATTCACCTTGCCTTTGTCCCTAAGGAAAGTCATTAAAGATGATCATCAAGTTGACCTGCTAACAAATTGTATTGCGCACTGGTAGGAAGCACCATTTAAGTCCTGCGTTTACTTTTAGTTGGTCATGGGAAACCACGCAACCTGCACTCTTTTATTTGCCAACTGGCTCAGAATGAAAGGTCCTTCTATTCCACATGCAATGGCCTTTCCCACTCAGTCCATGGTTTAATGCAGAATTTTACTTTGCATTTCTTTCATTCTTCAATGACTTAGTATCTGCTGGTCCCTCCACCCCTGCAGCAAGTCTGCAGAACATTTCCTTCTCCAAACTGAGCAAAGGTATTTAGTTAATTAGTTCAAATTCACACGTCCATCGAGTTCAAGCTTTTCTCCAGGTGAAATCTACCTGATTTCTAAATGATCCAGAGGAACGAGTATGAATCTGTCATCAATTTACATCAAAAGGGAAAATTCCTCCATGATACCAAAGGGGAAATCAGACCAGATCCTAAATCGAGTAATTGTATTTTCTTACTTGCTACAAAAAGCATGCAACCCTTTTTTACAGGGGTGGTTCACCTTTAAGTTAACTATTAAGTTAGAAAATGGTTTATTCTAAGAAAAATTTCAATCAGCCCTCATTTTTTATAGTTTTTGAATTATTTGCTTTTTTCTTCTGGCACTTTCCGGCTTTCAAATGGGGGTCACTGACCCCATCTAAAAACCAAATGTTCTGTAAGGCTACAATTTTACTGATGTTGCTACTTTTTATTACTCATCTTCCTATTCCTGGCCCTTTCCTATTCATATTCCAATCACTTACGCAAATCAGTGCATGGTTGCTAGGGTAATTAGGACCTTAGCAACCAGATTGCTGAAACCGCGATCCAGAGAGCTGCTGAATGAAAAGCTAAATAACTCAAAAACCAACAAAAATAAAAAATGAAAACTAATTGCAAATTGTCTCACTCTCTACATCATACTAAAAGTTAATTTAAACAACACTTTAAAATCTAATATCCACCAATGCAACCTCTTCAGGAAGAAATATCCAGAACTTTACATTCTTACAGTAAAAATGATAATTATAGTCATACAGGGCTATACGATTGTTAATATAGGTATGTTGTAAGTGTATGATGATATGTGAGGACTAACATATGTATACAGAACCATAAGTCATACCCATATGAGTAAGGAAGAATAAATCCCATCATTAATTGGGAAAAATAAGGAAGATGATCCTAAATATATTCAGGCTGCAGAGGCATCACACCTCTCTCAATCACTTCATTGGGTTGCACACGGCTGGATATGCAATGGTGGTGCCAGATTCGATTTTAGTCTAATCACACTACAGCAACAAACCTGGCAGAGCAGGAAAGCCAACCAGCAGAAAGAAGCTTGTAATTGTGATGTCACAATAAAATAAGGTCACAGTAATAATATATAAGATGGAGACTTCAAATACAGAAGGGTTTACAGAGGCAAAATGCATAGTGTAACCAAGTAGTGATAACAAAATAAATATGCACATAAATGCTGGCACAAAAGATGGCCAGTGACACATTGTAATTACTGATGGTGATTTCCTTTTGTTTTAGCTGTAAGGGCCTATTATTGACATGTAACACCCTCTTGGCGACCCCCCTGGTGCCAAGGTTCTACCAGCTTACCAACTCGGGTCCTGAGTTCCCTTTGCAAGTTGAAAGGTACTGGGAAAACTCTTCTCTGGCAGTGCCTCCACCTAATGGGGTCCTGGAATACTCCTGAGGATATTCCCATTAGGAAACAAATCACCCACACACTTTATTATATAACAATATAACTTTATATAAACAAGTGTACTATTAAAGGGGAAGTAAAACACATTCCCATCATATAAAATGACCCACTCCCATGGGAACCTGTGCAAGTCCAATCCTGACACCTCCTTGCAAGGCAAAGTCCCACACTACTCCTTTTGGCAGCCCAAGAGTTCCATCCCTTGTCCCCAAAAGAGTACACTTGGTCCTAGGTAGTGCTACAGCCCAAAATACCTTTCCCTCCGGTTAGGTACTGGCTCCCTCGTGGCAGGCATCAACAACAGCCTGTGTCATAAACAGAAACCATCCTGGATCCTCTCTTTTTCTACCCTCCCCATGGCACACCTTACCCTGGGGATTCACACAGATGGGTAGGCTCATCCAGAGCTGGAGCAGGCATCCACAGCGATGAATCCATTCCATGCAACACATACAGCTTGTTTGATCCTCTATTCATAGCTCCCAGCACTGTCTATAGCGCAAGCACAAAACGGCATCCATGCTGAACTGCCTCTCTCACCTATCTCCAAAAGGTGAATACAGAAATCCTGCATCCAAACTCCAAACCATCTTAGTTGAGTTATCCAGGCTCTGGAGGATCCTGCCCAGCCTTTGGCAGGCCTATCATACTCCATTAAAGGCCTACATTTTGCCGGTGTTGTCACTCTATCCCAAGTGAAACAAATATCTGCAGCAGTCACTGTAACCTGAACTGTAATGGCTGACAGAGCACATGGCATCATCTTTTATAAGGTTGCACAGCACCACCTTGTGTTTCCTTTTGGGATCAGCCATGTGCACCAATCCAAAGGCTCTGCCCCTGGAAAATTCAGGCAGAAACCCCATATCTCAAGCCATGGGGCTCAGGGGAGGGGCCCTTAACCCTTTAAACCGTGGATTAACTCTACGGGTCCCTACAGACACATAACAGAACAGTGCCTCCAGGAGGGTGCAGGGGGTCCATAGAAGTTGTATAGCACTACTTGGACAACTCAGTATCCTGAGCAGGGTCGGACTGAGCTGTCAGGAGTCAGGACACCAGGAAAAAACCCGGTGGGTCCTGGCTCTTGTGGACCCTGCCAGCCCAGACCTTCTCCCTGCCCGAATCTACTACTGCTGCCCGATCCCCCGATAGATATCTATTATCTATCTATCATCTATCTATAATCTCTCTCTCTCTTTCTCTGTCTCTGTCTCTCTCTCTCTCTCTCTCTCTCTCTCTATCTATTATCTATCTATCCATCTATCTATCTATCTACATATATATAATTTTTTTTCAATGTGGACCAGCACTCCACAAGTGATGCATAAAAAAGTTGCCCCACATCACAAGTGATGTTTCAATAAAATCATTTTTCACATGATTCTGGAGTGCTGGTCCACATTGAAAATTATACAGTCTACTGAACCATAGCACCCACCGTTGGAGTGCGGGTACTTATTGGACACTTATTATATATATTACATATATATATAAACTCACTGACAATATTGATAAACACAGATCAGATTTAACAAACTTCAAACAAAGCAAAGTATGGAAAGTGGCAGAAGACTATAAACAAAAACGGGTGTATGGATGGTTAATGGGTATTAAAACTGACCGTTATACCAATATTAGACGCAGATGTAAACCCAGGACATAACAGACTGTAGATAGCTCAGATCAATCTACGGACTCTGACTCAGGACTTTCCACCCAGACTGGACAAAGTGCTTTTTTAGGGGTCACCACAAGATCCCGGTTGGACAAAGAAAGAGGAAGAGAGGACACACCAGAAGGGGGAGGTACAAACCCAAGAGGAAAACCCCCACGGGAAAACCCCCACGTGATATTCAATTTAAGTCAACATATCCTCACCCCTGGTGAATTCTCTCTCTCTCCTCAACAAAGGCCTTTCATTTATACCCTGTAAAACTCCTGAACCAATTGACATCCTTGGGGACATCCATAGATTTCAGCGGAAATTGAAACTTCGGGAGCACTTCAGGCACAAATCTAGAACCACTGCCCCGATCTTTAAAACAGCCAGTAAATTTGACCCTCCAAATACCCCTGCCTCTATACGCACATTCAGCAACATGTTGTCTAAAGAGATGTCACAAATAATATTGCATTCCAGACCACACCAGAACTTATCGCCCTTAGAGAGACAAGCCATCGGCACATTAACACATGACAATGACCTGGTCATTCGGCCAGCGGACAAGGGAGGCGGGATTGTACTAATGAGCTATGACTATTATAAACAAGAATTACTAAGCCAGCTAGCTGACATTTCGACTTACTGTACCTTACCAGGGGATCCCACGGCAACTTTTAAACATGAACTGGACAGTTTGCTGCAGTTAGCCCTTTCCACAGGTTGGATAGACCCTGACAGACATAAGTTTCTATCCTCAGACTTCCCTCGCATTCCCATTATATATACGATTTGCTGTTTATATGGAAGGGCGACTCCTTGTGTCCTTGCTAAACTTTGTGGAAAAACTCAATACACTTGACTCCCCTATCAGACTGACAATGAATTTCGATAACCATAGCATTGAGTTCCTGGACCTATTGATATTTAAGACAGAACAGGGCTTAGGTACCAGTCTGTATAGGAAACCAACGGATCGTAATACGATCTTGCATGCTAGCAGCGACCACCCACCAGCCACCTCCAGAGCCATCCCATACTCACAATTCTTACGGACTATACGCAACAACAGTAATCCTCAAAAGACACTGTTACAACTTCGAGAGACATTTACACGTTTTCTAGACAGGGGCTATAATGAGGATCTCTTACACCAGCAACTGCAGAGGGCCCTAACACATACTCAGGCAGACTTGATAAGTGAAAAACCGCATGTTACTAAATCAGAGAATACACAGTTAATTTTCACCACCAGATACTCACATCTGTCCAAGGACCTAAAGAAGTGTGTGCAAAAAAATTGGCCAATTATCGCCATGGATGAAACACTTTCCCTACACCATGCTCCAGCACCTATGTTTGGCCACAGCAGGAATCGTAGCCTGAAAGATATTCTGGTGAAAACTGACTTTGAACAGAACTAAGGAAGCCCCGAATTGGCTCTCGGGTCAACAGAAAATGGGGTGCTACCGGTGCCCTGACTGCACGACGTGTAGATCTATGCTTACTGGCAAAGACTTCCCCCACCCACATACTGGAAAACGCATATAAATACAGTATCGCTTGACTTGCACCACATCGTTTGTGGTTTACATTGTAACTTGCCCGTGTGGCCTCTATTATGTATAGGGATGTAGCGAACTGCCGTTTTGGTGTTCGCGAACGCCGTTCGCGAACACCGGCAAAAAATGCGAGCAGTTCGCGAACAGTTCGCGAACTTCGAACACCCGCAAAATCGTTCGATTCGAACGTTCGAAGGATTTTTCGTTCGATTGAACGTTCGAAGGATTTTTCGTTCGATTCGAACGTTCGAAGGATTTTCATCGTTCGATCGAAGGATTTTCATTCGAATCGAACGTTCGAGGGATTTTAATCGTTCGAACTAATGGAAATCGTTCGAACGAATGGAAATCGTTCGATTTTAGCGGTCAAATGGTCGCGAACTCAAATTGCGAACGTTCCTAAACGTTCGCGAACATTAGGCGGACGCGAACGGTCGAAGTTCGCGCGAACAGTTCGCTACATCCCTAATTATGTAGGCAAAGCCACTACACCACTGAAGGATAGGATCGCAAACCACAGGTCAGCTATACAGTAAGTAAAGCCCTAAAAGAAAAAACCTCTAAACAACCTGTGGCAAGACATTTTCTACAAATGGGACATACCCTACCCACTTTCCGTTGTATGGCGATCAATCACCAACCCCCTCTGGCGAGAGGGGGCAACAGAGATTTGGCCCTCCTTAGACGGGAGTCGAGATGGATATATGGCCTAGACACAGTAGCTCCCCGTGGATTGAACGAAACCCTCCCCCTTGGCTGCCTTATATGAATCCTTGGATTGAACTTTTATATGGGGATAGCTTATATCACTAAGTACATAACTCTGGACAATGGCGATATTGATATATTAATAATACTTTCTCTGACAAGCTTACTAGCTACATTTGTAGCTCTCTTTATCTGCTTTAGCTTTATGATTTCTATCGAAACATTTCTTTGTGCTTCCTCCATCCCTTAACCCCCATCTTTCCTATTGTTCATGTGCTGTCCTGTTATTTGTGTTTTTAACCCTACGCAGTACTGGGGCACCGGACCGACCAGTAGCCACTAGACTCCTATGTGTTCCCATACGCGATGGGTCCTAGCAACACAGTAGCATGTGGGTTGTGGTCAAAGTACTCTGTGTATCTGATAGCCGCCCACTCCTTGCCGGAGTGGTTCAGCGCCGGGCATACCATCCCCCACTGCAAGTGGGAGTACTGATGTGTACCAACAGTAATCCTTTACCCCGATGACCGGCCTGGAGTCTATTTACCCTCTAGTTCTTTACACTTTTGTGCTTCGACACTGAGAACCGCTTTGACAGCGATCGTGTCCTGAATGCCACACACTCCATGGCTGGGCTGGATAAGTGACACGCAGAGCCGCTTGGACAGCGGTCGTGTCTTAATTACTGTATGTTTACTGATAATGCAGAAGTACAGAGACCCGGTACAAGCACAGTATACACCCACCGCTGCTCAGTGATAGGTCGCCAGGCCCGCCTTTGACGCACACTGACAGTTAGAACAGGAGTTGGGGGAGTGCCCTTCATACTGACACTGTGCACTCACAGTACTGCGCTCTTGTTTTCTTTTTGTTTTCTTTTTCTCTTAAAGGAAAACTATACCCCCAAAATGAATACTTAAGCAACAGATAGTTTATATCAAATTGAATGACATATTAAAGAATCTTACCAAACTGGAATATATATTTACATAAATATTGCCCTTTTACATCTCTTGCCTTGAACCACCATTTCGTGACTCTATCTGTGCTGCCTCAGAGATCACCTGACCAGAAATACTACAACACTAACTGTAACAGGGAGAAGTGAGGAAGCAAAAGGCAGAACTCTGTCTGTTAATTGGCTCATGTGACCTTACATGTGGTTTGTATGTGTGCACAGTGAATCTTACGATCTCAGGGGGCGGCCCTTATTTTTTAAAATGGCAATTTTCTATTTATGATTACCCAATGGCACATACTACTAAAAAAGTATATTATTATGATAATGGTTCATTTGCATGAAGCAGGGTTTTACATATGAGCTGTTTTACTCAGTATCTTTTAATAGAGACATTGTTTGGGGGGTATAGTTTTCCTTTAATCTTTTTTGTGTGTTTCACCCTGCTGTTATACCTTTTCCCATGTGCCTTTTAGATTATATCACTGGCTAATAGATTTGAGCACTTTCACTGACACCTGTATGGTTGCCTAGCAACAGATTTTGGCGCCATTTCAAGGCTTTATTACCTCTGGGGGGTTGTGGGTGCTGGATGTTTGTTTGTTTTTTCTCCTGACGAAGATCCCTGTGGGGGATCGAAACGTTGAGGCTTAATAATAAAACATTTTTTGTTTTTTCACTAAAACCCAGTGAGTGCCGCAATCCTTTTTCGCTATATATATATATATATATATATATATATATATATATATATTTTTTTTTTTTTTACATCAAACATCTTTGCATCTATGCTCTGTAACGTTCTTGCCAGTAACATAGATCTATGAGATGCTCATAAATGTTCATATGTTCAGAATGCTCAGATAAAGAATCTTAGCCCCCAAACTAGACCACAAACTGTCCAGCTTTCTCAAAAAGAGTCCTTCAATTTTGATATAGGACCTGAGCAACAGTATGGTTGAAAATGGGAAGTAACAAAGATATACAGTACAATATCCCTGGGGATTCACTGATGGATATCATACATGACAGGAGAATTCTCCTTGAAAGGAGGTTTATACCATCAATCAATTAGATGTAAACAAAAGCCACATATACATGACTCAGCAAAACAGACCTCTGGGAAATTCAAGGGTAAGCCTTTCCTAACATCTGATAACAACAGAACAAGATTTGCAATGAGGAAGCTCTCTGGTAAACCATTTATATAACACCAGTGCTTTACATTCATTTATAATAAACAAGGGTCTTACTAAAATTTAACCAAAAAGGGCTAAAGAATAACATTGGATCAGAGGCCCCTGTTCCTAACAGTTTATACTCTAACGCTATAGCATAGGTTCCCCTTTAGAAACAACTTTTGGGTAATTTAAAGGCTAAGAGCTCGTATTGCTCATGTAGCATAACTTTCCCAAAAAACAACCAAGGCAGCTGCAGCCCGCCTAGGAGGTACAAATAGTAAACCTGTCTTATATAGGAGCCACACACCTAATTCTGATATAAAACCGATATAACATCTTATTCAGAGGATGCACTCACAGGTCAGCTCACTGAAAATCCCAGGCAGCTATGTGGTGCTAGCACTCTCAAGAGTGGCCTTCATCATCTTATGGGTGTCCATCTCACAGTGTAGTGTTGAATCCCCAGAGCTCTCCTACTGGCTGAGTTCAACAGGGTCAACTTTTTTATGTTTTCATGGATGGTATGTCTTGAGAATGATTGTGGGTGCTCTTTATAGTATTATATCATCCTCATATAGATCTCTGTAGCTCCCCAGCATCCCACCAGGCTCCTATGCTGCCTGTTAGCAGAACTGTGGGGATTATACAAATGGCCTGTAGATGTCACTGTGCCCAGACTTATACTGTGCATACTTCCTGACAGCTTCAAAGTGAAAGTTACTTTTGTGTAATGGCTGCATGAGTCTCTGCTAATAAAGCACTGTTATACTCTACTGATCCTCGGCTACCCAAAACATAACAAGAAAATGCTCTTAAAGAAGAAGAAATACCCTCCAAGGGTTATAATGGCTTAGATGATACTCTGAGCCGGTGCTTAAAGGGCTGATCCTGCCATGAGGCAAAGGGCGGCAAAAAGGCACCTCTTGTAATATAAGAGCTGAATTTCTGGGTTTTAATTCAGAAAATCAGCTCCACTAGTGCAGAGAGTGCAATTGTGCTCATTGCACTAGCAATGTGGCCCCCCTTTGACCTGCTCCAACAATGATGTTTTGAGCTCCAAGCGAGTGAGGGGGAGTCGACATTGGGGCTGCTGCCGTCTGAATATCGCTCCTGGGTACTTCTTTAGGAATCCCAAGTCATGATCTTCTTCTTCTATATCATTCTCTTCAGCCCTGCTCCGGGCACACATACACACCAGAGTCAAAACTTAGAAGTAAAAGACAGGCTTTCAATCTACAGGGAGAGAAGAAGCAGAAGACTGTAGTGATGTGTTGCTTCTACCCCAGGCTGGTGCAGTTTCCAGCTAACAGAAGCAATGGCCCGGGGTATCACGTAAGTAGGGGAGGGGGGTGCCTTGCGCTTGGCACCATCCAATGAATTTATCTTTTCCTCTGCTTCAAAACTTTTACAAGTCAAGAAGAGACTATAAACAAGGCTGACACTTTATTCTCCTGACAACAGGAAGTGGAAAGAGGATCTTACATCACATGCTGGAGACTCAATGCACAGGTTTAAGAACAGTTCATAGACCTAGAATCAAAACGGAGAAGCTCTGACACGTCAAATTCCCTTCTCCACTAGTAGGGTCAGAATAAAACCACAGAGGCCTGTTTTTATACCACTGGTGCTAAATGTCTACTAGAAAATCATGTAAACCTTAAATAAACCTAATAGGCTGGCTCTGCTTCAAATAAGGATTAATTATATCTTAGTTGGGATCAAGTTCAAGGTATTGTTTCGTTGTTAGAGAGAAAAAGGAAATGTTTTTTTTAAAAAATTTTGGATTATTTGGATAAAATGGAGTCTATGGGAGACGGCTTCTCCGTAATTCGGAGCTTTGTGGATAATGGGTTTCCGGATAACGGATCTCATACCTGTATATTCATTACATCTTAATTTATTACAATTGTAGCGCTATAGCAAATTGAGTGCACCGTCCTCTGCTATAAGCTCCACTCCCAATACTGTGCCCAGGATGAGACCTTAATTCTTAGGGAGTAAGCCTTCGCCACATGGCGTGGAGGCAGGGTGTATCGTAACTGTACCTTTATGCAAGGTACAATAATTGGGTGCCAGTGGTTCTCCTTCCTAGGTTCCACTGGAGCTCTGTCTGCGTGCTCAGGCCAGAGCCAACACAAAATGGACTCTGAGCACATGGCTGCCCAGGACTTTATACTTTAGTACACTGGACTAGTACACTGGACTGTTAGAACACTAAGGGGCATAGCTTTAAGCAGGATAAGGAAACAGGTCCCCCTTCTAACTGTATTTTAGGATCCAGTTAGGCGTCTATAACACTTGGGGACTGCCTGCTAAATAATACTGGGAGACTAATTTACCAGTCCCCTACACAATCATATTTTACAAACACTGTCCTGTACTCCATTCAGTTCCACCTTTCTGGATTTGTTTGCATTTTCTCAAAGGCTTTAATGAAATGAATATAATAAAGGTAAAATCGAATTGATGCTCAGTATTACATAGTGTGATGTGAATGCATGAGTAACTTAAACAAAAATATTCCTCTATAAATCCTAAAAGCTTTGGTCAGGTACCAAGCCTTATCCATGACCTACTGAAACACAGATAGAAAAAGGTCCAGCCACCCTTAAATGAGCCGAGTAATGTGGTTATTATCCTCTGACCCTTATTCATATCCTGGGAGAATGATTATTTCCCACTCAGCTTCTTAATTATACTTTGCAGCAATGAAGTCGCCTCTGTGATGTTAAGGGTTCATTGTGAACAAGTCTTTCTTAGAAAGGCATCGGTATGACCATCTCCCTATCAATGCTCTTATCCTCAGAACAACGGCGAGAATTTATATTTATCAGTCGGTAACAAACAAATGTGGAACTGCATCACACTGTCTTATTTAATTTAAAAACAGCTGGAGAGTGGCAGGGATTATGCAAATGATATATTGAAAGTCTCCATTATTCTTTGTATGTATAAATCCTTGAATCTTACCAGTGGAAAGAGAAGTTAAGATGGCCATAGATGTACAAATGTCGCCAAATGAGCGGATCTCTCCCTGATATGCAGGTGGGAGAGATCAGGCTGATCCGATCGTGGGCCCTAGGGCCCAATGATTGTATCATAATGCATCTGATACGGGCGGTTGGATCGCCGAACTGCATCGGCGCACAAATGCGTCCAGGATCCGCCAGGATTTTTTAACCTGCCCGATCAACATTTGGCCGACTTTCGATCTATATTTCTATTTTTTATTTCTATTTCTATGCAGGCCTGGATTTGTGACGAAGCCACATAGGCCCGGGCCTAGGGTGGCACATTTTTGGGGACGGCATGCCGCCCAGCCGCCTGTGCTCCCCAGTGCCTCGGCGCTCGCACGCTCGCATGCTTTTGCGCCAGCGTGTGGTAGTGCGGGTGGGTGCTAGGACCGTGCGGATGCACGACCTAGGGGCGCCTGCCCAGCGAATCCAGCGCTGTTTCTATGCATTCCATATATTAAAATACATGTCATGGAGGTATCCAAATGTAAGACACATGCATATATTAAACACACAGATGCTAAACTCAGAATTCATGATAATTACAACACATGCAGAGATAGGCGAGAGAGGGATCAACTGGCAATACCATAAGTGTGAAGGTTTTCTACTCATTGCTGTGATTGTACTTGAAGAGTTATTCTGTCTGACTGCTGTGAGTCATATCCTTTGCCATTGTTCTATAAATAAGTTCCCGGTTGGAGGCAACCTCTTTGACTACTGTCATTATCAGCATAGTTGAACTGTATGCCAGAGGAATCACCGGAGACTAAGATCTTAAAAGGGCACACACATATGGCTGGGAGTTGCCCAAAGCTCGAGGGAGTCCGGGGAACACTGGCAGCTAGTCACTTATCTCAGGTCCACCTACAGATGTGTTACATGTATAGATAGTATTAATGTTCAAAGGGGTTAATGTTGTGTGAGAGATACAGGTCCCCATGTTGAAAACAAAATAGTCATAACAGGCAGCATGACCCCATCATACTTTATGGCAGTGGTTTTCAGACATTTTTTTAGTTGATGCCCCTTTTGAGGTCCAGCATTTGTTCAGGGCCCCTAGCTCATAACATGTTTAAAGTGCATGGAAAGGCAACAAAATAAAATCCCATATTTACTTTCTTTGATGAAAAAGAATTCTATTTTCAAATAAACCTGACAGTATGCAGTGAAATCCTCCCTTCAATTACTGCTGAGGATAGGAATTGTCAGATGGTCCCTAACTGCTCTGCAGGGAAACAATCATATTTATGAACAGCAGGGGGAGCCCCCACCTTACTTCCCAGCCATGCAGAACTCAAGCAGCTTTGTTTGTTTCCCAGGACCCAGTGCAGTCTGATTATTAATCAATCTTGCTGTATCGGCTTCTGGCAGATATTATTTGACTTGTGCTGTTTTGATAACTTATGATGATCCCTAAGCAGCCCATACCACACTGAGCATGTGCACAGTCTTGGTCTTGCAAAGATGTTTAACAAAGGTAAAAGATAGTGACCCCCTGTGGCCAACTTTGAAAGCATAAATCATTTGTTTGATTAGGCTTGTGGTGCAGTAAGTTTATGTTTATGTTTAGTATACAAAATGCAGCATTTCTAACCTTATTCTATTTTAGACTTTGCTTCCCCTTTAAATAGATATGAAAACTTTGCTGCACTGGTCATTCAACCATAGTTCCAACAAAATCTATAAAAACAAAGGCTTAACCCCTAATTCCACTCTAACAAAGCTTTATGCTCAGTTTCTAAGAGTATCTATAAAAATAAATATGCTTGCATTCTTCTCAAATCTCACACTTACTCACTTTCAATCAGAGTAGCCCAAGGGATTGGTCAACCCCCTGTTTGGGAACTAGGGTTGCTATCTGTCTGTTTTTGACCCGGACAACCCAGTTTTCAGAAGGACTGTGCAGGTCAAAACCGCCTGCCCGGTTTTTCAAATTAGGAAAAGTGGACAGGACTCTCCTAGATTGATAAAGCGATAAGCCGATTGACAGTTGCCACATCATAGCCCCACCCACAACATCACCCATCCGGCCCCATGACAGCAAAGCCCGAAGCAAAACGAAACAGAGTCACTCATCATTATCAGTCAATAGTGCTCTTCCAGTAGAATCCTTCTTGAAATATGTTTTTCACAAGAGCAAATAGATTTTTTTATCTTAATTTTGAAATCTGTAAAGGGGCTAGACGTTCTTAGTTTTTCAAGTGCCTTTATTCATGTGACATGTGCTCTGATGAACTTTAGTTACTCTTTACTGCTGTGTTGCAAGCTTGAATGATATCACCTCCCCCCCTAGCAGCCTATCAATAGAACAGGGTAGAAGGTAACAAGATAACAGCTTCCTGACAACTGCATTGCTGAAAATGTAGATATGAGAATAGCACTCAGTAGTAAAGCACCCAAGTCCCACTGCAACTCCTCCAGTTACATTGAATAGGATCTGAAAGCAGTTCCATTGGCTGTTTCTGAAAGCAAAGGCACAGTGCCTCGAGATGGTTGCCTACACTTCAATATCACAGCTAAATATACATGTATTAATTCAATAATTACATTTTAAATGGTATAATGGATTATTTACAATTTACACAGTGTAATTTAGTAATAAAAACTACCATTAATGCCATCATGATAGAGCCCCGTTAAGTAAGTCCTTGTTGAAAAAAGTATGTAGTCATTTAGTAGAATAGATGGCTACAGGTGGATGAACCATTCCAAAAGATGTATGAACCGGAATTACTCCTCTACTAGCTGTTTTAATAAACAGAAAGGGGCACCGATAAAACAGAGAATATAAAATAGGCCTAGGGTTGTATAAATGTATCTCAATGAGAAAAATCCTCTTAGGCAGTGAGTTGATTTATCTCCTGGAAGAAAGATTTTCTATGAGTTCTAACTAATTCTTGTAGTGCCTTGGGAAAGTTAATATTAGCATATGCAGTTTAGCATAACTTCTCTACCTCTGGGCCATACATTTTTCATTACCTACAGGGGTTTCTTGATTTCCTGCATGGATTTGAAGTGAGCACACCAACACTGAGAAAATATTGATTGTTTTTTATATGGTCCGGTTAGGTCTTCCATGAAAATGCTTGGATGTTTAGCTTGATTATTGAGTATTGGTTAAATTACCACCTAAAATAAAATATGTATTGTTTTCTGTTCTCTGACCACTTGCCAATCACTAACTACTTGGGTGAAAAAATTAAAAATTTAAATTGAGAAAAAAAAAAATTTCAGCGGTGGAATATTTTTAATTTTTTGGGAAAATCCCAAAACAACAGAAGAAGAGCTAACAGCCACCTTTAGGTATTTACTGTTTATTGTAGATAATTGGAGAGAAATTATTATTATAACCGAATCACTGTTTACTTTAATATTACTTTTACAACTCTATAAGCCAGGGATTGGGTGAAACAAGGGAGTTCAAGACACTGCCCATGTGGTTAAAGGCTAGGAGTCAGTAAACATTTTTGATCCCCAAAATGGACAAAATTAATTTCCTCTTCAAAAGTAAAAATAAAGAATTATAAATAAATAAATAAATAAATATTTATGGCATCAACCAAATTGATACAGGATCCTTTAGCATAGAGTTGTGATGGGGCGATCCAGTGAAAAATTTGCGAATTTCCAGCAAAATTTGCGAAACGCCAAAAAAAAAAATCGCAAAAAAAAATTGTGAAACTCCAAAACGGTCGCCCGCGTCAATTTAGACGGCAGCGTCGATTTTGACGCTCTCATCAATTTTGACACCAGCGTTAAAGTCAATGGGCATCCGAATAGTGTTGACGTGCACGATTTTGACGCAAGTGACTTTTCGGACGAGCGTCCAAAATTTTTCGCCGCCCATCACTAGTATAGAGGCTTATTTATTGAAGGTGGAATTTTAGTGGTTTTAGAGGTTCTTGAAACCACAACTAAACCACAAACCGCGATTGTCATTGAATTTTTAAAAAGATCTGAATTTAAAAAGTATGAACAAAAAAAACTTATTTTTTTGGACAATCCCAGCTGAAAAAAATCTGAAAACCTCTACAATTCTGATTGTATTAAAAATGTCCCAATAGGATCTGCGCAGCTCCCATCGACTTCTATAGCACCTTGACAACTTTTACTAGGGGAATTTTTTTATTAAAGATTTTTTCACTTGATAAATCTAGAATTTTTAGAGCTTTTAAGAAATATAGGACAACCACCAACCTGTCGAGATTTGTTGAAAAAATTTAAATTTGATTGTTAGTATATCGGCCCCTTAGTATTTTTTCCCTTTAAAACTCAACTAGAGATATTGGGGTTTTAGTAAAAAACCCCTTAAATGTAAAAACGACAAAGACCTCTGAATAAGCCAAGTAAAAGTTGTCAAGGTCCTATTAAAGGTCCCATTGGACAATTTTTAATCAATTGAGGCTTATAGAGTTTTTCATATTTTTTTTCTGCTAGAAATTGTAGGGCACATTTACTCAAATTCGACCCTTGAAGTTAAATCGTTCGATCGATCGAAGTAAAAATCGTCCGAACGAACGATTAAATCCTTCGAATCGAACGATTCAAAGGATTTTAATCGATCTATCAAATGATTTTTCTTCGATCAGAAAAAGCGTAGAAAACTTATGGGGAAGGTCTCCATAGGCTAAAATTGTAGCTCGGTAGGTTTAAAGTGGCGAAGTATGACGTTTTTTTTAAAGAGACAGTACTTCGACTATCGAATGGTCGAATAGTCGAACGATTTTTAGCTTGAATCGTTCGAGTCGAAGTCGCAGTCGAAATTCGAAGTTTGTTTACTTTGAATCCTTCACTCGAGCTTAGTAAATGTGCCCCGTAGAGTTTTTAGAGGTATTCATATTTTTTGAGCATTTTTTTTCTTTTAATACATTTCATGACAGTGGTGGTTTTAGAGAAAGTAAGTTTACTGGTGGTTAGTGATGGGTAATTTGTCCCGTTTTGCTGAAAACTTTCCCGCGAAATTCATGAAACACATTGAAAAAATTGCGAAACACATTGAAGTCAATGGGCGTCAAAATTATTTTGCCCAAATGTATTAAAGTCAATTTTGACACGAGACTATTCTGACGCACGTCCAATTTTTTTCTCAAATTTATTCGCTGGTGGTGAAATGCGGAAATTCACAGCCAATTTGCACCTGGGGAATTTATTTGCACATTATTAGTGGTGGTTTTCAAAAACCTCTAAATCCAAGTTGAATGCCGATAAATAAGCCTCTTAGTATAAGAACTGATTGCATCCCAGAACTTTGAATGCCTTATCAGAACCAGGTGGGAATGTTGTGTCATTCATTATTCAAGGACAGGGCAGATTGTGGTGCATGACCTACATTTCTCCATTTTTTTTTAGGATTCAAAAATACTCTCAATGCAGCCCAGGAAGTCATAGCAGATTCTTTTCAAAGGAGAAGTATTTATGCAACAGGTTAGGCAACAAGTTTAAGATTTGTATGCAGATAACTGGGCCAGAAACATGTTTGTTCACAAAGTTCCAGGTCAAAAGTACTCAATGTCCTGTATGTGACAATCTGATTTATGGAGTAATAAACATATAAAGTTGTTGCTTGGAACACCCAGCAAGTCTTCATCATCAACTGATAGATTAAGGACTAAAAATGATGGCTACAGGTAAAGCAGCATGGTGCTAAAGCTGAAAGTACAACACGTGTCTAACCGTTCATTGGCCAGTAGAACTAAATTTAGCTTTTGTTCTACTGCAACTGGGTCAAACATGGCTGGCTAAGGATGAGGGACATTGTTTTCATTTGAAAGTAATAACAGGAATGGATAGCTTTGCCTCCTGGCGGTTATTTTATTTGGACTTTGTTAAACCTGGTAAGGAATCTTTTTGATCAGTAAACATGAAACTACACCATGGCGCAAATTCACTAAGCGCCGAAGCGCCGAACGCTAGCGTTAATTCGCTAGCGATTGGCATTTTTCGCTACTGCGCAAATTCACTAACGAACGCTGGCGTAATTTCGCTAGTGTTACTTCGCACCCTTACGCCAGGCGAATTTTCGCTAGCAATGTGACTACGCAAATTCACTAACTTGCGCAGTGTACTGAACGCTACCTTTTACGCTAGACTTCCTTCGCCACCTCAGACCTGGCGAAGCGCAATAGAGTAGATAGGGATTGTTTCAAAAAAAGTCAAAAATTTTTCTAAGTCCCAAAAAACGCAGGCGTGTTTTCTACATGATGGGTGATAGGCTGAAAAAGATCGAAAAATTTTTTGGGGCTCCCCTCCTTCCCCTCTACATTTCCTGACTCATGGCAACTTACCTAGACAGTGGGCACATGTGTAGGGCAAAATAAAATTTTTCTTTGCTGATTTGAAGGTTTTCTAGGCATTTGAAGTGCTGATACGTGTTCCTCCATTGAAATTTGAATTTCGCCCCGTATGCAAATGAACCATCGCTAGCAAAACTTCGCTTCGCTTGGTAAATTAATGCTAGCGCAACTTCGAAAACTTACGCTACCCCTGTGCACAACTTTGGATTTTAGTGAATTTGCGGTGCGCTGGCGAAAATACGCCTGGCGAAGTGTGGCGAATTGTGGCGAAGTGCGGCGAAGTTGCGCCTTAGTGAATTTGCCCCCATGTGTCTATAGGAGATCAACTTTTACAATGCTAACATTGTTTTTAATAGTGGTAAGGGAAATAACAAGAAACCCTGTGCTGAGAGCTAGTCCATAATACATACATCACAAACGCTTATTATCAAATCACTATACTGCTGAGATGGAGATGTAGAAATCCCTCACATTAATCAAAGCCTGATCAAGTCGATGGATTTAACTGACAGTTGCTGAGATAATGCTCCACAGGCCAAATGGGGTACATCAACATGTAGAATTATATTTCTAAAGGGGAGGAATACAATTCTGAACACAATGCAGGAAATAAAGGAAAGCCATCAGGAGAAAGGTATTTTTGGAAATATCACCTGTGCTCTACAGACTCTAGCCATGGTGAGGGTTTGGATGATTTCTTGGACAAGGCTATTCTAATACTAAAATCTATAGTTAGGGGCACATTTACTATTGGTCGAATATCGAGGGTTCATTAACCCGCGATATTCAACTATCAAAGTTAAATCCTTCGACTTCGAATATCGAAGTCGAAGGATTTACCACAATTCGTTCGATCGAACGATTCGAAGGATTTTAATCCATCGATCGAACGATTTTCCTTCGATCAAAGAAACCTAGGAAAGCCTATGGGGACCTTCCCCATAGGCTAACATTGCACCTCAGTAGGTTTTATGTGGCGAAGTAGGGGGTGGAAGTTTTTTTTAAAGAGACAGTACTTCGACTATCGAATGGTCAAATAGTCGAACGATTTTTAGTTCGATTCAAAGTCGAAGTTGAAGGTCGAAATAGCCAATTCGACGGTCGAAGTAGCCAAAAAAATACTTTGAAATTCAAAGTTTTTTTTATTGTAATCCTTCACTCGAACTTAGTAAATGTGCCCCTTAGTGTATTAGAGTATGAGTATATATAGTATATGTAAGTTGGGGATGCCACCTTTTTTGTTCCAATAATCCAAATTTTTTAAAAGGATTTCCTTTTTCTCTGTAATAATAAAACAGTACCTTGCACACGATAGAAACAGATATAATTAATCCTTATTTGAAACAAAACCATATTGCGGGAATAGTTAGATTTTCTATTAGACGCGGTATGGAGATCCAAATTACAGAAAGATCCATTATCTGTAAAACTCCAAGTCCCGAGCATTCTGGATAACAGTTCCCAAACTTGTATCGCCTTTATTGACAATACATAGGTGGAAGACTATCGGTGACATTCGCTCACACTTACGGGGTAATGTAATAAAAGTCGGTAACGGAAAAACTATTCGCAATGCCAAAAGTTATGCCTTTGCGCAAACAGATTTTGCTTTGCGCGAATTTAATACAGCTTTTGCGAATACGGAAACCGTTTTGCGATCACTTCCGACAGTGGAAGACCGTTTGTGAATTTTATAGTTTGCGCCAATGCGCAGTCAATGTAATAAAACTTCTTACTAAAAAAAGTCATTATGTTTGCTCGAAAAAATGACGACACCGTCAAGCACTTCTTGAAGAGTACGCAATTAAAATTCGCAATGCAATAACAGTTTAAGGCACAATTTTTCATTGCGAGAAGTGGATTTTTATTCTCATTGGTGCAAATGGTTTTGCTCTTTGCGACTTTTATTACATTCCCCCCTTAAAGAGTTATGGCATATGTTTTCTTTTTTAAAGGTGAACTAGAGCCTCCCTGCTGATTTTTATAAAATGTATCTCAGTTACCCTGGCCCCCAGGCCCCACCCTGAACTATATTATTGATAACTACCAAAAACCTAACTGTCCCCCTGTTACGGCTGCCAACATGAGAAAACGCTACTGATGAGTGAATCCATTCAGTTTTTTATAAAATATCCGCTTAACTGTCTGCCCACTTTTCCAAATTAGGATTCCCTTAGATTGAAGCAGTGATCGGCCAGTTGGTGGTCACCACATCATCACCCAGCCCCTCAATTTCATTGGTCCATCCCTCGCAATGTCACAGACACGCCCCCTGTGATGTCAGCCCCTGTTCCAGAAAGGGAGATAGGAAAAGATGGCAACCCTATGCGCTCATGGCTACCTGCTGATCGCTGAGCAGGTTCAAAAAGTAGGGAAGCCGGGAAGCCTCAGATCTCTTTAACTTGTCTGTAGGTTGTTGGAGTGTGGAATGAAACCAAAGTACCTGGAGAACATACAAAGTACCGCCCATAGTGAAGGTTTGGAATCAGATTTCGGACCCCAGCACTGCAAATTAGAATTGCTGAACTAGGGTTACCACCTGTCCAGTTTTGACCCGGACAGCCCGGGTTTTGGAGGAGCTTCCTCCAAATCCAAATATGGGACTAATAATATGGGACCTGATCAAAAAGTAGAACTAAACAATAAAAAAATATGGCTAAAATTGCTATATTTTATATACTGAACTTATTGCAGCTAAAGTTTCAGCTTGTCAATAGCAGCAATGATCCAAGACTTCAAACTTGTCACAGGGGGTCACCATCTTGGAAAGTGTCTGTGACACTCACATGCTCAGTGGGCTCTGATTGGCTGTTGAGAAGCTAAGCTTAGGGCTCGTCACTAATTATCCAACAGAAAATGAGCTTCCCCTGTAATATAAGCCGATGCTACAGGTTTGCTGATTATTAAATTCTGATGCTAATTGCACTGGTTTCTGTGCTGCCATGTAGTAATTATCTGTATTAATTACTAATCAGCCTTACATTGTGACATTTCTATTCTATGTGTACTGTATATTGTGAGTGGGTCCCTAAGCTCAGTAAGTGACAGCAGCACAGAGCATGTGCAGTGAATCAGCAGAAAAGAAAATGGGGAGCTACTGGGGCATCTTTGGAGACACAGATCTTTACTGCTAAAGGGGCTGTGGTTGCCTTGGGCTGGTACAGAAGCCCAAAACATCATGTACAACATTTCTAGCTGCTTCTTTATCAATCAGCCAATCACCAAATCATAGTCCCGCTCCTTAACGTCATGGTTCTGCTCCTGGTGTAACCAGTTCCACCCCTATGATTTCAATGCCCAGCTCCTGACTTCACCACCCTACACTATTCACTGACCCACCGCGCTGTCCTTCTGTTGGTGTTTGGGTCTCTGAATAAGTTTGTGATCTTGCAAAATGTACAATACACGCAAAAGTAAAATAAGTGGCATTTTCTCTATTTCCTCTTACATGACATTTATTAAACAGTTTCAGTTTAACATCACTGTCTGAATCAGGGCTGTAACAATACAGACAGCAAACCCTGCTGGGAGTTATCGGTATATTGGGGCTTAGCTGAGATCCTCACTGATTTAAATTGATGTTGGACTATACATTAATAAACCCAATGGTTATGGCGAAGGGGGGAGGAGCCAATATGAGGCCCTCATTCAAATCATTTCATTTTCACAAATCTATAATTTCAGGAAATAAGATAAGCAGAATGAAGACGATTCTTTCAATTTCATGTTGAATTCTGATATCACTTTGTAGGAGGAAAATCAAAATGCTGCTCTTTCTAGAGGGATGAGTCATAGGAACTGAATAGAGAATGGGGCAATGTTGTGAAATGCTGCATAATGGACAATATTTACTATTTTGTACTCAGACTGCTGAGCAGGCAGCACATTACAATAACTCCCAGGCACAGAGCTATCGGAAGGAACATATGGCTTTGGCGATGTTTAAAAAAGAAACCGGAGGAATGTTCATGGGGTTAAACTGTCTCCCACGCCTTTCCCTTTCCATCACTCTGGCCAGATACTGAAATATCATTTTTTTCTTGTAAAACAAGGATACAGAATGCCTAAAAGTTGCTACATTGAAGGGGTTGTTCATTTTTAAATTAACACTTTAAGTCAGGGAGAAATTTTCTAGAATTTTGCAATTTGTTTACATTTTTGATTTGTGTTTTTTTATAGTTATTTAGCTTTTTATTCAGCAGCTCTCCATTTAGCAATTTCGGCAATTTTCAAATTCCCCAAGCGACCATGCATTGCTTTAAGTTAGGGATGCACCGAATCCACTTTTTTGGATTCGGCCAAACCCCCGAATCCTTCTCAAAAGATTCAGCCGAATACTGAACCAAATCTTAATTTGAATGTGCAAATTAGAGGTGGGAAGGGAAAAACATTTTTTACTTCCATGTTTTGTGACAAAAAGTCACGTGATTTCCCTCCCTGCTCCTAATTTGCATATGCATATTCGGATTCGGTTTGGACAGGCAGAAGAATTCAGCTGAATCCAAATCCTGCTGAAAAAGGCTGAATCCTGGCCGAATCCCGAACCGAATCCTGGATTCGGTGCATCCCTACTTTAAATAATACTGGAATATGAATAGGAGAGGCCCGAATAAAAAGATGAGTAAGATAAAGTAGCAATAACAAAAAGGGGGTTATTTATTAAAGGAGAACTAAACCCTAAAAATTAATGTGGCTAAAAATGCCATATTTTTTTATTCTGAATTTATTGCACCAACCTAAAGTTTCAACTTGTCAATAGCAGCAATGATCCAGGACTTCAAACTTGTCACAGGGGGTCACCATCTTGGAAAGTGTCTGTGACACTCACATGCTCAGTGGGCTCTGATTGGCTGCTGAGAAGCTAAGCTTAGGGCTCGTCACTAATTATCCAGCAGAAAATGAGCTTCCCTGGCTGTAATATAAGCTGATGCTACAGGTTTGCTGATTATTAAATTCTGATGCTAATTGCACTGGTTTCTGTGCTGCCATGTAGTAATTATCTGTATTAATTACTAATCAGCCTTATATTGTGACATTTCTATTCTATGTGTACTGTATATTGTGAGTGGGTCCCTAAGCTCAGTAAGTGACAGCAGCACAGAGCATGTGCAGTGAATCAGCAGAAAAGAAGATGGGGAGCTACTGGGGCATCTTTGGAGACACGGATCTTTACTGCTAAAGGGCTGTGGTTGCCTTGGGCTGGTACAGAAGCACAAAACATAATGTACAACATTTCTAGCTAGTTCTTTAGTTAGGCTTTAGTTAGTTCTCCTTTAAAGTCTGATTTTTTCTGGTTGGAGTTTTAAAGGGGAAAACGCCATTTTTTTGATGCTGCTAAAATTCAGAATAAAAAAATACTCCATCTCAAACCTGCCGGGGTCATGTAGAAGTCAGTGGCAGATGTCCCGTTTAAACTGATCTGCTCTGGGTTTTGCACAATAATCAGAATAATTTGTAGTTTTCGAGGCAATGATCTGAAATAAATCAGAGTTTTTGGGCATCAAATTAAAAAAAAAACCTTTTTATTGAGACAATTTTATCAAATCTTCTCCCGCACCAGATTTTTCGAGTCAGTCTGTTGATAAATACAATAAAATTGTGCACGGGAGTGGTTTTAAGAAAATAGTGAGAAGTTTTCAGATTTTAGTAAATAACCCCCTAAATGCATAGCCTTACAGAGGATTTGTTTTATTAGATGGGGTCAGTGATCCCCATTTGAAAGTTGGAAAGAGTAAGAAGAACAAAGCACATTATTCAAAAGGTATCAAAAAGAAAAAATGAAACGTTGCTAAGAATTAGCCATACTTAGGGGCCGATTCACCAAGGGTCGAATATCAAGAGTTAATTAACCCTCGATATTCGACTGGGAATTAAAATCCTTCGACTTCGAATATCGAAGTCAAAGGATTTAGCACAGATAGTACGATTGAACGATCGCAGGATTATTCCTTCGATCGAACGATTAAATCCTTCGAATCGTTCGATTCAAAGGATTTTAATCCAACGATCGAAGGAATATCCTTCGATCAAAAAAACTTAGGAAAGCCCATGGGGACCTTCCCCATAGGCTAACATTGAGTTCGGTAGGTTTTAGATGGCGAACTAGGGGGTCAAAGTTTTTTTTAAAGAGACAGTACTTCGATTATCGAATGGTCGAATAGTCGAACGATTTTAAGTTCGAATCCTTTGTTTCAAAGTCGAAGTCGCAGTCGAAGGTCGAAGTAGCCCATTCGATGGTCAAAGAAGCCCAAAAAACCCTTCGAAATTCGAAGTTTTTTTACTTCAAATCCTTCACTCGAAGTTAGTGAATCTGCCCCCACAAGTTAACTTAAAGGTGAACCATCCCTTTTAAAATCCATTGGTCAGAAACCAAACACATATTTTACTGTGAGTTGGAAATGCCCTAGGTGGGTATCACTGAGAGCCCCAAAAAGAACATTCCTGGCAATACCAGTGTCTGCCATAGTTGGGACACTTTCCTATTTAGGCAAATGGGTAGCAGATCTGGGTCAAAATGAACTGCCCTGATTTATTTTGTTAAAGCTTTCATACAAATGAATGAAGAATTGCTCAATAATTTGAGTATTACACTGCTAATATAGTAGGGCTCTTTTATTTACAGTGTACAAAGTGCATGTTTGGCAGCAGGCGCCATGTTTTTTTTTTTCTTTATCCTTTTTTCAGCTTATTCCATATTCTATGTTCTATTTCTGTTTGTGTATACCCAGGGAGACCCAATCTGATGGTCTTATTATAAGGGGGTGCTCTAGTCCAATTGAAAACCAGGGATATACAAATCGTTACTTAGAGAGGGCGTTTGTCATAGAATAGAAAATGTATTTGTTTATTTATTTGTATAGAATACCATATATTTTTTACCCACAATGCCACATTTTCCCAATAATTCCAGCATCACTGCAGTTGCCAGCCTCAGTTGCGCCTAACACAATGTTTCAAAATTAGTGATGGGCAAATAAATTCACCAGGCACAAATTTGCGGCGAATTCCTGAGTTTCGCCATGGGCGAATAAATTCCCGAAAATTCGTCGGTGAAAATTCGCCTGCAGCAATTTCCAAGTTTCACGATTTTTTCATGAAACGGTCTAAATGCTCGATTTTTTCCCGTGAAAAGATTTGAATTTCTAGATTTTGCGTGAAAACTTCAGAATTTCACGAATGTTTCGTGAAAATGGGCGAATTTCACTAATTTCTCGTGAACTTTCTGTTTCCACGTTTTTTCATCAAATTTTTCGCCGTTTCGCAAATTTTGCTGTAAATTCGCTAATTTTTCAGCAAAGTGAAACGGGAGAGATTCGCCCATCACTAGTCAAAATTGATGATGTTGTGCTTGCAATTTGATGAGAACTCAATTGCGCTGACATTTTTCTGCCTATTCTTGTTAACATATGGACAAGTGGGTCCTGAAATCCTTATAAGTGTTGCCATTTATGACATTCGGTGTGCTTTGTGTTGTATCAGTTCTCTTTGATTTTCTTTGATTTCTTTGATTTCTTTGATCAGTTTGTTTTGTATTTGGTTAACAGAGTTCAGTTTAAAGTGAGGGCATTCACTGTACTGCAGTGTACTGGAAAATAGCCCCCCCCCCGTATAGGGTAAACATACTGCAGCCAACCATATACAGCAAAAACAGCAACCTATAATAGCCAGCCTTACAGTATAGGCCAGTGATCCCCAACCAGTGGCTTGTGAGCAACATGTTCCTTGCCAAACCCTTGAAATGTTGCTCTCAGTGGCCTCAAAGCAGGTGCTTGTTATTGAATTCCTGGCTTGGAGGCAAGTTTTGGTTGTATAAAACCCAGATGTACTGCCAAACAGAGTCTCCTGTAGGCTTCCAGTTCACATAGGGGCTACTAAATGGTCAATCACAGCCCTTATTTAGCACCCCAGGAATATTTTTCATGATTGTGTTGCTCCTCAACTCTTTTTACATCTGAATGTTGCTCGTGGATAAAAAAAGGTTAGGAACCTCCGGTATAGAGAGAATTTATGAGCCAATTAGGCACACACTATAGGGGGAATTCACAAAAATTAAGAGAGCCCATTTTTGGAGTAAAATTGGTGGTTAACTAGAGTAAAATACTTTCTCCATATTCACAAACAGAAATCCGCCTAGATTCCAACTCCGCCACTTTTCATATTTTAGTGAAAGAAAGACAGTTTACAGACACTTTTATGAATTTGTCTTTCAAAAGACATAAAAATGGTGCAAAAACTACATTTTAACCTTTACTGAGTAAAGCTCAGTATAACTCTTCCTCATGTGTCAGGTCAATTCTAATATAATTTGCTCTGCTTTGTTTCTCCCAATCTTTATTTCACATCTCTTGTAGGTGCCCCATTGGGGCATTATTATCATATTAATAGGGATTAGCATTTTATAGTCAGGGCACAAATTTCTGTTTTACCCTGTAGGTGTAAAAGCCTCATTAACAAAACAAGTAAAACACTGATTAAACAAAACAAGAGTATTTTATACAATTTGATATGTTAAAAGTTTTCAACTCACACTTGCATTATTTTACTAGTTTTAGCTCCATGAATGAGGCAATATTAGCAATTTGATTGAATATATTATCTGAAGGAAAAGTAAAGCCTCCCAGACATTTTTTTTAGTTTTAACAGCAATTAGACACTTAAACTAAGATAATAAAACATATTTCTGATACAAATCCCTATATTGTGCAAAATAGCATTTCTTGTATGTAGACCTTTATATCTTGTTACAGAATTGGAATTACACAAACATATGGGCAGATTTAGAAAGCCCAGGTTATCCTGAAAAAAAAATATGTATAAAATTTTCCTTGTTAAAATAAACACCCCTCCCCATAAAAATCCAATTTGATGGCTGACTGACAGGTGTAAGAGCTAAAGACAAATTTAGAAAAAAATGTCTTTAAAATGTTGTGCAAAAGGCAAAATCTGAAAACTGTCTGTTTAAAAGACAAATTCACAAAAGTGGAGATAGAGGTTTGTGAATTTGGTGGGAAATCCAACACTTTTATCTCAACTTTTATTTTGTCTCGAAATGACCACTTTTGTGAATTCCCCCCATGTCTCAGCATTAGTGATGGGCGAATTTATTCGCCAGGCGCAAATTCGCGGCAGCGATTCGCCGCCAGCGAATAAATTCGCGAAACGCCCGCGAAAATTCGTCAAAAATGAATGAATTTTTAGACGTTTGCGCAAATTCGCCCATCACTACACAGCATCTCTGAGAGGACGTATGTTGTTACATTCTGATTACTCATTAGTATTACATCGGTACAATTTTGGATAAAACTTCATGAACATTTTCAGGCTCAATATTCATAGATCATAAATGCAGCTTCCCGTCTGAAAAGAAATAACCTTTCAACTGAACGGCGAACATATCTGTGTTGAAATAAAATTAGGCTTGGCCAAACATGGCTAATTACGTGGAACGGATTACATGATAAGACACACAGCTGAACAAATACATTCAAAGCATTTAACTCATATACATCATCAGCCCTCAATGGAGTTTTGTTTTCTAATGACTGAGTTCCACCGATCCATTCCATCAGCTCGTGCCAAGTAGACTTTGCTTCATCATTGCTAAAGCTGACATCTGTTTCTGTGTTTGTAGATCTAGACTATAAAAAATTGCGCTCATGCGGGCACTGGAAAGCATTGTAATTGGAAGGTTTCATTTAAGCGTTTGCTCTATAGCAGGTCAGAACCTCATGGTGATTTCGGTGGGTCATCATGATCCCTTGAAAGTAGAGAGGTCAATTTGCATAGGGCGGGAAATTTAAAGTTGTATGGACGTCTTTATGTTAAATGTTGGTGCAAATACTTACAAATTCCACTTTTTAAAACACATATCCAGGGAACCTTAATAAAGGCAAGAGAGTTAATATAATGCCCTACAAATGAGCCCACTGTAAAATGAATGTTCCATATGTTAGGAAATGCCTGGAAAAAGATGGTTCTACAAAATAAGATTATTAGGACTTTTGCAGGCAATCAGGCTGAAAAAAGTCGCCAGTGTTTTTTGAACTTTCATGCATTTTCGGCTCACAGAATATGATGTAAGTGACAGAAGATTGAGGAAGATCTAGCTGCTTTTTAGCACTTCGTCTGGTCTGAGGTGTCGAAGGCAACTCTGGCGAAAGAGGTCGTTTTCAGTAAAATCTGCATTTTAGTGAATTTGAGGAGTAACGGCCATTTGCCAAAGCAAAAAGTCGACGGTCCCCTTCACTAACGAAACTTGTTTTAGGAGAAACCAGACATTGGAATTGCTGATTTCTTACACTCATGATTTCTGGTTGCATTTTCAGTTTAGGTATGGGACTTGTCACCTAGAATGCTCAGGACCTGGGGGTCTCCAGATAAAGGATCTTTCCATAATTTGGATCTTTTTATCTTAAGTCAACAAAAAAAATCACTTAAACATTAATTAATCCAAATAGGATGGGTTTGCCTCCAAAAGGGATTAATTATATTTTAGTTGGGGTTAAGTACAAGTTACTTTTTATTATTACAAAGAAAATCTGAATTATCTTATTAAAATGAAGTCTATGCGAGATGGCCTAATTTGGAGCTTTCTGGATAATGAATTCCCTACCTGTAATAGGTATGAAATGAACATGTGCTGTAGATTTTAAATGGAATTGATCCCCAATGTATTGGAATATTTGCAGGTTATTTCCAAGTTAGTCATGCAAGGCTTACAATAGTAATAAAAGAGTAATGATCCTTTCACTTCCTCATGTTTATTCCCATCTGACAACATAAATTATCCTTTGGAATGAAACTCACTGATTGGTGCTTCTAACAATACATAAAGTGGAGATTTCCTATAGCTGGTGCCCTAGGGTTAGCCCAAGGACATTTATTTTAATTTACCAGAATTTCTCTAGATCATTAAGAACTGTGTTGCTTATTATTTTCAATTTATTTCATAATACTTTTGAGCTTTTTTTCTAATCCTCTTGGAATTTAATTATAGTGGTTTATGCATATAGTCTGTCATGTTTAAACATCAGAGGAAAGGTGCCTATGTACTGTAGACATTAAATATCATCAAATATGCAGCTAAAATGATGAGAAATTTAATCCTGATTTTATCAACCAGGCTTATTGCCCATTGTATCCCACTGGGCATTGACTTTCCTGTTTTTCTACTTTCTAAGGACAAAGGGAATAGGTAGATATAATCTAGACCAGAGATCCCCCAACCCGTGAGCAACATTCAGAAGTAAAAGGAGTTGGGGAGCAACACAAGCATGAAAAATGTTCCTGGGGTGCCAAATAAGGGCTGTGATTGGCCATTTGGTAGCCCCTATGTGGATTGACAACCTACATTGAGGCTTTGTTTGGCAGTACATCTGGTTTTTATACAACCAAAACTTGCCTCAAGCCTGGAATTCAAAAATAAGCTCCTGCTTTGAGGCCACATGGAGCAACATCCAAGGGGTTGGTGAGCAACATGTTACTCCTGAGCCACTGGTTGGGGATCACTGATCTAGACAAACTCTGTCCAACGCTTGGCTTAGAAGGAAATAAAAATTGCTAAGGGGAAGATTTATTGAAATTCGAGGGTGCATTTTTTCCATGATTCAAGTTTTTTGCAACAAAAAACGTGATTTGAAAATTCAAGATTACTGAAGATTGAGATTAATCAAATGAGAATATTTGGCAGCTAAAATCTGGAGAGTTTTGATAGACGTCAGTGGGAGGTTTTTTTTTTTTAATTCACGCTATTTTATTTCAAGGAAAAAAATGCAGTTTTGCAGATGCTTTGGAAATTAATAGTAAAGTATAATTGTACAGGTATGGGATCCGTGATCAGGAAACCCGTTATTCAGAAAGCTCTGAATTAAGGAATGGCTGTCTTCCATAGACTCCATTTTATCCAAATAATCCAAATTTTTCAAAATGATTTCCTTTTTCTGTGTAATAATAAAACAGTAGATTGTACTTGATCCCAACTAAGATATAATTAATCCTTATTGGAAGCAAAACCAGCCTATTGGGTTTATTTAATGTTTACATGATTTTCTAGTAGACTTAAGGTATGAAGATCCAAAATATGGAAAGATCCATTATCCGGAAAAAACCCATGTCCCGAGCATTCTGGATAACAATTGTTGGTGTGATTTTGCCTGGTTTTTCAATTTGAGGGGTTTTTTGTAAATATGCTGGCAAATTGGGGGAAAAAATCATTATTCAAAATTTACAAAAGTTAAAATTCAACTTTTATTAAATATGTTGTCTTTTTGTTATCTGCAAGCATCTGCTTGGTTCCTAAAGCATTATGAGTAGGGCTAATTTCCCCATAATGGGAAAGTTGAATAGCTTTCAAAAGAGAAGTAGAGGTGACTTGTGGGAGACAAATATGCATATTTTTCCCTGATCACTGGAATCTAGGATCCTTAAAGGGGTTGTTCACCTTTGAGTTAACTTTTAGCATGATGTAGAGAGTGATATTCTCAGACAATTTGCAATTGTTTTTCATTTTTTATTACTTGTGGTTTTTGCGTTATTTAGCTTTTTACTCAGCCGCTCTCCAGTTTGCAGTGTCAGCAATCTGGTTGCTAGGGTCCAAATTACCCTAGCAACCATTCACTGATTTGAATGAGAATATGGACTATTAATAGGGGAGGGTCGGAACAGAAACATGAGTAATAAAAAGTAGCAATAACAATATATGTGCAGCTTTAGAAAGGATTTATTTTTAGAGGGGGTCAGTGACCCCCTTTTGAAAGCTAGAAAAAGTCAGGAGAAGAAGGCAAATAATTCAAAAACTTTAAAAAATAAATAATGAAGACCAATTGAAAATTTGCTTAGAATTGGCCATTCTCATTCTATAACATACTAAAAGTTAACCTGAAGGTGAACCACCACTCGATATTTTTCCTACATCCCCTCATCAGTAGGGATGGGTGAATTTTTTCACCTTGTTTCGCTGCAAAAATGACATCCATAGACTTGTATGGCCGCGCAACAACTTTTTTTTTAGACTTTAATGGACGTCGTTGAGATTTTGCCAGTGCAAATTTTTTGCAAAACAAAAGGGGTCAAATTCGCCCATCCCTACTCGTCAACCAAAACCACTTTCTCTTTTTATCTTGTTGTGCTTAGCATCATCAGATTTAATAGGTTTAAAGGATGATCACACAGAACCCAGGACACGTCTTTGCTAATCCTTTACCAGTAGTGATGGGCGAATTTGCGCCGTTTCGCTTCGCCGAAAAATTCGCGAATTTCGCGCGAAATTCGCGAAACGGCGCCGGCGTCTCGTTTTTGACGCCGGCGCCCGTTTTTGACGCCGGCGCCCGTTTTTCCGACGCCGGCGCCCGTTTTTGACGCTGGCGTCCATTTTTTCGAAAAAAATTTTTTTGACGCCGGCGAATTTTTGACGCGAATTTTCGCGGGAGTTTCGCGAATTTATTCGCTAGCGGCGAATCGCGCAAATTCACCGCGAATTCGAGCCTGGCGAATAAATTCGCCCATCACTATTTACCAGCAATTTTTAACTTCAAAATAGCAGTGAAACAAACCTGTTTCGGTAGTGAAATGGGGTTCTGTTGGGAAACAACAAATCTGGATTAAAATCACTGGGATTTGGCTGAATCAAATCCTGAATTTGGAGTATTCCTTGGTTTTTCTTGTAAAAGTTATTTGATAAGAGTCAGAGAAGACCATTTTAATGGACCATAAGGGGCAGATTAATCAAGGGTCGAAGTGAAAATTCAATGTTAAAAAATTCTAATTTCGAGCTATTTTTTGTGTACTTCACCTAAGGAATATTCCAAATTCAATTCAAATTTGAAGAAAATTTGAATATGTTTTTTTTTAAATACTTTGAATCGAATTCGATCAAATATGATCTTACTTCGATTTGAACGATCAAATACAGCCTATTCACCCGAAGAAAAAAACTTTGATTTTTTTAATAAATTTCAGTCTTTTTTTCATTCGAATTTCGAAGTTATGGGCATTCAAAAAAACTCCCATTACTTCGAAATTCAACCCTTGATAAATCTGCCCCTAAGTGTAATGTAAACTGTATGATTTTGTTCTCGATAGGGATGCACCGAATCCAGGATTCAGTGTGGTATTCGGCCAGAATTTGTCCATTTTCAGCAGGATTTGGATTCAGTCGAATCCTTGTGCCTGGCCAAACTGAATCCATAAAATCATGTGACTTTTTCTCACGCAGCTTTCTTTTTCCCATCTCCTCACTGATTTGTATATGCAAATTAGGGTTCAGATTGGGTTCGGTATTCGGCTGAATCTTTCACAAATGATTCAGGGGTTCAGCCGAATCCAAAAAAGTTCTTGAATAAATTGATGAATGCACCTTCTTATCTAGAACACTCGCACTAAAAGTTGATTTTTTTAATAACCACCATAAATTTGGTCAGAAATCAACCCATTATTGCTTTGGAAAAGGAGGTATATATAAGGTATATTTAATATTGTATGTCTATTTACTGTATCTACTCTATTCTCATTGGAAATACTTTTTTATTGAGATTAACATGCTCAAGTTTGGAAGAAAATTAGAATGGAGCAAGTGAATGTAAAGATGGGGTCATATTGGGAGAAAAATGAAGAATTGCGCTGACCATGTAGTGGCCTTGTAGCCTCTGTACGTATTTAATTAAATTCCACCTCCATGGGCTGCTACATGCATTCATTTCTGTATTAGCTTGGTAGAAATTGAAAATTGCAGGAATAATGAATAATGAGAAATGTGTACAGCCTCCAGCAATGAGCATATCTTTTGTTTTTTATCGAATAGATTTTTCTGGACTTTTAAGAACATGCCTTCGAGCTCACATTCCAATCAGGCAAATACAATGGCTAGTCTAGTCTTACAGAGAGCTGGCAATTAATTTTTAACTACAGCTCATTATATTATCCAACCAAGTATCCTTTACTGTTGGGACTTATACACAGACTATTACAACGACATAGATTGACAGGTACACCTGCATCTCAATTGCCCAGTGCTCCAGACTGCAGTACCCAGGCATGGGAGATTATTATTTCAACAGTGCTTAAAGGAGAACTAAAGTTTAGCTAACAAGAAAAGTTGTATGTTGTATTGTGGCCTTCTATAACATCCCAAGGCAACCACAGCCCTTTAGCAATAAAGATCTGTGTCTCCAAAGATGCCCCAGTAGCTCCCCATCTTCTTTTCTGCTGATTCACTGCACATGCTCTGTGCTGCTGTCACTTACTGAGCTTAGGGACCCACTCACAATATAAAGTACACATAGAATAGAAATGTCACAATATAAGGCTGATTAGTAATTAATACAGATAATTACTACATGGCAGCACAGAAACCAGTGCAATTAGCATCAGAATTTAATAATCAGCCCTGTAGCATCAGCTTATATTACAGGGGAAGCTCATTTTCTGCTGGATAATTAGTGACGAGCCCTAAGCTTAGCTTCTCAACAGCTGCTCAGAGCCCACTGAGCATGTGAGTGTCACAGACACTTTCCAAGATGGTGACCCCCTGTGACAAGTTTGAAGTCCTGGATCATTGCTGCTATTGACAAGCTGAAATTTTAGGCTGGTGCAATAAGTTCAGTATATAAAATATGGCATTTTTAGCCATATCCAATTTTAGGGTTTAGTTCCCCTTTAAAAAAAATGACTTCACAGCAGATAAGAACTATTTTCTGTATCTAGCCCTTAAGTATTCTTCACAAAAAATACATTGGCCTGATCTGCTACAAATTCTTAATTTTTTTTTTTTACTATATTCTCTCTCCCTATGACCACATCTGCATAACAGTCAATAGTGCCACCAACAATACTTGTCAAACAGGGTGAGTTAAAGTTGTTGTCCAGCAAAATACAACTATTTCCAGTAATAGTATAAAATATCTTGAGCTGTAAGGATAACAGCACAATTCTTGGCAAATTTATCTCCAAAGGTAAAAGCAAATTGGTCATCATGGGAATATTTTTTGAGAACCTATTTTTTTAAGAACTTCATTCTATCAACCTATTTATGCTATTCTAACTGTGACCCTATGAAGTACAGAGCAATCAATGTAAATAAGAAGTTGTTTTAGGATTAAAATAATGTTCTTCAGTTTCCCAGCAGATAAAGGCTGATACTGAAAGATGATCAACTCATTAGACTCTAACCATGCCAGATACGTTGACGCCTATTGTAAAGCAGATACTTATTAATGTTTGAGTGTCCAACCTCCAACTCGTATACCCAGATATTGGCATTTTTGCATCCGATTAGCTGATAAAGAGGTTTAGCTCCAGAAGAAGCTCAAAAAACATTCCATGTCATAAGAATAAATAGAAGACCCAAGTTACACGTTCTACTTAGTGGCTCCAAGATTGCACGTTATCATCAAAGGACTGGACAATAATATTTCCCTGGACATACTCCATATCAGAACTCACCGGAATATCCCCGCCCCCATGCCCCATCAGAAGGACCCTCCCCAAAGCTTTAAAATCCACCCCCACCGCCCCTCTATGGTGTCTTTTTTTCCTTCTGCTTTCCTTGTTCCATTGAAAGCAACATTTTTGCTTCATTAACATTAGGTGACCAGAAATGGCACCTAGGGCCTGGGGTTTTTTGATCCATGAGATCTTTTCCCCTGTACATTACCTCATATTTGGGACCTTCAGCGCTGTTCAGCTGGAAAAGGTAGGACAAAGCTGTTAGTGTGCTTGATCCCATGTGCCTTCATGGTTGTCTGTATGGCATCCAGCGGCAAGTGCCTGTCCCCCCATCCGTGTGCCCTCCTGGCCGGCCTAAAAGCATCCAGTGGCAATGGTGTGTGGCCCTGCACCCCTGTATTTTTGCGGATGGGTGAGGGAGGTGGAAGGTTAGTAGTACTCCGTATTTAGTTAGTGGCTAATCCTATAAGATGTATCCTATACATTACTAGGTTCTGCACCTGGAGCTGATAGTATGTTGAGTGCTGTACTTCACAACAGTAAGTATTGCAATATTATCCAGGAGTCTGTTAGAGCCTAGTTCCCTCCCAACTGGGCATTAAGCTTGCTATGTCCTGGTGAGTTCTGATATGGAGTATGGGGAAAGGGAAAAGGGAAAATTGTATCATACTTACCGTAATTTTCCTTTCCTGGACATACTCCATATCAGCACGTTCCCATCCCTTCTACTATGATTGTCTTAAAGGGGACCCGTCACCCAAACAAAATTATTCCATATTCTATTTTATCATGTTAGTCAAGCAAAATGAACTTTAATTACACTGTATAAATTATTTGAATATTGTTTCCATCAGTCTGGGAATTCATAATTATAGCAACCAGGAGGGAGCCATTGTGTGGACACTGTTATTAAGGCAAGCCTTGTATCATCTCAGAATCTTGTTTGTGCACCAGGGGACAGGGACCCAATGTCCATCCCCATGCCCTGGTTACACAATTAAATCGTCAAGAGAGCTGGGGGAATGTAGGGAGAAAGGTGATATCTAGGAAGTGCTGAATAGAAAGTGAAAGTAATTGCTTGTCCCGCCTCTATGCCTAGGCATAGAGGCGGGGTAGGCAATATTTGATTGACAGCTGATATTTTTAAATGGGTTTACAACAGCTATAAATGCTTTAATAAAAAAAAGAAATTGGATTTCATATTTAATTTAAAAAATACTTTTATTTATACAGATTTTTATGTCTGGGTGACTGGTCCACTTTAAAGCTAGTAACAAAGACGCCATAGAGGGGGAGGGGGTGGCTTTTAAAGCTTTGGGGAGGGTCCTTCTGATGGGGCATGGGGGCGGGGATATCCCAGTGAGTTCTTATTTGGAGTATGTCCAGGAAAGGAAAATTACGGTAAGTATTATACAATTTTCCCGTCATCATAAAAGAATTAGCAACATGCTGAGCTTCTAAAAGGTCATTAGACCACATGGATTTAAGGGGTTTCATTAAATACATTGGTTGAGGTTAAGGCAAAAGGCTTGGTGACATAATATCCAGTGTGTAACTATTATTTGGCTTTTTCATACATTTGTTCTTAAGTTTTAGAAATTTCTGTCCAGCATCTGCAAATGCATGATTTCCTTTCAGAATTAGTCTTATTTGCAAGAACTGTCTCATCAAGTAGGTGTGTAAGATACACAAATCATCTGCAACCACTGTTTAACTGGCCACCCATGCATTGGCCTTGGGGGGGTGCATTGATCAGATCATACAGAGGGGCTTTATGAGATCTGTAGGACAAGTGTCACATCAGTGAGCTGATCAGTCCCCGACCAACAGGATTATGATACCTGCCCAATTTTAGGCCCCATACATGGACCAATAATTTGGTTTTTGCTTAAATACTAAAATACATGTATTTTAAAGGGGATGTATCGTCAAAATTTGTAATCCCCCTTTGGCTTTGGGGAGTGAAGAGAAGGTTTTTTTCTTCTGCTAGTCCCGCCCGCCTACCAATGAAAAATGAGTAGGCAGTGATGGTGAGAGTGACAGTGAGGCACATTTAGCAGGTGTCTGAAAACAAGACTGCCTACTCATTTTTCATTGGTAGGCGGGCGGGACTAGCAGAAGAGACAGGTGGGCCAAGAAGAAGAGACGGCCACAGGCCGTGAAGGTTTGCACTCTGCTGCAGCATGAGCAGGTATGTGGGGGATATGATTGCGCTGCGAGCACCCCAAAAAAAACACAAAAAAAAACCCATTATTTGCAATTTGAAAAATTCTTCTATTCACTCCCCAAAACCAAAGGGGGATTAAAAATTTTGACCATACATCCCCTATAAACAGTTATTTTGTTATAGCAATGCAGTTTGGAGGGGGGGGAATTAAATTCTTAAGGTGGCCATTCATCGACAGATATTCTCATTTAGTAAGTCTGTGCGGGCAAAATTGGGCTGGTCTGATTGTTGACCCCGGGGCCAAGGATTGGATCATGCATTGGACCCTATTGAGGTCTGCAATGCTGTGGCCCATGTCCCATTGCATTGTCAGACCTGCCCAATTGATATATGGACAACACTCAGATATAAGTCAGGTTAGGCCCATAGGAGCCACCAGGTTAGCGGCTGTTATTGACCCATATATGTTACCTTTAGTTTATTGCGAGCAATGTCCGAAGCTATGTAACATTCTCATTTCCTTTTCTTCCCATCACACATACACACACACAACCATGGATCATGTTGACATGCACTAGCTTAGGGACCAAACAATATTCTTTGGAACCGATTAACTTGCGCTGGTTACTTTTATCTTGCTCTTGTCAAATTGTTTTCAATTAACACCCATGTGTTAAATTTATTATTATATAATGCACATTCCTGTTGTGGAACCTGCAAAATTAACCTAAAGGTACAATATTTTAAATACAAATAGCACCAGCGATATATCGTTCATGTTCTGCGGCTTGTTCTTCACACTAATGGGGAGGCGCTGGGCATTTTAGCTGGACGGCAGCAATTGTGACATTTCATTTTAATTTGAAATATATGAAAAGCTTCACAAGTGTCAAAATTTATTTTAGATTTGTAGATGTGTACCTATAAACATATATAATCATTTATACTGTAGATCAGACATCCATCTGGCACTTCTGGAACTAATACTAGCTGATATTGATAGTGCTATCATTAAATATATCTTCAAGCAAAACTAAACCTTTATAAAGTAGGTAAGAAATGCTGTACGTCATTTTTGGCCTCCACAGTAAAGATCTGTGTCTCCAAAGATGCCCCAGTAGCTCCCCATCTTTTCTGCTGAGTCACTGCACATGTTCTGTGCTGCTGTCACTTACTGAGCTTAGGGACCAACTCACAATATACATCACTTACAGGATATAAAAAGCACAAAAAGGCTTATTAGCAATTATTTCAGATTCTATTTACATGGCAAGTGCAACTCAAAAGTCATTGAAATCGGCATCAAAATTGAATAATCAGCCCGGTGGCACCGGCTTCTACTTGATAATTTGCAACAACCCATGCGTTTAGCTATTCAAAAAAACACACAAGAGTTCTAGTAATGGCAGGATCATACAAAAAAGACACAATTCTACAAAAATGTTAGGTTGCACGTTTATTTACTGATGTAGCATCAATTCGGCTTGAAATGGCTTTGCCACACAGTAGGCCTTCTGGGCAATATTCCCTTTAATCTCTTGTAGGCTCCATGAACTTTAAATTATTTTTCTGTATATATTTTTAATAACAGAGCCCAGAGTGAGGTTTATCCCAGGTCAATACTTATTTGCATGTGTGTCCTATAACTTGTGTGTACATAGGCAAGTGGCCATCTTAGAGAGAATATTGCTTTTGAAATCCCTCCCTGGCAATAAAGGAAAAAACTGCTAGCACAAGAGGATAGTCATCACAAACACACTTTACTATTCCACATATCGAACAAACACAGCAACAAAACAGCAGCCAATCATTGACGCAACTGTAGCAGAAACAACAACGACAACAACACTTCCAACAAGACTGACAAGGAATCCCAGGCAGCCGCCCACAGTGATCTGAGCCAATTGCACCATATAGGTGAGCGCTACACAGTCGATCCCTTTCCCTCGATTTCACAAAAGCACAACAAAATTGCTAGGGATTTACTAAATGCACACTATTTTAGGAATCGGCCGAATCCTAAATCCTTTATGAACAATTCAGCCTAATAATGAACTGAATCCAAACCCTGATTTGATATGTAAATTAGAGCAATGAAGGGGAAAGAGAACCGCATGGTTAAAACAATTTTAACTTCCTTCTTTGTGTGACGAAAAGTCACCATTTTTTGGATATGCAAAGGAGTGATGAATTCAGTCGAACGCAGTGGGTTGCTGCAAAAACTGTGCTTTTATTTTAAGTGTTAAAATAAAAGCACAGTTTTTGCAGCAACCCACTGCGTTCGACTGAATTCATCACTCCTTTGCATATGTTATTGGCTTTATTGGACGGAAGCACAGTGAATGAACAGTCTTCTTGAATCCTATCAAATTGCCTTGAATTTTTTGGATATGGTTTGTCCAGAGACTTGAATTCAGGTGAATCTTGGCTAAATTCCAAACCAAATCCTGGATTCAGTGCATCCCTAAAATTTGCGGGCACAGAGGAACAGTAGCCATGGCTTGCTGACCTGCAACCCTCCTATAGTTTTAAGTTTTCTAAATAGCAGCACAAATTGTTATGTGTTTTACCCAGAATGCAGCATTTAGACTGACAACTAATTTGCATGAGCAGGGCGCTCCACCAATGAGGCGGGTTGAGACACTCGCTTCAGGCAGCAGTGTCCCCGTGGTTGCCGAATTTCTGTTTTTCAACCCAAGATCCCTCTGGCGCTGAAAGATGAGTGCCATGGGGAGGGGCGGCAAAATGAAGGCCATCTCAGGCAGCAAAATGTACAGGATCGCCCCTGTGCATGAGATAGCATGTGCCTCAACGTGATGTGCAATTCCTGTGCATTCTTGCACAACTGCAGTTGTAGTCGTGTAAAAAGGAACTGTGTAAATTGATAATGTGACCCTTTGCTGGTACACTCTCTTATAAAATACAATTTTCTTAATACAGGGCCTGAATCCCCGGTTCAAGAAAAACCGAAACAAGTTGATGTGGGGGATTGTGTGATACCTAAATAAACATAATCACTTCTACATCCGTGAGTGCTTCTAATATCTTCCACTACATGCCTTGAACGTGGAGCAACCGGGAGCTGGCTGAAGATTGGTGAGTGCCGGTGCATATACTGAATATATATATATATATATATATATATATATATATATATATATATATATATATATATATATAGTACCCAGTACTGCATTTGAAAATATATCAACTGCAGCTCAAATTGTACTGTACTTGCAAAGCTTGGATACGTAAAAAAATACTAAAAACCTGCAAAGATCCTGTGATCTCATTGGCTATGGATAATCTCCCCCCTCCAAATTTCAATGATTAAACACTACAGCTCCTCACCACCTATAGCCAATAGGTGACCACGCCAATTTTGTGGCCATACCCCCTAATTACCATGTTCATTTTACAAAATTTGGCAGGCTATGAAAGTTTGAACACGTTTCTGTGATTTTTTTTCAGTTATTACAGTTTTGCCAATGAAGGTGAATTGCCCTATAAGCTGTGAGTGTAATTTTTCCCAAGGGACCTGTTATCTAATATTGTTACAATCTGAAATTGTTACAAAAGTTTCCAAGTGCACCTGGTGGCTGTTCTGGGCTCTCTGCCAAAAGCCAATTAAGTTAGAAACATTGTTTATTTTTCTGGCTGTTCAGTGCAGAGAAAAACGGACTTTCCAGTTCCAGCAGGTTGAGATGTCAAAAGAGGGACTGTCCCTCTAAAAACTGGACAGTTGGGAAGTATGTAGATGCCCTACTATGATTTATTGCTTCACTGCTGAAATTGAAAAGCACGCTGTTTGCAATGAATTCATTGTTATATAAACTTAATATCTGGACTTCAAGAAGCATGAAAGCATTTTCCTTTCCACAGATGATGTCCTGAACACTTTAAAATATTGTAAAACTGAGGAGTATCTTCATATCAAATATAGAAAATTAATTTCAAAAACCATCAGACTGAAGCAGTTTCTAGTGTTAAGCAGGCACAAAGAATTGGGAGCTGGGGGTTTGGAATAAATGCTATTGAACATATGGGCACGTTTGATTGTAGTTTAGAAAGATCCCATCAAATTACAATCAAAACTCAAGTTGGCCTAAGCCAACCCTCTCCAGGGTAATGAGTCATTGGTAGACAAGTAAAATAGGCTCTAGGTAGGACAAATGGATTATGTTCACATGATACATAAATACAACATAGCAAATAAGGTTGAATAAAAGCTCAACATTTACAAAACAAGCTAGAAATTAGACAGGAGGAAAGCAAACCCATAGAAGTCAATGGGAGATGAGTTTCCGTCAAATCTGAAAAAGTCGCTGTATTCGGGCATCAAATCCAAAAATGTTGTGGTTATTTGCCCGAAAAAATCAAAATAGTTGCAGTATTCAGATTTTTTTCACGCACAAGAAATTTTCAGGAAAAGGGTATTCATAAATAAGGGTGAAAAATTTGTGCGGATTTGGTTGCAGTAGTCTTCAGAAAATAGTGAGAACTTCTCGGATTTTGATAAATAACCCCCTTACTGTCTGTTTGGATCTTCTAATTGTAAGCAGTACAATAGCACTGGCAACTGTACTTCCTCATGCTTTCCAGGTGTTGGACTGCGAAAAACATGGAGAAATCTTATCTGGCATTAAGAAGCCTGGAAAATAAGGTGCATTTGGCTTGATTTTATCTCCAGGGTCACACACAAAAATAAGAATTAGTTGCCAGAAATATACAGAGATTTAAAAAAGTTATATATCACACCCCATGTTAATCCAAAAATGCAAAACTCACCTCTTCTTCTCTGTGATACTCTGATATCAAATTGAATGGCACAGTGTACAATGTACTTGACATCACCCCAAAAAATGAGCAAAGGACTAGGGTGGATTAGACATTGGGAAATAACCCAATAAATCCAGTATGAGCCAAAACAGGAGGTAACCAAGAAAATATAGGCCTTTTAATCCAATATATGGAAGAAGTGCTTTCTGAAGGTCTGTCAGAAAGATGGAAATAGGTTATAAGATTTCTATGGAAAACAATAACTCCAGCAGCACTCCGATGTGTGAATCAAAGGTTATTTATTCATGCCATTAGCAGAGCGACGTTTCGGGCTATTCCAGCCCTTTATCAAGCTAAATGCACTGTGTAACAATGTGCTTAAATAGGTGATTAAGAGGGAGGGGTTACAACATAGTTCCCACCTTCCAGTGTGAGACACAATTCCCAGCATTCCCAGTGAGAATATCAAAACTTCAGTCAATCCAATACAATCATAATCGATTATATAAAAGTGATTAAAACATTTCTAGTACAACAAATGTTAAAACATGTATACCATAGTACGTCTTAAAGTGCTTAGTGTCCTTAAAAAATACATAAAATTTTCGAGGATCAAAGGGGAGGTCAAAGGAGGTCATCTGATTCCAATAGTCCCCCACTTGTCCATATATTGTGCAATTGTGCCACTTATTGAGAATTGAGAAAAGAGAATTAGTGAATAAAATATTAAAAACATTTTGATTCTGTAGCCATTTCAACTTTTGGACACTTACATATTTATGCTCAACATCTGGAGTGCTGGATACCTACAGTTGTCAATGCACCAGCAAGTCCCAGGATTGGAGCAATAAATTTCTATAAAACAAAATTATGATATGACATATTATATCAATATCACTGGGTATATTGTATTGTGTTACATTTAAAAACATTTTGTTACATTTTGTTACACTTGAAGCATGTTTTCTTCGGAATTACCATACTATATAAATAATTCAGGGGTATATTCTCGGTTTAGTCCCCCAGGACTCAACGTACCTAATCTCGATATCCATTGCATTTCCAATTTCTTTAATAAATAAATTCTGTCCCCTCCACGTCTAAGAGGGCCTACATCATCTATCACTTGATACCTCAATTGGCTCACTGTATGTCTCGCTTCACTAAAATGTGACGGGATAGGTAAATGATTGTAGTTACACCTTATGTTGGATTTATGTTGTTTGATCCGGTCTTTTATCTTCTGAGTTGTCTCCCCGACATATGCCAATCCACATGGACATTTAATTAAATAAATAACGAATGTTGAATTGCAAGTATAGTACTTTGCAATATTAAACTTCCGTCCAGTATGTGGATGTGTAAAAAATTGCCCTTTTGTGATGTTGTTGCAATTTGCACAACTTAGACAAGGAAAAGTCCCCATTTTGGGGGTGCCCAAAAATCTTTGTGTACCTTTAGTTGGCGGACCAATATCCGCTTTTATAAGTATATCTCTAAAATTCTTGCCTCGCTGGTAGGCCATCATCGGGGCTTTTACAAAAGCTGGTATATGTGGGGCACATGTTTGTAAAATGTGCCAATGTTTATGAATGATCTTACGTAATCCATTACTGGCTACAGAGAATTTACTTACAAAAGCAAGTCTATCGGGATCTTTTTGTTTCTTTTGTTCATTCTGTGGAATCTCCTGAATATCCTGTATACAGGAGTTCAGGAGCCTTTTAGGGTAACCCCTCTGTGAAAACCTTTTACTCATCTCCTCTGTTCTCTTATGTTCGTTTTCTTGCTCTGAAACTAAGCGTTTAACTCTCATGAACTGAGTTTTAGGCAAGTTGTTTTTTAAGGCAGGAGGATGAAAACTTGTATAGTGTAACAGACTGTTACGATCTGTCTCTTTTTTATAGAGATCAGTTTGGAGACCGGAGTCCTTTTTCGTGATCCATATATCTAGAAAGTTAATCCTCAATAGATCATGTATAATGGTAAATTTTATGGTCGGTACAACCGAATTTAGATGGTCACAGAACGTAATCAGGCTCTCAATTGTGCCTGTCCACAACATAATGATGTCATCGATATATCTTCGATATAATTGGCAATATTCTACAAAATCCGGATTTGTGTACATATATGTACGTTCAAAAAAATCCATGTATAAATTTGCATATGTGGGAGCGACATTGCTTCCCATGGCGGTACCCTGTAACTGTAAAAAGAAATTGTCTTGGAATAAAAAATAATTTTCCCTTAAAACGATATTCAATAAAGCAAGAAAAAATTCCTTAGCTTCATATGAATATTCGCTATTGTCTTGCAACACAGTACTTATGGCCTGTATGCCATCATCATGCATTATAGATGTATAAAGACTTTGGATGTCCATGGTTACAAGTATTGTCTCTTCTGTCACAATAAGGGTTTCTAAGATCCCTAGTAATTGTGCTGTGTCTTTCAAATATGATCTAGTTTTAACCACAAAAGGCTGTAGAATTTTGTCAAGATATATCGAAAGGGGAGCAAAAATTGAATCACTACTGGCCACTATGGGGCGGCCTGGGGGTTGTTTTAGATCCTTATGAATTTTAGGTAACGTATAGAAAACGGGAGTTATAGGATGTTTCTGTTGTAGGAATTGCTGTAACTTATCGTCTATCAGGTCATCTTCTCTAGCCTTATTAACAATGTTGCGAACCTTAATTTGTATACTTATGAGGGGATCTGCTGGCAATTTAAGGTATACATTTGTATCACTCAGTTGTAACAAAATTTCATTGATGTAATAACTCTTATTCAACACAACAAGAGCTCCTCCTTTATCCGCTGGTTTAAATATTAGCTCATTATGTGTCAGAATTGTTTCCAATTGTATTCTCTCTTTTTTATTCATGTTAGGTTTAATATCCAGAAAAGGATTGGTTTTGAACTTCAATTTCAATTTATCAATATCATTTTTAACCAGTTTGATATAGGACTCCACCACCACATCTGTGGTTGGGGGAGTAAAGGAGCTCTTGTTACGTAAATTTACATTCTTTAATGTGAGTTGTATCCCCTCCTCATTGTTGCTCATACGTCCACTCTCTACATTCACATGTGGGCCTGAAAAGAAAGATTTTAACCTCAGATTCCTAAAAAAACGTTCACAATCAACGTCCAACTGAAAGGGGTCACACCTGTTGGTGGGACAGAATGAAACACCCTTACTCAGCAATGTCACTTCAGCGTTATTTAAATGAATGGAAGAAATATTTACCACTAGTGTCTCTGTCCCGTCCGTGCTCTCCATTCTGGCTGTCTGCGTTGATCCCATATTCCGCTTGCGTCGCCTCCCCCCACGCCTTTTTGCTTTTTGTATTTCTTGTGGCCCCCATCTAAAAAAGAAATGGATGATGTAGACGATTCTGAGGTCGGGGGCTCCGATGGCTGGCTATCAGTAGATTGATCCCTTCCTCCTCCGCCAGTTCCACGTTGTCCGCAGTCGCGTATATCGCGTTGTTGTAGCCTGTCAGAGGGAAGCTCCCTGGTGCGCTCACCGTGTTCCTGTGGTCTCTGGCTGCGTTGCTCCTGTGGGCTATCCGTCGAGGAATCCCTTCTGTGTTCTCCGCGTCCCTGCTGTTTCTGGTAGCGTGTCTCGCGCTGATGACGTCGTTGTGTGGAGCGTAGCTGTGTAATCGTGCCTGACCGCTCATTGCCTGATCGCTGCCAACTGTAGATGCGGCCGGAGTTGTAATCGAGTTCATCTCTTTGAAACTTGCTCCTTTTCCTGCTTTCAATCTCGTGCCTGTGTTTAATCAAATTATCCTCAATTGACTTCAGCTGTGTTCTATATTCCTCTGTCGATGGGTATGTTTTCAGCTTGTCATTTAGATTGTCTATTTGCATAGAAGCTGTTGCAATTTCACGATGTAGGAAATCAATGTTTAATAGAATTATATCGAAGGAACATTTGTTTATTATCATCTCATATTTCTGTGTGAATTCCTTATTACCCTAAAAGGCTCCTGAACTCCTGTATACAGGATATTCAGGAGATTCCACAGAATGAACAAAAGAAACAAAAAGATCCCGATAGACTTGCTTTTGTAAGTAAATTCTCTGTAGCCAGTAATGGATTACGTAAGATCATTCATAAACATTGGCACATTTTACAAACATGTGCCCCACATATACCAGCTTTTGTAAAAGCCCCGATGATGGCCTACCAGCGAGGCAAGAATTTTAGAGATATACTTATAAAAGCGGATATTGGTCCGACAACTAAAGGTACACAAAGATTTTTGGGCACCCCCAAAATGGGGACTTTTCCTTGTCTAAGTTGTGCAAATTGCAACAACATCACAAAAGGGCAATTTTTTACACATCCACATACTGGACGGAAGTTTAATATTGCAAAGTACTATACTTGCAATTCAACATTCGTTATTTATTTAATTAAATGTCCATGTGGATTGGCATATGTCGGGGAGACAACTCAGAAGATAAAAGACCGGATCAAACAACATAAATCCAACATAAGGTGTAACTACAATCATTTACCTATCCCGTCACATTTTAGTGAAGCGAGACATACAGTGAGCCAATTGAGGTATCAAGTGATAGATGATGTAGGCCCTCCTAGACGTGGAGGGGACAGAATTTATTTATTAAAGAAATTGGAAATGCAATGGATATCGAGATTAGGTACGTTGAGTCCTGGGGGACTAAACCGAGAATATACCCCTGAATTATTTATATAGTATGGTAATTCCGAAGAAAACATGCTTCAAGTGTAACAAAATGTAACAAAATGTTTTTAAATGTAACACAATACAATATACCCAGTGATATTGATATAATATGTCATATCATAATTTTGTTTTATAGAAATTTATTGCTCCAATCCTGGGACTTGCTGGTGCATTGACAACTGTAGGTATCCAGCACTCCAGATGTTGAGCATAAATATGTAAGTGTCCAAAAGTTGAAATGGCTACAGAATCAAAATGTTTTTAATATTTTATTCACTAATTCTCTTTTAATCAATAAGTGGCACAATTGCACAATATATGGACAAGTGGGGGACTATTGGAATCAGATGACCTCCTTTGACCTCCCCTTTGATCCTCGAAAATTTTTGTATTTTTTAAGGACACTAAGCACTTTAAGACGTACTATGGTATACATGTTTTAACATTTGTTGTACTAGAAATGTTTTAATCACTTTTATATAATGGATTATGATTGTATTGGATTGACTGAAGTTTTGATATTCTCACTGGGAATGCTGGGAATTGTGTCTCACACTGGAAGGTGGGAACTATGTTGTAACCCCTCCCTCTTAATCACCTATTTAAGCACATTGTTACACAGTGCATTTAGCTTGATAAAGGGCTGGAATAGCCCGAAACGTCACTCTGCTAATGGCATGAATAAATAACCTTTGATTCACACATCGGAGTGCTGCTGGAGTTATTGTTTTCCATTGGAATCTTTCCTCGGGCAGAGAGGAACACAGCTGTGCACCCGACGCTGCAAAAGGTGATACTGTGTAAGTGTGGCACCTTACTGATTTGATTAGGTTATAAGATTTCTATAACTTAGATTGAGTACTTTATCGTTGATGTAAATGTATTATTTATGTAAATAAGGTGTACAGGTATGGGATCTTTTATCCAGAATTATGCAGAATTCTTGGTACTTGGGGTTTTCCCGATTAGGGATCTTCTTGTAATTTGGATCTCCATACTTTAAGTCTGCTGCAATCATTTAAACATTAAATAACCCCCAGTGGTAAAATATTGCCACCAATGGGGATTCACACAGCTTAGTTACAATCAAGCACAAGTTACTATGTTATTATTACAGAGAAATGGAAATCATTTCATAAAAAACATTTGCTGAAAATAGACTCTATGGGTAGTGATGGGCGAATTTATTCGCCAGATGAGTATTCACGGCGAATTTCCGTGTTTTGCCGCTGTCTAATAAATTCATGAATTTGCCATGACAAAAGTTTTTTTTCTACGCCGGTGACAATTCCGACGTCAGCAACAATTCTGATGTTGGTGACAATTTAGACGGCAGCGACAATTAAATGGACGCCCATTCACTTCAATGTTCTTCAAATTGACGCCCACAAATTTATGCCAGTGTTTTGCGAATCATTCTCTGTTTCGCGAATTTCGCTGACGCCAGCAACAATTCTGATGCCGGCGACAATTTCGACGGCAGCGACAATTAAACAGACGCCCTTTCACTTCAATGTTCTTCAAATTGTCACCGGCGTCATAATTGTCGCCGGTGGCAAATTTTGACGCCCACAAATTGATGCCAGTGTTTTGCCAATAATTCGTTCATGAATTTCACTGAAAAATTTTCACATTTTTCAGTGATGTGAAACAGGACAAATTCGTCCATCACTATCTATAGGGGATGGCCTTGTTCTAATTAGTACCTTTTTTGGATTGTGGGTTTCCAGATAAGGGATCCCATATCTGTATTACATTGACAGGTATAGAATACATTATCCAGCAGCCCATTATCCAGAAAGCATCAAATTACGAGAAGGCCATCTCCCACGGACTCCATTATAATCAAATAATTCACATTTTTAAATGTGTAATAATAAAACAGTAAATTGTACTTGATCCCAACTAAGATATAATTAATCCTTATTGGAGGCAAAACCAGCCTATTGGGTTTATTTAATGCTCAAATTAGTTTTTAGTAGACTTGGTATGAAGATCCACATTACAGAAGGATCCCTTATCCAGGAAGCCTCAGGTCCCAAGCATCCTGGATAACAGGTCTCATGGGCGATAGGATGTTTACATGTTCTAATTTCAGTCTTTTTGAATTTCAGTTAAAATAAAATATTTGAAATATTTTTTTTCAATACACAGGCCCCTTAGTTTTAACATAAAATGCCAAAATATAACGTAAAAATATAACGTATTGAAAGGGTTAATTAAACTGACAAAGAGAAAAAAACAGAACGTTTATTTTCACAATAAACATCTATCGAACATTATGAAGATGATCAGCTCATATAAGAAAATCATTATCTTTTTTTTCTCTCAAATCAAATCTTGTCAAAACCAAGCTAAAAGATTTACCCACTAAGGGAATATTATCTATAGGAACATTTAGATTCCCGAGTCCTGTTATGGCTATTTGTGCTTCTTTTTAATAGATCTTCATTCAAGCTGTGCGCCACACAATATTTAACTACGTTTTCGTATGACTGAGGAATCACATGGTTATAATGAAAGGTACTTACATGAATACAAAGCCGAGGAGATTGCATTGATACACATAACCCAGCAGCCTACTTCCACTCCTCTTTCATATGCCGTGGAGTTATGTTCTGCATATGGATTTCCATGGTATACGATCTGGAAATTAACAATGGACAAAGAAGCTCAGGAAAAGTGAATAACTTGTATTTAGTCTGTTAATGATTTCCACGTTTCCTTTATGGAATATAAAGAATGTCGGTAGGAGATCGATAGTTATGCTTATTTAAAGAGGTCCACGTCAAACCTCATTCCTGCATAGCGGCAGCTAACTCAAAGAACCAAAGCATTTTTTTATGTCTCCATTAAACATCTTGATTCAACAGCTACAATCTTTTTTGGGGAACCTTCAGATGTACTGTAGCAGGGGTCCCCAACTTTTTTTTTTTTTACCCGTGAGCCACATTAAATTATAAAAAGGGTTTGGAGAGCAACACAAGCATGAGGAATACTGAATAAGGACTGTGATTGGCTATTTGGAAGCCCCAATGTGGACTGGCAGCCTACAGGAGGCTCTGTTTAGCAGTACATCTGGCTTTATACAACCAAAACTTGCCTCCAAACCAGGAATTGAAAAATAAGCACCTGCTTTGAGGCCACTGGGAGCAACATCCAAGAGGTTGAGGAGCAACATGTTACTCACGAGCCACTGGTTGGGGATCACTTGTATCTGTTGATCACTGAGTGCACTGATATTTATTAGATGAAGTTCATAATCATGAGCCAGGCAGATCCTGGCATTCAAACCATGAAAACACCATACTTTATTGCTCAGAATTCAGTTGTTTCGAAGATACAGTATATGAGGGTTATTCCTAAAAATCAAGGCTCTCATTACAGTCTAAAGCAGGGGTCCCCAACCTATATTACCCGTGAGCCACATTCAAAAATAAAAAAGAGTTGGAGAGCAACACAGGCATGCAAACTTCGTGGTGAGCCAAATAAGGGCTGTGATTGGCTATTTGGTAGTCCTTATTTGGACTGGAAGCCTACAGGAGACTCTGTTTGGCAGTAGTCTTGGTTTTTATGCAATTCCAAGCCAGGAATTTAAAAACAAGCAGCTGCTTTGAGGCCACTGGGAGCAACATCCAAGGGGTTGGTGAGCAACATGTTGCTCGCGAGCTACTGGTTGGGGATCTCTGGTCTAAAGCATCCGTGTTTGTCTAATTGAAAATAACCGTCAAATCTGGATCATCCAAGTCTGTTAGACTTAAACATCACAATATTAGTCAAGGTACCTGTTCAGTCCATTGATACTTACTGCTGCAAATATTGGCTATTTTGGGGAAATTGCACTTTGAGGATTGATTTTTTTTTCTAAAGAGGGAATCATTAAAGGCACAACTTGGTCTATATTTCTATAGAATACTGGCTGTGTATTCATTGGCATACTGGTGCCCCATGGCTGTTATCATGTATCCCATTTTAACTCTTTAAACAAGACTGGAGTAATAACTGTATAAGAAACACATAAAAAATACATTTGTGCATATTGAACATTTTTATCGCATTGTTCATTCCTGCCATCTCTACTCAACACATTTAGGGGCAGATTTACCAAGGGTCGAATATCGAGGGTTAAGTTTTTTTTAAAGAGACAGTACTTCGACTATCGAATGGTCGAATAGTTGAACGATTTTTAGTTCGAATCCTTCAATAGTCGTAGTCGAAGGTCGAAGTAGCCCATTCGATGGTCGAAGTAGCCCAAAAAAAACTTCGAAATTCGAAGTTTTTTAACTTCGAATCCTTCACTCGAATTTAGTGAATCGGCGCCTTAATGTGCAGTATTGAGCCTTAGACTGGAAGAAAGTGTCCAATCCCCCACAGCCATTGCTATTTCATGACTGTTTTATTTGTGACTGCAAAAAAAAATGGTTAGTTTAATTAATACTGACAAATGTATCTGTTGGCACGTTAAACATAGTTATTGTATATGGCTGGCTTATATTTGGGGCTGTTATGAAAGCCTCAGAATAACTCTTTAACTTCTTTACCTTTTAAGACAGAGGTGCCCAAGACGTTGATTACAGTCCACCAGTCGATCACTTTACAGTTCCTGGTAGACCATGTCTTTTTTTTTTTGTAACTTAAATTTTTATTAAGCATGAAAATATGGTTTTACAGACAATAGTTATAACCAAGCATCAAAATCTTACAGATAGTTTGTACTTAGAACAGCTACCAAAGAAGATTATAATGTTACTCTAGACAATAAGCATGTTTTTGTATATATGGTAGAGAGACAAAATATATATATATATATATATATATATATATATATAGATATATATATATATATAAAAAAAACAAAAAAAAACAAAACCCAACGGAGACAGATCTGATCTTATTGATCTCTATCCGGTGTCTGATCTCTTCTAGGGTTGGTATGGTGCTAGATTTCCAGTGGCCCGCAATCGAAATTCGAGTTGCTGTTAGTATCTGATTTATCAGTGCCTGAGGACCATGTCTTTTAATCAATTGTAATAATAAAGATAACTCTTCTTAAACTGAATTGAGCGATCCTTGACCTACGGAGTGCGCTGCAATATTCTTTGGATTTATCTGGTAGATCACGACCACATACTTTAAAATCACACATAGACCACACACCCCTTTCTTGTTTGTCACTTCCACAAGGCATCTACGTGCCTCGCTTGTATCTGGGTAGTTGTGACGTCACAAGTCTAGTGAGATGAGACTTGCGATGCTGGGATTATCTGACAGATAGGAGCCATGGCACTGGAGGACATTAAAGGAGAACTAATGCTTAACTAAAGAAGTAGGCTGGAAATGTTGTACATTAAGTTTTTAGGGTCCTGTACCAGCCCAAGGCAACCACAGCCCTTTAGCAGTAAAGATCTGTGTCTCCAAAGATGCCCCAGTAGCTCCCCATCTTCTTTTCTGCTGATTCAATGCACATGCTCTTTGCTGCTGTCACTTACAGAGCTTAGGGACCCACTCACAATATACAGTACACAAAGAATAGAAATGTCACAATATAAGGCTGATTAGTAATTAATACAGATAATTACTACATGGCTGCACAGAAACCAGTGGAATTAGCATCAGAATTTAATAATCAGCCCTGTAGCATCAGCTTATATTACAGACCAACCTCATTTTCTGCTGGATAATTAGTGACGAGCCCTAAGCTTAGCTTCTCAACAGCTGCTCAGAGCCCACTGAGCATGTGAGTGTCACAGACACTTTCCAAGATGGTGACCCCCTGTGACAAGTTTGAAGTCGTGGATCATTGCTGCTATTGACAAGCTGAAACTTTAGGCTGGTGCAATAAATGGCATTTTTAGCCATATTAATTTTTAGGGTTTAATTCTCCTTTAATGAAATTGGGGACATTAAAGTGGACCTCTCACCCAGACACAAAAATCTGTATAATAAAAGTCCTTTTCAAATTAAACATGAAATCCAATTTCTATTTTTTATTTAAGCATTCATAGCTGTTGTAAGCTCATTTAAAAATCTCAGCTGTCAATCAAATATTGTCTGCCCCTCCTCTATGCCCTGGGCATAGAGGCGGGGCAGGCAATTACGTTCACTTTCAATTCAGCACTTCTTGGATGTCTTGCTCCCCACACATTCCCCCAGTTCTCTTTACCATATAATTGTGTAACCATTGCATGGGGATGGACATCGGGTCCCCCATTCTGGTGCACAAACAAGATTCTGAGATGATACAAGGCTTGTCTTAATAACAGTGTCCACAAAATGGCTGCTGCCTGCTTGTTGTAATTTTGAAATCCCAGACTGAAGGAAACAAGATTCAAATAATGTATATAGTGTAATTTAAGTTAATTTTCCTTGACTGATCTGATAAAATAGGATTTTGAATAATTTTTTTGGGTGACGGGTCCCCTTTAAAGGACTGTGAAAAGCTGACTGTTCCTTCACATCTTTATTGCTTCTGGCTCTAGTGATGGGCGAATTTTGATACCCGCGTCAATTCTAATGCTGTAGTTAAAGTCAATGGGCATCGAATAATGTTGACGTGCGACGGTTTTTATGCAATCGACTTTTCTGACGTGCGTCAAAATTTTCTTAGATGCCATCGAATTTTTGAGACACTTTTGCAAATTTATTGCCGAAATCCAGAAATGCAGAAATCCGCTATGAATTCTCGCCTGGCGATTTTATTCGCTCACCACTATCTGGCACACTTGGCTAAACATATTTCCCTAATACAAACAAACGAACAAAGTAAATATAGTGTTCATTGGTGGAGTGTTCAGTGGAGTTTTTGCCATTGCTGATATATGCATAAAAGCAGTTGACCAATTTGCTAATTTTTTTTTAACCAGAATTACCGACATCTCTCTGTTGTGTGTAGTTTAATGAATAGTTATAGCTATTGTGGTAAAAACTGTGACAGCAGATACTTCTACTTGTGGTTTGTGCCGTCTGATTGACATCGCACTACTTTTATTAAGGTAGATCTTATGACAGAGGCCAAGTGGCAAATGTAGATCACAGGGTAGAAAAGTCTGAGCACCCCTGTTTTAAAGGAGAAGGAAAGGTTAAAACTAAGTAAGCCTTATCAGAAAGGTCCATCTAAATATACCAGTAAACCCCCAAAGTAATGTTGCTCTGAGTCCCCTGTCAAAAGAAACACAGCATCTCTTTCCTTCTATTGTGTACACATGGGCTTCTGTATCAGACTTCCTGCCTTCAGCTTAAACCTCATTGCCCTGGGCAAGAGCATGCTCAGTTTGTTCCTCTCCCCCCACCCCTCCCTTCTCTACTGTAATCTGAGCCCAGAGCAGGGAGAGACTCAGGCAGGAAGTGATGTCACACCACATTACTACTGCAGCTCCTATTCTAAACAAACTGAGAGTTTCTAGAGCTTTTTTGTAATGGTAAAACATTCTACAGAATAAATATAGCATTCTAGCGTGCACTATTGCAGATAATCTATTGGCAATAAAATGCCTCCATAGCTTTCCTTCTCCTTTAAGAAGATCATCTTCCAGTGTTTGTTGAGTCAAGAGGTGGTGACATCATAATTAGTGATGGGCGAATTTGTCCTGTTTCGCTTCACCGAAAAATGGCACCAGCGACTCGTTTTTGATGCCGGCGTCCAAAAAAAATTTTCACTGTAGTTTCGCAAATTTATTACAGTGCCTGCCGAAGAAATTCGCCCATCACTAATCATGATGTGTTTTCTTATCAACACAGTGGGCATTTGCACTACCACTGAGAGCAATGGGACCAACAAGGTCCATTCTACTGATAATCTACTGATCATATGGAATCTAGGAAAGTAACACGTATATATGTAGGAGAGCTGTGTACACTTGTCTCTCTTTTGTATTGTTTCTGTGCAAGCCCACTCATATAATGCTCGTAGAGCAGATTCCTTCCAGGTCTCAAATCCCTCCTCACCGGTAGGTTCTATGCCTGAAAAGGTCTTTAGCTTTTTATAGTGGCTTAGCTGCAGACCCTGAGCCAATGCTTCTGTCATTTGGATTTTTGCATCATTCAAGGAATTCTCTGTAGTACTGACATCCTTAACTTCACTGGTCTCAGTTACAGGTGGTTCTTGCTTTACTGTGTGCAGTACATTATGGGGTAGTGATGGCAGTAACCTCCTTTTTCTACCGGTATAGCTTGCAGGTGAACTGGCTGCTTCAACTTTACAAGCAGCAATGACAGCCTTTGGATACACCGGGGGCATACCACTGATAGATCATCCTGGGGGAACACAACATATGGCCCCCTCTCTGTATTGAGTGTATCACTCACTTTGAAAAGCAGGACTGCATTACCATCCATGGCTGAGCCCTCATCTGCTATCAGGTGTGCAGACTCTAAATGTCTATATTTAAATAGAACACTCTCCAGCATTTCAAGTGTAACTTCAGGTTGTACATGATCAATTGCAAATGCATGGTTTGGGTTCACCTTTTCCTTTAGGGCCCAGGCATAGGCCTGGTCTGCTGTTATAATTGGCATATCCGCAGTGATTTCTGCTTCGATCTCAGCAGTGCCTCCAAATATAACCCTCTTCTGCTACTGCACAGATCTAGCACGCATTTAGTTGCGTGTGGCGCTACAGGAATCTTGTGCCTCCGTTATATGGGAGAGTAGGTTCACTTTAATATGGCGTGCCTCCACCCAAGGTCAGGACAGGCAGTTGCTTCAAAGTCCTGAGAAGGACTCCCTTTGGCTTTCCGTGCCCTGAGAAGAGCACGCTTTGTTTTTCAGAGCCCTGACAAGGACCCCCTTTCCTTCCACACCCTAAAGAGAGCGCGCTTTTCTGCCACTGGGGTTCCCTATTAAGTTTCACACACAAAACTCTGGGAGTATGTACACTGTACTTGTAGTCTGCTGATTCTATATCCCAGCAGCACTTCCTTTTCTCCCAGCAGCACTTGCTCTCTCCCTCTTCCTTCCTGTCAGCTCACAGAGGGTGGGGCTCCTCCCCCCTGTTGGGCTCCTCCCCCTGCTTGCACAGAAACAATACAGAAGAGAGACAGTGTACACAGCTCTCCTACATATACAGGAGAGTATATACCTAACCCATGAAGTCGGTAGGGTTGCCACGCGGCCGGTATTTTACTGGCCTAGCCGCTAAAACACCTGCCAAGGCCGGGGCCGATATTACAAAATTACTAGCTGTAATACCCTTAAAAGTCCCCTCGGCCTGCCCCCAATCCCCTGTAAACTTACCTTGTCCTTCGGTTTTTGTCCTGGCCGCGCCATGGCCCCGCCCATTTGCAGCACAACTCCTCCCTCTTTGACGTCACACCACACCCCTATATGTACCCGCCGCCCACCAGCCGGAAATTTTTTTTGCAAAAGGTAACAACCCTAGAAGTCGGTGAAGAACATCATATTAGACAGGAAAACAGTCCATCCAATGAAGTGGCTCAGGCATAGGTAACGATAATGAGCAGGCATGGTTAGAAGAGCTGTTATCAGCGACTTAACGCTCATTCGTTTTTGTACCTAAAATAGAAGCACAGAAAGGTACAGCTAAATGCACATATGAAAGCAATGCCAATAAAATTATATATGGTTTTGTGTGACAGTCCTAATTGAGGGCTAGGCACAGCCGTATAGGAGTATTTATTTATCTTGAAGTCAAGTCAAGTGCTCTATTTTCCTGGAAGTGACTACTGGATTCACATGCATACTGCAGTTCTACAACCCTCGGTCCTGGTTGCGGCTTGTCAAGGATTCTATACTTGTTGTAAATAGGAAGTTATGCCATCAGGCAACACCATGTGGGTTCCATGGGACAACAGAATCCTACGCCCCTTCATTTTGCCAAATGTTCATACTTTCCAATGACTGGTATGTGAGAATCCAGTCCATATTGTAACCAACATTGTGGCAGCAATGAAAAGTGCAGTAATAGTGGAAGTAATTAAAGGTGACCCAGGGTCAAAGTGGGACAATGGAGAATCCCATTGGGGGGGGGGATAGCAGCGGGTTGGCATCAGGTTTGATTACTACAGGAGCTTGTGATTGGGGCACCTCAGGTGGCAGCCTCAGTGGGTCCCAGAAACCCCAGTACAACACTGAGGTGATCTGTTTATACAGTTTATAGTCATAAAAATCCTCCACTGGTTAATGGTTGCAATGGATATTGGGGAGGCTGAGGGAGATGAGACAGCTATTGATTCCTAGTTTGTGACTATTATTCTACAATTGTAAGCCCACAAAGCATTTCTTTACAAACACAGCCATTCATTCAAATAATCAAGGTGTACAAAGAATAAGAATATAATACTGCTGCTCATTTTGCCAACACACAATGCAAATAAAAAAAACTCGACAGAACATACTGTAGATAATATATAAGAATTTGAGACATTATACCGGAGAATAGTCACGAGTGTCCCCAGTCCAATGCTACTTTCAACTATATATTAGACTCTATAGGTTACTGGAGTAAAAAATATGGGGAAAAAAACTTTTATGCAAAAATTCATCTTTTTTTAAGATACCGTTTGTGGCTCACAAAACCAAGTCACAATATCCAATTCAATGGAAAGAGATGGGATAGATCCATTTCAATGGAGCAGCACGGGGTGGGCACATAGGGGTATATTTATCAAAGAGTGAAGTTAAAAGTGAACTTACACCACTAGAGTGAAATTCCACCACTCTCCATTCATTTCTATGGGATTTTTATAGGCGTATTTATCAAAGGGTGAACTTTCACTTCACCCATTGATAAATGCGCCTTTCAAAATCCCATAGAAATGAATGGAGAGCTGCGGAATTTCACTCTAGTGGCGGAACTTCACTCTTTGATAAATTTACCCCATAATGAGAAGTCAACGTTTAGGGGCAAATTCATCAAGGGTCGAATATCGAGGGTTAATTAACCCTCGATATTCGACTGGGAATGAAAATCTTTTGACTTCGAATATCGAAGTCGAAGGATTTTGCGCAAATACTGCGATTGAACGATCTAACGAATAATCCTTCAATCGAACGATTAAATCCTTCGAATCGAACGATTCAAAGGATTTTAATCCAACGATCAAAGGATTATCCTTTGACCAAAAAAAGTTAGCCAAGCCTATGGGGACCTTACCCATAGGCTAACATTGGGTTCGGTAGCTTTTAGGTGGCGAACTAGGGGGTCAAAGTTTTTTCTTAAAGAGACAGTACTTCGAACGATTTTTAGTTCGAATTCTTCGATTTGAAGTCGAAGTCGTAGTCGAAGGTCGAAGTAGCCCATTCGATGGTCGAACTAGCCAAAAAAACACTTTGAAATTCGAAGTTTTTTTTCTTCTATTCCTTCACTTGAAGTTAATGAATTGGCCCCTTAATGGCTGGATATATGTTGCAAATCTGTATTCTGGCAGCGTTTATTGGATTTCTCTATTGTTATTAGAAAAAGCAAATTGCCATAATGCAGTGGGTTTTTACCAGAATTTCCTCCAATAAGGATTAATTATATCTTAGTTGGGATCAAGTACAAGTTACTGTTTTATTATTACAGAGAAAAATGAAATCATTTTTTGCAAAGTTGAATTATTTGATTAAAATAGAGTCTATGGGAGATGACCTTGTTGTTCTGGATAACGGGTTTCCGGATAATGGGTCACATACTTGTATTTAAGAATATAACAGATTTATTTTACCCTTAGGGACTGGTTTATTCTAAGTTTATAACTATCAAATACAAATCTCATTTTTCCAGAGAAACAAACAAGCAAAATCAGAAAAAAAGAGCCTGGGGCAAATTTACTAAAAAGGACAAAGTCGCTCGCGAAAATTTACCAAAAATCCAGTCCGCAGGGACATCGGCAATTTGCTAAGAGGCGTAGAGGACAATTCCCTAGCGAAAGAGACCGTCGCTGGTGCAGTTTCATGCTCTTTCGGCAGGCGAATTTTTGTTCAGGCGAACGATTGTTACTCCGCAAATTCACTAAAATTTGAGTTTCGCCAGAGTTTCCTTTGACAGTTTAGGCCTGACGAAATGATAAGATGAAGCTACATCCCCCTCAATCTTATGTCAGTGACATCATATCCTGTATGCCGAAAAGTCCTAATAGTCCTAAAAAAATTTTGGCGTTTTTTCATATTTTAAAGTGGGATTGTCTTTAAAAGTTGTAACTGTTTAATATTACGTTTTAATATTTTTTTTTCCATTTCAGGGGCATGTCACATGTATAGGACATTAGCGGATCTCTTTTGTCTTTTATTTTGCTTCCTGGGACATTTATAATAATAAGTGGCCACTTCAAGCATTTGCAGCAACATCTCTAATAAAGACATATATATGATCTATATGTACCCACCCTATTCAAATTGACCTAAGCGTAAGAGTACTAACGTAGTTTCGCTGGACAGAAATGAACGCTAGCGAAACTTTGCCATGAAATGCTCGCGCTGACGAATTTAAATTAGCAAAACTTCGCAAGTGTTCAGCTGCCGAGTTGATACTTCGCATTTTGATGAATATATATGATATGCGCTGCGAATTAACATCTGCCGAAGTGTCCTTGTTGTTTCCCTTGTTTCCCTAGGACCTTATTTAAAAAAGTTTTTCTGTATTTCAGAGCTTTCTTGGGTTTCTAAAAAGTATACCCCATTCCTGTAGCTATAATATTATTTCTACAAATGTTTATATTTAGTTTAACAGTTTTTTTGCATTAATAATAGTTTTTACTGCCAGAATCTTGACTATGACATTTTTTCTGCAGATCTGCAATAAACAGGGAACAAATTGCAGAGAACATGCAGTGATTTTCGTGATTCGAAAATGCCGGCAGTTTATGGGGATGAAGCCTCTCAGCTGGACAATGTTATTCTTGGTTCTATAAACACGTCCATGATTGGAGGGAGGGCTATATAAGTGCACAACATGAGTCCAGGGGCCGTTACAGTGAAAGCAACAAAATATAGGAATTACTATACTAAAGACATTACTATCCCTACTTGTCGTACACCCTGCGGTTATACAAACATCTTGAGAACATTTAAAGTTATATTCTAAGTTAAATTTAAATCACATTCATATGGGTCTGTTACTACGTTGGATGTTAAATGGTGCACTTTACAGTCTTAGTCACCTTAAGTGCATCATTATTTCAAGTATGCTTTTCTCTTTGTAGCCAATAGATGGGCCAGTAGTATATAGGCATCCGAGGATGCATTCATAGGGTGGCAGATAGTGATTAGCGAATCTGTCCCGTTTCGTTTTGCCGAAAAATTAGCAAAACTGCAAAAAAATTTGCAAAACTGAGACCAATTCGAGAAATGTATTGAAGTCAATGGGCGACATCATTTTTTTACGCGTAATAAATTTCACATAGATAATTTTTACCTCCATTAATACAGGCATGGGAGATGGGACCCCTTATCCAGAATGCTTGGGACCTGGGGTTTTCTGGATAACAGATCTTTCCGTAATTTGGATCTTCACACCTTAAGTCTACTAGAAGATCATGTAAACATTAAAGGGATACTGTCATGGGAAAAAAAAAAATCAAAATGAATCAGTTAATAGTGCTGCTCCAGCAGAATTCTGCATTGAAATCCATTTCTCAAAAGAGCAAACAGATTTTTTTATATTCAATTTTAAAATCTGACATGGGGCTAGACATTTTGTCAATTTCCCAGCTGCCCCCGGTCATGTGACTTGTGCCTGCACTTGAGGAGAGAAATGCTCTCTGGCAGGCTGGTGTTTTTCCTTCTCAATGTAACTGAATGTGTCTCAGTGGGACATGGGTTTTTACTATTGAGTGCTGTTCTTAGATCTACCAGGCAGCTGTTATCTTGTGTTAGGAGCTGCTATCTGGTTACAGTACCTTCCCATTGTTCTTTTGTTTGGCTGCCGGGGGGGGGGGGGAAGGGGGTGATATCACTCCAACTTGCAGTACAGCAGTAAAAAATGATTGAAGTTTATCAAAGCACAAGTCACATGACTTGGAGCAGCTGGGAAATTGACAATATGTCTAGCCCCATGTCAGATTTCAAAATTGAATACAAAGAAATCAGTTTGGATTTCAGTGCAGAATTCTGCTGGAGCAGCACTATTAACTGATTCATTTTGAATACAATTTTTTTTCCCATGACAGTATCCCTTTAAATAAACCCAATAGGCTGGTTTTGCTTCCAATAAGGATTAATTTTATCTTAGTTGGGATCAAGCACAAGCTACTGTTTTATTATTACAGAGAAAAAGGAAATCATTTAAAAATTTGGATTATTTGGATAAAATGGAGTCTATGGGAGATGTCCATTCTCTAATTCAGAGCTTCCTGGATAACGGGTTTCCAGATCCCATACCTGTAACGAATTTTTTGTAACTGTTTCTAGTATATAGAAATGACCTTACCGTAATTTGTAAAGTGCCCTTGGATTATCAGGTTTAAACAGACTTAAAGTGGCCACAGACGCACAGACAATATTGTATGAAACTCATTTTTATACGACATTCGGTGCATGTAGGGTGGGAGAAGAGACGACTAATATCGGCAGAAGACTTTGATATCGGTCAGCTCGTCGATCGGGCCGGCTGGGAAATTTTGATTGGGCGCCTTTGAAGGTACCTGAACATCGGCCATTGTTAGCGCTGAATCATCAGATACAGGTAAAATTCTATTCTAGTTTCTATATGTATATCTGTCCTTAGTACTGTTTTCTTTAGTACTACAAGATACGGTCACAGAATAGTACAATTCTGTACAGTCTTGGGAAATATACAAAAGAACAACCTCAGGTTTTGGACTCTAGCATCCAGATTGCTGTAATTTCAAACTGGAGAGCTGCTGAATAAAAATCTAAATAACATACTGATGCCAGAATAGCTTGCAGCATAAGAACAGGGGGTGAGAATAGAATGACGTTGGCAATAGGTGCCTTAAAGTACTTGTATGATGGTGTGTAGCGTATTTAGTGTGATGGATGTTGCGGCACAACCAGCGTGACTAGGGATGTAGCGAACTGCCGTGTATATGTTCGCGAACGCCGTTCGCGAACACCGGCAAAAAATGCGAACAGTTCGCGAACAGTTTGCGAACTTCGAACATCCGAAAATCGTTCGATTGGAACGATCGAAGGATTTTAATCGTTCGATCGAAGGATTTTCGTTTGAATCGAACGATCGAAGCCATTCGATCGAATGATTTCATTCAATCCATTGGCTTCGATCGTTCGATTCGAACGAAAATCCTTCGATTTTAGCGGTCGAAGGAATCGAATGGTCGAATGGTCGAACGATTTTTGACGCGAACGCCTATTGGCGAACGTCACGCGACGTTCGCGAACTTGCGGTGGACGCGAACAGTCGAAGTTCGCGCGAACTAGTTCGCCGGCGAACAGTTCGCTACATCCCTAAGCGTGACATCACTTCCACCCACATACCACTGCAGGGACCTGCACCTCGGCTGCTGGATTTGATAGGAAAGTATACAGCAATAGGAGAAGTGGATTTTCATGGTTTTTTTTTTACCATATAGGCATCTGAGGGTTTAAAGCTGCCAACCTAGGCACAGACCCTTGAGGGTCTATATGATATTTACACCTCTGGCCAATGTATCTGCAAGCACAGGATCATGCATACTGAACGAATACAGTTGCCCACACTCCACACTTCATTATTAATACTCAGTATTACATCATCAAAAAGCCTCAGCAATAGGGGTTGAAATTCCAGGACAGAGAGCCACAGACAAATACTAATAAAAAAACCCAGACACCCATTATACAGAAAGCTCAGAATTATGGGAAGGCAAACTCCCATAGGCTCCATTGTAATCAAATAATTTACATTTTTAAAAATGATTTCCCTTTTCTCTGTAATAAGGGTTGCATACCTCCCAACTGTCCCGTTTTCAAGCTGGACAGTACTGCTTTTGACAGCTCAACCCGCGTTTGTACTGAAAAGTCCTGACTTTCTCTGCACTGAACAAAAACGAAAAAGAAACAAAATTTCGAACTTAATTGGCTAACTTAATTGGCTTTTGGCAGAGAGCCCAGAACAGCTACCAGGCGCAACTAAGATACTTTGTAACAATTTTGAGATAAGCAAATAACAATTTAGATAAGGAGGTCCCTTGGGAAAATTACAGCTTAAAGGGCAATTCACCTTCATTTGCAAAACTGTAATAACTGGAAAAAAAAACATAGAAATATGTTCAAACTTTCATAACCTACCAAATTTTGTAAAATGAACAAGGTAATTAGGGGTGTGGACACAAAAAATGCGCGTGGTCAAACTTTTTTGTTCATCTTTTTGTTTCCAAAATGTTAAGAGACATGGGGATGGACTGGGCCAGTGGGATACCTGTAAAATACTCGGTGGTCCCTGCAAACCAAGACCCTCTCTCCGGCTCAAACTATAGGCGATTCCTCAGCCCCTCCTCTCACCAATCGCAGGGGCGGGTATGTAGAGGGGGGTTGCGCCGGGGGGCAGGGGTGTGGGTAGGCCCATATAGTCATCTAGCTTGTGTATCTACAATAGTGAACTAATATGGCTGCCCAGACTCCATTGCCCCAGCAATAGAAGTTGACATTCCAAGACAGAGAGCCGCAGAACAAAAAAAATTTTATTTCGAAAAAAACAAAATTGTTGATTGCCTTTAAATTGGGCTGCCAGCTGTTATATTACAAATGAATGTTTGCTTTAATGGTTTATAAAAAAAAAAACATCACTTTCCCCTTTTATGAAGACTACCCTTCAAAGGATGACAGCCCTTCCTATCAGAGCACAATCTTCTACCGCAACCTTTCAGCTCTCATTATTGCTTTTATTTCTGATTTATTCTTCTTTGAAATATAGCCACTTTAACAGCAGCATGAGTTAGAGAGAGTGCAACCTGATTACAGCCTTTCAACTACAGTAGTTATAATCATTAATGTCATATCTATGAACGTATAGAACTGTAGAAACCCAGACTCGACTGAGCACTTGCCCACAATTTATTCCTCATCTTTAGTTTATTTGGTTTAAAGCCCATGTTTTTTGCGGTCATTGTGGGTGTATGAGCAAATATTATATTCTGTGTGAAATAACGATTCATCTGTATTGCACAAATGACACACGTTGCTCCCTGTATATACACTCTAGTGATTGCTTGCGGAATTGTTTCATGTGTGGCGAGGCATTTCTTTCTCTTGGGTTAGTGATAACATTTAAACTAGAACATGTGTATTTTCTGTCAATTTATCCACCTTTGTAACCAGATTGCTTCCACGAACAACAACTGATTTGCCTTGTGGAAGGTACAGAATCCCATTTGGTACTAGAGAATAATATAACAATAATAATATTTTGGTTACTAGTGGACTTGTCCCCAACCCCCATCATGGTAAAGGACTGTTTCCAGTGGAGTGCCCCATGTCCAAGGATTTCATTCTCCAATCACATTTGCAGGACTTGTCAGATGATTAAGAACATCATATTCATGTACAAGAAGTGGTGATGAGTCTCCTGAATCTCCTCTGTGGTTTGTCTTTAACCTCCACGAATGAAGCAAATTTCAGGTTCTGCTCTCCATTATTATGTTGGTTCAACCTTCTGGTCACCTGTCCATAGAGATATAGAAAATGTAAAGTTTGGTGACATCTTTTATTGGATAACTAAATGAGTAAAAATTGCAAGCTTTTGGAGCACCCAGGCCCGTATTTTGCTTGATGATGGGGCCGGGATGCTCTAAAAGCTTTACATTTCTACTTATTCAGTTATCCAATAAAAGGTATCACCAAACTTTACATTTTCTGCATTTTTTTCAATGGCTAACACAGCACAACATCTTAAAACATAGAGGAATAGAACAGTAAGTGATCAAAGTTCTCATCTCTGCCTTTAATTTCTTGACTGGGAATTGCACTGCTTATGACAGGCAGATGGTGCCTTCAGGGGAAAATGACTTGAGAACTCCTAGTTTGTTGTTGCTGAAGGATTTCACCATCTGTTATGGGGATCATGTTCCCCATTGAGATTAATAGAAAAGCATGTTGATTGTTGCAGTACTTCCTGAGAAGGCCAGTAATTATTATTGTGTTATAAACTGGAGAACACAAAAAATTAGACAAGAGAAGCAAACTAGGAACAAAAAGAGGGCACTACCTATGAGTCTTACAGTTGCTTCCAAACTGACCTAGAGCAATGGCAGGTAGGGATGTAGCGAACGTCGGAAAAAAAGTTCGCGAACATATTCGCGAACTTGCGCAAAAATGCGAGCGGTTCGCGAACGGTTCGCGAACCCCATAGACTTCAATGGGAAGGCGAACTTTAACATCTAAAAAAGACATTTCTGGCCAGAAAAATGATTTTAAAGTTGTTTAAAGGGTGCAACGACCTGGACAGTGGCATGCCAGAGGGGGATCAAGGGCAAAAATGTATCTGAAAAATCTGCCTGTGTGTGCTTGGAAGAGATAGTGTAGGGGGAGAGCTGTTAGTGATTTCAGGGACAGATGATAGTAAGTTTGCTGGCTAGTAATCTGCTTGATACTGCTCTGTATTGGAACAAAAAAATAAATAAAAGCAGTCCTTACAAGGACTACTGTTATTGCAGCAGTCAGCAGATGAGATCAGAAGCAGGACAGCTGCCCACTGCAGCTACATACAGAGCACTGCAGTAGAAGGTAGATTACTAGCCAGCAAAGCTACCTAAGCTTAAATGTCCCTCAAACCCCTGCAGACTTCTGTCCCTCCAATAACAGAGCAGTATCAACACGATTACTAGCCAGCAAACTTTCAACTGTCCCTGAAATCACTAACAGGCAGCAGCTCTCTCCCTACACTATCTCTTCAGCACACACAGGCAGAGTGAAAAAAACGCTGCAGGGCTTCGGTTTTTATAGGGAAGGGGAGTGGTCCAGGGGAGAGCTTCCTGATTGGCTGCCATGTACCTGCTGGTCTGGGGTGAGAGGGCAAAAAAAAGCGCCAACAATGGGGAACCCAAAATGGCGAACGTCGCGCGACGTTCGCGAACTTCCGGCGAGCGCGAACACCCGATGTTCGCGCGAACAAGTTCGCCGGGAACAGTTCGCGCCATCTGTAATGGCAGGAAGCAAGTCTGAAGGTCATTTTTGGGTATTTTATAGTACAATACCAATGTAAAGGTTCGTTATGGTGTGATTTGGGTGAAAACATATTTACTGTTGCAGATCTTCTCTGAACCAATGTCTGAAACTCCAAGCTGGGCTTCAAATGAAAAAGTCCATCAACCACTGGTCTAGGGGGAATCATTTAAATATGAGGTGGCCATGAGACATAATGGAGTTAACCTCCATGTCCCCCAGAATTTTTTTCTTTTTTGCATTGTTGCCCCTAAAAAATGTTGATCTCTGCCGGTGCTGACTGCTTTTAGTTCATTTATTTCTGCCAGTCGCATGGGAGGGGAACAAGGATGCAACTTGCTCCAGCAATAGGGATGTAGTGAACGTCGGAAAAAATGTTCGCGAACATATTCGCGAACTTGCGTCCAAAAATGCGAACGGTTCGCGAACGTCGCGAACCCCATAGACTTCAATGGGAAGGCGAATTTTAAAAGCTAGAAAAGATATTTCTGGCCTGAAAAATTATTTTAAAGTTGTTTAAAGGGTGCAACGACCTGGACAGTGGCATGCCAGAGGGGGATCAAGGGCAAAAATGTATCTGAAAAATACATTGTTGACACAGCGCTGCGTTTTGTGCTGTAAAGGGCAGAAATCACACTACGTCACAGTCAGGTGATGTTTCTGGACACGGAATGTGAAAAAACTCACACAGCTAGGTGGCACTTGGTTAAAGACTGGGCAAACAATGCCTGCAAGGGCAACGTATACAGTAGTGGATACGGAATATATTATTGCCGCTGTAAAAACATCACTCAGGTGATGTTTACGGACACGGAATTATTATTGTTATTTAGACAGAATGTGAAAAAGCTCACACAGCTAGGTGGCACTTGCATACCTCCCAACTGTCCCTCTTTTGACCACTCAACCCCCTGTCCCTCTTTTGTACTGGAAAGTCCCTCTTTTCTCTGCACTGAACAGCCAGAAAAAAACAGTTTCTAACTTAATTAGCTTTTGGCAGAGAGCTCAGAACAGCTAACAGGTGCAAATAAGATACTTTGTAACAATTTTGACTCTGGTTGGTGCTGGTAGTGGTGAACTACTAGGAGGAGCAGCACACCAGTCCCACTCCCCAACACAGCTAGACTAATAGCACTGGGCTCTTACAGTAGCAAAGTAAAAAAAACAAAAAAGAAAATAAAAGCAGTCCTTACAAGGACTATTGGGTTACAGGCAGGCAGCAGTCAGCAGATGAGATCAGAAGCAGTGCCTACAGCAGCTACATACAGAGCACTGCAGTAGAAGGTAGATTACTAGTCAGCAAAGCTAACTAACCTAAACTCACTGTCCCTCAAATCCCTGCAGAGTTCTGTCCCTACAATACAGAGCAGTATCAAGTAGATTACTAGCCAGCAAAGTTACTGTCCCTCAAATCACTAAACAGCTCTCTCCCTACACTAGCTCTTCCAAGCACACACAGGCAGAATGAAAAAACGCTGCAGGGCTTGAGTTTATATATGGAAGGGGAGTGGTCCAGGGGGTGTGGGGGTGGTCCAGGAGGGAGAGCTTCCTGGTTGGCTGCCATGTATCTGCTGGTCTGGGGGAGAAATTGCAAAAAAAAAGCGCCAGCTAAGGCGAACCCAAATTGGCGAACGTTGCGCGACGTTCGCGAACATTCGGCGAACGCGAACAGTCGATGTTCGCGGGCGAACAGTCCGCGACATCCCTATCCAGCAAGAAGAAGCTCTTCCCAACACTCATTCGATTGTATGATGTGCATGAGGCCTTAGAGCTGGTCTTGAACATCCTTAAGCTACAAGGAAGCGCGTTATGAGCACATACTGAATATTTTCCATTTTTACAGCAACTGAAGACTACGGCTATCGTTCACAGACCGAAAATGTCCGACTTTCTATTTAATCCGCAGCTATAGTATAAACAACAGGGGATGCCCAAGGAAATGTGATAAAAGAAACATGGCATGATGGGTTATTAATCAATAAAACAAAACAAACAAAATAAAACAATGGAACAGCTTGTTCCTCGATTTTCTGGATCTCTGGAGGTGACTATTTTTATTCATTCACTCAAAAACATTTCTCAGCCTTGGGAAATATTCCTTTAACTGTTTCTAAAATGTATTACAGTAACTCTTACCCTGTGTGAACTAAAAGGAAAATGCAGGCTCCTTTCTGTTATATAAATAAAAGCTAGATGGCAATAAGATTAGGAGAACAAGAAATATTTGTTGGCATCCATGGATTTCAGTCTGTAAATCACTTTACAAAATTAGCCTGTATGAAAAGCCCTCAATTTTATTTTTGAAACTGGAAAAAAAAAATATGTCCCCTCTATTGTTGATGTGGAAAATTGTATTTTTGCAATTAAATTATGAATATTAGTGATCCTGCTCTCCCCGCCTGCCACCTTCAAAAGCCAGCATCCGACTTCCGGGTTCCGGTTTTATAGTCTCGCGTCTGCTCGCCCCGCCCCTTTTGTGACATCATTGTGACATCATTGGCAGGGCGAGGCGGCACGGTTCTATAAAAGGACCGCGAAAGCGCTAGTGTGGCCTTGCGCGGGTTGCAGCAGGGCGGGTTAGGGTCGGGTGGGGGTCAGGAAAACCCTGACCCACACATCACTAATGGATATGCGCTAACATAAAGGTGGTTATTTACTAAAATCCGAATTTTAATTAAAAGAAATCAGACCAAATTAGAATCCACGATTTACCCTTATTTATCATAAAAAAAACTACAAAAACACAACATTTTTGGATTGTCGAACGAAAACCACAACTTTTTTGGATTGTCGCGCTAAAAATTTTAATTTTTCGGATTCCTTTTGATAAATTATCTTTAAGGCTATGCATTTAGGGGCCTATTTATTAAATCTCAAATTTTTCTGGTCAAGTTTTTAAAGGTGAAAAACTTGAATTTTTAGAGGGAAAAAAACTCAAAACTTTTTATGCTCCATACACTGCTTCAAATCTGGATCTGAAAATACTCCAGCTAAAACTTGTCGAAATTATTTAGAAGTCAATGGCATATGGTCCCATTAACAATTGGAACATGTTTTATACCTTCAGGAGTCTCGATAGGTGTTTGAGATGGTTTTGTTTGATAATCCAATAAATTAAAGTTTTCAGGGGCAAAAAGTCGATAAAGTTAAGTTTTCGGAGCAAAAATTCGAAAAAGCCACACAATTCAAATTGATGCTCATTTTTGTCATTTGTAAAATCGAAAAATCAAAAAATTAGCGAAATGCATTGAAGTCAATGGGCGTCATAATTATTTTGATGCGCATAAATTTCACGCCGCGACAATTTTTATACGCATGCCGATTTTGTCCAAATGCGTCCAAATAATTTTAACCCATGCCAATTTTTATGCACGTGACTATTCGGATGCAGCAGATTTTTTGCCGCGTCACTATACATGAGCTTAGGGACTGAACTTTCAGCAAAGCCGGCCACAATGCCTTGTAATCAGGCCGGATTTGTGGAAAGGCCATCTAGGCCCGGGCCTAGGGTGGCAGGGTTTTAGGGGGGCGGCATGCTGCCCAACCACACCCACATTGATTCAAAAACACTGGGGATGCGCTGGGGATACAACCATTTTGTTAAATTTCCTATGCGCCAATCCCCATTGCTCCGGTCCAGATGATAAAAGGGGAGGGGACAAGGGCGACGAATGGCAGTGGGCCTAGGGGCGCCCACAATGTAAATCCAGCCCTGCTTGTAATGAAGTACTGACTCAGCAAAGGGTGTCCTCATATATTTCCTGTGTTCTGTAATAGCAGCTCTCTGTAACGGTGAACAATCAGTTCATTCCGGGATGCTTTCCCTGAACTTTACCACAGGAGATTCCATTTCATTGTTATTGGATAGCTTCTTGGGCTGCCTTTGCACATCCACACAGACATGGTCTGAGCGTAAAGGAGATCTAAGTCAACATGAAAAACTCCGAATTATGGAAAGGCTGTCTCCCATAGACTTCACTCTATCCAAATAATTCACATTTTAGAAAAATTATTCCCTTTTTCTCTGTAGTAATAAAACAGTACATTGTACTTTATCCAAACTGCAATAATATTTAATCCTTATCAGAGGCAAAAGAATCCTATTGGGTTTATTTAACATTTACATTTTTCTATTTTTTTTAGTAGATCCAAATTACAGAAAAATATGTTATCTGGAAAACCCCAGGTCCTGAGCATTCTGGATAATAGGTCCCTTATCTTTATTTATATGCATTTTCTATTTTCTAATTGGTTTAAAGTGAGCACTGAGCAGTTCAAACATACAGGTGAAAGACGTCAGTAGGACAATATCTTGTAGGTTGAGAAGGGAAGAAGGGAGAAGGGACACCACACATTGGGCAAAAGTGAGAGTATCTTGTATTGAGCTCAATGCATCACTCCACCAGTTCAGTGAGGACTTGCCATTTCCCACCTGAAAAAGTTTCATAGAGAGTCCTATGAGCATGAGGTCCTATGAGCTTCAATCACTTCACAGAGAAAAAGTAGTTGAACTGTTACCTATTACTTATTACAAGCAAAAGAAAAAGGCATCATCTTTATAGTGAACAACAGAAAGTTCACTTGAAGCAGAGCAAATGGTCCTTCATGTAGGATGTGCTCAACTACTGGGGGATGTTGTGATGGCAGATTTTATTAATGCCTTTAAGAGTAGCCTGGATGATTTCTTTGAACAAACATAATATCCAAGGCTATTGGGGTCTTAAGATCTGTAGTTAGTCTAGTACAGGTATGGTATCTGTTATCCAGAACCCGTTATCCAGAAAGCTCCAAATTATGGGAAGACCATCTCCTATGGACCCTATTTTAAACAAATAATACATTTTTTAAAAATGATTTCCTTTTTCAATGTAATAATAAAACAGTACATTGTACTTGATCCAAACTAAGATATAATGAATCCTTATTGGAAGCCTATTGGATTTATTTAATATTTGAACAATATTATCTGATTTAAGGTATGGCATTCCAATTTACATAAAGATTAGTGATGGCCGAATTTGTCCCGATTCGAAAAATTTGCGGATTTGCGGGGGGCAATTTAGACACTTGCAACAATTTTTATACGCATGCCTATTTTGTCCAAATGCACTAAAGTCAGGGGGCGTCTGAATAATTTTGATGCGCAACAATTTTTATACGCGTGACTATTCTGACGCGCCCACATTTTGTTGACGTGGCGGATTTTTCTCCAGCAAATTTTCCCCGCCGTTTCGCAAATTCATTTGCCTGCGGCAAAACATGGAAATTAGAAGCAAATTCATGCCTGCTGAATTTATTCGCCCATCACAAATACAGATCCCCAGGACTCATACATTCTTGATAACAGGTCCCATATTTAGGTTTGTATAGATGCGTTTGTGTGTGTATAAATACACTGGGGTTCATTGGAGAGTTCATGTCGAAGTCAATGGAAGATATCCCATTGACATATTGAAGATACTGAAGATATCTGCACTGGGTTTTGTACAATAATCTGAAGATTTAGTGATTTCAGGTGTTAATCCGAAAAATATAATTTTTTTTTATTTTAAAGAATTCGTCTGGTATGTAGTCTTGGCTGTATTTGAGTTTAGTAATGGCGAATGCTGTTATGTACCGAAGACTTCTTTACCCATAGGGACCTTCTTAATATTTCTTATTAACCTATCCATTAAATTGCATATGAATTGCAATCTATAAAATTAGCAAATTAAATATTACTTTTTTTGCAAAGCCTAGAGCGAGTTTCATAATCAGAAAATGTAGAAGGTTGCGAAACACGATGTTAGCACTTCATATACTGGCCAATTTAGTAGAAGCTTCCAGGCATCTTATCACATTTATAATAACTATGAAATTTCCATGTTGGTTATAGCTATTAATACAGATGTCCAGTTGATGAAGGAAAACCCTAGAAGGCATTTCAACCTACTTAAACTGTTTCTTTTTCTTGTTTATGAAGGCAGAGGACAGATTAGTACAGTTCCATCAACCAACACTAGAAGAGCAGAGGGCTACCTTGACTTCAGATAGAAGGGTTTTGCAAGTACATAGTATAGAGGTCTTGGCTATATTTCAAGTTAGTAATGGTGAAAGAGGCTCTGATTTGAGAAAGGGTTATAATGTTTTTCCCTAAGCAGAAGGACATTAGAGCAGCCTCTTTCTTTCTCCTGACAACTTCCTTGACTATTTGGTGGTCAGACGGTGGGAAAATGACCAGCAGGTGGTGGTGTTGGAAGAAAATTCATTCATATTAACATTACATGTATCCCTTAATTAAAAAAATAATGATCTATTTACATTGCAAAACTGCTTAAAATAGCACTCGTCAATTTTACATTCACCTATTTTTAGTGGTTAACTTATCCTTTAATGGAGGTAAACAATATTATTGGGTTGAATTAATGTTTAGATGATTTTTTTATAGACTTAAAGTAAGATCTAAATTATGGAAAGATCCATTCTCCGGAAAACCCCAGGTCCCGAGCATTCTGCATAACAGATCCTGTATCTGTATATGGTTGCCCAGTGTAAATAATTCCAAATTATTGACAAATGGCATGGTCAACTATTGGCCATCAGTAAGATCCTCCATTGCCGTAATTAGCATTATTGGCTTTTACGGGACTTTTGTTTTTCAGTAATTTCTTTGTGTGCTCTATGTTACAATGCTGGAGAACTTTTGTTTGTGACTTCTTATTAAAGTGTTACTGATCCAAGCCAGGGTCTTTTATACTGGGTCCCATTCCCCCCTCCACAGCTGCAGCAAAGAAACTAAAACACCACATTGTTAGTGTTAGTAATGATGATCACTGATCCCCACTGTGTGTATAAGCCTCTGGCCAATGATGCACATCAAACACATGTATGTATGTATATTTTTTATTTGTAAAGCTCCATGAGGCCAAAGCACTGTACAGCAAAACAATAAATTAGTAGTAACAAACAATGAATTGGAATAAAAAGTAACAATAAGGGCATTATTAGAAATACAATTCACATATATATATATATAAAAAATATCATAACAATACAGATTAAGTGCTCAGTGTCAAGGACACAAAAGGCCCTACCCCGTAGAGCTTAAACTTGTAGGGATGTGAAAATTTAGACACCCTTACATATTACTGACAGGCACATCCCTAGTAATATGGACGCCTAAGTGGGTCCTTATGGGGATCTTGTGCTTATGTAACCCCTGTAGTTCTCACAGTGTACACCAGATGGCACTGTGCAGTAGTATAACGGTCTTGGGAACCATGAGGTCTGGGTCCATTACTTTAGCCCAACCAAGCTGGCTTGAAGGGAATGGGTACATGTCGACCCTAGGCGCATTGGCCCTAGTAATTAGAAAACTATACTCTTTTATAGATCACTCTAGGAGTGATAGAGAGGTTATTTAGTTGAGCAGCTCAAGGCCCCGCCGAGGATATTAGAGGGATTAAGATCCCAGGGTATTACTGACCCGGAGTAGGGACTAAAGTGTTGAGACTAGGGATGGTAGGAATTCCCCTAGACTGCCACTGAAAGAGATCCTGAAAACTGGGCAATACCCTTCACAAGCTGCAAAACTCTCTGCTGCATATTCCCTGGCCTGCAGGGATTCAGCCTATACTGGTTCTGTGAGTATATGCTACCTTTATGCTGTCTGATTGTTCTAAGATCCATTGTGGATATGTGCTATGTGCTATGGCGCCCATCATTGTGCTATTGCACCTGATTACAGTTGCACTACACTCTGCCTCCACCTCGCTGCGAGGGCTTACCCAATTGCACTCAATACCATGCAAATGCACTCAATACCACGCAACTGCACTCAATACCATGCAACTGCACTCAATACCACGCAACAGCACTCAATACCACGCAACTGCACTCAATACCACACAACTGCACTCAATACCACGCAACTGCACTCAATACCATGCAACTGCACTCAATACCACGCAACAGCACTCAATACCACGCAACTGCACTCAATACCACGCAACTGCACTCAATACCACGCAACTGCACTCAATACCACGCAACTGCACTCAATACCATGCAACTGCACTCAATACTATGCAACTGCACATAATATCACGTAACAGCACTCAATTCCATGCAACTGCAGAAGAATTGTTGGATGCTACAAAATCTTATTTCCTTATAACTTGGATATAAAGTCGGAGGGTGTAGTGTGTTCATGCATCTTTATCTCACAGTCAATGTATTTCAATGCGGAATAAAAGTCGGCAGTCAGACACCATCAGATTTAGGGTGTTATCAAAATTTGAATTTTTCTGATTTTTTAAATAAAAAATGGCAGACCAAACTAGTCGAATGAAGACACAGCATGCTGCATTACCATCATAATTGTGTCGCGCTGGGTGGAAAATTTTCATGTAGTTTATACAGATTTTTGTATCAGTCCAATTCTATTTTGACTCATGTGTCTACATCAAGCATATAGGATGCGTTTTGTCGATCTGACACCATCCTACAAAATCTCCCATGGAATTTAGCCTTAAGAGATCCATAAGAATTCTCAGCAATGACCTATTATGGAATATACCAAAACTACAGTCAATATTTGCAATGGTTTCACAGGGTTCGCCACCCTGCTGCCCCCCAGTATACAAACAACTTCATTGCCTTTCTATGAGATCGTTATGTACCAAAAAGAAACCAGAGGTTACTTACTTGTTCTTCTCAGTCACTGGAGTCATTTTCTTCCACCTGAGATAATGATCTTGTAGTTTTTGTTTTTTAAATTCCATTTTGGAAGCAGCCAGTTGGTCCTGCTTCAGCAGCATCTGTCTTTCCTGTTTCTCATCTGCCAGGGTGATTTCAGGAATGCTGCACAAATGCACCACAAACAAAAGGAGAAAGACTGAAGGGGCAAAGAAGAACATGACTTGGAATTCCGAGAATTCCCCCCCCCCCTATCCTTCCAAGAAATGTTGAACCCCAGTCCATAGCACCAGTCAAATAACTCAGAACTCCTCCGAGACCTGCAGGGCACAAAAAAGTTAAAAAGTTAATGAACCTTTGCCTCTTGTTTTTGAAAGCAAAAACTGTAGGAAGCCATGAAATTACATTGCAACCAACAACAAGAAATATTACTGTATATTTGCTTACTTTTTTAACTACAAAAATGTTACTGCCATTTGGTTGGTATTGATTAATAGACCTGCACAAACGCTTCCCATCACTGCATTTCCTTCGTTATGGTTTAAATATTTTGAACAAATGACACCAAACTGAATTGTAAGTGAGTCAATAGGGCCAAAAGTGCAATGGTGGGCTTCTTGTTGGACTATAACCTATAGGCGTTCCTTCCATAAAGCAGAGATAAATATGCCACATCAATCAAGATGAGCTATGGGATAACTCAAAAGGTCGATCTTGGTAGCCTTACAATCGGTTTTGATGGTTGTCTGATGAGATATCACTGGGGGAGGGGTGGTGGGTGTTTCGTCATTCACATTCTTATTCAAAGGTTTTTTTTTCCCACAATTTGAGTTTTCTAAAACTTCCAAAAGTTTCCAAAATCATAATAAGGTAATGGATAGAGTGCAGAGGACTTCTTGTATTTGTCTGTACAAACCAGACTATAATACATCAAGGGTCTCCTTTGCAATCTGTTCCTTTAAGTGAAGCATGTGCTAAATTTGTATAAGGGAAGCACGTTCATGACTTTTTTTTGTTTTATTTTGAGAACGCTTTCCTCGCAGGAACATTCAGTATCTGCTTCATGGAATGTACTTTAATCAGAATTGAATACATTCTTGGCATGTCTTGATCTCAGCTGCCTTACTTGGGGAAAAAATACTTCATTGCTTACAGCTTGTCGTCATCTGTTTAACTGCTTCAAGCTACATTAATGAGGACCTATTTTCTTCTTCTATGTCCACCAGATGGGACCCAGAGATAACTTTGTTTTTCACATTTCACAGTAATTTCTTTTTTTGAATAATACTTATTGTTCTCGGTTAAATTGAACTTGGCAATGACACACCTCTCAATGTTTTGTATTAAACTCACTTGGCACCCACCTCCCACCCATATACTGTAAAACAAGTATATACAATTAAAGGTTAATTCGGATAGCGGGTATAACTACTGTATGGACACAACAATGGAACTGACTAGAGTGGGAAATCTGTGTGCTATGTTTTTTATAGGGAAATTAGACTGCCAATAGTAACTGTTGAAAAATTTGTGAAACCGCACAAAAATTCACAAAATGCTAAGATCATTTGGCTTCTCTCTAACTGTCATCTGATATGATTGGCCAGAAAATAAGAAATGAGTATACCTAGTACCATCTCTTTACTACTAGGGAAACATGCTGGGTGTGAATCCTTTAACTGAAAGCAGAACCCTAATAAAAGGTCAAATGTCTCTAATGTCAAGGTTACTGTTGCACCTATAAAAGTAAAAAAAGAAGCTACTGGTAGCGATGGGTGATTTTGTCCTGTTTTGCCGAAAAATGGCACACATATAACAATTGTCGGGGGCGCCGAAATAGACATGCGTCAAAATAATTTTGATGGCCATTGACTTCAAAGTGTTTCATAAATGTTTCATCATTTCCCGTGAAATTCATGAAACATTGAAAAGTTTGCGAAAAGCTTTGAAGTCAATGGGCATCAAAATTATTTTGACGCACATCAATTTTGATGCTTGTGACAATTGTTATATGCAAGCCTATTTTGGCCGCATGCATTAAAGTCAATGGGCGTCCAAATAATTTTGCAGTGCGGCAATGTTTACGCGTTTTAGGCAAAACATTTTTCAATGCGCCGGATTTTTCGAACTTCTAATATTTGACCGAATAGTTCCGACCTGGAAATTTTAAACTAGTTTTTCTCGAATGTCCGGAAGGCAATTAACATATTTAAATGGTTCAACGGACCTCTGCCATTGACTTGTAAATGAACTCGGCAGGTTTTAGGTGGCAAGTATTCTAATTAGAACTGTTTCCATGGTCAAGGTGTGATACATTTCACATTCGAGTGCTTTTAAATTAGAATTTGTAAATTTTGACACAAAAAACATTTAAATTCCAATTCGGATTTACCTTTTGAACCTTAATAAATTTTCCCCACAAGGGAAAAGAAAAGTTGGCCGGCCAAGACAGACATGGAGGAGGTACATGGAGGCGGAAATGAAGGGAGCCGGATGGACATGGGCTCAGCTGAAGAAGACCGATGCGAACCGAGTTCGTTGGAGGAGTGTCGTTGAGGCCCTATGCTCCCCGCTGGAGCAAACGGACTAAGAAGACAGTGTTATTGCAAAATAAAATTATTATAAAGGCCGACACAGGTCTAGATGTTTCATTGAAACCTTTCCTTTGCGGATTTTGGTGCCTTTCATTTTCTTGATGCAAAAGTCGCAAAGGTATTCTTTTAGCGATTGTGCATCTGTAGTGATGGACGAATTTGCGCCGTTTCGCTTCGCCGAAAAATTAGCGAAATTCGCAAAACGGCGCCGGCATCTTGTTTTTGACGCCGGCGCCCATTTTTGACACCGGCAAATTTTTGCCGCGAATTTTTGTGGGCGTTTCGCGCCTGGCGAATAAATTCGCCCATCACTATGCATCTGCCATCCTAGTGATCAAAGGCTGCAGCCTTCTGACCTCAACATACTGTATGATCCTTAAAGCCTGTCAATTGAGATATCTCTGGTGTTCAAAACTCAGCAGTGGGTCTTGTCTCAGTTAGATTTGATTTGGAGAAGTCAGGACTGCTTTCCACGGTTCAGCAGAATATCCAAATCTAGGGGTACAGATTAAGTCGAATACCAAAATAAATCCGAACCTTTCTTCTGCTCCGGAAAAGCCGGTGCACCGTGGAAATATACTGAATTTATTAAGCTATATGGGGTTCAGATTCAGTTCAGCCAGGTTCTTGGATTCAGGCAAATATGTGTTATGATAAAAAAAATAGCTCAGATTCTGCCGAATCCTGAATTGTCCAATACCTGAGAGTAGCAATGGCACAAAAAAGAAGGCACAGGTCCAACTGAAAAAAAACAAACAGAAAGCAGCTAAAGAGGTCGGGTCTAATTATCAGCAGTCGCATTTTAGGGGTTTTAGAGGTTTTTGAAACCACAAATAAACTGACTTTCTCTAAAACCACGAATGCCATGACATTTCTTATAAAATCTGAATTTCAAAAGCACAAATGAAAAAGAAACCCTCTAAAATTCAAGTTTTTCAGGCAATTCCTAGCAACATAAAAAATTCGAAATCTCTAAAAGTTCCAAGTAATTTAAAATGGTGCAATAGTATCGGTGCAGCTCCCATTGACTTCTATAGGACCTCCACAAGTTTAACCTGGCAAATTTTTGGTTTTCATGGTTTTTACTAGGGATGCACCGAATCCAGGATTTGTTTTGGGATTCTGCCTTTTTCAGCAGGATTCAGCCTAATCCTTCTGCCTGGCCGAACCGAATCCATATGCAAATTAGGGGTAGGGAGGGAAATTGTGTGACTTTTTGTCACAAAACAAGGAAGTAAAAAATGTTTTCCCCTTCCCAGCCCTAATTTGCATATGCAAATTAGGATACAGATTCGGGTCGGTATTCAGTCGAATCTTTCGCTGGGGTTCAGCCGAATCCAAAATAGTGGATTCGGTGCATCCCTAGTTTTTACACTCAACAAATCTTGAATTTTTTTAGAGCTTTTAAAGAATACAGGAAAACCACACATTTTTAGGGATTTGTGGAAAAAATAGAAATTCAATTGTTAATTATACATGAGCCATGCATACATACATATTGCAATGCAAACTTTAGGTACACTTGCATCTGAATGGACTTTGTCCTGGCCCTTGGCCCTCGTACACAAAGTGGGCAGTGGCCGAACTACCGGGGGAGCAGGGGGTGCGAGCAGGCCAGGGCCCGCACCCCCTCAGGGCCCCCCGGCAGTCCGCGAAGTCTGCGCGCTGCTGTGCGGCGCATACCCCCGGACAGTTTCCCGGTGTACGGAGGGGGCGGGGGCCCGGCTGCGTGTCCTGTGCCAGGGCCCGCCCCCCTCTTGTTACGCTTCTGAAAGTGGGCATGGACCACACACAGTATGGATCTATGCGCTTACGTGCAGTCACTTTGTGTTGTGCTTTTTCACTCATACCAGTGCAAATATTTTGTGGTTGATCAGGTTTATGAACTGGTGTTTTGCTTGAATCAATATTTTGTGCTGGAGTTTTGTGAAAGAATGGTGTGCTATGGATAAAAAAATGGTAAATTGTCCACTTATTTATAGTTTTTATATATTGCTAAGTCAAATAAAGTCTAATGATGTCAATAAACAGTCACAGTGTGTCCTCCATTCCTCATGTACACCCTGTCTGTCCACTATTATGTTGAGCAGTTCCTGCTGTGACTTTTCTACCTTGACAGTCTCAAAGCATCTGCTGGATTCAGCCAACACAATTATGGAAGTCTTTGCATTGCAGGAGGATACAAGAGGTTCTTTGATGTCTTATCATTTTGCCAGATATTTTATATGCCCTCATTCGTACGCGATCAAAACAATGCATCCTTTTTCTCCCAGTTTCTATTCTAGTAGTACATTGTGAAGATGCACAAGTCATGAGCTACATGTAAGGGACCTGTTATCCAGAATGCTCGGGACCTAGGGCTTTCCGGATAACAGATCTTTCAATAATTTAGATCTTCATACCGTAAGTCTACTAGAAAATAATGTAAACATTAAGGGGCAGATTTACCTAGGGTCGAATATTGAGGGTTAATTAACCCTCGATATTCGACTGCCGAATGTAAATCCTTCGACTTTGAATATCGAAGTCGAAGGATTTTGCGCTATTCCTACGATCGAAGGAATAATCGCTTGATCGAATGATTAAATCCTTCGAAACAAACGATTCGAAGGATTTTAATCCATCAATCGAAGGATTTTCCTTCGATCAGAAAATTGTTAGGAAGCCTTTGGGGACCTTCCCCATAGGCTTACATTGGCCTCAGTAGGTTTTAGGTGACGAAGTAGGGGGTCGAAGTATTTTTTAAAGAGACAGTACTTAGACTATCGAATGGTCGAATAGTCGAACGATTTTTAATTCGAATCCTTCGATTCGAAGTTGAAGTCGTAGTCGAAGGTCGAAGTAGCCTATTCGATGGTCAAAGTAGCCATATTCGACCATTTGAAATTCGAAGTATTTTTTCTTCTATTCCTTCACTCGAACTAAGTAAATGGGCCCCATAATAAACCCAATAGCCTGATTTTGCTTCCATAAGGATTAATTATATCTTAGTTGGGATCAAGTAAAAGGTACTGTTTTAATATTGCAGAGAAAAAGGAAATCACTTTTGATTATAGGGATCAAATGGAGTCTAAAGGAGATGGCCTTTCGGTAATTTGGAGCTTTCTGTATAACGGGTTTCCAGATAACAGATCCTATACTATATATGTATTGCCACATGAGTAGATCATGCACGAGTCCTTCACTGTCTGCATACAGGTATGGGACCTGTATGGGAGCATGGGAATAATATAATGGATAACAAATCTTTCCGTATTTTGCATCTTCACACGTTAAAAGAATGGTTCGTCTTTAAGTTAACTTGAATGGTCCCACCGCCACTGTGCCCTAGGCACGTGCTTCTATTGCCTACCCCTAGTTCCGACCCTGGCACTCAGAATATCACTCCCTACATCAGGGGTCCCCAACCTTTTATACCCGTTGGGGAGCAACACTCAATACAAGAAAAAAAAAAACCCTGGGGGTGCCAAATAAGGGACGTGGTTCACCATTTAGTAGCCCCTATGTGGACTGACAGCTACAGGAGACTCTGTTTGGCAGTACACCTGGTTTTTATGCAACTAAAACTTGACTCCAAGCCTGGAATTCAAAAATAAGCACCAGCTTTGAGGCCACTGAGAGCAACATCCAAGGGGTTGGTGAGTAACATGTTGCTCATGAGCCACTGGTTGGGGATCACTAAAAATAACTCAAAAGGTGAACAACTCCTTTAAGCATCATTTACTGTGGGCTGGCCAAGCAGCATTACAATGATAAGATTTTCAAAATTTTCACAATTTCACCAATGATGTGGCTTGGGTGGAGAAGATATGGCCAACTTATATACATAGTAGTAAATTTCCTTTAAAAGCACAATATATTTAATATCTAGCCATTACCAATCAGCCAAAAAACAAAATCGTTACTTAAAATTAATCGTACACCCCCCACACACACTTGCTGTATCACCTCTCTGAGACAATCTATGGGCAATACGCTGCCTTAGCATTGGCCATGTATGACTTTTGACATGGAGCAGCTAGAGGCTAGAACGGATAGGAATGAAATTGAAGCTTTGGGAAATGGAAGATATCCTATTAAATATAAAACACATCAAAGCGCTCTGTGTGTTCGAGTATGTGCAGCACTTCAACCCGTCGTCAAAGCATGTGGTTATTCCTTGTGCCAGAATCTCACTTTGCTACAGTCTATGCCGAGCTGAGGCTTGTGATTCAGGTACATGATTCCGGCTGAAGATGAAATGATTAGGAATCCAGCACTGGAGTGGCCTGGGAATTGGAAGGTATTAGAGGAGCACTTACCTTTGAAGAGCACATAATAATGAAGTCCCCTTACCTTTTCATGGTATGAGCACACATCAAATAGATACGCCTTGATTGTCCCATCGATTCGTAGCAAAATCAAATGCCACAACTCCCAGCATAGTAACAACTATCGCCCTGGTCCTCTTTTGTGCACTGATCCCGAGAACGGCCGCAAATGAACATGCACAGAAAAAGGTTTATAACCCCAGTGAAATACACTTTTCCATGTCAGGTTGAATAAGATGAAAAATTGACCGGCATCTGTTATCTGAAATACTTGGGACCTGCAGTTTTCCAGATAAGTGATATTTCTTTAAGGGCTCTTACAGACGAGCGTTTTTACCTGCGCTCCCATGCGTTCCGTTTTTTTAGTTCAGCCGCAGGGGAGCGCAGGAATAGACGCATTTAGCTTTTTCCAATGGGGCTGTACTCACACAGACGCGTGTAGGCGTCGAACGCAGGTTGAGACGCAACATGCTGCATTTTTCCTGCGTTCGGCGCCTACATGCGCCTGTGTGAGTACAGCCCCATTTGAAAAAATGAAATGCATCTATTCCTGCGCTCCCCTGCGGCTGAACGCCGTAAAACGGAACGCAGGGGAGCACAGGTAAAAACGCTCATGAGTAAGAGCCCTAATTCTGAGCCTTAATTTGGAGCACCTTTGATCTATTAGTTGAGTTGCCACCTATCCGGTACTACAAACATTTCAACAAATAAAAAGACTCTGTTTTTAGTGTTACTGAAAGAAACGTTCCCCTGGGATTCCCAAATTAGAATAATTTGGAATCATACGAGTGTCACATGGTTTAGAAGATTCACAATGGGCTTGTGATGCGTCTAACTGGCTCTTGACTTGACCGATTGCAGCAAACTGCTATAAATGAAAACAAAGGATTCAGAAGGTCCCGTGCATTTTCTTAAAGGGGAAGTCGTGATGTTTGCAGCTCATTTTATTTTTAGTCTCTTTTTTTAGTTATCAGTTTTTAAATAATAACATTTTAATTAGTGAACAACCAGGTTGGGATGATTGTCTGAAAGGCTGTAATGAGGCAATACAGTGTATTATGGAAAAACAATATACCAAATAATCATATAAATTAGTATATCATCACTAGAATCACATACCATAGCAACCAGAGAAGAACAGCAGGGTGGAAAGACACATAAAAGCTCATTTACAAACATAGTTGTACACGTGGGCTTGCCAAGTAGAAACCAATAAGCAATACTTTTTGTGGATCCTACATGTTGGAAAGTAAAAAGCTAAGGCAGGCTATGGGCAAGCACACTTACTTGTGCACTTATTACAGATATGGGACCTGTTATCCAGAATGCTCGGGACTTGAGGTTTTCCGGATAATTGATCTTTCTGTAATTTGGATCTTCATACCTTAAGTCTACTAGAATATCATTTAAACACTAAATAAACCCAATAGGCTGATTTTGCTTCCAATAAGGATTAATTAAATCTTATTTTGGATCAAGTACCCTTAGGGTTGCCTTTAAAACCAGTCATGCATAAAGTCTGAAATACTAATTAGCAATTAAACTGCACTAACCCCAAGCAGGGCACATCTAAGGGCCCTAACACACGGGCGGTTTTACCTGCGCTCCCCTGCATTGCTCTTTCTTCCGTTCAGCCGCATGGCAGCGCAGGAGTAGACGCACTCAATTATTGTCAAGGGGGCTGTACACAGACGCATGTATGCGCCGAACGCAGGTGAAATGCAGAATGTTGCGTCCCACATGCATTTGGCGCTTACATGCGTCTGTGTGAGTACAGCCCCCTTGACAATAATTGAGTGTGTCTACTCCTGCGCTGCCCTGAGCTAAACGGAAGAAATCGTAACACGGGAGCGCAGGTCAAACCGTGTGTAAGAGCCCTAAATGTTCTGCTAATTAGCCTTCATGTGGGTCTGATTTTAAACATGTAAGTCAGCACCACTGAGTTTAAAAAAAAAAAAAAAAGGGGGGGTGAATAGAGACTTGGAGCAAACTTTGCACCTGGTATTACATGCCCAGAAGGTGGTTTATCAACTGACTTTCAGTTAGAATAGGAAACAAGAAGATGCAATTGGTGCAAACAGGTGTTAATAGGTTTACTCTGGTAACTATAGTAACCAATTGGAAATGAACTTGATCAGCAAGGGAATAAAATACAAAGTTCTTATTGGTTGTTTAGGGGACTGTTCAGTAGTAAAAACCTCGAATAACTAACACCCTCCCTACCCCCAGATATTCCATACCAGATACTGCAGTGTCTCCATTTAGATAGAAGGCCATACCCAACACCATAATGATCCCCAAACATAAGATATAAGGAGTCCTTCTCCCCCATCAAGAGCGACAGTGATCACTGGCACTTCCAACAACTCGCTGGAGAATGAATCCCAAGATGGGGCTGATGAGCCATACGAGACTGTACAAACTCTTGGTCAATCCCACACTGAGCAACACAGGGGTTACGTAGGCTGCCTCCGAAGTGTAGCAAAATTCCCTTCCAAACATAATCAGCCTTCCCATGGATCATCTGGGAGGCTCAACTGACTAGAAGATTTCCCCATTTGACTGTTCCAAACTAGCACTGAATTCCACCTCTTTGGTACTGGGGTACAATCTGGTGCTGGAAACCTGATTCTGTGAAGTCTGATACTCCACTTCTTTGGAGAGGGTCATTTTGGCTGGAATAATTCCCTGCAATGCCTGTTTGATCTTCTGCCACCTGTTGAAGGCAATCTAAAGATTGAACAGTGGGTTTTGTAAGGAGCCAAACACCGATCCTTTCATTGCTGACTGATCACAAGTTAGAGGAGGGGGGACAACTACAAAATCATGTGAAAGCTCCGGATTAATTTAACTTTCTAGCACCCATTTGCTCCTTTTAAAAGGTTTTTCATTCCTCAGATTCCAGAAACCCTTGATACCAAAACACAGTACAATACATTTAAATACATCATAAGAGTGAAAAGGAAGATACATGGATTTCTAACCAGTATATATTAAAAAAGTATTACACAAAGCAGTTATAGATTTGGGAAAAAATTAGTAAATATGTTACTTAGTTGTTCTGATTAAGGAAATTATGTTCTTGTGAACGTATTAGTTGAGTGATTGTTTGGAAGAGCCAAGAAGGCGTCTTTGACACTTTGTACTATAATGTAGCCACTGGGGGGGGCATTGTCTTATTTTATTCTGGTGCCTAACTAACAGTGGGATAATAGTCTCTGGGAAGGGAGTGTGACTGTGGGATAGCAGGTATAGTAGGGAGAGATGGTGTCTATAGTAACAGTGGATAATAGTCTCTGGGAAGGGAGTGTGACTGTGGGATAGCAGGTATAGTAGGGAGAGATGGTGCCTATAGTAACAGTGGATAATAGTCTCTGGGAAGGGAGTGTGACTGTGGGATAGCAGGTATAGTAGGGAGAGATGGTGCCTATAGTAACAGTGGGTATAATCTCTGGGAAGGGAGTGTGACTGTGGGATAGCAGGTATAGTAGGGAGAGATGGTGCCTATAGTAACAGTGGATAATAGTCTCTGGGAAGGGAGTGTGACTGTGGGATAGCAGGTATAGTAGGGAAAGGTGGTGTCTATATTAACAGTGAGATAATAGTCTCTGGGAAGGGAGTGTGACTGTGGGATAGCAGGTATAGTAGGGAGAGATTGTGCCTATAGTAACAGTGGGATAATAGTCTCTGGGAAGGGAGTGTGACTGTGGGATAGCAAGTATGGTAGGGAGAGATGGTGCCTATAGTAACAGTGGATAAAAGTCTCTGGGAAGGGAGTGTGACTGTGGGATAGCAGGTATAGTAGGGAGAGATGGTGTCTATAGTAACAGTGGGATAATAGTCTCTGGGAAGGGAGTGTGACTGTGGGATAGCAGGTATAGTAGGGAGAGATGGTGTCTATAGTAACAGTGGATAATAGTCTCTGGGAAGGCAGTGTGACTGTGGGATAGCAGGTATAGTAGGGAGAGATGGTGCCTATAGTAACAGTGGATAATAGTCTCTGGGAAGGGAGTGCGACTGTGGGATAGCAGGTATAGTAGGGAGAGATTGCGCCTATAGTAACAGTGGATAATAGTCTCTGGGAAGGGAGTGTGACTGTGGGGTAGCAGGTATAGTAGGGAGAGATGGTGCCTATAGTAACAGTGGATAATAGTCTCTGGGAAGGGAGTGTGACTGTGGGATAGCAGGTATAGTAGGGAGAGATGGTGTCTATAGTAACAGTGGATAATAGTCTCTGGGAAGGGAGTGTGACTGTGGGATAGCAGGTATAGTAGGGAGAGATGGTGTCTATAGTAACAGTGGATAATAGTCTCTGGGAAGGGAGTGTGAATGTGGGATAGCAGGTATAGTAGGGAGAGATGGTGCCTATAGTAACAGTGGATAATAGTCTCTGGGAAGGGAGTGTGACTGTGGGATAGCAGTTATAGTAGGGAGAGATGGTACCTATAGTAACAGTGGGATAATAGTCTCTGGGAAGGGACTGTGACTGTGGGATAGCAGGTATAGTAGGGAGAGATGGTACCTATAGTAACAGTGGGATAATAGTCTCTGGGAAGGGACTGTGACTGTGGGATAGCAGGTATAGTAGGGAGAGATGGTGTCTATAGTAACAGTGGATAATAGTCTCTGGGAAGGGAGTGTGACTGTGGGATAGCAGGTATAGTAGGGAGAGATGGTACCTATAGTAACAGTGGGATAATAGTCTCTGGGAAGGGACTGTGACTGTGGGATAGCAGGTATAGTAGGGAGAGATGGTGTCTATAGTAACAGTGGATAATAGTCTCTGGGAAGGGAGTGTGACTGTGGGATAGCAGGTATAGTAGGGAGAGATGGTACCTATAGTAACAGTGGGATAATAGTCTCTGGGAAGGGACTGTGACTGTGGGATAGCAGGTATAGTAGGGAGAGATGGTGTCTATAGTAACAGTGGATAATAGTCTCTGGGAAGGGAGTGTGACTGTGGGATAGCAGGTATAGTAGGGAGAGATGGTGCCTATAGTAACAGTGGATAATAGTCTCTGGGAAGGGAGTGTGACTGTGGGATAGCAGGTATAGTAGGAAAATATAGTGCCTATAGTAACAGAAAATCTTCATAGTCATAGTAACAGTGGGATAATAGTCTCTGGGAAGGCAGTGTGACTGTGGGATAGCAGGTATAGTAGGGAGAGATGATGCCTATAGTAACAGTGGATAATAGTCTCTGGGATGGGAGTGTGACTGTGGGATAGCAGGTATAGTAGGGAGAGATGGTGCCTATAGTAACAGTGGATAATAGTCTCTGGGAAGGGAGTGTGACTGTGGGATAGCAGGTATAGTAGGGAGAGATTGTGCCTATAGTAACAGTGGATAATAGTCTCTGGGAAGGCAGTGTGACTGTGGGATAGCAGGTATCGTAGGGAGAGATGGTGTCTATAGTAGCGGTGGGATAATAGTCTCTGGGAAGGGAGTGTGGCTGTGGTATAGCAGGTATAGTAGGGGGAGATGGTGTCTATAGTAACAGTGGGATAATAGTCTCTGGGAAGGGAGTGTGACTGTGGGATAGAAGGTATAGTAGGGAGAGATGGTGCCTATAGTAACAGTGGATAATAGTCTCTGGGAAGGGAGTGTGACTGTGGGATAGCAGGTATAGTAGGGAGAGATGGTGCCTATAGTAACAGTGGATAATAGTCTCTGGGAAGGGAGTGTGACTGTGGGATAGCAGGTATAGTAGGGAGAGGCGGTGCCTATAGTAACAGTGGATAATAGTCTCTGGGAAGGGAGTGTGACTGTGGGATAGCAGGTATAGTAGGGAGAGATGGTGCCTATAGTAACAGTGGATAATAGTCTCTGGGAAGGGAGTGTGACTGTGGGATATCAGGTATAGTAGGGAGAAATGGTGCCTATAGTAACAGTGGATAATAATCTCTGGGAAGGGAGTGTGACTGTGGGATAGCAGGTATAGTAGGGAGAGATGGTGCCTATAGTAACAGTGGATAATAGTCTCTGGGAAGGGAGTGTAACTGTGGGATAGCAGGTATAGTAGGGAGAGATGGTGCCTATAGTAACAGTGGATAATAGTCTCTGGGAAGGGAGTGTGACTTTGGGATAGCAGGTATAGTAGGGAGAGATGGTGCCTATAGTAACAGTGGATAATAGTCTCTGGGAAGGGAGTGTGACTGTGGGATAGCAGGTATAGTAGGAAAATATAGTGCCTATAGTAACAGAAAATCTTCATAGTCATAGTAACAGTGGGATAATAGTCTCTGGGAAGGGAGTGTGACTGTGGGATAGAAGGTATAGTAGGGAGAAATGGTGCCTATAGTAACAGTGGATAATAGTCTCTGGGAAGGGAGTGTGACTGTGGGATAGCAGGTATAGTAGGGAGAGATGGTGCCTATAGTAACAGTGGATAATAGTCTCTGGGAAGGGAGTGTGACTGTGGGATAGCAGGTATAGTAGGGAGAGGCGGTGCCTATAGTAACAGTGGATAATAGTCTCTGGGAAGGGAGTGTGACTGTGGGATAGCAGGTATAGTAGGGAGAGATGGTGCCTATAGTAACAGTGGATAATAGTCTCTGGGAAGGGAGTGTGACTGTGGGATATCAGGTATAGTAGGGAGAAATGGTGCCTATAGTAACAGTGGATAATAGTCTCTGGGAAGGGAGTGTGACTGTGGGATAGCAGGTATAGTAGGGAGAGATGGTGCCTATAGTAACAGTGGATAATAGTCTCTGGGAAGGGAGTGTAACTGTGGGATAGCAGGTATAGTAGGGAGAGATGGTGCCTATAGTAACAGTGGATATTAGTCTCTGGGAAGGGAGTGTGACTGTGGGATAGCAGGTATAGTAGGGAGAGATGGTGCCTATAGTAACAGTGGATAATAGTCTCTGGGAAGGGAGTGTAACTGTGGGATAGCAGGTATAGTAGGGAGAGATGGTGCCTATAGTAACAGTGGATAATAGTCTCTGGGAAGGGAGTGTGACTTTGGGATAGCAGGTATAGTAGGGAGAGATGGTGCCTATAGTAACAGTGGGATAATAGTCTCTGGGAAGGGACTGTGGCTCCATTTGCAAGTGCACCCTCTTTATTTGCACCAGAGGCACGTACCTCTACTACCTATCCCTAGTTCATGCCCTTGGCAGTTATAAATCAACTGTTTTCCAATATTTAGTGGAAGAGATCACTACAGCAAGAAAGGGAGACACAACTTCATATAATAACCTTGGCTTGGGACTAAATTACATAATTATACTGTATGACAATTGTTTGATATTATTATTATTCATGTCAGTGATCCAGCTGTGACGCTCCAGCTGTTGCTACTTTACAGCTCCCAGCATCCCACTAACAACCAAATGTATGTGATGCTTATTTGGATCAATACAGTAATTGAAATGTTGTTGGAGTAGTTAAATATTACTGAAATCCCATTATGGTATAGGGTTGGAACTAGGGTTAGGTAGCAGAGGCAAGTGCCTTGGGCACAACTGGGAGAGATTAAGTGTCATGTGATAAAAGACATAGAAGAAGAGGTCCCTGCCCCTAAGTATGAATTTTTTATATAAATATACTATATATATATATGGTACTGAGCACAGTAAACTAATATTACAGACAGAAGAAACAATGACGTTCAAAGGAAATAAATGTAGATATAAAATTAAATCAAATAAGTATTATTGCAAAGAGACTAAGGGGCATGTTTACTAACATTGGAGATAAATATCTGGAGAGATTTTTGGAGATGTTGCCCATGGCAACCAATCAGCAATTAGATTTAAACAGCCACAGCCAAGTTAGAAAACAAAAGCAAAGATCTGATTGGTTGCTATGGGCAACATCTCCAGAAATCTCTCCAGATATTTATCTCCAATGTTAGTAAACATGCCCTTAAAGTTGGTGGATCCTGCCCAGTACAGCTGAGAATCTAAGGGGCAGATTTAATAAGGGTCGATTAGGAAATTCGAATTCGAATTTTTTTAATTGTTTTTTTGGTCAAAAAAATTTGAATTGGGAAAAATGCAAACTGGATTTGAATTTCAAGATTTATCAAACTGTTACCCTGGGAATAATTTGAATTAGACTATTCGCCACCTAAAACCTGCCGAGTTCATGTATAAGTCAATGGCAGAGGTCCAGTGAGTCATTTGAAGATGTTAATAGCCTTCCTGACATTCAAGTTTTTTCAGAGAATAAACTTGATTCAAGTTTAGTTGAATTCAAATTGAATTTGATTCAAGTTTTCAAGACGTTCAAATTTTTTTCTAGAAATGGGCCTCCAAGTATTGGGGTAACTTACAGGCACAAATATAAAAGTAAAAAACACATTCCCATTCATAAAGAGATGGTTCACCTTTAAGTTAACTTTTAGTATGTTATGGCATTTCTTTTCCTAGCAACTTTTCAATTGGTCTTCATTTTTTAAGTAGTTTTTTAATAATATGCCTCTTTTGAAACTTTTCAGCTTTCAAATGGGGGTCGTTGACCCCATCTAAAAAACAAATGCTCTGTAAATCATTCAAATCAGTGCATGGTTGCTAGAGTAAATTGGACCCTAGTAACCAGATTACTGAAATTGCAAACTGGAGAGCTGCTGAATAAATAATTCAAAAACCACAAATAATTAGGGATGCACCGAATCCACTATTTTGAATTTGGCCGAACCCACGATTCCTTCAGGAAAGATTCAGCCGAACCCCCGATTCCTTCGCGAAAGATTCGGCCGAATACGGAGACAAATCCAAATCCTAATTTGTATATACAAATTGGGGTGGGAAGGGGGAAATATTTTTTACTTCCTTGTTTTGTGACAAAAAGTCACGCGATTTCCCCAGCCCCTAATTTGCATATGCAAATTAGGATCTGGTTCAGCCAGGCAGAAGTATTCGGCCAAATTCAAATCCTGCTGAAAAAGGCCGAAACCTGGCCGAATCCCGAACCCTATAAATAATAAAAGAAAATGAATTGAAAATTGTCTCCGAATATATTTCTCTACATCATACTTATTATTTATCAAAAGTCAAATTTCAAATGTATGTGAATTTTTTTTTACTCTAATAAATTTGAATATTCTCACAACTGGAATGGGAGGTTATTTATGAAAAACTCAAATTTCTAATATTCGATCAAATAGTCCCGAACCGGAATTCAAATGAAATTTGAAAAAAAACCTCGAATGTCGGGAAGGCAATTAACATATTCAGATGGTTCAACGGACCTCTGCCATTGATGAACATGAACTCGGCAGGTTTTAGGTGGCGAATATTCGAATCAGAACTGTTATCGTGGTCGAGGTGTGAAAAAAATCTCACATTCGAATTTATATTCAAGTTGCTGCTTTTAAATTCGAATTTGTTTGCTTTAAATTTGAAAATCCGAATTTGAATTTACCATTCGAACCTTAATGAATCTGCCCCTAAAAGATAACTCAAAGGTGAACAACCCCTTTGAGTTATAAACAGCCTGCTGTGATGTCAGAGTGCTTATCGGAAAAGATTATTAATATTTGTTTGAACTACAATAGCTTTACCTGGTGGAATATTGATATTCCTTTTCTGTTGATACTACAGCACATACATCAGGGGAGTTTTATCAATGAGTTTGGTGTGCTGGTATACTGTATATATTTTCAATTAATAACTAAGATATGCGCAAGTCTTATAGGCAATTGTCAGATTACATATTTATACATGACTGTTACCTTCTACGGTAGAGCCAGCTGGGAAATCACATTAAACTGCATCAGTGCCTGAGCTGCCAATACTTACAACGAGCCCAGATTAGAGTGCAACTGGTGCAGCGTAGACTACATTTAGCTTAAAAAGCTGACTAGCAACCCGAGCAGCCACACAGATATAGTGAAGAAGTGAGTGTAATGAGCTCTGTAATTGAGGAGTAGGTCCCGCACAACCTGCAACAGTCAGGCAATAGAGTAATGGATTCAGAGAAGCAATTGGACTCACTAGACTGGAACAGAATTTTCTTTAATGGCATTCTGAAAAGAGCAGGTATTTCTCTTAGGTCCAAGAGCAACAATAAATGAGATTCATTCTTATTTGCAGTTGAAAGCCTAGTTACCATAGTATAACCAAATGTTCAGTTACCAGGATTCACATCGCGCTAAAAATCATCAATTTAACTGTAACACGTTTTTGGACTATCCAAGCCAACGGGGTTAATCGCCAGCTAGTATACTAGAGCATGGGTTACACTGGACTCTAACACTTAAGGCAGGGCCTTCGCAAAAAGGTAGTATTGAAGGTGTGATGTAGGGCAACTACAACTCCCACAGGCTTCTGTGCTTTAACCAATAAAGAAATGGGCGCCAGGAGGTTCTTGCAGTCAAAAAGAACAAACTTTTATTTGATCCACAGGTTACTTACATCAGGAAAAAGGCATTTGCAGAATATATAGGCACATGTGTCAGTCAGTATATCAGAGGTAATGGCAGGTGCATTCCCTGAGGATGTAGTCAATTCAGTACAGCACCTCCAGGCAGAAATACCTCACACGTGGTCTAGTTGTCACTCAGTGGAGGGGTCAGGGAGGAGAACCTAAAGCCTGACACCCTATCCACTGTGTCCCTTCAGTGTAGGCAAATCTTACAGCCTGGGATGCTACTCCCTGTTATACCTCCTTGATGGAGCACAAAGCTGCTTTTTCTCTCTTCCCTCACTGTCTTACTCTCCTAGAGAGTCTATAAAATTATATTCCTGACACTCACTTGACTCATTCACGGGGTCCCTGCTCCCCAACTAGAGGTGCAGGTCCCTCTAGGGCAAACTGGCTTTACTGGGCCTTATTGTACCCAAGGCCAGATTTACATAGTGGGCGCCCCAAGGCCCACTGCCGTTAGTCACCCCTGTCCCCTCTTGCAAATTTTCATCATTGGGACCGGAGCAATGGGGATTGGTGCACGGGAAATTTAAAAAACTATTGTATCATCCCTAGTGTTCTTGAACAAATGTGGGTGTGGTTGAGCATCATGCCGCCCCCTAGGACATTTTGCGGTGAGCTGCTGTAAAGAACTTACCTGGTGGTCTAGTGGGGGGACGGCAGGGACGCCTGCCGCCCCCTCGACGGGGACACCCGTCACGTCGCGCTGCTCTGGTGCCGGCACCCTAGTGCGCGCGCGCGTGCGCACTATGATTTAAAGGCGCAGGCACGCTAACGTAATGACGTCAGCGTGAGAAGCGCCAAATTCAAAAGTATTTAAAGGGCATTTCCTCAGTTTATCATTGCCCATGATAGGATTTGTTCCTGGTGCTTCTGAGCCTTGTGCTAATTCTGTAAACCTGTTTGATTCCTGTTTTGACCCCTGCCTGGCTATTTGACTACTCTGATTTCTGGATTCTGACCCTTGCCTGATTACTGACTACCGCTTCTGATTAACCCTCTGATTGACTTCCTGGTTTGACCCTTGCCTGCCTGATAACGTTTACTCTCTGCCTGCCTCGACCCGGCCTATCCTGACTACTCCTTTGCCTAATGTCTTGTACTGCGATCTTCTGTCCAAAGACTTTGTATAACTACAGTCGTGCCCCTTTGCTTGCCAGAACTCCTCGCCTTGCTCCTCTCGAAAAGTCCAGGTGGCATCTGAGTATGCTGAGGGCTCCTCCCGAAGCCAAAGGCGGTCACACTACTGGTGAAGCCGAGCCGAGACCAGGGAGCTTGGCATTAGTTCTGGTTTAGGGTGCCGACCGTGACAGCTCCTCAATAAGTTGCAAGCAGCCTTTGCCCTTTAACAGCTGGAGTTTTTGAGACTAGACATCCCTGAAGTATATACTAACCATATTATAAACTAATAATACGAGTACACAAATATTATATACCCTATAATACACAAAAGCCATGAAAATCATGTAAATTATATCCTTCTAAATGGTGAGTTCTGATGTCATCAGTTATAAACGGTGAGTTCTGATGTCATTTCTGTCACATGACTCACTGAAACTTGTGTATTATAATAAATAAAGTACCCCCAGTTGCAAAATATGAGGATATTAGAAGTTACCTCGGAGTTCCATGACCTTCAGCCTCGTGTTTTTATATGGTCATGAAACTCCTCGGTAACTTATAATATCCTTATATTTTACAAGAGGGGGCACTTTATTCACTAGATAAATGGCTCTTAGCGGCATCATCAATTATAAATGGAGCATAGTGATGTCATTTTTGTCATATGACTCACTAAAACTTGTGTATTATAATAAATTAAGTAGCCCTTGTTGGAAAATATGAGGATATTAGAAGTAACTTTGGAGTTCCATGACTCCTTTGGCCTTGAGCAGGGATGGGCGAATTTGACCCATTTCGCTTCGCCAAAAATGTCGCAGACGGCCATTAAAGTCTATGGGCGTAAAAAAAATTAGTCGCGCGGCGAAAATATTTTGTCGCGCGTCTTTTTTTTTGACACACGTCTCCATATAAGTCTATGGGCGTCATTTTTTCGGCGAAACGAGGCGAAAAAATTTGCCCATCCCTAGCCTCTAGCTTTTATATGGTCATGGAACTCCTCTGTGACTTATAATATTCTTATCTTTTACAATAGGTTGGCACTTTATTCACTATATATATATATATATTCTTTTTTACTTTGTCTATTATGCCCAAGGGTTTCCTAATGCTGAAGACCAGGTCAAAGATCTCTCATTACTTTAAGACCAACTCTGATGTCCCTTATTTATATGGCATAGGCACAAGAGCATGATGTTCCATCCTGGGAATGTCAGTAGAATGACCCTGATTTCCCCAGCTATGTAGAGAATGATGTGCAAAGTACTCTTTCTAGAGAATACTAGTATTTAACTTTGATTTTGCTCTCTATTGTAAATGGCGATGAACAGAGAAAACAGCTTGCATTCACTTAAGTCCACATGATAAAGGCCGTTGCTCCTTAATTCTCTGGGTTATAAATATATCCTCCTGGGTAAAATGTCTCAAAATGCAAGCATACAAAGTTGAGTTGTAGTAATCAATCAATTTGCATTTAATATATCTGAGGCCATCACACGAACATATCAGCAAAACTTTTCCTAGATAAAATATAATTCCTTTAGGTCACTACACTATGGGGCAGATTTATCAAAGGTTGAGGTGAATTTTTGAATGAAAAAAAATTGAATTTCGAGCTATTTTTTGTGTACTTCGACTAGGGAATAGTCCAAATTAGATTAAAAAAAATTAGAATTTTCTCTTTAAAAATTCGACTTCGACCATTCGCCGTCTAAAACCGGACAAATTGCTGTGTAGGATCCTGTTGGATGAGACTGATGAGGAATACAGCACTCTAACACTCACCTAACGTTTATAATTACAGCAGTATGAACATCGCCCAGCAGTATTATATGGTAATTGTAATCCTCTACACTCCCTTCTTTGGAAAACTAAGCTAACCATACCTGTACTCATAAATGTATAGGAAACTAATGCTTTTCTGTATATATTTATATTGTGTCCAGGTGATCCCAGCCAATATCTCGGTGCCATGGATTTTGATCAGTTCAATGACTGGACAGGCTTGAGAAATGAACTGGCTGATGCTCATCTAGGCCAGTGGTTGACAAACAAGCAAATAAAAAGGAGCCATAGTTACCCTTCCATTTCTGCTTTTCCAATCATTTGGGCTTTTGGACTAAATGAATAGATCAATACAATGTATGACCCCTCATATGATAACAGGCTGGTCCAACAGACTAACACGTTTAATACCTTATAGCAGTGGCTCACAAATTGTTGGACTGTTCCTCTTGGAGCAATGGCAGGAAAAACTCACTGTGAGAATTGGGGAGAATAGATCATTTAATGTCCTTCATGTGAAAGCCAGGTCTGAAGGTCATTTAGGGTGAGATTTGGGGTAAATATGTATGCTTAGTTTCCAGCGCCGATCCTGGGGCTGCTGCCGCCTGAGGCAGCAGCCCAGATGCCGCCCCCCTCCTCTCCCGCTCCGCGCTTAAAAATTAGCGTCGGAGCAGGTTTCAGGGGACAGTATCGCTAGTGCATTGAGCGCTATAGCGCTCTTTGCACTAGCTGAGCCGAATTTCCGGATTAAAACCCGGAAGTTCAGCTCTTAAAGTTACAAGAGGCGGCTTTTTGCCGCCCCTTGTAACTGGCCGCTCGCTGCCGCCTGAGGCAAGGGTTTCACCTTGCCTCATGGCAGAAGCGGCCCTGTTAGTTTCTGTGCCAAAAGCCACGTCAGCAGCACAATAGCTGCTTATCGCTTTATAAATGGTTTAAAACAGGTTAACCAGATTTGCTCACCTAATACAATGACAAAAGAGAAATGCACACAGGTCCTGTAATGTGGTGGAAATAATTCCTTCTGACTGTAATTTATTTAGAGCAAAATAAAAATGATTTTTGGGGCATCGCACTTTAAGTGACAGACCTAATGCCTCCACCCACCCCATGATAGGATTGTCAGAAGCAAGTGATACCTCTGGACTAAACATTATGTATTAGGCACATTATATTCTGCTTGATTCTATCTCACAGTAGACTCTTTAGACCAGATATTTGGCCTAAATAGAGGGTTCTTGTTGTCCAAGGAAAGAAACTGTTATTACTAATGTCCATGAATGTTTCTTGTGGGTGCCGGAGGCAGGAGTTGGAGTGGTTGGGGTGTGCAAGGGGGCAGCACTGTGTATGGCCTCTTATCTGCCCCAGGTTCAAATTACTGTCTGTATCAATGGGACCAATGCATTAAATGGCAACTGTCTTGCTTATGGGAATATTTCTATGGAGGCAATCCCCTTCCAGGTACAGAGAACTTGGATAACATACTCAGATACCATGCATTTTAGCTCCAATATAAAGGACCCGAGGAAGCCAGAATAACAGGACTGAATACTTCCCATAGACAGAGCCCAGGGCCCCATACTTTTCTGTGTTGGGGAGAAAGACCAGAATTATGACAGTTTGCTCATTGCAAATTAAGCTTTATCTCGGGCAAAGAAAAATGGCAAGCAGAATGTGTATGTGTGGTTAGGGATGTAGCAAACCGCCGCCGATGTGTTCGCGAACGCCGTTCGCGAACACCGGCAAAATTTGCGAACAGTTTGCGAACTGTTTGCGAACTTCGAACATCCGAAAATCGTTCGATTCGAGCGATCGAAGGATTGAAATCGTTCGATCGAAGGATTTTCGTTCGAATCGAACGATCGAAGCCATTCGATCGAATGATTTCATTCGATCGAATGCTTTGATCGTTTGATTCGAACGAAAATCCTTCGATTTTAGCGGTCGAATGGTCGAACGATCGAACGATTTTGACGCGAACGCCTATTGGCGAACGTCGCGCGACGTTCGAGAACTTGCGGCGGACGCGAACAGTCGAAGTTCGCGCGAACTAGTTCACCGGCGAACAGTTCGCTACATCCCTATGTGTGGTGTTACCCTGGGGCTGGGCATCTCCTGGAAATACCTGGCTCTCCTTTGTGACCTGGTTCACTATCTCCTTTCTTTGCCCTTCCCTTAATGTGGGGCGAGGAGCTTCTATAGCTCAGGAAACATGCTGGAGAGAGATGCAGGAATTTCTCCATATTAATCTTAACATCTGTACCAAGATTAAGTTATAAAGAACAGGATCTTTATTGCTTCTCTGGGATTTTACTGTTTGACAACGTTCTGCCACAGTTTATCCTCAACCAGGTCCTGAATGGCAATTTGAGAACTGACAAATATGATAGTGGCTGTTGTAAGATGCCATTTCAAAAAAATTACAGTACTCTTGTATGAATGGGATTAGCAACCATGTTTGGTATCCTTGCTGCTCCCCTGGTATGTGGCTCCTCAGCTTTGAAATAAATCACATTCCCTGTATATATGTCCCTGGTTCTCCTGAACTCTTGTTGTTTTTTCTAACATCCTCATATATGGGTTCAATCCATTTTTAACACAATTAAACTGCTGCAAACACATTGGGACTCATTTATAAATGTCGCACAGTACAGATTGGTTCTCACAGTGAATATATTTGCCCTGCGCCTGGTTATATTTATAAAGCTGAATAAGAGTGTGCAAACAGATTTGCGAATTTGTTTTTCACATTGCGAATGTCTATAAGTGCTTTTTAAATATGTCAGAAATCGCATATTGCAAATATTTATTTGCACCCTCTGCTTTTGAATTACACCACAGCTTTAGTGGCGGAGAAAATATTCACTAAGCAGGTTCTCAAATTGCAAATTTAAGTTACTGTCAAAGCTATTTTTGCGCACAGCAACCTCGTACAGTGGGCGCACTCACGCAAACACCCGTCTAATTTGCGAGCCATTTTCGAAAATTTATTCACAATGCAAATTCGCAAAAAACAGAAAGATGGGCACAAGAGTGCAATATTTTAGATTTCCAGAAAAAGCATGGGCAAAACAAACATTTGCGAATAAATATGCGCAGCACAAACTTTATATGAATGTTTCTACAAGCAAAATGGCTGTGTGATAGACATCATGCTTGAACTCACAATGCCACTACACCTGGTAGGTACCTAAGCCAATATCACCGAAAGAGAGACAACATTTAAAATCCCAAAAAATCCATAACCCTAGAGTGAAACTGATCCTAACATGTCCAAAGGAGAAACCATTTAAACCTGTCTCCTTTGAGATAGGCCAGGCCTGGGGTTGGCATCTCAAAAGACTGTCTCTCAGGGCAGAAGGGAAAACCTAGGGGTCAGTTAACTTCAAGGTTATACACAAAGCAGCTCCCTCAAACAAGAGACCCCCCAAAACAGAACAGGTGTCTCAGAGTGAGAGAGCACACACAAATTGTTGGGCAGATGGTACAGAATAGGTTTGTCAAAGTAGCAGGTAGGTCCTAGGAAAGGTTACACTGACATGGCCTACATAAATAGGAATCACACCATTGCCCATTAGGGATGTCGCGGACTGTTCGCCGGCGAACTTGTTCGCGCGAACATCGGCTGTTCGCGTCCGCCGCAAGTTCGCGAACGTCGCGCAATGTTCGCCAATAGGCGTTCGCGTCAAAATCGTTCGACCATTCGACCATTCGATCGCTAAAATCGAAGGATTTTCGTTCGAATCGAACGATCGAAGCCATTGGATTGAATGAAATCATTCGATCCAATGGCTTTGATCGTTCGATTCGAACGAAAATCGTTCGATCGAACGATTAAAATCCTTCGATCGTTCGAATCGAACGATTTTCGGATGTTCGAAGTTCGCGAACTATTCGCGAACTTTTTGCAAATTTTGCCGGTGTTCGCGAACGGCGTTCGCGAACACATTATCGGCGGTTCGCTACATCCCTATTGCCCATCAGAGAGAGACAGAGAGATCCCCTAAGAGTTAGAGACCCCACTGTAGGAATATCCTAGTGATGGGGGGAGATTTAAGGTAAGAAACATTGGAGCAGATATAATTCTATGAGAAAACATTATTTCATGGCTTATCCCCCCGAAAACAAATGGGCAAGATTCAGTTTGAGAAGTAAAAGCTTCTAATTCAGATCTACTTTTTTACAACATAGACTTATTAATATAAACTAGTGTATTGACTTGCATCTCGTACTGTAGGGAAATCTGCAATTGAAATAAGAGTTATTCTTCTCTTATCAAATTGAATCTGGTCCATATTGTGATACATTCTGTAAAGACTGTACCAGCTACTAGAAATTATAAAATTAAGCTCTGAATGAATTGCTTTTCTTCTTTCTAGGCTCAGTATAGAAAGAAAGAAGAGTAAGTACCCACCAGACAGGGGTGGAGGAATAACCTTTTATCTAAATGGTCTCTCTTCTACTGTATAGCATTAGCTTTTGGGGGGTCCTTTTGGCTCAAGATCAAGTGTAGTATATGTTCTTATCAGCAGGGGTGCAAAAGCAGGGGTGCAAAAGCCTCTCTTGGTGGAATGAATATGAAGCCCAAAATGTTGTGCCTCCTACAGGGGGTGCCGGACTCACTATGGTGATCTACAACTATGTCCATAGACTTTTGCTTTCATCTTGCATTTTTATTATTTGCTCCGGCCTCTTGACCAGCAAGAATATGTATTAATTCGGCTGGAGCCGTAGCACGGTACCCTAAGCACTTGTTTTATGCACTTTTTTTTTGTAAATTCTTTATTTTAGGTATTTTCAGAAAGAGGGGATGGAAAGGGTACAGAAAAGAAGAAAGGAGGGGGAAGGGGGCAACATTTTCCAACATACGTAATACATAGTCATTGCATGGTAAATACTGACAACAGGTGATACCTAAATTCAACAATTTTTGTTTTATGCACTTTTAATGCACGTGTTTTACTCTGATCTTTTTCATGCAGATAGTCTTTTTGGCCTCTGCCCCAGGCTTTGGTGGAACCCAGAGTTAAAGGGACTCTCCCTAGCCGTGAGGTCAAGCAGAGACTAAAGACCCTTGCCCCCGTCTGTGCCTTTTGTGCCGGGGGTTGGGGATAATGTGACTCACCCTAGACTCAATGCTTTAGCATCTTTTGAACTGGGGCTGGGAGTATTTGGAGACCATGCCTTCAGGTAGGACTTGGGGCACCCTGCACTTTGCACTGTGTACTTAATAGTGTAGAAAGTACAACCTCAGACTTTAAAGAATTAAAAAAATAAATAAATAAATAAACTTTTGGGAGCCAGGCACAAAAAAACCTTTCGAGACTTCTCATGAATAAAGGCACATTAATTAAGAGCCATTAATTCCCCCCACATTAATATCTCTAGAATATGACATATATAATACAGTTTATAGTTCATGGTCTTTGCCACCAATCACACACAGGAACTATCAGCCTCTGGCACAACATACAGTAAGTACAGTACCAAGCAGATACAAACACACCAAGGAACCTATTTTTAAAAGGAGTCTGTCATGATTTTTATGATGTATTTTTTATTTCTAAATGGCACTGCTCGGCCCTGGGGAAATCACATCATTTTGATTATGGGATGCAGAATACTTTTTGGGTAAGGAGAAAGGGAAAAGTCCTGGTGCAGACTTACTAGTGCAGGTATTAATTGTCAGGCACAAACAAACAATGAGTGATGTCAGAGCCCCTTAGGTATAATGAGCAGAGATGGCTTTTATAATGTAATAATGGAAACACGTATTGCTTGGCAATTTGAAGAAAAACATCTTTGTTGCACCTTCATAAGTCTACTTCCAGCTCAGCCCTTCGCTTTCTTATAGTTTCTCCTTTGTTGCAGTGATTTCTATTCCCAATACCATAGCAGGAAAGGAATCCACTAAGTGCCCAGGGTGCTGCACTTTTTGCCTTTGGACAGTTATCAGTGTAGTAGCCATGTGTATGGAATTCCTCTGCTAAACTATGTAAGATTGTGGAAACCTGTGCTGCACTCTCTCTCTCTCTCTCTCTGCTCCATATTCTCTAAGCAATATAGCAGCACCTACTCCTGTTTATAAATACACTGATATTTGCTGGCAAGGCATCATGGGAGAGAAAATTACATAATTTATTTTATATATTTTTTTCCGTATATTACAGCGGGTACACACATCTTTTGAGTGTCAGTGGCACTGCACATGCTCAGTGTACTCTGGGCTGCTATTGAGGAGCCAGTTTAGGGGCCATTGGAAATCAGCAGAAAATGAATATCATAGAATCTGATGCTACAGGGCTGATTATTAATCATTTCTATGTTGCTCAGTAATGTGACTCTGAATTAATTTCTAATCAGTCTTGTATAGTTAATGTTACATTTTATAAATACTGTATATTGTGAGTGGGTCCCTAAGCTCAGTAAGTAACAGCAGAAGAGAGCATGTGCAGTTCACTTAATTTCTTCTTATGAGCAGGTAAGCAGGGACCTCAATTCTGGGATGGCAGCAGATGTGATTGACTTAGACTTTGCTAAAGCATTTGATGCAGTGTCAAACAGAAGGTCACTGGTTAAATTAAGAAATTTGGCCTGGAACATAGTATTTGTACCTGTGGTGGTAAATGGAACATTTTCTAATTGGACCTATGATGTTAGTGGAGTACCACAGGGCTCTGTACTAGGTCCTTTGCTTTTCAACTTGTTTATTAATGACCTGGAGGTGGCCATTGAAAGTACTGTTTCTATTTTTGCAGATGATACTAAATTGTGCAGAACTATAGGTTCCATGCAGGATGCTGCCACTTTGCACAGTGATTTGTCTAAGTTGGAAAACTGGGCAGGTGAGGTTCAACGTTGATAAATGCAGGTTATGCACTTTGGCAAAAATAACATAAATGCAAGTTATACACTAAATGGCAGTGTGTTGGGAGTACACAATAAATCTTTTTTACTTGATTTCTACAATTTGTTGGAAGATTGCCTTTATTTGAGTGCCTGCCACCAGATTAAAGGAACAGTAACACCAAAAACTGAAAGTGTTTTAAAGTAATGAAAATATCATGTAGCTTATTTATATACACAATAGTAATGTTTCTGAAGCAAACACAGCAGTTTTACTAGTGCAGGGCAACACTGCATTATAAATTAATTTTTTGATGTTACTGGTCCTTTAATTTGCAGTGTGTTGGGAGTTTCCTTAAAGGAGAAGGATCTAGGGTTTTTTGTAGATAACAAGTTGTCTAATTCTGGGCATTGTCATTCTGTGGCTACTAAAGCAAATAAAGTTCTATCTTGCATAAAAAAGGGCATCAACTCAAGGGATGAAAACATAATATTGCCTCTTTATAGGTCCCTGATGAGGCCTCATCTGGAGTATGCAGTGCAGTTTTGGACGCCAGTCCTTAAGAGGGATCTAAATGAGCTTTAGAGAGTGCAGAGACCGCAACTAAACTAGTTAAGGGGATGAAAGATTTAAATTATTAGGGTCGATTGTCAAGGTTGGGGTTGTTCTCTCTGTTGAAAAAAAGGTTGTGGGGGGACAGGATCACGCTTTATATCTACATTAGAGGGCATTATAGACAGCAAGCGGGAGAGCTATTCTTTCATAAAATTGATCATAGGACCAGAGCTCCCCCTTCAGACTAGTGGAAAATAAGTTTTATTTGAAGCAGAGTAGGTGGTTCTTCATAGTGAGGGCAGTGGGGTTGGGGAATGCCCTGCTGGATGATGTTGTGATGCTGATTCTGTTAATGCCTTTAACAGGGGCTTGGATGATTTCTTGGACGAGCTTGTTATCCAAGGCTATAGTGATACTTAAACCTACAATTAATATAGATATTGGTAGAGTAAATATAGGTGTCATGACCGGCACCCAATACCAGAACAAGTGCCAAGCACCCTGGTCTTGGCTCGGCTTCACCAGTAGTGTGACCACCGTCGGGCTTCTGGTTGGCAAGGGGCACGGCTGTTAGCAAAGTCTTTTGGCTGAAGGTCACGGTACAAATGGAGTAGGCAAGAGAATCGTCAGACAGGCTGGGTCGACGCTGGCAGATATCAAGAATCGTCAGGCAGGCAAGGGTCAAACCGGGTTGTCAATCAAGGGATAAAGCAGGAAGAGTTGTCTTAGGCAGGCAAGGGTCAGGATACAGAATGCAGAATAGTCAGGAACAGGCTGGGTCAAACAAGGGTAATCAAACAGACAAGATACAGAACAGATCAGATGCACAAGGCTCAGGAAACCACTAGAAACAAGTTCTATCACGGGCATCAGTCAGCAGTCAGAATGGGCCTTTTATAGGGGAAGAATTCCACGCCTAAGAACATGCATTTTCGCGCCAAAGCACGCTGGCGCAATCACGCCAGCGCGCCTTTAAGAGGTGCGCAGCGCGCGCCCTAAGAACTCTAATGGCGCCGGGAGGAGGAAGTAGAAGGAGCGCGGCAGCATGTTGGCCGTCCACCCTGCCGCACCACTAGACCACCAGGTATTACAATAGGTCAGTGGGTGTGTGTAAGTATGAGTGCTGGGTTTCCTTTGGAGAGGCTGAATTTGATGGACTTTGATCTTTTTTCAACCCAACTATGTACCTAGCTCAATTGCAAATAAACATCCTTCTCAAAACTAGCCTTTAGGCTATAACAAACAAGGGAAAGTTGTGCTCACCACTAATTTTTAAAACCATTAGGCGGGGATGCAATGAGGCTGTGACCACAAAATACATATAGACAAATACAAGAGTCCTCTGCACTCAACCCATTATCAATATATTTAAGACAGAGACATTTTGTGCATGTGCTACGGAAAAATGCCTTACCCTTTAAACAAAACAGGGATTGCTCGTCCATATATTGCAATATATTTAAGCTGAACAACTACGTCAAAGTCATCCCATATCTGGCCAGTCCTACGCTCAATTTTCATCTGATTCATTAAGAATTCTATTGATTCATTATACATTTTACAAAGGGATTTAGTTTTACCTGCAACTTACCGGCTGCTTTCAAAGTAAAACTCACAAACTTGGCTGCCCTTTTATTAGACACCAGTGGGATCACCTGACTATAGTTGGGAAGGGTGGCAGCTATAACATGGAGCCTTTAGGCTAGACCTTCTGCCATCACTGGCAAGGGACTGCTATTCTGCTAGCTAGAGCAGCCAGAATATCAAAAAGGCTGAGAAACTGAACAAATCTTGTTTACACAATCCCCTTTGATAAGAATAAGTTTTAAAACTTTATTTTTGAAAGACATATCCAAGATGGCAAACTTAGTAGACATGCTGAGAATGGCTCCTCTTCAGTAAACCTATCCTGTCAGCTATAGCCAACCTAAATCTCTATAGTCTTGCTCCCAAACCCATCATCTCAGCATGGGAAGCTCAACAACCGCTCCAGGACTGAGGGCACACAAAAACTGGACAAAAACCAGCACTCAATGCAGCCCAAGCAGGACCACACAGTAGGCCAAGACTCCATGCCTGCTTCTCATTGAACTGCCTCTACAGATGATGTATCCTCTGAGGTGAAACAGTCTCATGCAGAGTTACTCGCTGTCATCAACAGCGCCCATACCTTCACCACTGCCCAACTTGAGTCCATTGAGATAAATATTTCTCTGCTATGGCAAGATCTACAAAATCTCAGAACATGTATCTCCACATTGGAGGACATGGTGGCCACCGGGAGCCCTACCGCAACACTTTATAAAGTGGTTCTTTAATTACCAGGACAGAGACATGGCACTGGCAGGCAAAATGTGTGGGGCAGCTGACATGGAACGGGGCTAAGCTGGCACTTTTCCCTGATTATTTGCCTATTGTACAGAAAAGACGCTACACATTCCTAGAAATTAAGAGACACCTTTGGTACAATGTACTCAGTCAATCTTCGGGAATTGCACAATGACCGTACTTCTTCACGATCTCTCAGGTAAAGTCTGGCTCGCAACTGACCTAAAAACATTCTATGTACCCTTCAGACTAAAGGAAAAGAACTTTCATTTGAAGCAGAATAAGTTGTTCTTCATAGTGAGGACAGTAAGGTTGGGGAATACACTGCCGGTTGATGTTGTGATGGCTGATTCTGTTTTTAACAGGGGTTTGGATGATTTCTTGGACAAGCTTGTTATTCAAGGCTATAGTGATACTTAAACCTACAATTAATATATATATATATATATATATATATATATATATATATATATTGTTACAGTATTTATAGACCAATGGGTGTGCGTAAGTATGTGCACTGGGTTTCATTTGTAGAGGTTGAATTTGATGGACTTTTGGTCTTTTTTTCAACCCAACTTAACTATGTAACTAGTTGCAAATAAACATCCTTCTCAAAACTAGCCTTTAGACTAGACCTTCTGCCATCACTGACCAGGGACTGCTATTCTGCTAGCTAGAGCAGCCAAAATTTCAAAAAGAAAGAGAAACTGAACACATTTTTTTTATTTATTTGTTGTTTTTATTGGTTTTCAAATGATCACTTAACTAAAATACAACATGTAATCAACTGAACAATTCTTCTTTACACAATCCACTTTGGTAAGAATAAGATTTAAATTTTTATTTTTGAAGATGGCGAACTGAGCAAATGTGCTGAGAACAGCAAATCTATCCTGTTAGCTGAAAAAATGTGTGGGGCAGCTGACATGGAACGGGGCTAAGCAGGTTTAGCAGATTATTCAGCTGCTGTACTGAAAATACGCTACACATTCCTGGAAGTTAAGAGACACATTCAGTACTCTATGATGTACTCAGCCAATCTTCGGGTAGTGCACAATGACCGTACTCACTTCTTCATGACTCCCAAACAGGCAGATAGTTGTCTTACTTCACAGAATATTGAGAGATCTCTCAGGCAAAGTCTGGCTCACAACTGACCTAGACACATTCTGGTAGCAACCGAGGTATGTATCCCTTAATCTACGACACCTACTACTATCTACATAGTTTGCCTCCCAGAGAAGCCACCTATTCCCCGTTCACTATGGGGTGCCATCTTGCAAACCTACTGCACCTTTCAGATGTGTCTTAATACTCCATACAGCTACAAGGGGACTGTCCCTATTGTGGATTGAGTATAAGGGATCCAGATCTAATACTAGTGGAAAGTACTAAAAGCGCTTAACTCTCAAGATCAAAGGGCCTCAAATGAGGACATAGACCAATATCTTGTGGGTCTTCCATTTCCCATGTTAGACAGGGAACAGAGGGCCTTCCTGGATAACAGAACTAGAATAAGGATACAATGATGAGTTTGCCTACCCAAAATACCCTGGGTCTGGATGGACTCCTGGCAGCATGGTATAGGCTACATTTATATATATGTAGACAAATGGTCCACTGGAGAGCAATGGAAATTCATTCTTATTTTATTTGAGATGCATAGCACTACATGTTTCGGACCATTAAGGTCCTTCCTCTAGATGTGATCTTCCCTAAGCTGCTGGGCACCCTTCAGGCATCCTGGTATGAGGGCACTCTCTCCCTTTCCTTTTATTTAGCAATTATTACTTTAATACTGAAAGAGGGTAAGGATCCAGACTGCTGGGACTACTACCATCCTCTTATCCTGATTAATACAGATGAGAAAATACTAGCCAAATTCATAGCTAATCGGCTAAATAAAATAGTTACATCCATAATCCACAGTGTCCAAACTGGCTTAATACCAAATAAAACAACTGAAATTAATGTTAGACACACACATATATACATCTGTAGTTAGTGGCCCGTAATGGCCACAAAAGGTTGATAGCCTCTCTCGACAAAACAAAGGCTTTTGATTCTGTAAGTTGGACATACTTATGTTGTGTTCTTGAACGGTTTGGGTTCGGCCCCAGGTTTACTACCTAGATCAGACTGTGTAATTGATGTAACACACCCAACGCTGGCTTCTTCCACATGATCTGGGATTGCAGAATTATTTCCACTTACTAGAGTGACATCATAGATTATATAAATCATTATCTATATGTTCCAGGGGTAAAGACTCAGGAGGCTGCCTGCTAGGGCTCGTGCATGAAATTATACCTCTAAACCAGGGATCCCCAACCTCTTGAACCTGCAACATTCAGAAGTGAAAGTAGTTACATAGTTAAATTGGGTTGAAAAAAGACAAAGTCCATCAAGTTCAACCCCTCCAAATGAAAACCCAGCCCCATACACATCCCCCCGCCTACTTTTAATTAAATTCTATATACCCATACCTATACTAACTATAGAGCTTAGTATCACAATAGCCTTTGATATTATGTCTGTCCAAATAATCATCCAAGTCCCTCTTATAGTCATAAACTGAATCAGCATCACAACATCACCCGGCAGTGCATTCCACAACCTCACTGTCCTGACTGTGAGGAACCCCCTACGTTGCGGAGCAACACATGCATGAAAAATGTTCTTGGGGTGCCAAATAAGTTCTGTGATTGGCCATTTGGTAGCCCCTATGTGGATTGTCAAATTACATTGAAGCTCTGTTTGGCAGTGCACCTGGTTTTTATACAACCAAAACTTGCCTGGAATTCAAAAAAGAATCACCTGCTTTGAGGCCACTGGGAGCAATATCCAAGGGGTTGGTGAGTAACATGTTGCTCACAAGCTACTGGTTAGGTATCACTGTAAACAAAGCCTGAGATTTAATGAGAACAGTAGTAGTCTATGGGGAAAGAGAGTTGACAATGTTTTTTTATGTCACATTGGAAGCTGCATGTGGCACAGTCCTGCTAAATACAGCCAGGGCCACCTTTGGAGTTACGGGGCCCCATACAACAACATTTTCTGGGCCCCCTGGTCCCCCCCCTAGTACAACCCAAACCAGACCCACCCCAGATCCCGCCCACTCCACACCACACTAAAAAAGTCACATATTCATCTGAGCTAAAACAGTAAAAACAATCCCCCATCAAGTTATAAAAAGCCATTGGTGGTCAGGGGGTCCCTACAAGTTAAAAAAAATGAATTGGTGGCTAGTCCTCCCCACATAAGTTAAATACCATTGGTAGGCAGACCCCACCCCCCACACACACACATACACAATTTATGTTAAAAGGGTGCATGGCACTTTTGGTGCAAAGGTGCCCCCAAAATAATTTTTACTGGAGCCCAATGTGGGCTGTTTATGCCATAGCCCCTTAACTGCTAGGTTAAAGGCTACTGAGCTGGGGGCAACCATTGCCAGTACCAAAAAAGGCTGTCGAATAGAGTCATGAGAGTTGGAGTTTAACAACAGAAGGACCACAGATTGGCTCACCCTTTGCATAAATAATGAGACCCTACAACCACTGCTTATTAGAGTCCATTTTCCTGTTGCACAAAACTGTGTGCATCCCTCCCACCTCTTCCAACAGACTATGAGAGGTCTGAGGCCGTAAATAAGCACACAAAATCTTTGCTAGAAAGGCTCTTTATTTCTGTTTAGTCATGATAAACCAATCAAAGACTTCTCCTCTGCTGACTGTGTAGGTACAGCTCAGAGGGGACCAGGTGCAGGTTTGTAAGTGGCCAGCCAATGTGTGTGCATCGTTGTCCTTCTCCATGGCTTCGAGTCCTTCCGGTGGCTTCAGGTCTTTTCGCCAGCTTTGGGTCTTTTCGGCTGCTTCGGGTCCTTCTATTCGGCTCCGGGTCTTTTTGCCAGTTTCGGTCTTTTCAGCTGCTTCGGGCCATTCTGGTGGCTTCGGGTCTCTTCTGCTTTTCTGTGGCTTTGGGTCTTTTCGGCGGCGTTGGTTCCTTCCGGCAGTTTCTGGTGTTTTCAGTGCCTTTCGGGTCTTATTGGCGGCAGCAGTTTCTTCGTGACTTAAGCGGGGCCCGGCAAATCCAAAAAGTGTTGCACCACCAGGCCACCCCCAAGCTTCACAAATCATGTTAAAATCATATACAGACCGTATATGGTATCTAGCGGAATACCACTTGCCTATCTTTTTAACATGATATTTGAATAAAAATATATTTTTTAATATACTACAGAGTTATGGTAAAATTTTTGTGGTTTTGGACAGTGGGGACTTTTGGCTAAAGTGTGGGTTTAGTTCTCCTTTCAGCAATTGCTGGCAGCCAGAGCTTTTTTCCCTATGCTGGAGGCCTTACTATTAAGAGCCTGCTTCATAGGGTGCCCTCCTCCCACCCTCCCTGCTGCCAGCAATATCACTGCATTGGGCTCTGGAGCTTTTCTCCCACTGGCCGCCCAACTCAGTTCTGTATCACCTTCAACAGGCAAATGTTACAAATATGGCATTAAACTTATTATTGGTTGGGAGATGCCAAAGTTGATCTTACTGGGTTGATATTTATATATATATATATATATATATATTATATATATATATATATAGAAAAATATATGTGTATTGATACATTAGACAGGATTTGGTGTTGAAGCTCCTTGCACTGTTAGTATCAGAATACTGAGGTATTCATTTTAAGGCTGCAAACAAAAGAACAAGAAGTATTAACTTAAATGAACGTTCCAGCCGAGTACAAAAAATGACAACCCCTGTCCATAGTGATATAATACAAAAGGCTACAATGTACAGAGTCAATATTCACCAGTATATTTACCCTTTTTATCTTATTCAGGTATCAGGAACCCTTGCTTCAATATAAAGCAATGCAATCAATAAATCCAGTAGATGGGTAATAATACCAATAGGCGCAAAGATTCTGCTGCAAGTTGCCTTTATTAACAACACAACATGTTTCGAGCTTAACAGCTCTTTATCGAGTGATTGATAAACTTGAGAAGGAGCTGTTCAGCTCGAAACATGTTGTGTTGTTAATAAAGGCAACTTGCAGCAGAATCCCTGCACCTATTGGTATCATTACCCATCTACTGGATTTATTGGCTACAATGTACAGTACTTATTATGATTATTATAATATAGCACTACTGAATGCATACTGTGTTCTACAGTCTTAATTTGATACACTTGAGGCACTGTTTGTTCTATCTTGGCTTTAATCCAGTGCAGAGCTCAACAGAAAAATGACAGCCACATTCTGAGACTCAATGGGACTTATCTGATATTGTATTCAGCATATCTGGTTAAAAGTATTGGAGATACTGCAGAGGCATAATTGTGATTGGGTGAGATAGCTAGTGGCTTAATGTGCAGGACCTTCCCAAGAGAAGGGTAGCATGCAGTAACAAGTACTAAATGACACAATAACCTTGGGCTGGCCTTCCCCTGGCAAGTTTTTGTATTTGTATTGTATTTATAAAATATACTGCCCACTTCACAGACCACATTATCCCTTTATATATATCCCTATGATTATATATTCCCATAATGAATACCTTTTATCATTCACCCCTTGATAATAATGTACCTGTTTCTGTATCAGCTCATATGCTCCGATGTCGCAGTTAGGGTCCTTCTTACGATCAATGATGACTTTTATGGTGTCCTCTAAAATACTTTCAAAGATCACACCAGTCACTGCTGTGGGTGAACTCATATCTGGCCTGGAATTGATCTCAATGAGCCACGGATTGAAGTTCTCGCTGAACATGAAATCAGCACCATAAATATCAAAACTGTTCTTTCTGTGCGTTACTTTGTTCTGAGAAACTTGCATAGTTTGATATATGATTTTCTTAATCCCTGGCACCATCACATCCTCCCAGACATTTTCTGCTCCAATCATGCATAGGTATTCCTGCAGTTTTCTATTAGACCATACATTGTCTTCAGGCAGCTCAGGGTGACGGGTTGGGCAGTTTTTAAACTGCATCTGGACGGCTCTGTTGCACAGGTGTATGGAGCTGCAACAACAAAGACAACACAACTGTCATGTTTTGTGCTTGTAAAATAATTTAGCTTGGTATAATTTAACTTTGCTGTCCAATGACAGCAAAAATAGATAAATAGTGAAAGACATTCCAACAGCTACTTACTTGTCCAGATTCTCCAAGTTGAAAGGTTGTGATGACATACAAATGTAATTTTCCTTATAGTACCAGATTGTCAGGGGGTTCCAGGCCGTTACTAAGAAAAACTGGCGCATATCAAACTTAGTGTTGTAAATGAGAAATGGCCTCTCTATGTACTTCTGTATCACCCACTTCTTTTCCACATGATGACTGTCATGGCTTTCAACAAACGTGATTATTTTTTTCAAGCGATCCATGCAAACTATATCTGTGCAAAAAAACAACACATGTATAGTCAGAGTCAGTCTTTCTGTAAGTCAGTTCCAATGCAAATATTTCTATTAATCAGGAAAAAACATCTACAAAAAGGAGCAGCCATTAGAAAGACAACTGCGGAAATATAGAGATTCCAAGTCTACCACAGCAAATATCAACTACATTTCTTACCATTTAGTATGGCTGCACGAAAGAAAGTACAGTCTACTTAGGCATCAGAAATACTAGATACTTTGATATGGAGAATGTATTTTTCATATCTGTACAAATTACAGTAGTGAAGTGCCAACCCTTCCTGTAACTAAGACCTCCCCTGCTAAACTGGGCCAATCATTAGTGATGGGCGAATAAATTTACCAGGTGGGAATTTGAGGCACATTTACAAGGTTTTGCCACCAGTGAATAAACTGTGGCAAAAATTTGTCAGCAAAAAATCCGGCGTGTCAAAAAAATTGTCAGAATATTCAAAATTGACGCCTGTCAAAATAATTTTGACACCCATTGAATTCAACGTGTTTTGCTAATGTTTTGATAATTCAAAAATTTTGCAGAGAACCGGGCAAATTCGCCCATCACTACCAATCATATTATTTCATAGACAGAAATCTTGTTTGTTACAGTAAACTGGTTACAATGCACAGCTAGCCAATCTTCTGTAAGCACAAGCCATAATATATCACTATCCCCCATATGTAATAAAAAAAAACACAACGTTTGCCCCAGGAGCAGTAACCAATAGCAACCAATAAGATGATTCCTAAACAGGTGACCAGGCTGAATCCTGGCCGAATCACAAACTGAATCCTGGATTCGGTGCATCCCTAGTAGGAACCCTTAAGAATAACTTATTTTCTGTCCCGTAAGATTACACAGTCACTATGTTTTCTTACCTCTTCCTCTGGAGAGAGCGGCTCTTTTCAGGATCCAGATATTTCTTCCTGTGTCGATATCCAGCTGTGGGAGTTTTGCCTGAATTTTATCTAAAACCTGGCGGCAAGGGTCAGCATACGTGGCAGAATTCCTAATCTCTGCGCCGGCGCTGTAACAATACATGGTTGCCATTTAGTGTGAGTTTGATTTAATCACTGCCACCTTATTACATGACAGTTTTGATCTACAGTATGAATAAATTAACATATTATCAGGGGCGCTCCACCAATGAGGCAAGCTGAGATGCTCACCTCAGGCAGCGGCACCAGAGAGGTTTCCAGGGGCGGCAAAAAGCAGCAGGTAGTGATCTCCCATGTACCTGACTATACTCTGCACTTTGCACCAGACAAAAGCCGGCACAATGTTGAGATTGAGCAGGTTTGTTCAGTGCTGGGCACAAAAGGTGCAATAATCGATTACAGCACTTGTCCTTATGGACAACAGGATTTATAAGAAATAAAAATAGAAAAATCAAAAGGAAAATGCTTTCCAGGCTGAGGTGCCCACTGTCATTGTTTTCTGTATATTATATAGATAAAAAACCCGTCTTCCAATCATATCTAGTGTACATTTCCATGGGTTGATTCTGGCACAACTTACTGTATGAGCTGATAGTATCCCTCTAAATATTCTGTCCAATCGGGATCCATCTCTTCAATTGTCTTGTCTATGTCCTTATTTACTGAGGGAATCATGAACATTTTGCAGACCATAAAAGCCATTAAAATGACATTGACTGAAATAGGTGCAACACAGCCGTTCCTTGTAGTTTCTAGAAAACAAATATACAACAAAAAGCAGAGGTGGTTAGAGAACAAGTGGAAGCAAATTATATTGTAATTAGTGATGGGCTAATTTCTCCTGTTTCGCTTCGCTAAAAAAAATCTCAAATTTCTAGCAAAATGGCAAAAAATTTGCAGAAAAATAGTGAAATTGTAAAGCTTCAGGAAAAACTGTGACATTCACAAAAGAATTGTGAAAATCAGACATGTTCATGAAAAAATCTTGAAAATATGACATTTTCACGATAAATCTTGAAAATTGCAAATTGATGACGAAATGAGAAAATTCACAGCGAATTTGTGACAGTCGAATTTATTCATCCATCACTAATTATAATTTCAGAATTATGAACCAGGTGTATGGGCAGCTCAGCACAGGAATTAGGCAGAGCTTCTTACCTTCTGCTTGAACAGGCGTACTGTTTCTTCTTACAACCCATTTTATGATACTATACGCTGCAGTTTTCATGAAGTCATCTAAATAAAGACAAAGAAACAAAGAATGTCATCTCTTATTTCTAATAGGACTAATAACTCACCAATTCAGCTACTGTATGTTTTGCTTTATAATCAGATATAAAACTTTATGGAATAATTGCTTTAGAGAGCATGGTCAGACAAATGAAACTGGCAATTGCAATAGGAATCTAGTTCCTTTGGGAAAATGCCCCGAAAATTATCAGTGACTCTCAAAAATGTTTGTGTTTGTGATTGGGGATCAAAGAAAGCCAGGTTCCATAGATAATGTGAATATACATTCTGAATATTGAGTGCATGTTAATGAGCTCTTACCAGTGAATGACATTCTCCCTTTTTTATCCGCCAGGTCATAGCAACGTGGGAAGAATTTGTCCCCGTTCTTTAAATTCACGCACAGTCCAAACTAGAAAAGAGAAAGCACATTTAGAGGCACATTTATTAAAGGAAGAATTTCAAATTCATGTGAGTTTTTTAAAACTCTTAAATTCGAATGTACCAAAATTCAAATGGGGGGTTATTTTAAAAAACAGACATCGCATCAAATCAAATTTTCTCTGAAAAAAAAAACTTGAATGTCAGGAAGGCTACTGACGTGTCCAAATTGGTCCCTGGATGTCTCCCATTGACTTATACATGAACTCGGCTGGTTTTAGGTGGCCAATAATCGAGTTTGAGTTCTTAAAGGGTCAGAGTATGATAAATCTCGAAATTCAAATTAAACGTAAAACTAAAAACCCGGTTGGGATAATTCACAATTTGAATTTGAGAGTTTTGACAAGACAAGAAAATTTGAATTTTCAATTCAAACCCTTAAATCAGCCCCTTAGTGGCATATTTTCCATGACAGAAATAATAAACTTCTTACAGTTTTATCATAATCAACTTGCATGTGACTGTAGGTAGGTAGGAGGGCAAACTCCAAGGAATATATGGGACCTTATAGCCTAGAAATAGCCTTCACCCCCTGCCCAGAATTTCATACTGTAATTTATACCCTGCATAGAGATTTTATGGATGTTTCGCCATTGTCGAGTATAGTATCAAAATCGTCAGTAATAACAAGCAATTACAATACCCAGCATCATCATAAAATCCATGCAATGCTAATAATGATATGAGCGTTGCAGTGATCCTGAGCAGCCCGTACTCACCTTGGTTGTAAAGCAGTCCGTGTTTGTATAGCTGTTCATCATCTGATCTGGTTCCACAATAGAGTAGGGATAATGCTGGTATGACCAGATCAGGGAGGGCTTTACAGAATAAGAAAGTTTCAGCTGAAAAACAGAAACATAAATGCACAAAATTATTTATAGAAGGTAAACGCAGATATTAAATTTTTCTTTAGTTATAGGACTTGTTTGTTTTTACCAGGTAAAAAAAGTAGGTCTAGTTGTTGCTGCTATATTCTATACATTGGAAACATATTGTTAGCATGTTCGTCTGGACCCTCAACACTACCAATATTTATTGAAATTGTATACAAATTAGGGCCTAATGGAGACCCTATACCTCCTGGGGCCCCCAGCAGCCACAGAGTCTGCTTCCTCTCTAGTTACACCCCTGCAAACAGGGGCAGTACTCTGTACAGGCTTAATGGAGAACTCAACCCCAAAGATAAAAAAAACCCTACGCCCCTACCCTACATAGACCCCTCCCTCCTTCCCCCAGCCCCATTATTACCCTGGGCAAATGCCCCTAACTCTTTACTTACCCTCGGTGTAGATTTAGTCATCGCAGTTCTCGGATGCCAACTTCAGCCGCTTTGATAATCTTCGTAATGAGACCGGCGCTTCTGCAATTTTCGTGAGTTTTGGCGCATGCTCGGTTGTTGTGAAGCAGAAAATTGCTCCAACTGCGCATGGGCCGCCACGCCGGTCTCATTCCAAAGATTTCCAAAGAGAAGAAGATGGCGTCGTGAACTCCGATGCCTGAATCTGCACCGAGGGGTAAGTAAAGACTTAGGGGCATTTGCCCGGGGTAACACTTAGGCTGGGGGGAGAAAGGGGGGCTATGTAGGCAAGGGTTTTTTTTAACTTAAGGGTTGAATTCTCTTTAATGGTTTTGCACATAAATTTAGCCTAATTGTTGACAAAATTATTTCCAGATCCCCCCACATAAAGTTACAGTCCTACAGTTTAGAAATGACTGAGAGGCAGATTTATCAAGGGTTGAAGTGAAAAATCACATTTTCAATTGAAATTTTCAGTTAAATTCAACAAGAGAATAGTTAAAAATCGTTTCAATTTTAATTATAATTTGAATTTTAAAATTCATTGTGTACTGGCCCTTAAACCTGCCAATTCAGCCTATGGGGGATGTCCTGGAATCAATTTGGATTCATTTGCAGCCTTCCTGAAAATTGAGTTTTCTTCGCAGAAATAACTTGAATCGATTTCCATTTGAATTTGAGTTTGCGGGCCGATCCCATTCACCCAAATTGCAGAAACTCAAATTCATGGGAGTTTATGTGGGTTTTTAAAAACTCCCACAGAGTCTAAATTTGACCCTTGATAAATCTGCCCCTGAGTGTTGTATCACTATCCACCAATGGGCTGACAATATAAAATAAAACATTTATAGCTTGCTGTACTCTTTGTCTTGTAGTGATTGAGCTTTGGATTTACCTCCAATCCGCTGTCTGGATCAAGATATCTACTATCCCTCGCTTTTGCATCTGTTAGGGGGAAAAAATTAGATCAGTATTGATGGAGCAGCTAAATAGAATATATAACATTTTCTAATGATGCCCACTTCTGACAATGTATCTTCTATGTGTTAGGGAATATCATACAGTCTCTTCAATAAACAAAAGGTTTCACTTTTAAGATTACTCGGCAAGCTCAGTTGCTTAAACGTATGTCTTACTGGGCATAGTACACTGCAACCAGGAAGAAGAAACCCCTTCATAGAGACACAGAATACTTGTTTCTTCAATAGAGACTGATATTTATCACATTAGGCGAGATGACTTGAAAGGTGTGTTTGTGAGAGTCTATCGTATGTAACAGTGGCTGATGATACAGTTGGATGCACCTTTCATGCCACTGGTACTGTGCCGTAAGTATCAGTGGTAACTGCTGCAATTAACTATATCACTAAAGAAATAATATTGTTTGAAACCTGAAATGCCCAGTTTTCAATCACCGCTGCTTCTTACACAGACTTACCAAATGTAAAAGATATTTTCTGTATCCATCCTCTCCTACGCATGCTTTCATCGATGTGCTCAGCACGTAGCAGCCAGAAGATTTTCTTTTTCTGGTAGGTTTATAAGAGAAACACATGAATTAATTTTTATAAACAGACATGAAAAACCCTCACTCTGTTGGGAGTCAAGTAATCACCCAGAATGTAATGCAGTGATCCTCAACCAGTGATCTAGCAACATGTTGCTTTTCAAGCCCCTTGATGTGGCTCCCAGTGGCCTAAAATCAGCTGCTCATTTTTGGATTTCTGACTTGGAAGCAACTTTTGGAGGCATAAAGACCAAACAGACCCATCTGTAGTCTGCCAGTCCACATAGGGGCAAATAAACCAATGACAGCCCTTATTGGTCACCCCTAGGAAATTTTCTCATGCTTGTATTGCTCCCCAACTTGTTTATTTAATTTAAATGTTGCTCACTGGTAAAAAAAAAAGTTTGGGGACCCCTGATATAACGTAATGGAGAGCAGGATTGAAGGCCAGCTCAATATCAGCATTTATTTAGCCTTTGTTAAACTGCTGCTCCCAATAGGCTGGGATCTGAAACAACCAATTGAGAGTAATAATATTTCACTTACCCGAATTGCCTTTTCCAACTTGGCTTTAAAATATATGTGTCGGTCGGCTAGTATCAGTGACATATGTCGAAACTGTGGATGCACAAAACAGATTTTGGGTTAGTTTGATTTATTTAATAATGCCACAAAACAGGAAAAACATTGTCAATTCTAGGATAGACTTTGGAAACAGAAAAAAAGTAAAAAGTATTTTTTTGGATACTTCAACCACCAAATAGGATAATACGACTTTGACTTTGAGTCGAAGTAAATTCATTTGAATAATCGACTATTCGATAATCGAAGTACTGTCTCTTTACAAAAACTTTGATTTCAATACTTCGCCAAATTAAACCTGCCAAAGTGCTATGTTAGCCTATGGGGACCTTCTAGAGCAAGTTTTTGGAAGTCGAATTGAAATCATTCAAATCGTTCGATTTTAATTTGACCACAGGATACCCTTATTCGCTGAAAAAACGTCAACTTCAATATTTTCAAAGTCGAAGTATTTCAATTTGATGGTCGAATTTCCAAGTGTTTTTAAGTTCGAAATTCGACCATTGATAAATCTGCCCCATAGTGATTCCACAGAGAGATAATCCACACACATTTGCTTTTACCTTAGGTTTGTTGTCACTGTCTGATTCACTGTCTGATTCACTGTCTGATTCACTCTCTGATCCACTGTCTGTATCAGCGACTGCATCTTTTATGGGAACAGCTGCAACAAAATGAATCCAGAGGTTAGATACATTGCATGGAAAAGTTCTAGTGACAATTTCTGACAGTTTGAAGGCTATTGGGTTGTAGGGAATATAACAACTTCCAGATTGGGCATCTTGTATGTAAACTACAGAATACTTGGGTTTTACTAGAAACTGAATTTTTATGAAGATGAACAAAGTGTACTAATTCACTTTTGAAGACTTATTTAATACAGACTTACCTAACTCAGTGGATTCTTTCTTCACAGGTTCCCTGTTCTGAAGACTTTCCTCAATGGCAGGGACAGGATATTCAGTTTTCTGGTTGGTTTTAGAAAAGAGACAAGCGAGTTCATTAATTTTTGTAAAGAATGTTTATTTAGATTAATATTGATTTAAATTTACTACTTTGCATAGGTTTTTCTTGTAAAAAAAATGACTCCTAACTGTGATTAGCAGGGGACTCATGGATTGAAAATTGTCTAGCATAAATGACTCAACTGTGATTATTCATTTGTTTGGATAAATGAATATTATTATCTTATTAATATCTCGGCCACATTGGTTTGTATTTAATGATCTCTATTCTCCTTTAAATGGGACTTTTATTAAAATAAAAATCGACTCTTTTGGAGGAGTGGCTCTGGCAGGTCAATATATACAAGACTACCTAGTAATAGAAATAGACTCTTTTTGGAAGAGTAAATCTGGTAGGTTAAGATGTAGAAGACCTATCTAACAATAGAAATGAACTCCTTTTGGAGGAGTGGATCTGGCAGGTTAAGATATAGAAGACCTATCTAATAATAGAAATTGACTCTTTCTGGAAGAGTGGATGTGACAGGTCAAGATGTAGAAGACCTATCTAATAATACAAATGGATTCTTTTTGGAGAAGTGGATCTGGCAGGTCAAGATGTAGAATACCTATTTAATAGAAATTGACTCTTTTTGGAGGAGTGGATCTGGCAGTTCAAGATGTAGAAGACCTATCTAATAATAGAAATTGACTCTTTTTTGGAAGAGTGGATGTGACAGGTCAAGATGTAGAAGACCTATCTAACAATAGAAATGGGCTCTTTTTGGAGGCATGGATCTGGCAGGTCAAGATGTAGAAGACCTATCTAATAATAGAGATTGACTCTTTTTGAAAGAGTGGATGTGACAGGCCAAGATGTGGAGGACCTATATATCAATAGAAATGGACTCTTTTTGGAAGAGTGGATATGACAGGTCAAGATACAGAAGACCCATCTAACAATAGAAATGGTCTCTTTGTGGAGATGTGGATTTGGTAGGTCAAGATGTAGAAGACCTATCTAACAATACAAATGCACTCTTTTTGCAGGAATGGCTCTGGTAGGTCAAGATGTAGAAGACCTATCTTATAAATAGCCTCCCACATAGGGTTCCTTCTGTCCTACCACATCAGGTCACAGTATGGCCAATAGGAACAATGACAATATACAATATAGAAAAAGGCAATAAAAATACTAGGATAGATTAGTGAATTGATTAGAGAAAAAGAAGAAATAAAACCTAGACTTGTTACAGACATTTTAAATTGCATGATAAATATACTGTAGATCAACTGTATAACCTCAGAGAGCAAATCCACAGTCATTCGCTTTTACCTGAGTATCGGTATCACGGTCTGTGTCAATGATTCTTTCAGTGTCCATAGTTTGCTTGGAGAAGGCAACTTCTATTGGGAAAAAATGGCACAAAATGAATCCATGGAAACATTATAATGGCAATTTCTGACAGTGTATGCTTAGGGGCAGATTTATCAAAGGTTGATGTGAAAATTCTTATTGAAAAAATTCTAATTTTCAGCTAATTTTTGTATTATTCAAATAGGGAATAGTCCAAATTCGAATTTGAAAAAAAAATCAAAAATTATATTTTCGAAATTTATCATGTACTGTCTCTTTAAAAATTTGACTCTCGACAGGTCTGAAATGTCGGATTTCCAGATTCTGATTTTTCCATCCTCGGGCTTTAATAAATTCTGAAAAATATGTGCTTTTCTTAAAGTCTGATTTAACATAAAAAAAACAAATTTTTGTGATTTTTGCATTTGATGTTTAGTAAATAACCTACTTAATCATAGAATACACTGTGTTTATGCCATTGGGAGTTATGTACAGCTGGAGGCAACCTCCATGCCATTGGTACCTTTTCTCGAAGTGTTTTTTATACAAGCTTACTTAAATAGGATATTATCTCCTGAATGTCCATTGTCGCCAATCTTTCTATCTCCTGAATGTCCATTGTCGCCAATCTTTTCATAATAGCAGGGTCAGGGTATTCAGCGCTTGTTATATTTGTTTCCTGGTTTTAGAGAAGAGACACATGAGTTAATTAATCTGTATAATATTAGTTTTTGAAATGAATCTTCAATAGTTAGCATGGAGGTCATGGTGTTATACGGTTATAAGAAAAAGGCTGAATTAGTCTTGAATGTAATTAGGAAGTTAAAAAACAGTAGATTTGTGCCCGACTTGACCAATAAGGTGTTGAGCAAAATGTGGCTGATTCCAGGGCCTGGGCATAGACATGATCAAAGGGCCCTATGTAGGTAAGATGGGAGAGGAGAGTATCAGTGGTCAGATGTGATGTTCATCCCTTAAACTTTTTTTTTAATTGTTCTATAGACCCTCCAAACAGATATACTATATATAGGTCAGGAAGGTCATGTTCAAAGCATTTGAATCACATGAAGATGTTGGAGCATTTTCGTGTCAATCAAACTCTTTGACGCAGTGATTCCCATCACCTACAAAGTAAAGGTATTTTTGGATATTGGTGCCAGTAGAGAGCTCAATTCCCCAATATCAATAGAACCGGCCTCTATACACCAGTGACCTCATGCTTTACACTTCTCTCCTGCTTACCTGGATTATCTCAACAGGTCTCTCTGGCGTCCCCACAGCTTCTATAAGTTTTACCTGGTTGTTGATTTCACAGGTCGTCTGTGCTTCTTGTTGCTTTTCAAGACAGAGAGAGAGAGAAATACTCAGTCGAATCCATTTTGTCATTTTAAAAGTAGAGCAGTGCTTAAAAATTGTTTTAAATTTTAATTTTTAAATTTACATTTTTTGAATTAATTTGTTTTTAGATTGTTCCCCAGAAATAAAGACTTTTTTCAATTACTTTCCAATATTTATTTTTTACTGTTTTTCCAAAATCTAAGATTAAAGTTGAATGTTCCTGTGTCTGGTGTTTGAGTCTGTCAGCTCAGTAATACAGGCGCAGAGTCTAAACTGTTACAATTTTGGAACATATAGGGGGTTCATTATCAGAGTCCGAATTACCTCAATATTTTCTGCTACAAACTCCAATCAAATCCGCTCAGGTTTTTTACGTTTATTTATTGTTACATTTTCCCGAAAATTTGCTTTGCGAGAAAAATAATCTGATTTTCACAAATTTTTCAGACTTTTTCATCTGATTTTCACAATCTTTTCGTAATTGTCACCTGAAAACTCCAAAAACGTCAGGGTATTTCTCGAAACCCAGCGCACAACAAAAAATCATTGGGACCATTGACTTATATGCAACCTCGACAGGTCTGAGATGCCGGATTTTCAGATTCTGACTTTTCCATTCTCTGGGTTTAATAAATTCTGAAGAATTCGTGATTTTTTCAAAGTAAGATTTTATAAAAAAAAAGTCACAAATTTTCCGTGATTTTTGCATTCGGATGTTTAGTACATAACCCCTTAGTTGATACATTTCTCAGAAGCATCTCTGGAGTATTAGCAACTATTGTATCAATTCTAACAGCTGCCTGTAATGAAACCCAGAGATTCTGCTCAGCAGGGACAAAGATAAGAAATGTATCAACTAAATGTATCCACTTAAAACAGTTTACAGGGTCGGCGACCCCCCTTGCAGAGCTGCTTCAAAAGGTAAAAAATTATACTTTTCACAATATTAAAAAAATGATCACACATAGAAATTAGAAAGTCATTGGAAAAAGTCATTATTTCTGGTGATCTGTCTAAAAACAAATAGTTGTTTGAAAGTGAACCACCCCTTTAAGCTGGTCATGCACAAAAAAGAGAGTTTAGAAAATGATTAAATCTCAAAACCAAATAGGGGTAGTAAAATTAGGCTTATTCAATCATTTCACCATCTGGCCAAGATCAGATCACAATAGGGGGTGATGTAGATGGGAAATGATTGCATCAGTGGCCCAATGTGATCCTCACCCCTAACAGGAATATATTTGATATCTGGCCAATCCCTAAATCTACTGATATAGCCTGAAACTTCATACAACTTTAGGACAAATACTAATATAAAGCAGGTAATAGAATCAGCACTATAATAAAATGCCAAAATAGAGTTTTTGAACACTTGTTATCAATGAAAACTCAAATTGAATGTCTAGCAGCCATCAGCATTACAGCCTCAGGCACCTTACAGATATGTAATAGAGAATAATACTTTTCCGAAGCCTTACTTCTTTGCAGCATGGCAAGTCACCTACATAGTCCAAAACACTGTTTGGTTTCTCGTCCGCTTCTGTGATATTTTGACCTATGGAGGTATAAAAAAAAACAAGTCACTTTTGAGTCTGTTGGGATTTCATATAACATTGCTAATTTAATTGCATTTAATGACATGATACAAGTTATACAGTTCTATAACCTGAGGCATGTTAGTGATCATCATGATCTGTGGTTCAAATTAGAAATGATTACAAATAAATCAGTAAAAGGGCCGGTGTTGGAGTGTTAGTTCCATGGGCAGAAGTTTGGCCTAGACCAGTGATTCCCAACCAGTAGCTCGTGAGCCATAAGTTGTTCTCCAACCCCTTGGATGTTGCTCTCCGTGTCCTCAAACCAGGTGCTTATTTTTGAATTCCAGGCTTGGAAGCAAGTTTTAATTGCATAAAAACTAAGTATAGTGCCAAGCAGAGCCTCCTGTAGGCTGCCAGTCCACATAGAGGCTACCAAATAGCCAATCACAGCCCTAATTAGGCACCCAAGGGACCTTTTCATGCTTGTGCTGCTCCCCAACTCTTTTTACATTTGAATGTGGCTCATGGGTAAAAAAGGTTGGGGAGCCCTGGCCTAGACTACACCCTTCAGCAACCAATATTTAATAGAGAATTGATTGTAGAGATTAAAACTACACATCAATGGATATTGTTAGCTTGGCAATTAACCTCTCTATGTTAGGGAAACCCTAGGATGGTATAAAATATTGCTAAATATTTGCATTTGATGACATAATCCTTTGCAGTCAGAACATAGTAAACTACCGGATACTTGGTTCTTACAGAGCAGATAGGGGCAAATTCACTAACAGGCGAAAATTCACCAGCGATGGCTTCGCGCACATCGCAACACTTCTCCGGGCGTAAATTTGCCTGGACAATGCTAATTTGCACACAGGATACCAAACAATGGCAAAATTACGCCAGCAAAATTACGCTCAGCAGTTCGAAGTTACGCTAGCATTGGCTAATTAACATACGGCGTGCAGTTAAAGTACAATGGCCGTATATGCTGCAGCAAATACATTACACTACACAAGGCCAGGGAACCTTAATAACATTTTTTTGGGACTTAGAAAAATTTTAAACTTGTTTTTTTGAGGAACTCCTATCTACTCTATTGCACTTCGCCTGGTCTGAGGTGGAGAAGGCAAGTCTGGCGATAGAGGTAAGGGTCAGTAAAATCAAAAACTTAGTGAATCTTAGAATCTATCTCCTTGGCGAAATTACGCCAGCGAATTTACGTCAGCTACCGTTAGTAAATTGGCGAAGTGTCGAAATGACGTCATGCTGGTGAATTTTCACCAGCGTTAGTCACTTCGCCCTTTAGTGAATCTGCCCCATAGTGTCAAATCCATTTACTGACGCACCATCCTAGTGCGTTCTGGCGTCAGAAAAAATCAGTCTTGAAGGGTTGTTTTAAAACAGACTTACCTAAATCTTCGGATACTGTCTCCACTACTTCCGTCCTCTCCGCGCTTTCCTCGACAACGGGTTTGGGCTGTTCTTCCTTTGGAATTTCTATTTCCTGGTTGGTTTTAGAGAAGAGACACGTGAGTTAATTCATTTGTATAAAGATAGTTACTATCTACTTTCTATAGATGTTTCTGGTGAGAATGATTAGCAGGGGACTTTAGCATTTGTTTATCAACAGTCATCGAGGAGTTCCATGAGTATTTAAAAGCACAACACTGAAGGCCGAGAGATTTTATACAGGCCACAGAACTCCAAGGTGACTTCTTGTATCCTTATATTTAACAATAGGGGGTACAATATTTATTGTAATACACAAGTTTCAGTGAGTCAGAAAAGGCATCACTTCAAAGTACCAATTATAACTGATGACATCACTAAGCAGGGTCGGATTGTGCCGGCGGGACACCCGGAAAAACACGGTGGGCCCCACTGACCGCACAAAAGATGAAATGCGTGTGAGCTGGCAAACAAGCGCATATGCTCAGTGGTTCAGCATCAGCGGGGGGCAGTGCACACACATTTGGTGGTGGGGGGCAGGGCAGTACACACACATTTGGTGGCAGGGGAGGGGCAGTGCGCACGCGGTCGGTGGCTCAGCGGTGCACCAGGGGAGTTCAGAGGGGGGCCCAGGACAGAGGTACCGGTTGGCCCCCGGGCCCCCAGTCCGACCCTGTTACTAAGCACTGTTTATGTAGTGAATAAAATACCCCCTATTGTAAAATATAAGGATATTATAAGTCACCAAGGAGTTCCATGACCATATAAAAGCATACTTTTCTAGTCACATTTATAAGGATATGATTTACAAGATATTCATGGCTCTTGTGTATTTTAAGAATATAATTAACAGAATATTAAGGGCTCGTGTGATATACACAAAAGCCAAGAATATCTTGTAACTTATATCCTTATAAACGGGGAGTTCTGATGTCATCAATTAGAAACGGTGAGTTCTGATGTCATTTCTGTCACATGACTCACTGAAACTTGTGTATTATAATAAATAAAGTACCCCCAGTTGCAAAATATGAGGATATTAGAAGTTACCTCGGAGTTCCATGACCTGTATAAAAACACTCGGCCTTCGGCCTCGTGTTATGATATGGTCATGAAACTCCTCGGTAACTTATAATATCCTTATATTTTACAAGAGGGGGTACTTTATTCACTATATAATCTACAGTCTGGTCATTTCCCTATGGGAACAGATTGTAAATTATATCCTTATAAATGGCGCGTTCTGACATCAGAACGCGCCATTTATAACAGGGGCCCCCAGGTCTCCGAATTTTGACGCAGCGCGTCGGTATTTGACGCCGGTGACCAAAATTTTACGCTGGCGACCAAAATTTAGACTCCGACCCCACCCAAAAAATGTAGATTATAATGCATAATGTACCCCCTGCTAGAAATATATAAAGATATCAGTAGTCACCTCGGAGTTATGTGACCTGGATAAAAGCACTCGGCCTGTGGTCTTGTGATTTATATGGTAACATAACTTAACATATAACATAACATTTTTTTCTCCCTTAATAACGTAAACCTTCATTTAAAAACTGCATTTTGTGTTCAATTATGTTATCTTTGACTAATAGTTAACGGTTTTTGATGAGCAGAAACATTTAAGTGTGACAAACATGCAAAAGAATAAGAAATCAGGAAGGGGGCAAATAGTTTTGCACACCACTGTATATATATATATATATATATATATATATATATATATATATATATATATATATATTACACAAAAGCCAAGAATATCTTGTAAATTATATCCTTATAAACGGTGAGTTCTGATGTAATTTCTGTCACATGACTCACCGAAACTTGTGTATTATAATAAATAAAGTACCCCCAGTTGCAAAATATGAGGATATGAGAAGTTACCTCGGAGTTCCATGACCTGTATAAAAACACTCGGCCTTCAGCCTCGTGTTATGATATGGTCATGAAACTCCTCGGTAACTTATAATATCCTTATATTTTACAAGAGGGGGTACTTTATTTACTATATAATCTACAGTCTGGTCATTTCCCTATGGGAACAGATTGTAAATTATATCCTTATAAATGGTGCGTTCTGGCGTCAGAACGCACCGTTTATAACAGGGGCCCCCAGGCCGCCGAATATATAAAGATATCAGAAGTCACCTCAGAGTTATGTGACCTGGATAAAAGCACTCGGCCTGTGGTCTTGTGATTTATATGGTCACATAACTCCTCAGTGACTTATAATATCTTTATAAATTACAGTAGGGGTACATTATCCACTATATAATACACAAAAGCCATGAATATCTTGTAAATGATAACCTTATAAACGGTGAGTTCTGATGTCATCAGTTATAAACGGTGAGTTCTGATGTCATTTCTGTCATATGACTCACTGAAATGTGTGTATTATAATAAATAAAGTACCCCCAGTTGCAAAATATGAGGATATTAGAAGTTACCTCATTGTTCCATGACCTGTATAAATATTTATATGGTTATGAAACTCCTCGGTAACTTATAACATCCTTATAATTTACAAGAGGGGGTACTTTATTCACTAAATATATATATATATATGTACAGGTTTTCTCTGCTTACCAGGCTGATGGGCTCCGTAACATCCTCCAGTGGAATCTGGTTAAAAAAATATAGTGTTAGTAGGTTATATCTGCATTATAACCAATAAATTAAGCTGGACATATACAAAAAAGGAGACTTTAGAATGATCGTATCTTCAAACAGAGGGGAAGAGCCGAATTTGGCTGATTCAATTATTTCTGGCCAAGATCAGATCATAATAGGGGGCTATGTAGCTCTGATGGGAAAGGAGGGAATCAGTGGCCTCACCCCTGACTGGGATATAATTAATAATTGGCCAATCCCTAAATCTACTGACATGGCCTGGTGTATCATTTAATGATCAACTTTGGGATCAAGACCATAATGGATCAGTATTTTGTCTCCATAATAACATAATAACATAGATCTTTATATTGCTTACCCAGACTTCTGGCTCTTTCTGTGTCTGATTAAAAGAAAAAAAAACACATGTTAGATGTTTATAACAAAATGTCAGATATGTAATCAGTATTGAGAACCTACTATAAATCCCTACTGTTAAAGCCCTCAGCCCTCACATCTCTGCACTATAGTTAAGCTTAGGGCAGAGACACACAATCAGATTCTGGGAGATTTAGTCGCCTGGTGATAAATCGCCTAATTTCTCCGTCGGATAGAATCTAAATCGCTGGCGGGATGGCACACAGATCGCTTCGTTTTCCGAAGTTGCTTGAAGTTTCCTCGTAAGGTAACTTCGGGCGACTTTGGAAAAGAAGCGCACTAATTGCCAGATTTAAATTTGAGTCAGCAGGAGGCAGTTCAGGAAGATTAGTCGCCCCAAAGAAGAGGAGATTTGTCGCTGGGCATCTAATCGCCCCGAATCTGAACATGTATTTCCGGCCCCTTAAATAGGAAGTCTTGTAATAAAAGGTTGATATAGGTCTAGTAACCCATAGCAAGGCAACATTTACTGGTCTGGTTGCCATGGGTTACTAGACCTGGTCAAATATTGTACATTGTATTCGATATATTATTAGCTGGTTTGCGTTCAAAAAGAAACTAAGAACTTCTACTTTACAATGTAGTTAACATGTTTGCAGCAATTGATGGATTTAGCAGCATGGGTTTCAATACTACTATAAAGCAGGTAATGGAATCAGAGTGCTGCTTCTGGCGCATTACAGATATCTAATAGTGGATTTTCATTTTCGGAAGACTTACTGTTTTCTTTGATGATAAGCAACAACAACATACGTATTTCCATAATATTTTGGATCGATTTTTCACTGTTGTAAACATTTTCTTTTCTGCAAAGACAAAAAAAACAATAAATCACTTTTGAGTCTATCGGGATTTCATAGAATAATTGAAATATTTGCATTTAATGACATGATACAAGTTATACAGTGCTAAGACCACAGCTGTGTTACAGACATTCATGATCTGTGGTTCAAATTAGAAATAATGAAATAATATATCAGTAGTTGGTAAAAATGTTGTTGGAGTGTTGGTTCCACAGGCAGAATTATGGCCTAGACTAAACCTTTAGCAACCCATATTTACAATAGAATTGAGTGTACATTAGAGGTGCAAACTACACAACAACTGGTAAGGATAGATTGCCAGCTTACATCAATATTAACATTAACATATGACACTGCAGGATGCAAAGCAAATTCCCTAACCATAACTCCAAATATATATTTTTAGATAAACCATCTTTTTGTTAATCCCAGTTTAGCAGATTTACATTATTAAATACTAACAGAACCTCAACAAATACAAGGGTGAGTACTTACAATTTAGTTGAGTTGTTCTTGAAAGAGAATTTAGGATTTGGAAAATCCCTAAAAATGTTGGAATTAAGCTGCTGACAGTAGCGATGCTTTCTGTTCAGCAGCTAAACACCAACTGATCAGGAATCAGCTGGACATTAAACACCTGTGTGATTGTGCATTATGACATCACAATGACATCCCATAATATCCATTATGACATCACAATGACATCCCATAATATCCAATATCACCACCATTATGACATCACAATGACATCCCATGATATACATATGCAATACAACCGGCATTATAATATCACAATGACATCCCATAATATACATATGCATTATAACCACCATTATGACATCACAATGACATACCATAATATAGATATGCAATACAACCAGCATTATGACATCTCAATGAAATACTATTAAATACTAACAGCACCTCAACAATTACAACGGCGAGTACTTACAATTTAGTTGAGTTGTTCTTGAATGAGAATTTAGGATTTAGAAAATCCCTAAAAATGTTGGAATTAAGCTGCTGACAGTAGCGATGCTTTCTGTTCAGCAGCTAAACACCAACTGATCAGGAATCAGCTAGACATTAAACACCTGTGTGATTGTGCATTATGACATCACAATGACATCCCATAATATCCATTATGACATCACAATGACATCTCATAATATCCAATATCACCACCATTATGACATCACAATGACATCCCATGATATACATATGCAATACAACCGGCATTATAATATCACGATGACATCCCATAATATACATATGCAATATAACCACCATTATGACATCACAATGACATACCATAATATAGATATGCAATACAACCAGCATTATGACATCTCAATGAAATACTATTAAATACTAACAGCACCTCAACAATTACAAAGGCGAGTACTTACAATTTAGTTGAGTTGTTCTTGAATGAGAATTTAGGATTTAAAAATACCTAAAAATGTTGGAATTAAGCTGCTGACAGTAGTGATGCTTTCTGTTCAGCAGCTAAACACCAACTGATCAGGAATCAGCTTGACATTAAACACCTGTGTGATTGTGCATTATGATATCACAATGACATCCCATAATATCCATTATGACATCACAATGACATCCCATAATATCCAATATCACCGCCATTATGACATCACTATGACATCCCATGATATACATATGCAATACAACCGGCATTATAATATCACAATGACATCCCATAATATACATATGCAATATAACCACCATTATGACATCACAATGACATAACAAAATATAGATATGCAATAGAACCAGCATTATGACATCTCAACGAAATACTATTAAATACTAACAGCACCTCAACAATTACAAAGGCGAGTACTTACAATTTAGTTGAGTTGTTCTTGAATGAGAATTTAGGATTTGGAAAATCCCTAAAAATGTTGGAATTAAGCTGCTGACAGTAGTGATGCTTCCTGTTCAGCAGCTAAACACCAACTGATCAGGAATCAGCTGGACATTAAACATCTGTGTGATTGTGCATTATGACATCACAATGACATCCCATAATATCCATTATGACATCACAATGACATCACAATGACATCCCATAATATCCATTATGACATCACAATGACATCACAATGACATCCCATAATATCCATTATGACATCACAATGACATCACAATGACATCCCATAATATACATATGCAATAAAATAGGCATTATTATATCACAACATCCCATAATATACATATGCAATATAACTACCATAAATATATATGGGTAACTGGATCTATTTTTTTTATCAGAAAGACCAGGTGTTTATAAATTCACAGGTTGTGTAACGTGCAACAGTTTATTACTCGGCACACATTTTGTCTATCCTTATACGGGTACAAAATAGGGATGTGCGGGTTGGCCCGATACCCATGGGGTTTACTCGGGTCGGACGGATTTGGGCCAACCTCACACTTCTCTTCACCACCTTCAAATGCCGGCTTCAGCACAGCACGTACAGCACATACATCAGCACAGATGATCCCAGTACATAAAGAACATAAAAGATCTGCCAACTTCCTAGACAATTCTCATGAGTTTAGTAGGATCCTGTTGGATGAGACTGATGAGGAATACAGCACTCTAACACTCACCTAACGTTTATAATTACAGCAGTATGAACATCGCCCAGCAGTATTATATGGCAATTGTAATCCTCTGCACTCCCTTCTTTGGAAAACTAAGCTAACCATACCTGTACTCATAAATGTATAGGAAACTAATGCTTTTCTGTATATATATATATTGTGTCCAGATGATCCCAGCCAATATCTCGGTGCCATGGATTTTGATCAGTTCAATGACTGGACAGGCTTGAGAAATGAACTGGCTGATGCTCATCTAGGCCAGTGGTTGACAAACAAGCAAATAAAAAGGAGCCGTAGTTACCCTTCCCTTTCTGCTTTTCCAATCATTTGGGCTTTTGGACTAAATGAATAGATCAATACAATGTATGACCCCTCATATGATAACAGGCTGGTCCAACAGACTAACACGTTTAATACCTTATGGCAGTGGCTCACAAATTGTTGGACTGTTCCTCTTGGAGCAATGGCAGGAAAAACTCACTGTGAGAATTGGGGAGAATAGATCATTTAATGTCCTTCATGTGAAAGCCAGGTCTGAAGGTCAGTTAGGGTGAGATTTGGGGTAAATATGTATGCTTAGTTTCTGTGCCAAAAGCCATGTCAGCAGCACAATAGCTGGTTATCGCTTTATAAATGGTTTAAAACAGGTTAACCAGATTTGCTCACTTAATACAATGACAAAAGAGAAATGCACACAGGTCCTGTAATGTGGTGGAAATAATTCCTTCTGACTGTAATTTATTTAGAGCAAAATAAAAATGATTTTTGGGGCATCGCACTTTAAGTGACAGACCTAATGCCTCCACCCACCCCATGATAGGATTGTCAGAAGCAAGTGATACCTCTGGACTAAACATTATGTATTAGGCACATGATATTCTGCTTGATTCTATCTCACAGTAGACTCTTTAGACCAGATATTTGGCCTAAATAGAGGGTTCTTGTTGTCCAAGGAAAGAAACTGTTATTACTAATGTCCATGAATGTTTCTTGTGGGTGCCGGAGGCAGGAGTTGGAGTGGTTGGGGTGTGCAAGGGGGCAGCACTGTGTATGGCCTCTTATCTGCCCCAGGTTCAAATTACTGTCTGTATCAATGGGACCAATGCATTAAATGGCAACTGTCTTGCTTATGGGAATATTTCTATGGAGGCAATCCCCTTCCAGGTACAGAGAACTTGGATAACATACTCAGATACCATGCATTTTAGCTCCAATATAAAGAATAACAGGACTGAATACTTCCCATAGACAGAGCCCAGGGCCCCATACTTTTCTGTGTTGGGGAGAAAGACCAGAATTATGACAGTTTGCTCATTGCAAATTAAGCTTTATCTCGGGCAAAGAAAAATGGCAAGCAGAATGTGTATGTGTGGTGTTACCCTGGGGCTGGGCATCTCCTGGAAATACCTGGCTCTCCTTTGTGACCTGGTTCACTATCTCCTTTCTTTGCCCTTCCCTTAATGTGGGGTGAGGAGCTTCTATAGCCCAGGAAACATGCTGGAGAGAGATGCAGGAATTTCTCCATATCAATCTTAACATCTGTACCAAGATTAAGTTATAAAGAACAGGATCTTTATTGCTTCTCTGGGATTTTACTGTTTGACAACGTTCTGCCACAGTTTATCCTCAACCAGGTCCTGAATGGCAATTTGAGAACTGACAAATACGATAGTGGCTGTTGTAAGATGCCATTTCAAAAAAATTACAGTACTCTTTTATGAATGGGATTAGCAACCATGTTTGGTATCCTTGCTGCTCCCCTGGTATGTGGCTCCTCAGCTTTGAAATAAATCACATTCCCTGTATATATGTCCCTGGTTCTCCTGAACTCTTGTTGTTTTTTCTAACTTCCTCATATATGGGTTCAATCCACTTTTAACACAATTAAACTGCTGCAAACACATTGGGACTCATTTATAAATGTCGCACAGTACAGATTGGTTCTCACAGTGAATATATTTGCCCTGCGCCTGGTTATATTTATAAAGCTGAATAAGAGTGTGCAAACAGATTTGTGAATTTGTTTTTCACATTGCGAATGTCTATAAGTGCTTTTTAAATATGTCAGAAATCGCATATTGCAAATATTTATTTGCAACCTCTGCTTGTGAATTACACCACAGCTTTAGTGGCGGAGAAAATATTCACAAAGCAGGTTCTCAAATTGCAAATTTAAGTTACTGTCAAAGCTATTTTTGTGCACAGCAACCTCGTACAGTGGGCGCACTCACGCAAACACCCGTCTAATTTGCGAGCCATTTGCGAAAATGTATTCACAATGCAAATTCGCAAAAAACAGAAAGATGGGCACAAGAGTGCAATGTTTTAGCTTTCCAGAAAAAGCATGGGCAAAACAAACATTTAGCCTATGGGGGACCTCCTAGAACCTATTTGATATCAATTGGTGGACTTTGAAAAATTTAAGGTTTTTTTGGGAAAAACTTTGAATTGAATTCGATCGAATGCGCTATTCCTTCGATTCGTACAATTTGAATTCGCCCGAATACGGACCTATCCAATCGAAAAACGGACCTATTTGAGCAAAACAAAAAACTGCGACTTAATTTCGGTTGGTCTTTTTGAATTCGAATTTCGAAGTTTTTTCAATTCGGAATTCAACCCTTGATAAATATGCCCCTATGTGTCACATAAAGCATCTTGGATTTCTGTTCTGAACAGGAACAGTTTAACAGCGCTGTTTTCCCCATGCTTGTAGGACTCAATTTAACACCCCCTTCCGAGCTGCAAATCTAAAGTGGGGTTAATCTGCTGTTTCATAAAATTGTACAGAAATGACTTTACTGCTTGAGTCAGACAGGTGTTTGGGGAAATAGAAATTCGGAACTTTATTACAGTCATCATTTCCCAGATTTTTACATTTTTAAGCTAATGTCCGTGGGAGGCAGGGGGAAAGTCAGTGGGAAGTTCGGTCCTTATGTTAGAAGATTCTTTGTTCTTCACATATTTATGAATAATGAGTTAATGTGCCATGGAATAGGAAAGTATCATGCAGGTGAAGTTATTCTTATTCTTAAACTCAAGGTAAATGAATATGAAAGTCATTACTTGTTCATTGTCACCGGATAGAGGAAACAAGTCCTTGAAATGGATACAGTTATAACTAAGTATTCTAGTGCATCAAATTGGTTCACTAGTTAATGTATACCCCCTACATCTCTGCCCCAAGTTGAGTGTCTTCCCTGTAAGATATCAGCTTTCAACGAAATTCGCCAAACTGTTTCACGAAACTGTGAGTTTGACGCTGGTGACAATTCACCGGCGTCAAAATGGGCGTCGGCGTCAACTTAAAGTCAATGGGCGTCCTTTTTATTGTTGCCAGCGTCTATATGGGTGCCAGTGTCAGAACTGGCACCAGTGTCAGAACCGGCATCGGAAAAACTTTGCCGGTGCCAATTTGTGCCTGGTGAAAAAATTCGCCCATCACTAACCATGGTAGTTCATATATCATGGATAGGAATAATCATACACATTCCTGCATAGTTTTATGCTATATAATACCCTACTTTTGAGAGCTCTATTCATGAATCTTTTTGGGTATGTCACTAACAATACCTCCTTAACTGCAAGGCTGCATTCCCTTCTGCTTTCCAATATGGTGGGGGCTTGTCTTGAGTTTTTATACAAGGAATGATATTATGCATAAAAGGGATTTTACTGTAAAAAAAAAATGTATTACCCATCTCCCTGGGCTTTCACAACAAAGATCTAGAAACCACTAACGTAGGATTATTATAACAAAATATGTGGGTTTCAGGTGACTATAAGCAAGATTGTGATTTGTGACCAACTGCTGAATAAACAATGGGAGGTTTATGTCACGATATATCTGCAAGATAGACAATGATGCCTTCAATTAAACTAAATCGAAAAAAAGCATACATTTACCCATTTCAGTTACCAATAGACATCCAACACAAAAGTAAAATGAAGATTTGGTGGCCCTTTCATCAGTTAGCATCCGACCATTTTGGATGTCATGAATAAAAATGCTTGCCAAGCCTTAGCTGCTCAAGATTTGTTGGTGATTCAAGAGATTCTGCTGTTGAGATGATATTCTAGGGCTCAGATTTATCAAGGGTCAAAGTGTAAATTCCAAATTGAAAATTTCTAATTCGAAATTCAAAGCTGTCAAATTCGACTAGGGAATTGTTAAAATTTGATTCAAGCCTTTTTCAAAAAATTTGAATCCAATTTATGATATTTATCATACTGTACACTGGCCATTTAAAAAAATTCAAATGTTTTAATGAATTGCAATTGGTCGAATTTCGAGTTCATGGGAGTTCATGGTAGTTTTAAATAACATGAACTCGGAATTCGACCATTAATTAATCTGCCCATTGGTGTTATTCTAAGGTGAAGGCATCCCCATAGTAGAAATATATGGCAAGTTAGAATGGAAAAATCAATTGTCTAGATACTTGTTTAGGGTTATTTTCCATTAGTCCAGTGAACACAAAGAAAAGGTCCCTGTGTGTCAGTCAGGTACAAGATAAAAATGGGACCAACAGCCAGAGGCAAGGGAAAAGTGTTGGCAGGTGTAGAAAAAGAGATCAGTATATATCGTTAGGTGCCTCTGTATAGAGGTTGGGTAAAAAAAGTGATGGGATTTATTTCACAAGATATGAAAATAATGTATATAGACAGAATCAATGAAAACATGTTTGAAGGTTTTCCTACTCTTTTTTCATTTTTCCTAGAGAAATATGTAGTTATAGCACTAGATATACTGAGATGTAACTAAAATATAGGGACGGAACCAAGGGGTTACGATTGAAGAGTCTACTTTGCTTTGCTTTGTCCGAATGAATAGGGGTCATGACACTAGATAGGAGCCCAATGCATAGAGATAGAGACAAAGGAGTGAGCTAGATGTATTACTCTAGGACAAGTATGGGGCCCGTTATCCAGAATGCTCGTGACTTGATGTCTCCCAGATAAGGGATCTTTCCGTAATTTGGATCGTCATACCTTGTCTACTAGAAAATCATTTATATTGCATATTAAAGGAAAACTATACCCCCCCAACAATGTAGGTCTCTATTAAAAGATACTGAGTAAAACAGCTCATGTGTAAAACCCTGCTTCATGTAAATTAACCATTATCATAATAATATACTTTTTTAGTAGTATGTGCCATTGGGTAATCATAAATAGAAAATTGCCATTTTAAAAAATAAGGGCAGCCCCCTGAGATCGTAGGATTCACTGTGCTCACATACAAACCACATGTAAGGTCACATGAGCCAATTAACAGACAGAGTTCTGCCTTTTGCTTCCTCACTTCTTCCTGTTACAGTTAGAGCTGAAGTATTTCTGGTCAGGTGATCTCTGAGGCAGCACAGATAGAGTCACGAAATGGTGGTTCAAGGCAAGAGATGTAAAAGGGCAATATTTATATAAATATACATTCCAGTTTGGTAAGAATCTTTAATATGTCATTCAATTTGATATAAACTATCTGTTGCTTAAGTATTCATTTTGGGGGTATAGTTTTCCTTTAACCTAATAGCATTGTGTTGTTTCCAATATGGATTACTTTTATCTTAGTTTGGACCAAGTACAAGGTAATGTTTTATTATAACAGAGAAATAGGAAATGATGTCTAATAATTAGAATTATTTGTTTAAAATTGAGTGTAATGGGCACAGTGTCAGACTGGCCCGGCGGAACACCAGGAAAAAACCTGGTGGGCCCCGAACCTAGTGTCTTCGAAAAAAATGTATGCAATAGCAGCTATCGCTGTATCTCCCAAACGAAACTATCATTTTGACAAAATGCTATGATCTGATTCTCCTCCTTTCCCCTCCGTCTGTGGATTGTGTTTTGATGCTACTAACTTCTCTGCTCGATGAATAATCTAAAAGAAAATTGAGTTCTTGCTGTTCAAACAGCATCCCCCCTGCGCATCTCCTCCAACCCAGTTTCTCACTCTCCAACTACGAAAGAGAGGAAAAAAATCAAAGCTGTTTCAAATTAAATATGGGCAAGATAATTTGATATGCTGCTGAGCTGAATGCAATCTGATTTATCTGACTTTATACGGTATTCGTTGTTCTACTGAAGTTTTAAAGGGTTCTTGTGCCCAGATTTAATCTGAACTATAAAGTGATTTCTAGGGACTTAGTAAATACACCTTCAAGAAAGATTTGGTAATTTTGGAGTGATCCAACATGAAGTGAAAAACAAATCAAGGTTTGGGAACTGTTATCCAGAATGTTCGGGATCTGGGGTTTTCCGGATAATGGATCCATAATTTGGTTCTTCATACCTTAAGTCTACTATAAAATCATATAAACATTAAATAAACCCAATAGGCTGGTTTTGCTTCCAATAAGGATTAATTATATCTTAGTTGAGATCCAGTACAAGCAATTGTTTTATTATTACACAGAAAAAGGAAATATTTTTTAAAGATTTGGATTATTTGATTATAATGGAGTCAATGGGAGATGGCCTTTCCGTAATTCAGAGCTTTCTGGATAATGGGTTTCCAGATAATGGATCTCATACCTGTATTTAAAAATGCTTTTAAATTACTGCATGATGCCAAGGCACATCTGATTTTATTTTTTCAGGGGAATTTGCCGATTTACAGTGAAAAATTACCCTCTTTTTGACATGAGTTCATTCAGCTGGGCTTTGTTTAAAAAAGATCATAAATGCTTCCCATTTCCCAAAAATTAATATATACAGACATGGGATCTATGAAATATATTTGGAAAGCCTGGGGTTTTCCAGATAACAGCTCTTTCTGTAATTTGGATCAACATACCTGAAGCCTGCTAAAAATTACTTTAATAACATTAAATAAACCCAATAGGATTGTTTTGCCTCCAACTTAGTTACCATCAAGTACAAGGTACTATTTTATTCTCTATTCACTTTTATGGGATTTTCAGGGCTTTGCTGAAAGGAGTTGTTTACTCTAAATTAACTTTTAGTATGATGCAGAGAGTGATATTCTGAGACAATTTGCAATTGGTTTTCATATAATTAATTGTTTGTAGTTTTTGAGTTTTTCAGCTTTTTATTCAGCAGCTCTCCAGTTTGCAATTTCAGCACTCTGGTTGCTAGGGTCCACATTTCCCTAGCAACCATGCATTGATTTAAATAAGAGACTGGAATAGGGGAGGTCTGAATAGAAAGATGAGTAAAAAAAAGTAACACTAACAATACATTTGTAGCCTTACAGAATATTTGTTTTTAGGTGGGATTAGTGTCCCCTGTTTGAAAGCTGGAAAGAGTCAGAAGAAGAAGACAAATAATTTAAAAAATATAAAAAATGGAATGACAACTTTTCAACTGGTCTTCAATATGTACTTTTTATAGTTTTTTTAATTATTTGTTTTCTTCTTCTGACTTTTCCAGCTTTCAAATAGGGGGTCGCAGACCCCATCTTAAAAATCAAATGATTTGTAAGGCTACAAATGGATTGTTATTGCTACTTTTTCTTACTCATCTGTCTATTCAGGTTTCTCCTATTCATATTCCAGTCTCTTATTCAAATTGGTGCATGGTTGCTAGGGTAAAATGGACCTAAGCAACCAGATTGCTAAAATTGCAAAGTAGATCTGCTGAATAAAAAGCTAAATCACTCAAAAACCACAAATAATAAAAAATGAAAACCAATTTGCAAGTTGTCTCAGAATATCACTCTCTACATCAAACTAAAAGTTATTTTAAAGGTGAACAACCCCTTTAAAACTAATGTCACAAGTAGCGATATCTCTGAAGGCTTTTTACAATCGATCGCGGGGAAGCGTCTTCTATTGCTCCGATTCATTTCAATGGGAAATGTGTTAAAGTGCAGGTGTTAAAGTCTTTTATCTAACTGAAAACTCTCATGTGTGATATTAGCCTAACATAACTAGCCCAAAATGTATCTGTCACACATAACACTTGCAAATTCTTAGATTTGGAAATAGTGATGGGCAAATTTGGGGTGTTTCGATTCGCAGAAACGGCGAAAAATTTGCGAAACGGCAAATTGGCCGGTGTCCTTTTTTTTGACGCAGGTAAATTTTCGCTGCAGTTTCGCAAATGTATTCACCGGCGGCAAATCGCAGGAATTCGCCGCAAATTTGCGCCTGGCAAATAAATTCGCCCATCACTATTTGGAAACCTTGAAATTTAGAGGACGGGGAGAATAATGAGTGAATGCAAAAGGAAGATATGCACTTACATGATACTGTCGGATAAAACCAGCAATAGGGGGAATGATTAAGGGCTGGGACACACTGGACGATTTGGGGAGATTTAGTCGCCTGGCGACTAATAGCAGCGACTTTTCTCCCTGAATGCCTCCCCTCGCTCTGCGCCTGACTAAAATGAAAAATCGCCCGAAGTTGCCTCACGAGGAAACTTCGGGCGACTTCGGAAAACGAATCACTGCGTGTGATTAGCGCAGGCGATTTTTCATTTTAGCCAGGCGCAGAGCGAGGGAAGGCATTCGGGGAAGATTGGTCGTGGAAAGTCGCAGCGATTAGTCGCCAGGCGACTAAATCTCCCCAAATCGCCCAGTGTGTCCCAGAAGGGCTGCCATTGCTAGAGACCAGAGATAAAGAACAGCTGTTCAGGATCCTTTTGTTGTAACCCCTGTTGTAATCCTATTTAAGGGAAAGAAACTTTTAATAATTAATCATTGCAAATATACCTAGTGCATACAGAGGGGGAGATATGAAAGCAAAGTGCGAAGCGTTAATGAAAACTGATATGAATTAATTTGAAAGGAATTAAACAATCTAACAATGGGCTCTTTGCAAACCATTGTATGTAGATAAGATTAAAGAGTTCTGGGCCATCTGTAAAATAAAAATCCTGCTGTGCAGAAATGCAGCCCGGGAAGCATTGATCAGATTCATGAACAAAATCCAAGATTTAGCAATGAAAAGCAAGAGAGAGACAGAGATTTGGCCCATTATATATAATTATATACTATACAGGTAAGGGACCTGTTATTCAGAATGCTCGAGACCTGGGCTTTTCTGGATAAAGGATCTTTCCATAATTTGCATTTTCATAGCTTAAAGGATAAGTAAACCTTTGAAATAAGTGAATATAAAATTGATGAGTGGCTCCGAGGCAGTTTAATACATCAAGGCCAGGCTGGCATTCCACTGACACAAACATACAGCATCTTACGTGCGCTTAATTAGCCTGATTTGTTTTGATTCCAGGGGAGTATCATTAGAACAATGCTAATAAGCTTGGGTAAGTGATGAGTTATCGATGAGTGTATTTTGTAGGCATCACTTTCTTTGCCATTGTAAATTCTGTCTCGTCCGTCTGCATGAAATGCAATAAGGTGCAGTGCCTTGGGTTGGAGAATATTGATGAATGGCCGACAGTAAACACGTGTTAAGAGAAGATAGCGATACACAAAGGTCATTGACAATAAAGAAATGGGAACTTCACACTCCGAGACACATACAGTATTTACATACCAATGGCAACAAAGGAATAACTTATACGGAACCAGACTATATACAGGTATGGGATCCATTAGCCAGAAACCCATTATCCAGAAAGCTCCCGAATTACAGAAAGGCCGTTTCCCATAGACTCCAATATAATCAAGTAATCCAGATTTTTTTAAATGATTTCCTTTTTCTCTGTAATAATAAAACAGTAGATTGTACTTGATCCCAACTAAAATATAATTAATCCTTATTGGAAGCAAAACCAGCCTATTGGGTTTATTAAGGGGTCGAGATGAATATTCGAATGAAAAAATCTCGAATTTCGAGCTGTTTTTTGTGTATTTTGACTAGGTAATATTCCAAATCTGATTCAAATTTGAAAAAGATTTGAATATCAAAGTTTATCATGTACTGTCTCAACTTCATCCATTCCCCATGTAAAACCTGCCAAATTGCTGTTTTACTCTATGCGGGACCTCCTATGACCCATTTGGAGTCAATTGGTGGACTTTAAAAAAATCAAGGGTTTTTTTTGGGAAAAACTTCTAATCGAATTCGATTGAATGCGTTATTCCTTCGATTCGTACGATTCAAATTCGGCCAAAAACGGACCTACTCGATCAAAGACGGACCTATTTGACCAAAAAAAACTTTGACTTAATTTCGGTTGGTACTGCGAATTTCGAGGTTTTATCAATTCGAAATTCGACCCTTGATAAATATGCCCCTCAATGTTTACATGATTTTCTAGTACACTTAAGCTATGGAGATTCAAATTATAGAAAGATCCCTTATCCAGAAAGGTCCTGAGCATTCTGGATAACAGGACTCATATATACGTGTGTCTTATTGACCATGTAACCCCGTTTTAATGTATCTTTCGGACAGATATCGAAAGGGGAAGCCCATCGGATGGTCCCACATACGGGCCAATAAGCTGCCGACTTGGTCTGTCGGCAGCTTTTATTGGCCTGTGTTTGGGGGCCTTATACCCTGCATGATTTCCCAGATAGCCTTTTACGAATAGAGCAAAAACACATTCAACAGTATCAAATGGGAAAGTATAGTTCAACAGGGGGCTGGGTGCAAATCTCAAAAAACATGTCAGCTTAGGTCCATATTTTTTTGCCTTTCACCCTACCCTGCTTATTGTAAAACCACTAGTGTCTCAGCAACCCTAGAGCTGACAATAAAAATGGGACATAGAGTACTATAAAAAGCAGCATCGGACTGGACCGGCGGATGCCGGGGAAAAACCCAGTGGGCCCCAGCCCTCGTAAGCCCCGCCGGCCCAGACCCTGCTCCAAACAGTCTGACCTCCTCCCCCCTCCGCTCCTGACCTCCCTCTGCTTGCCCCGCCTGCTCCACCCACTTGCCCCTCCTACTCCACCCACTTGCCCCACCTGCTTGCTCACTGGCTCAGATACAGATGAGTTTGAAGTAGGGGGTGGGAGAGGGGAGAGGAATGTTAGCTGGAGAGGTAGGTTTGCTGTGACTGGGGAGGGGGTCCCTGATGTGGCAGCCCCTGTGGGCCCTGACCCCTCCAGTCCGACCCTGATAGAAAGCGATATTGCCATAGGTAATGGTTTTTCTCAATGACCCTTTTATATATATATATATATATATATATATATATATATATATATATATATACATACATACATGTGTGCTTACCTAGAAGGACACCTAAGGAACGAACTACACAAGGAACTAAAGTGTGTGCCTTTTATAATGTCATCTATATATTTATTTAGCTTTCTTCTCAGCACTACAATATAAGAGGCGAGTGCAGAAGTCGGCCTTGTCTCTGAGCCACTGCGCAAGTTTTTCACTCAGTTTAAAATGTCAAAGAGGATCGAGAATATCTGATTATGGTGTTTAGGTCAAGTGTCTATTCTCAGAGTTCCATAGATGTAACTGTGCTTTCAACATCTCTTTTTATATCAAAGCTTCTTTTAATGTTTTCTTTTGCAGCTTTCAGCCATTTCTTATAAAACGATTTGCCAGGTTAGTATCATAGAACGGTGGGGGCTTTTTTGAGCACATTAAAGAATAAATAACCCTTTAAAATAAGTGAATGTAAAATTGATGAGAGTGCTATTTTAAGCACTTTTGCAGTAGAAATACATTCATCTTTTTTCTTTTATTCAAAGTTCAAAGGGATACATGTTGTTAATATGAATGGATTTTGTTACAGCTCCACCTGCTGGCCAGTTTCTGACCATGAAGTTTAGCAAATACGGAGCACTCGGAGTGATATGTTAAAATCTTTAAATTTTAATCGTCCAAGTTAAAAGAAATAGCAGCGTGTCAACATAGAAAATACATCAGATCATCCGCTTTACGCGTTTCATGGCATCTCGCCACTTCATCAGAAGCGTACACCTGATCCCACTACATAGCCGCAGTTAAATAGCATCAAGTCCCACCCATAAAACACATTAACCCTCACATAATACCATTAATTAGATCATATATTAGACATATATTAAATTTGCTGAGCATGTCTATCAATTGGACAAATCACATAACTGAAATAACAAAATTCTCCACGTCATATATGTCACACAAATTTTAACTTTCTGTTTAGTTCCAATTGCATACTACAGGACCACGATATATGGTATGATTCAGCGGAAAATGGACATTATCTGGAAACAGTAATAAATACCTATAGTTATCTATAACCCGTTACATATATATTTTTGATTAGGTAGCGTAATATATATCACTGTTTACATATAAATATAAAAGCCATTTCCATTCAAAAAAATTTTTTTCAATTAGGGTTAAAAATAACAGGACAATTCCCAATCCTTATTTCAAACCCCCTTCCCTTTCCAACGTTTTTAGGCGGTAGATCCAATACGCCTCATTTCTCAGTAACCTTTTGTCCGCATCCAAGTTTTGGATTTCCAGGACCTGAACACAATAAATATAATGAACGATTTATTAGATGAGAATGGAATGGAAATGGATAGATCAGAGGTGATGATAAGGTCTGGGAAAAAGAAACAGTCCGATTTCTACCCCATACATTCTAAAAGCGTTCAGATTGATCTATTTCAGAAACTCGTACAACAAGATATAGATTCCAGTTTAGGTAAACAGGGCCCTAAAATTTGTAGAAATCTGACGTGGGGTGAACCAAGGCACTACAGAGCCTCAAAGAAGATAAACAGTTGGTTATTAAGAACGCAGATAAGGGGGGCTCTGTGGTGGTTTTGGATTCCCCTTCATATGTTGCTGAAGTTATGAGACAGTTAACTGATGGCACCATGTATAGTTCCTTAGAAGGTGACCCTACTATAATCTATATGAAACAATTGGACGATCTTTTACAGTATGGTATAGATCGGGGAGTATTAATTGTTGCAGAACGAGATGGAATAGAATGTAAAAATCCTGTGATCCCCATCTTCCATGTATTACCAAAGGTTCAAAAGTCCCTTAAGAATGTACAGGGCAGGCCCATTGTGGCTAGTATAGGATCCTTGGGTGAAGGACTGTCACAATATGTAGATGTCCTGTTACGTCCATTGGTGGAAGCACTTCCCACTTATTTGAAAGATACAATGATGTGTATCAATAAAATACAAGAGACGAAATGGAAATCTACATATCGTTGGTTCACCATGGATGTAATATCGTTGTATTCGTCGATTGACCATAAAGTGGGTGTGATGGCTATTCAATATTGGTTGGAAAAATGTAATTTAATTTCTGAAGCACAAGGTGATTTTCTTATCAAATATATTAAATTTTTGTTGGACACTAATTATTTTATGTTTGATGGCAAATTTTATCTCCAGAAATGTGGGGCCGCAATGGGGGCATCTTTTGCTCCCACATATGCCAACCTGGTGATGGGCTGGCTTGAGAGACTCCACATTTTTGGAGATACCAATCCATTTAGCTCACAGATAATACGTTTTTTTCGTTATATCGATGATTGTATAGGGATTTGGGAAGGGGACGAAATGTCCCTGTCACAGTTTGTACATTACTGTTCCCATGTGGTAGAAGGGATTGCCTTCACTCATGAGGCTCATGAAACTAAAATAGCTTTTTTGGATATTACATTTTTTATTGATCAGGACCACATTGAAACTGATCTATTTAGGAAACCAATAATGTGTAATACTCTATTGCATCATAATAGCGCACACCCTGGGAATTGTTTGAAAGGGATCCCGGTGGGACAGTTCCTGAGATTACGTCGGGTCTGTTCCACTTGGCAAAACTTTCATACTAGGGCAATGCAACTATGGGACCACTTTATTGAAAGGGGCTACGATGAGTCAGAAATTAAGGCAGCATATGACAGAGCAGTATTAAGTAACAGGTCCGAATTGCTTTCAAGTAATGGTAATAGAAACAAACCAGAGAAAACAGCTCCCAGATTACGATTAGACAGGAATGATAAGAGATCCGCAATCGCTAGACATTTACTAGAAAGACATGAGGGGAGAAAAAATATATCTTTCCAAATTATTGACAAACCGATTGTACAGTCTAGGAGAGGAGATGCGGACAAAAGGTTACTGAGAAATGAGGCGTATTGGATCTACCGCCTAAAAACGTTGGAAAGTGAAGGGGGTTTAAATAAGGATGGGAATTGTCCTGTTATTTTTAACCCTAATTGAAAAAAATTTTTTTGAATGGAAATGGCTTTTATATTTATATGTAAACAGTGATATATATTACGCTACCTAATCAAAAATATATATGTAACAGGTTATAGATAACTATAGGTATTTATTACTGTTTCCAGATAATGTCCGTTTTCCGCTGAATCATACCATATATCGTGGTCCTGTAGTATGCAATTGGAACTAAACAGAAAGTTAAAATTTTTGTGACATACAGATGCAGCCACTTTGGTTTGTGTGTTTGACACAGAATAACTAAACACAGATATCGCATTTATCCCACTTAACACAGAAAGTTGTGTCACAACATCCCATCTAATTAAAGCATTCACCATTGTGAACAATGGTGCTTTGGTATGCTAATGAAAAGGTTAAATGCATTAAATGAGTTAAGATGACTTTAGATAACACAGTTTCTTCAATTAAGCCCGAGTCATGACACATTTAACTCACAAATCCAAGTGGCTTCATCTGCATATATGACGTGGAGAATTTTGTTATTTCAGTTATGTGATTTGTCCAATTGATAGACATGCTCAGCAAATTTAATATATGTCTAATATATGATCTAATTCATGGTATTATGTGAGGGTTAATGTGTTTTATGGGTGGGACTTGATGCTATTTAACTGCGGCTATGTAGTGGGATCAGGTGTACGCTTCTGATGAAGTGGCGAGATGCCATGAAACGCATAAAGCGGATGATCTGATGTATTTTCTATGTTGACACGCTGCTATTTCTTTTAACTTGGACGATTAAAATTTAAAGATTTTAACATATCACTCCGAGTGCTCCGTATTTGCTAAACTTCATGGATTGACCCGGAGGGGGACGGATGTTACGTGCAGCATGGAGGTGAGAATGTGAGTGAGTTGTGATGCTCCCTGTACCTGGATCGTGCCAGTTTCTGACCAATCTGACCACCAAGTAGTCAAGATTCAGCATGAAGCAACACATGGCGTTCTTTTGTATTGATTTTCAAATGGATTGAATAAATACTGGATTTTACACAAAATACTCCACGTGGTGCTCAATGGTTTGCAGATGAATTTCGACTGATGCTATCATTTTGCTATTTCATGTGCAGCAAACTGTGATTAGCTTTACCGAGGTGCTCCCTATAAACTGTTTTGCTTTGCACCAAGTAGTCAAGGAAGTTATCAGGAGAAAAAGGCTGCTCCTCTGATGTTCTTCTGCTTAGATTTCAGAAAGGTTTATTTTTTTTTCCTAAGCAGAAAAACATCAGGCCAGACCTCTTTCTTTTTTCCTGACAATTTCTGTTAACTAGCTGATGGTCTAAATGGTTGGAAAATGACAGCAGGTTGCGCCGTTGTAACAAAATTCATTCACATTAACAGTAAATGTATCCCTAAATATCTTGGAATTAAAAAAAAATGAATGTACATGGGAAAAGTGCTTAAAACCATTTTACATTTTACATTTACTTATTTTAGAAGTTTACTTATCCTTTAATAAAACCTCAGCTCTGTCCTTGTAATCTGTGTCCCTTGGGCAAAAAGGATTAACTGAATTAACTTTGTTATAACAGCGCCACCTGCTGGTCAGTTTCCCATCAGTCTGACCACCAAGTAGTCAAGGAAGTTGTCAGGAGAAAGAAAGAGGCTGCTCTGATGTTCTTCTGCTTAGGAATAAAATTAGAAACCTTTCTCACATCTTTCCTAAGCAGAAGAACATCAGAGCAGCCTCTTTCTTTCTCCTGACAACTTCCTTGACTACTTGGTGGTCAGTCTGGTTGGAAATCGACCAGCAGTTGGCGCTGTTGGAACAAAATTCATTCATATTAACAGTACATGTATCATTTAATATTTTGGAATTAAAAATAAATAAATAATGAATGTACATGGCAAAAGTGCTTAGAACAGCCCCCTCATCAATTTTACATGCACTTATTTTAAAGGTTTACTTATCCTTTAAAGTGAAACTGTCATCCAGACGTAAAAATATATAATAAAAGACCCTTCCAAATTAAATATGAGACCCTACAGTTTTTATTATCATATGCATACCTTTTATAAAGGCACATATATTTTTTTTCATCACAAATCTAATTATCAGAATATGAGGTGTGATGTTACAAGATTATTAGGTGTGAAAATATTACATTTAATTTGGCTTGTTCCATTTTTTTTATTTAACAACATAAATACATATTTCAACACTTGTCTAATTACCTAGAGATTGTCTCCATTGTTTTTCAGATTATATTTTTCCTTTAACATGCAGGTTTTCCTTCTAGTCCTCTACTTATATCCTAACTGCTGACATGGCAACATTGTTTTGCAATTAAATTAGATAGAGAACAAACACAATGTTAATTTAATAACCCTTATCTGAAAGAGGGGCAGATTTATAATGCTAACCTGTCAACAACTGGTGATTCTCATTTAAGAAACTGCTGCTATAACGTTAATTCCACCCGGACACAGACATCAGGAAAGAGACATAGCAGCAAAATGAGTTTTTGCAACAAGGATATAATAGGCTGGATACTGTGTATGGAATCATCATGTGACAACTTTACCATCAGCATGGAAATATAATATATTAAAGTATTACTTTACTCACTGGGATTATACTTGATTTAGCATGTCTTAGAGAACAGCACATTTTTTTTTATTATTTTAAAGTTTTGATAAGATATACAGGTAAATACATGGTTATGATCCAGGGGTATTTTGTATTCTGAAGGTAATAAAGCACCTACCACGCACCAAAATCCTGCCTCAGAATGAAGAACACATATGTATTATTGCCCATACAGAATGAGACTGTGCCTCCTAATTGTCCTAACTTAAAGGAGAAGGGAAGGCTAAAATTAAGTAACCTTTATGAGAAAGGTCTATATAAATACAGCAGTAAACCCTCAAAGTAACGCTGCTCTGAGTCCTCTGTCAAAAGAAACACAGCATTTCTTTCCTTCTATTGTGTACTCATGGGCTTCTGTATCAGACTTCCTGTTTTCAGCTTAAAACTCCAGGGCTTGGGCTTGAGCATGCTCAGTTTGCTCCTCTTTCCCTCTCCCCCCTCCCTGCTGTAATCTGAGCCCAAAGATATAAGTGAGCAGGAATAGACTCAGGCAGGAAGTGATGTCACACCAAGCTAATATGGCAGCTGCTATCCTAAACAAACAGAGAGAGTTTCTAGAGTGGGTTACTCAGGTATGGTAAAGCATTCTGCAGAATAAATACAGTATTATAGCTTGCACTATTGTGGCTAATCTATTGGCAATAACTGCTTCTGTAGCTTTCCTTTTTCTTTAAAGGGCATGTAAAGGCAAAAAAATAAAATCCAGTTTTTACTTTCTTTAATGAAAAAGAAACCTATCTCCAATATACTTTAATTAAAAAATATGTACCGTTTTTATCAGAAACCGGACTGTATGAAGTGAAATTCTCCCTTCATTTACTGCTGTGGATAAGAATTGTCAGACGGTCCCTAACTGCTCTGCAGGGAAACAATCATACTTATGAACAGCAGGGGGAGCTCCCGTCTTACTTCCCAGCCATGCAGAACTCAAGCAGCTTTGTTTGTGATGATCCCTAAGCAGCGCAGACCACACTGAGCAGTAAGTTCATGTTTATATTTAGTATACAAAATACAGCATTTCTAGCCTTATTCTATTTTAGACTTTACATGCCCTTTAGCAGTCTTCATTTGCAGGACTGAAGATGCTTACCTCAAAGTGATTGGTTGGGTCAGTGGCATAAGTTCCGGACTCGCTTGGCACAGAACTTTTTTTCATTTGTCCCCCTGTTTCTCCCCTTCTTCTACACCTCATTCAATAAATAAAATATTCTGGTAAAGGAGTCGAGAAATGGATGTAGTACCCCATCCCATAGGCAATAGCCATGCTTACAAGCTCTGTAACATCCTTGATGACTTTGGAATCTATGGAGTCTCTAACAATAACTTTGTACCTTTTGATTGTGTCCTTGTTAAGTACTTGTTGACCCTGCTATAAATATGTTACAAAAAAAGCAAAAAACTTATTGGTTGCTATGAGTTACTGCAAACTGTAAAGTCCCTTTTATTACATATGGGTGTAAGTCCTCATTCTTCAATGTTACAGGACCAGTTTTGGTTTTCAAGGCATTCTGCAAAAATTTCTTCAAGCTTCACACTTAAGACCATTCTCCCAGTGATTCCTGACCATGTTGAATATATAATCCTTGAACTGCACAACTGTAGGGCCTGTGCATTACCAACCATATAAGATTTACTAATTACTGCAGTAAGTACAGTAATTCTTTAAATACTGTATTGTACACCCAACAGATTCCTTATGTTATAATCACATTTTCTTTTTCAGAGGTCCTAGACACTAAGCAATTGGCAGGGTGTTGTATGTTGTGGGCAGGGCCCTCTGATCCACTATTATTATATAACCCTTGTTTGCTACATTAAAGGGATACTGTCATGGGAAAAAAACATTTTTTCAAAATGAATCAGTTAATAGTGCTGTTCCAGCAGAATTCTGCGCTGGAATCCATTTCTCAAAAGAGCAAACAGATTTTTTTATATTTCATTTTAAAATCTGACATGGGGCTAGACATTTTGTCAATTTCCCAGCTGCCCCAAGTCATGTGACACGTGCCTGCACTTCAGGAGAGAAATGCTTTCTGGCAGGCTGCTGTTTTTCCTTCTCAATGTAACTGAATGTGTCTCAGTGGGACATGGGTTTTTACTATTGGGTGCTGTTCTTAGATCTACCAGGCAGCTGTTATCTTGAGTTAGGGAGCTGTTATCTGGTTACCTTCCCATTGTTCTTTTGTTTGGCTGCTGGGGGAAAAAGGGAGGGGGGTGATATCACTCCAACTTGCAGTACAGCAGTAAAGAGTGATTGAAGTTTATCAGAGCACAAGTCACATGACTTGGGGCAGCTGGGAAATTGACAATATGTCTAGCCCCATGTCAGATTTCATAATTGAATATAAAAAAATCTGTTTGCTCTTTTGAGAAATGGATTTCAGTGCAGAATTCTGCTGGAGCAGCACTATTAACTGATTCATTTTGAAAAAAAAATTTTTTCCCATGACAGTATCCCTTTAATGTAGGACCCCTGATTGCTATTATTAAATGAAAAGTGTTGCAACGTTGATAATATATATCTGTCTACCCCTTTAATTACAATACCACAAAGGAAAAAAATAGGGTTCAATTGTTTTAAGTAAAATATAAATGACTCCTTTAGAAAAATTCATTGATAAAAAAGGCAATTCATGAAAAAATGTCAGGAAAGTGTTGATAAAATGTAAACATTATGGACTCCATGTAGGCAGGTAGGAATTTCAATTTTAAGAAATCCTCCCTTGGAAGCCTATTTATTAAAGGTTGAATTTTAGTGATTGAGAGGTTTTTGAAAGGATGCTTAAACTCTATTTCTCTCAAACCCCAAATGCCATTAAAGTTATTAAAAGATCCAAATATAAAAAATTACTTATAAAAATAGTTGCCTAAAAAAATCCAAAAAAACAAAAAAATTTCGTGAACAAATGATAACAGGTGTTTCCGTAATTTGGCTCTTCATACCTTAAGTCTACTAGAAAATAATATAAATAAAAATAATATAAATAATTAAATATACCCAATAAGCTGGTTTTGTTTCAAATAAGGATTAATTATATCTTAGTTGGGATCAAGTACAAGCTACTGTTTTATTATTACAGAGAAAAAGGAAATCAAAAATTTGGATAAAATGGAGTCTATGGGAGATGGTCTTCCCGTAATTCAGAGCTTTCTGGATAATGGGTTTTTGGATAACGAGACCCATACCTGTATATTAAAAGGAGGTTTTACTTGATTATGATTATGAAAACTTATATTTACTTTATTTTTGTGTTTATTATTCAATATACAACAAAACGAACGCTGGCGTAGTTTCGCTAGTGTTACTTCGTACCCTTACGCCAGGCGAATTTTCGCTAGCGACGAAACTACGCAAATTCACTAACTTGCGCAGTGTACTGAACGCTACCTTTTACGCTAGACTTCCTTCGCCACCTCAGACCTGGCGAAGCGCAATAGAGTAGATAGGGATTGTTTCCAAAAAAATTTTCTAAGTCCCAAAAAACGCTGGCATGTTTTCTACATGATGGGTGATAGGCTGAAAAAGATCAAAATTTTTTTGGGGCTCCCCTCCTTCCCCCCTACATTTCCTGACTCATGGCAACTTATCTAGACAGTGGGCACATGTGTAGGGCAAAATAAAATTTTTATTTGCAGATTTGAAGGTTTTCTTGGCATTTGTAGTGCTGATACGTATTCCTCCATTGAAATTTGAATTTCGCGCCGTATGCAAATTAGCCTTTGCTAGCGTAACTTCGCTTTACATAGCGAATCAACGCTAGCGCAACTTCGCAACCTTACGCTACCCCTGAGCGCAACTTCGGATTTTAGTGAATTTGCGGAGCGCTGGCGAAACTACGCCTGGCGAAGTGCGGCGAAGCTCGGCGAAGTTGCGCCTGGCGCAACTTCGCATCTTAGTGAATTTGCCCCATTGAGTTTATTGATACACAACTGAAGTAAAGTAAATGTCCCATCTGGACCAGACTATATCAAACTGGGAAAATGGTCCCCTTAACCTGACTGCCAACACCGTCATATCTCTTGTTCAAGTGATTACTTAAGATAGAGACCTGTATGGATCTGTTTTTTAAAACCTGCACCCAACATGCACCAGCTTTCCAGGGCCTAACCTGAACTGGTTTAACTGCTTTGGCAACTACACAAATTTTCATTCAACCCGCTCGCAATATTGTTTGACGCGTCCACCAGAAGTCACATTGATCGGGAAGTGACGTTGCAGCGGTGGTTTTAAACTATTAAGACAACTGTTTCCCCTGCATTGACCACCTGTAACCCCCCAATGCAGAGGATCGGGTACCCGCGGGGCACCCCCACACTGGACAAATAAATAATAATCCGCCTGAGTCCCAATCATATTGCCGGTATTCCGAGGGTACCAGGCGATGCAGGACTCTAATTTGAGCTATAGTTGGTGGCTGTATGTCTGTCCAATGATTGGTAATAATGACGACTCAACCATTATGTTAAGAATATCTCACTTCACTTTCTAAATAGAATCTTACTCAGCATGTATTCTGTGTTTGATTGCCAGGGTTGTTGACCCTAGGGAACATTTTTTGTTTTAATTCGTGCAGAATATAAAGATAATAAATAAAAAAAAATCATAAAAATCATAAAAATGTAAAATTTGCACATGTTCTTAGGTAATTTCAGTTCTACTAAAGATAATATAGCAACAGCATTCCCTTTTATTTAATTTGTCCTCAAATGGAAATGGCTAAAATGCAGGTTTTTATGCATATGTTAATGGCGACCATCACCTAGGTTAGTAGTCATCTGTCCAAAATGGAATTTTAGAGCCTTTGAGTAGTGATGGGCGAATTTGCGGAGAATTCCTGCAATTCGCCGCCGGAGAATAAATTCGCAAAACCGCTGCGCCATTTCACGAATTTTTCCCCGTTTTACGAATTTTGTGGGAAATTTTTCTGCGAAATTCGCGAAATGGCCCAGATTCGCCCATCACTACCTTTGAGTGCTTGAGAAGAAGTTTAGCAGTTGGCTGTAGCTCCATGGAACATGGTTGTATATATCCAATTCAGTTTTTATATAGTTATCAAAGTGCCTAAACAACTTTGTAGGACTTGTTCCAAAAAAATGATTCTTTTAATCTACACGTGGAATACATCTAATTCAAATCTGATTTTGTCCCCAAGACAAATGAAATGTCAGTTGAATTTCTCTCTGCATCAGTTTCCTTCGTCTACAATTTCCTTACAAGAACACCAGATACTCTGCCTCTTTAAAGTGCATAGAAATCACAAGAACCCCTGGCTGAGAATTCTGTCATTTAATGCTCTCGCTGTGAAGAACACTTTCCGTATTAAAATGAAATGTCTCCTTGACATATAAACTTGTTTATCTGTATATATTTTGCTTATCGGTAGCAACTATTTTCTTTGAGAGCAACCTTAATTTAGCTAGTAATGTGAATAAAATAATAGATATATTTATATTTTGATGCAAAAGCCAAAGGATCTCTACTCATTTCCTCCAAATGCTTTGCTTCTAATTATTTAGAATCATTCGATTGGGTTTCTGATTCATATGGGACTCTTGAATTTTCATAGTTTTGCTTCGTTTCTAGAATGTTCCCCAATCATTTATTTATTTATTTATTTTGCCTTGGTTGCCTTAATTCTTCTCACAGTTTGTGCATCAATTTGCATTTCCTGAAATTTATTAGATTATAACTCAAAAGGGCCTAATGGCTAACAAATTGAATTTCTATTCTTTCCTTGAATCTCTAAAAATGTGCGGTTATTCTATATACCTTAAAAGCTCTAAAAATTAATAAATCAAAATTTAAAATGTTGTGGTAAAACCCATGAAAACCTCTAATACAAAAATGTGTCATTCCTATAGAAGTCAACAGGAGCTGCACAGATCCTATCGGACCGTTTTAAATCAATACGGATTTTAGAGTTTTTTAGATTTTTTTTTGTCCCTAGAAATTTTCTGAAAAACTTAAATTGTTAGAGGTTTTCATATTTTTTAGTGCCTCATTCAGCTTTTTTTTCATTCATACTTTTTTATATTCTGATTTTTTAATAACTTTCATGAAATTCGTGGTTTTAGAGACAGTTATTCTAGTGGTGGTTTCAAAAACCTGCAAAACCACTAAAATTCTACCTTCACAGGGCCGGTTTACTAACAATCGAATTTCTATTTTTTCCACGAATCTCTACAAATTTGTAAAAGTTGTTGAGGTCCTATAGAAGTCAGTGAGAGCTGCACAGATCCTATTGGACTGTTTTAAATGAATTTGTACTTTTAGCGGTTTTTGGTTTTTGTTGTTTTCAAATTTTTATAGGTCTGTTTTTTAGCACATTGTTCAGCTTTTTTTTCATTCATACTATTTAAATTAAGATTTTTTAATAACTTTCATGACATTCATGGTTTTAGAGAAAAATTAGACTGTCGATAAATTGGCCTCATCGACTAGTAATCATCTTATATCATCAAATTGATGGATTATTAAGAAATATACTTACAATACACCAGAATTTAAGAATAACAGGGTGCATTGCTGTTATTCATACGTTGATTTATCAGTTTTTAACATTGGAAAAAAAATTGTTCACAAATAAAATCTAAACAACAGAACCGGTTAATCAATATTGTGTTTAATCACAGAAAAAATGTACCATTGTTTCAATCCAGCTGTGCTACTTTGCTTTTGGAAAGAGCAAATGGGGTTGGGGAAGTGCAGTGCTTTGGTTCAGGAGATTGAACACACAGTTTTGTTCTTAATAAACTTTAGTAAAAATTGTATATCAACTTGCTTGAAAGCATTAAATACACTTTTATTGGCTATAAAGTATCTCAACAGGTTTAAGGTGGTGGAGTTTTTCAGTTGAATTTTCAAGATAGTTTTCTTTAAAGGGAGTGTCAACCCAAAAAATAATGTTTTTCCTAGTAAAAGAAAACATCATTCTAAGCAACTATACAATATACATTCATTAAACATTTTCTATTGTTTTTAAAAGGATACTGTCATGATTTTTATGGTGTAGTTTTTATTTCTAAATTACAATTCTATTTAACTATAAATAATTCACTCTACCATACTAAATCAAATTCCTGTACCAAGAAGTATACATTTTTTACTTGTAATATTGGTTTGTAGTTGCATCTCAGGCCATTTTGCCTGATCCTGTACTTTCAGAAAGAGCCAGTGCTTCATGGTGGAACTGCTTTCAGGCAGGCTATTGTTTCTCCTACTCAATGTAACTGGAGGAGTCACAGTGGGACCTGGATTTTTACTATTGAGTGCTGTTCTTAGATCTACCAGGCAACTGTTATCTTGTGTCAGGGAGCTGTTATCTGGTTACCTTCCCATTGTTCTGTTGTTGGCTTCTGGGGGGGGGGTGATATCACTCCAACTTGCAATACAGCAGTAAAGAGTGACTGAAGTTTCTCAGAGCACAAGTTACATGACTGGAGGCAGCTGGGAAACTGACAATATGTCCAGCCCCATGTCAGATTTTAAAATTAAATATAAAAAAATCTTTTTGCACTTTTGAAAAACGGATTTCAGTGCAGAATTCTACTGGAGCAGCGGATGTGTTTTGAAAACACGTTTTCCCAAGACAGTATCCCTTTGAAGGAACAGTAATATCAACATTTTTTATCCAAAAGATGAAAACTACACTACCCATGTCCTGCTGTATGTTATTTGACTAGACTTTAGCAAAAAAAGAGCAATAAAACTCCTTTCCATACTATTTAATGGATTTTGAAAAAAGTCGATAGGGTGACTAACCCTGTTGCTATGAAAATATGTGCACGCCCCAGAAGGCTTTCTTCTGCACAGGACATCTGGGGTACAGTTGAGACAGTGTTAATGGTCCTTCAAGTTATTTGTATATGTATTGCAATTGAGAGCAGTGTCTGTCCCTTTCTGTTCTCTGCCCTGGTGGAACAATATAAGACTCTGCAAATTCACTAAGAAGTGGATTTTATTGAGCGTTACCTCTTTCACCAGACTTGCCTCCAGCTCAGACCAGGCAAAGTGCAATAGAGTGCATAGAACTCAAGGTAAAAAACCTCTTTTTTTTAAAAAAAAAAAAACATTATTTAAGAGTAAAATAATGATTGATGACTTAAATAGGACTCCATCAAATATAAGTTTCAGTATTATGGAGCTCTCTTGTTTACAGGTTTCTGGATATTAGATTCCAATTAGTGATGGGCGAATTTATTCGCCAGGCGCGAATTCGCTGCGAATTTGCGCGATTCGCCGTCGGCGAATAAATTCGCGAAACGGCCGCGAAAATTCGCGGAAAAAAAAACGGGCGCTGGCGCCAAAAACGGGCGCCGGCGTCAAAAAAACGGGCGCCGGCGTCAAAAACGGGCGCCGGCGTCAAAAACGAGACGCCGGCGCAGTTTCGCAGATTTTTCGCCGTTTCGCGAATTTTGCGCGAAATTCACGAATTTTTCGGCGAAGCAAAACTGCACAAATTCGCCCATCACTAATTCCAATCTAATATTTAAAAACAGTAGCAACGGCGCAAATTCACCCATCACTAGTAACCATGTTCTCCCTATACATTTTCTAACATATGGAACGTTAACTATACAGTGGGCTCATGTGTAGGTCATTATAACAACTCTATTGTCTTTATTATGGTTCCCTGGACTTGTGTTATGTAATGTATTTGCTGCAACATATACATCCATTTAACTTTAAATTTCCTGAGGCATGCAAATTAACCTGAGCGAAGACCTCTTATGAAGTTGCGCTAGGCAGAATTGAACGTTAGTGCATCTTCGCTTTGATTTGCTCTCATTGCTGAAGTAACGCTAGTGAAATTTTCGCCAACGTTTGGCGCCCTGGACGCCAATTTTCATTTTAGTAAATTAGTGTGGTCTGAGCGAATTCTCACCTGTTGAAGTGTAGTGATGGCTGCGAAGCCGTCGATGGTGAATATCCGGCACTTAGTAAATTTACCCTCATGTGAGCTGGAGTGGCCACCTTTTTGCCTTCATCTGGCACCATTTGATACAGAGATCTCAAGTATGTGCAATTAATTTAGCAAGTGCCCTTTGGAGTTCTTTTTTTTAAAAACGCCACCTGCCAGAGTAAGAGAAAGGGAAACAATACAGGTAGATGCCCAAATTGGAGATCCAATATCCATGGTTTCCAAAATATATGTACCTGTACTTCAATAGCCAGGAGACTATACAAGCCTCACCTATATCTGTGCTTGCAATGTAAAATAACTGGTGTTGTGCAACAGCCGTCAGTATTTTCAGTCAAACATTAATATTTTAACATTTGAATGTTTTGATTGGCTGTTTTAACAACTAATTGTATTGTATTGTATTGCTGTTTTTTCTCTAGCCTTTTCCCAAGGTGAATTAATGTGACATCATAAAGGGCACAAAGAGTCCTGGCTAATTTTATATTTTGTAAAGAGAGTATTCAGTTAATGATAAAGCAATTCTTACAGGAACCTTTTTGTCATAGAAGGAAAAAAAAACTAAATTCATAAAATCAGACATCTTGTAGATTTGCTATTCATTTGGAAAGAATAAATTGTACTTTTGATTAATTGCTACATTACAGTAATTTCTGCTTAATTATCTGTTTTGCTTCTTTTACATTTTGAAATCAGTTGGAACTTTTTTGATAAGTACGGTAACTTGATTGTCCATTTGTTATTTGTTATTCTTGAACATAATTTCACTGCAATGGACTTCAGTCTTGGTATATGGAATGATTGCTCATTGTATGTAGGCCATGACGGAAGAAATTATTTTTCTTTTCTTTCGAAACCAAAGCTTTATATATATAGTAAAGACTTGAAGGAGCTATTTTATATCTGAACAAAAAGCTCAGTATTTGAGGTATTATCTAATTCTAATACTAAAATAAATAGACCTTAAATACTAAGACACATTAAATTTAAATAAAAGGAGTTTAAATAGAAAGATGAATGCTATAAATGATATAAAAATTGATAAAAAAAAATATCGATAACAATAACATTTTCAGACTCAGGACTATTTGGACAAGATTTCATACTGGTTAAAGGCAGAATGCAAAAGGCAAATAGTCCAAAAAGGTTCTCAGAATATCAACATCTGCACCCTACAGGTATAGGTATCCATAATGCCTTGGACCTTGCTTTTCTTGTGGATAAGGGATATTTCTACAATTTGGATCATCATACCTTTAAGAAAAAAAAATGTAAACATTAATGTGGTAGCTTACCTTTATAGACTGGCCAATTCTAGGCAACTTTTCAATTGGTCTTCATCTGTGGTGCTCAACCAGTGGCTCCTGAGCAACATGTTGCTCTCCAACCCTTTGAATGTTGCTCCCAGTGGTCTCAAAGCAGGTGCTTATTTTTCAATTCCAGGTTTGGAGGCAAGTTTTAATTGCATAAAAACTAAGTAGTGTGCCAAGTTGAGCCTCCTGTAGGCTGCCAGTCCACATAGGGCTACTAAATAGACAATTATATCCTTTATTTGGCATCCCCAGCAATCCCCTTTTTTCATGCTTGTGTTGCTCCCCAACTATTTGAATGTGGCTCGTGGGTATAAAAGGTTGGGGATCTTGGTCTTCATTATTTTTTTTTCTTTATTTGCCATCTTCTTCTTCTAACTCTTTCCAACTTTCAAATGGGGGTCTGTGACCCCAGCATACCTCTCCTATTCATATTCCAGTCCTTCTGTGATGTTTGGTCTCCCAAACCCAGAGTAAACCCATAGGTCCCGGCTCACTGTTCTGCCTTTAGCAACCACCTTTCACTTCGGGAGAAGCCCTCTCCCCTACTCGGATGCCGCCAGGTCTTAATGTGAGAAGACCAAGGGAAGAACATTGAGCGAGCAAGGGAACCGTATGTACTACTGGAACAGAGAATATGAGCATAGTCAAAGGCAGGCCGAATCACCACCAAGCTGGATAATGTGCAGTACACAATCGAGTGACAGGAATGTAGTTGGGTCACAGGCCGAATAAGAATACCAAATCATGCAGCTTGGTACAAAATCGAGAGACAGGAGCATTATCAGGATCCAGGAGAAGGGTCAGAAAACAGGCAAAAATCAGGACAGGCAGTAATCAGGACAAGAATCAGGGTCTGGCAAGGTCAAACACAGAATAACAGACTAGATATAGCTCCCAGGAACTATCAAAATAGACCTATGTTGGGCAACTGTAAAAAGGCAGGTGCACCTTTAAATATTTAAAACTTGCGCCAAAACTCGGTTACGTCAGACGCAAATGCGTCAAAAACCAGGAAGTGCTCCAGGCGTGCACTTCAGAGAGGAGCGGCTCGTGGAGAAACTCCAGCCGGGAGTGCATAGGGAGTGCCCGCCGGCCACTGGGAACCCCTAGACCACCAGGTATACTTACACCTTCATTCAAACCACTCCCTGGTTGCTAAGATAATTTAAAACATCTAGATATTTTTAAAAAGAAGAGTTTTTGAAAGAAAAGTATTAGACAAATAATAAAAAATGAAAGCCAATAGCAAATTTGTCTTAGAATATTACTTTCTACATCATACAAAATTTTAACTCAAGGTAAACAACGTCTTTTAAAAAAAAAAACATTATTTAAGAGTAAAATAAGGATTGATGACTTAAATAGGACTGTTTACAGGTTTCTGGATATTAGATTCCAATCTAATATTTAAAAACAGTAGCAAAAGGAACCGCCTACTTAAATATCATATGATATCTCACTTTTCTTGACCCGGTTGTGATCCAATCGTAATATGGACGGAAGCAAAATATCTAGCTCAGTTTGGGACTAAAATATTGATGAGGTCAATCATTCAGAGGCAGAGTTGGATTGGCCCACCAGGATACCAGGAAGACTCCCAGTGGGCCCAGGTATCAGTAGACCCTCCTCTTTCTAACCATTTGGCTTGTTGCATGGTTATAACCTATTTCTATTGGAACAAAGGAAAAGTTACATACTGTAACGTACACGTCAGATAGGAACCTTAGAAGCCATGGGTATTCTCGGATGCACAGGGCACCCCTGTGGATTCCGATGTTCACCAATGCCCTTTTCGGACCCCGGGCTTTCTGCTGCGGAATCTACAAGGAGTAGTGCATAAATAGTCCAAAACGAGGTGCCGGAAGGGTTAGGGAAAGACAAAGCTGAAGATCAGGCGAAAGGGTCAAGGCAGGCACAGGAATCTGAGTCAAAAAATCAGGCAGAAGTCAAAAACCAGGAATCCAAAGACAGTATAACACTTAGGCAGGATCTGTAAACAGAAGCCAGCGTGGGCACGGTTACCAGGAAGAGCAGGGCTTAAAAAGGAGATTTAGCGCCAATGATGACAGCATGACACTCCCCGACAAACGTCATGACATCGGGCGACTGCAATGACTGGGACCGAGTCGGATGTGCATTTGCCGTGGGAACCGAAGATGGACGCGTCGGGAGGTAAGGGAAGGCGCCGATCTCCCGGTGTGTCTTACACATGCTAGCAGAAAAAAGAGGTTATGGGGAACAAGTAAAATAGTTTGGTGAGTGGGCTGATGGTTTAAAGTTTTCGGATTGGCGTCTGTTCAGTAGGTCACATTTGCTTATTAATGCAGCCTCTAACTGTACTCTACACTTGCACTAATGCAGTCTGCTCAGCTTAAGCTCAGCTTAATTTACTACCTGGTTGGCTATAAATTTTTGTAAGACTTTATGAAGTCACAGGGCTCCCTATATTACCAAGCTTTTGAAATCAACAGTAGTCTGACATGCACAGCACAAAAAGGCACCTGCAAATCCCCTGTCACCAAATAAAATCATCACCCATAGCCTCACTTTACATATAAAGACCTATTGGGGATGTATATGGGCAACTATTATCGGTTTTGCTTATTGGAAAAAACAGAGAAGATCTTTTTACTGGGAGCTTCATTTTAAATGTATTTCATGTTCATCCAGTTGTACCCCTGGCATGTGAAGACTAAAGGGTGATGTTGTTTTTAACAATGACAAGACTGAAGTCTTCAAGGCTATGGTCTTGTTACATTTTGTTTTTTTTATTCTCTCAAATTTAGGTCCCCCTTTTTAAAGGGGTGGCTCACCTTTAAGTTAACTTGTAGTATGTAAAAGAGTGGCTAATTCCAAACAACTCTTCAATTGGTCATTATTTTTTATTTTTTTTTATAGTTTTTGAGTTATCTGACTCTTTCCAGCTTTCAAAGGGGCAGGGGGTCACTAGTGGTATAATTAGATATTACTGGGCCCCACAGCAAATTATTTTTCAGGCCCCAAAAATACCTAGAGGTAGACTTGTTTCACCACTATTTATTCAAAATGTATATAAATTAGGGCCTCATGGGGCCTGTATACCTCCTTAGGCCCTCTTGCAGCCACAGTGTCTGCTTCTTCTATGGTTATGCCCCTGGGTGTCACTGACCCCCATCTAAAAATGGTTTCCAATGTATTGTTATTGCTACTTTTCATTACTCATCTTTCTATTCAGGTTTCTCCTATTAATATCCCATTCTCTTATTAATATCAATACATGGTTGCTAGGGTAATTCAGAACCCAGCAACAAGATTTCTAAAATTGCAAACTGCGGAGCTGCTGAATTAAAAGCTAAATAACTCAAAAACCACAAATAATAAAAAATGAAATCCAGTTGCAAATTGTTGTCTCAGAATATCACTCTCTACATCAGTGATCCCCAACCAGTGGCTCCTGAGCAATGTTGCTCACAAACTCCTTGAATGTTGCTCTCAGTGGCCTCAAAGCAGGTTCTTATTTTTGAATTCCAGACATGAAGTCAAGTTGTAATTGCATAAAAACCAGGTGTACTGCCAAGTAGAGGGGATACAAAATAGGCAATCACCGTCCTTGTTTGACATCCCCATGGATTTGTTCATGCTTGTGTTGCTCCCCTACTCTTTTTACATTTGAATGTTACTCACAGGTAAAATAAAGGTTGGGGACCCCTGCTCTACATCATGCTTAAAGTTAATGTAAAGGTGACCAACCCCATTAGGATTCATGGCTAATTGGACATACTGTATGAGAGTAAAGTCAACTCACACCCCATCCCTGGCAGGTAGTTTACTGATTATGTAGGGAACCCATTTTCTCCATATGTCTCTCAGACCTCCTGGCCATCAAAAAGTTTTCCTTAAATCAAACTGATTTTTTAGTAGTGTTAGAAGAGTTAGAATAAGAGGACATGAATAATTAAAAAAATGATTTGTCTGCTGAAGACTGTACATTTATTTCTAGCTCTGTGTGACTCTTCCTAACAAAAATGTATTACATTAATTTGCAGTGTTTGTTTCATTCATTAGAGCTAAAATTGGTTTACATATGTTTTAAAAAATGATTGTAGCAAATGAAGAGCGTCCCGTGAAGAGCCCATTCAGCTGCAATTTATATCAGTTATTCAGTTAATAAAAAGAAAAAGTCAAGATAGATCCAACAGACCTTATCAAAGGTAATCGTGACAGTTTACAGTGATCTCCAGAAAAGTAACCCATATCTTATGCAACATAAAAACATATGGCTTATAGTTCTCATATGACACGTGAGAAAAAGTAACCATATTCACACATGAGGATACAAAGATATATAGTGTTTTTTTGGTTCAAAAAAGTTTATTAAACAGTTAGAAACACGACAGTTTACACAACAGTGCCTGTACATTCCAAAACCAATTTGCAGATTGGTATGCTTTTATAAGTACACAGTCAACATCATTCACCAACTGATTATATATGCATATAACACATATTCTCTACAGTGATGGGCGAATTTGCGCCGTTTCGCTTCGCCGAAAAATTTGCGAATTTCGCGAAACAGCCAGAGAGTGTGTATGAGGGATCCAACTTCCGTTTTACATCTGTTGCACAGAGGGGATAACTCTGGGAACATTTTATGCAGTTTTTCTTTGGTATAATAGGCCCTATGTATCAAGTAAAGCTGGAAAAGTTCATGTCTACAATCCTTTGATACCAACCTGGGATCTTGAGTGCAAGTTTCCATTTGGTATCTGTCAATTTTCCCACATCTCTCTCCCATAGGGGCCTGCATTTTAAACTAGTGGAATTTACCTAGGGCTTTGTTACCCCAGAGAGGGGTAGCAGGGTCTATTATTGTGTTTTGCATGATTTGTTTGGCAGCTGCATATGCAGATGTGGATTCTTGGTTTATTGGGCTCCTTTCAGGCCTCAAAAGTAGATTTACTAGGGCCTGCCAGGCAGGGTGCTGCTTATTACACCCCTGCTGCCAGCTGTTGTACAGAAGTGTGCACGGGCCATTCGGGGTTAGTGAGCAGACATGCTAGATATAGAATTTGAAAATCTGGGAGGGCAACCCTCCTTCATGTCTAGGGCGCTTCAGAAGAGGGAGTCCTATTCTGGGTCTGCCTTTACCCCAGACAAACCCTCTAATTGTTCTGCCTAATTTTTTAAAGAAGGACCGGGTTGGTGACCTGGGGGAATGCCACAACATATATGAGATTTTTGGTTGCACAAACATTTTTATTAGGTGTATTCAGCCTGCTGTTCCCACTGGCAAGTTGCACCATGCTGCACATCTGCCCAGGCAAGTAGTGGAGTTATATTTAGGTCTACATAAGAAGTCACTGGCATAGAGATATCCACCCCTAGATAAGTAAATTTGGGGACAATTGGTAGTTCGCTACTGGTCAGGTTCTCGTCAGGCAGTGGTGGGTCGACTAGGAATTGGTTTGATTAGAATTTATTGACTCTCAGTCCTGAGATTATTCCAAAGGCATCTGTTAGCCTCATGAGTTCCTTGAGTGACTGGTCCCTGTCTCTCAAGTAGATGAGGGTATCATCTGCATATAACTTCAGTTTGTCTACTCAGCTTGCTGATTCCCAGCCCTGGATAATTAAGTTTTGATGGACTGCTGCTGCAAAGGGCTCAATCACCAAAGCAAAGAGCATGGGTGACAGGGGGCAGCTTGTCTTGTTCCCCTGGAGAGTGGGAAAGGGGTTGTGTCTCCATTACCGACCCTGAGAGATGCCATAGGGGTTTTGTATAGGAGCTGCACCAGGGCTACAAACTTTGGGCCTATACCAAATGCCACCAAGACCTTCCACAGGAAAGGACACTCTACTGTGTCAAAGGCCTTGGCAATATCTAATGCAGCTATAGCTCTAGTGCCTGAATTGGTATAGTCAGAGGTAAGATTATATACTGTAGTAACCATCTGATGTTGAGGGCAGTTGTTTTTCCAGGCATAAAGCCCAGTTGGTCCTCCTCAACCAGGGAAGAAACTACTTTTTTTAGGCGATTAGCCAAAACCTTAGCGAGTATTTTAATGTCTGCTGTGAGGAGCGAGATCTGTCTATAGGACTCCGGTAGTGTCTGGTCTTTTCCCGGTTTTGGGATGAGGGTTATTGCTGCATGGTAGATTGTGGCGGGAAGGTGAGATTGTGTGACTGCCTCATTATATACTTTTAGTAAGACTGGGGCCAGTGAATGGGTATGTTTTTTATAGACCTCAATGGGTAAGCCATCCACTCCAGCGGCTTTCTCTGGGGGAAACGAGTCAATTGCCTCCTGAAGCTCCAACAGAGAGATGTCTGTTTCTAAGTACTCCCTATGGCTATCATCTAGTAAGGGCAATGTCACTGATTCAATAAAGTCATCAACTAATTCAGTAGAGCTGTTGTCCAGGGTAGACTAGACAGGGTGGAATAGAAGTTGGATAGGGTGTTCTGAATTAGAATGGAGTCAGAGGTTAGTGCTCCCTCCTGAGTTTGTAGCAAGGTTATTGCTGGAGGAGAAGTTTGTATTCTGGCCAAATGAGCTAGCAGTTTACCTGCTCTTTCTCCACATTCTTTTACATTAAGTTTCATGAAGCTCAAAGAGTGCTGAGCTTTATCTCTCATTAGCTTTGCATAGTTGTCTTGAGTCACCTGCAGGGCCTTACATTTTTTTGGAGTCAGGTCAAGGGTTACTGCCATTTCAGCTTCAGATACTTTGTGTTCCATCTGGCTTTGCTGGAGTTTGTGCTGTTTTTTAAAGGAATTAATTTCAAAGTTGAATTGCCCTCTAAGAAATGCCTTTAGGGCATCCCATAGTGTTAAGTGGTCTACTGTACTATCATTTATATCCAGAAACTCTTGGATTTAATCCTCAATGGACCGAAAGTTGTCTAGCACATTCAGCCAGTTTGGGTTAAGGGACCAGCGTGGTCTAGTAAGGGGTGCTCCCAGCCCTAAGAGAATTTGAAGAGGAGCGTGGTCGGACACTCCCCTGGCCAGGTATCTCACGTTCTGGAGCTTTAGGAGTGCCCCGCGGCTCAAGAAGGCAAGGTCAAGCGGGATAGCACAGAATGGGACATGGAGTAGCAGGAGAACTGTTGCTTATCTGGGTGCCTATGTCTCCAGGCCTCTGTGAGGCCTGCAGATTCAGTCAGAGCTTTAATGTTCATGTCTTTATCTATGTAACCTGGCTGGGCCTTCTGAGACGGCCTATAGAGCAGTCTAGTGGTGCATTAAAGTCTCCCATGGCAAGTACCTCAGCATGCGGATAGTTTGCTATAAATTCAATGAGTTGAACCAGACATGTATCCTGTAGAATAAGCTCTTGGGATTGGATATAGCCGTGTATGAATATGTATCTACCCTTGGGGTCAGATTTGATTGCTACAGCCCTGAATGGAGTATTGCGGGAGATAAGAATCGCTACCCCTGATGAGTGGCTAGAGTACTCCACATGGTAGTACCAGCCCACCCAAGGTCTCTTCAGGGCTAGGGTCCTACTGCCAACTAGATGGGTTTCTTGTAGAATAGTTATGTTAGCCCCAGTTTTATTAACAAAATCCATAACTAGTCTACATTTTATACTATCGTTTAGCCCTCTGACATTCCAACAAAGTAATTGCGTCATTTTCCCTTTTTGAAAATTTGTTGCTACCGATGCGTTTGTGTACCTTATAAGGCTTCCGCCCTAGCTGCACCTGTTGATCAGACATATCATATTTGAACCTTTTTTGAGGAACATTAACCCCTATCGACTTCTGAACATAAAGCCGTTCCCCCTTCCCACCTGACCAGTTCCCCAACTCCCAATTTAGTTGCACTTAGTCTCTGCACTCTCTCCAGCTCATTTATATCCCTCTTAAGGACTGGAGTCCAAAACTGCACTGCATACTCCAGATGAGGCCTCACCAGGGACCTATAAAGAGGCAGAATTATGTTTCATCCCTTGAGTTAATGCCCTTTTTTATGCAAGACAGAACTTTACTTGCTTTAGTAGCCACAGAATGACACTGCCCAGAATTAGACAACGTGTTATCTACAAAAACTCCAAGATCCTTCTCATTTAAGGAAACTCCCAACACACTGCCATTTAGTGTATAACTTGCATTTATATTATTTTTGCCAAAGTGCATAACCTGCATTTATCAACATTGAACCTCATTTTCCAGTTTGCTGCCCAGTTTTCCAGTTTAGACAAATCACTGTGCAAAGTGTCAGCATCCTGCATGGAACCTATAGTTCTGCACAATTTAGTCTCATCTGCAAAAATAGAAACAGTACTTTCAATGGCCACCTCCAGGTCATTAATAAACAAGTTGAAAAGCAAGGGACCTAGTACAGAGCCCTGCGGTACTCCACTAACAACACTGGTCCAATTAGAACATTTTCCATTTACCACCACTCTTTGTAGTCTATCTTTTAGCCAGTTCTCTATCCAGGTACAAATACTATGTTCCAGGCCAACATTCCTTAACTAGTAACCTTTTGTGTGGCACTGTATCAAATGCTTTAGCAAAGTCTAAGTAAATCACATCCACTGCCATCCCAGAATGGAGGTCTCTACTTACGTTCTCATAAAAAAAAAATCAAGTTAGTCTGGCAAGATCTATTACACATAAAACCTTAAATAGTTTGAGTCAATATACAGTTGCCAAAGAAGCATTGATTGTCCTGTACTTTGGACCTTGTTAAGCACAAATTGTATGCTTCAGAGCTCAGCAGATGTCCACATGGGCTAATTATTCCAAATATATCTTGTTCCAATGCACATGCCACTGGGAAGTAATCTAGATGTTGTATTTCAATAAGTATCCAGCGGGATAGCAATCAACACATAAAGGTCTTACTGTGCTGACATACTGTAATTCATAGAACATAACTTTTGATTTGAGAATTTTTACTTCTCTTCTTCTGGGTTCATTGAGCTCGTCATGTCTGCTGTGCACTCACTCCAGACATTATTTTTGTCCTTGTACAACCTTAATAGGAGGTATTGGACAACATTCATTCACTGCATTTTTGCATCTTATATTTGACAACTGCCTTTGAACTAGACAAGGCATGGTCCACCAGTATTTTAGCATGTAGTGCCCAAACTCTCAGGGGGTTATTTATTAAAGTCCGAATGCCAAAAACTTTATGAATTCAAATTTTTATTAACTATAAAATCCGAATTTTTAGTGGGAAAAAAACCTAAAATTTTTCGGAATTTATTAAACCCAGAGGATTTTAACAGTCCGAATTAAAAAGTACTCCATCACAAACCAGCCAAGTTCATGTAGAAGTCAGTGGGAGAAGTTCCGAAGATATCCTGATATGTGTTGGGTTTCGTGCAATAATTCGAAGATTTTGTGGTTTTTGGGCAGTAATCCAAAAAAATCTCTTTGTTGGTCAGGGAATTTTCTGGAAAATGTATTAATAAATAAGGGGAAAAAATCAGTGCGGATTTGGTCAGAGTATATTTCTGAAAATTATGAGAAATTTTCGTATTTGGATAAATAATCCCACAACTTCCTATAGATGGTGATTGCCAACCTGCTCAGTTACTCTGCATTTTATTAACAGGTAAGGGCAAACTGGGCAGTATTGTGGATCATGTGTGGTGCAGGTGGGAGGCCACTGCTGGACGCATTATATAAATGGGTTTTACATAAATAGACCCCAGTTTCATTGCGAAAACTTGTGTTGAGCTTAACAAACATTCTACTCTCTTAATTAAGTAAATGATCTGTAAGCTCATAAGCACCAATATTCCGAAACTTCATTATGCTAATCTAAATGATTGCAAATAACCAAGGGAAGAAATAAACTGCAGGTACACTGTCAGAACATTATCTTCTAACCAACATGGTTGAATGTGCCATATGCATCTGCACTTAAAGGGATACTGTCATGTGAAAAAAAAATATTTTTTTCAAAATGAATCAGATAATAGTGCTGCTCCAGCAGAATTCATTTTTTTACACTCAATTTTGAAATCTGACATGGGGCTAGACATATTGTCAATTTCCCAGCTGCCCCAAGTCATGTGACTTGTGCTCTGATAAACTTCAATCACTCTTTATTGTTGTACTGCAAGTTAGAGTGATATCACCCCCTCCCTTCCCCCCCAGCAGCCAAACAAAAGAACAATGGGAAGGTAACCAGATAGCAGCTCCCTAACACAAGATAACAGCTGCCTGGTAGATCTAAGAACAAAACTCAATAAAAACCCATGTCTCACTGAGACACATTCAGTTACATTGAGAAGGAAAAACAGCAGCCTGCCAGAAAGCATTTCTCTCCTAAAGTGCAGGCACAAGTCCAGGGCATGACCAGGGGCAGCTGGGAAATTGACAAAATGTCTAGCCCCATGTCAGATTTCAAAATTGAATATAAAAAAATCTGTTTGCTCTTTTGAGAAATGGATTTCAGTGCAGAATTCTGCTATTAACTGATTCATTTTGAAAAAAACTTTTCCGATGACAGGATCCCTTTAACATGAGCCAAAGTAATACGACTTATGTTGCAGATGCATTCAGCATACTGTTTTAAAGGAAAACCTTGTCTTGTTATATGGCCCCACATTCCAGAACACATCACTGACTTCCTGAAATATCTTACTGGGTGACTGTATCAGTAGCAAGAAGCTGAGCTCAGTAGTGGGTTCTATGACCTCCATCTAGACCCATGCCATGTTTTGGTTAGCTGTGGATCATGGAAACAGACTACACCAGGACTATAGATTCTACTTCCATTGTGAGTATCCCTTTTCTTTTACTTTAGAACCATTCTACTGTCTTCAAGACAGCAAGAAATCTCAAAGTATAACAATATCCTGCAAATTGTCTCAAACACTAGCTCTACCACCAAGTCAATGCTGCAACGCCTACTTAAAAAGCCATTGAGTAATCATACCTTTTCTTATATATTAGCTTGTCCTTGCATTCGTTCAGATATTATTGTATATATGATTAACAGGACACTGATTCACATTCCTATTCACCCTCGATCATAGCAGAGGAGACAATACTGGTTTTGATTTTTTTTATTCAAATATATTTCAGGGAATGCTAAACAGAGTCAATTTTCATCTTCTATAATATTTGATGGCAAAAGGAACTGTACAGTCAGATTATATTGTATAGGGACAGTTATTCTTCATTAGAGTCTGGATGACAAGGTTAAAAAAAGGGTTTTGTAATCAGTCCCCAGTTTGTATTTTACTGTGTGCAGCAATGGTTTGCATTGGTATTCCCATTATGTTTATATTCAATGGAATGAAAGCTCCAAGTAACATCCAGTTGCCATCTCTTTGCTTACAATAGAGCATTCAGTTCTAAATCTCTACAAATCTGTGACATTTTTGATTTGTTAAACTTTCATCTGCTCTACAGGATCTACTTAAATATAGCAACCATTTCTCGGCTTTTCTTATACAGGTATGGGATCCATTATCTGGAAACCATTATCAAGAAAGCTCTGAATTACAGGAAAGTCATCTCCATTTTAATCAAATAATTCACATTTTTCAAAATGATTTTCCTTTTTCTCTGTAATTATAAAACAGTAACACATACTTGATCCCAACTAAAATCTAATTAACCTTTATTGGAGTTAAAACCATCCTATTGGGTTTATTTAATGTTTTATATTTTAGTAGACTTAAGGGAGAAGGAAAGGTTAAAAACTAAGTAAGCCTTATCAGAAAGGTCCACCTAAATATACCAGTAAACCCTCAAAGTAATGCTGCTCTGAGTCCTCTGTCAAAAGAAACACAACATTTCTTTCCTTCTATTGTGTACTCATGGGCTTCTGTATCAGACTTACTGTTTACAGCTTAAACCTCCAGGGCTAGGGCTTGAGCATGCTCAGTTTCCTTCCCCCTCCCTTTCCCCCTCCCTCCTTCCCTACCTGCTGTAATCTGAGCCCAGAGATATGTGTAAGCAGGGAGAGACTCAGGCAGGAAGTGATGTCACACAAAGCTAATATGACAGCTGCTATCCTAATAAACAGAGAGAGCTTCTAGAGCTGTTTACTCAGGTATGGTAAAGTATTCTACAAAATAAATATAGTGTTATAACTTGCACTTAACTTAACTTAATCTATTGGCAATAAACTGCTTCTACCTAGGGATGGGCGAATTTTTTCGCCTCGTTTCCCGAAAAAATGACGCCCATAGACTTGTATGGAGACGTGCGTCAAAAAAAAAAGACGCGCAACAAAATAATTTCGCCGTGCGACAAATTTTTTTTGACGCCCATAGACTTTAATGGGCGTCTGCGACATTTCGCCAGCGGCGAATTTTTGGCGAAACTAAACGGGTCAAATTCGCCCATCCCTGCTTTTACCTCAATGAAGTGTAAATTTAGTCTACAAAATCAAAACAACTCAGACAATAATGTGAATATGCTACTTTTGTTTCCACTAATGTAAGCCCTTTGCGTTGGGCCTAAAAGATAATGGAAAGAAAAGAGAGACTCAGTGTTCTACAGAGACAAAGAACAATGGATATGCAGGACAATAACCCAATTCTATTGCAATGATCTATATGCAATTGGTGGCATGAAGGCAAACTTTACTCTGAGATACTCAGAGAAAAACTTCATTAAGCTTCTGTGCTGTTTTAATATATGGCTTCCATTACAGTTTGCTATGAGTTGCTTTGTAACAGGACAGGCAGAATCCCATTTGCTTGGAACACCCTGAATCACTTGATGATCGATTAAACCAATACCTGGTCACATTGCATTAAACCTTGTCTCCTGTACTGAAGAAACTTAGAGGAAGAACGTGTCTAATATTGCGCCTCTACAAAAGAGCTTCAATGTGAATAAAAAGGCACTCAAGTCTAAACATACGTCAAGTAGAATTTTGTCAGAAGGATTTAACTTTGTACTTTAGTGCAAAAGCTGTACTGGTTCAGTGACACAACCATCCATTACAACTTACAAAAGTGTCGTATTTTCCTTTTTCTTCTCGTCGGCTTTATTAAGCTTTATAGAGGAATGATGTGTCTGCATTGGTTTCTTCGCATGATTCTTTCTGCCGAAGGACCAAAGATTAATGTGGCAATTCCATAACAATGGAGGTTTGCCACTTGCAATTTAGTTCTTTCAGAGGAACAAATCATGTTTTATATAATACTTTTCTGTAATCTTGGGAGAGGTTTATATTAAGTATTTATGACACATCCTCCAGGAACAGCTTATGGCTTTATCTAGTTCTGATCTAGAGACTTGTTTCGGAGCACTTACAAATCAGTTAGTTATATTTCTATTTTACAGGCAATGTTGTATCCTTCTCCTGCCAGTTTATCAATAAACACACTTGTCCATAAATTCCTGAATGCATTAATAGCTCTAGCGAAATCAACATAGAGCACATTTAAGTCAGTGCCCTTGTGTCTTCTATGACTGTAGACACTGAGGCGCAAATTCACTAAGTGCCAAAGCGCCGAACGCTAGCTTTAATTCACTAGCGTTTGACATTTTCGGTACGTCGCAAATTCACTAACGAACGCTGGCGTAAATTCGCTAGTGTTACTTCGCACACTTACGCCAGGCGAATTTTCGCTAGTGATGTAACTACGCAGATTCACTAACTTGCGCAGTGTACTGAACGCTACCTTTTACGCTAGACTTCCTTCGCCACCTCAGACCTGGCGAAGCACAATAGAGTAGATAGGATTGTTTCCAAAAAAGTCAAATTTTTTTCTAAGTCCCAAAAAACGCTGGCGTGTTTTCTACATGATGGGTGATAGGCTGAAAAAGATCGAAAATTTTTTTGGGGCTCCCCTCCTTCCCCCCTACATTTCCTGACTCATGGCAACTTACCTAGACAGTGGGCACATGTGTAGGGCAAAATAACATTTTTATTTGCTGATTTGAAGGTTTTCTAGGCATTTGTAGTGCTGATACGTGTTCCTCCATTGAAATTTGAATTTCGCGCCGTATGCAAATTAACCATCACTAGCGAAACTTCGCTTCGCTTGGCGAATTAACACTAGCGCAACTTCGCAAACTAACGCTACCCCTGTGCGCAACTTCGGATTTTAGTGAATTTGCGGAGCGCTGGCGAAAATACGCCTGGCGAAGTGCGGCGAAGTTGCGCCTGGCGCAACTTTGCATCTTAGTGAATTTGCCCCTGAGACGGGTCCTTGCTCTCTGTCAATTGCTCTAATTTTCAGTTGTATAGATTTAAAGGGATACTGTCATGGGGAAAAAAAAAATTCAGAATGAATAAGTTAATAGTGCTGCTCCAGCAGAATTCTGCACTGAAATCCATTTCTCAAAAGAGCAAACAGATTTATTTATATTCAATTTTGAAATCTGACATGGGGCTAGACATATTGTCAATTTCCCAGCTGCCCCAAGTCATGTGACTTGTGCTCTGATAAACTTCAATCATTCTTTACTGCTGTACTGCAAGTTAGAGTGATATCACCCCCCTCCCTTTTGGGAAGGTAACCAGATAACAGCTCCCTAACACAAGATAACAGCTGCCTGGTAGATCTAAGAACAACACTCAATAGTAAAAACCCATGTCCCACTGAGACACATTCAGTTACATTGAGAAGGAAAAACAGCAGCCTGCCAGAAAGCATTTCTCTCCTAAAGTGCAGGCACAAGTCACATGACTGGGGGCAGCTGGGAAATTGACAAAATGTCTAGCCCCATGTCAGATTTCAAAATTGAATATAAAAAAATCTGTTTGCTCTTTTGAGGAATGGATTTCAGTGCAGAATTCTGCTGTTTTCCCCATGACAGTATCCCTTTAAATCTATACAACTGAAAATTAGAGCAATTGACAGAGAGCAAGGACCCGTCTCAGGGGCAAATTCAGTAAGATGCAAAGTTGCGCCAGGCGCAACTTCGCCGCACTTCGCCAGGCGTATTTTCGCCAGCGCTCCGCAAATTCACTAAAATCCGAAGTTGCGCACAGGGGTAGCGTTAGTTTGCGAAGTTGCGCTAGTGTTAATTCGCCAAGCGAAGCGAAGTTTCGCTAGTGATGGTTAATTTGCATACGGTACTATTAACTGATTTTGAAAAAAACATGTTTTCTGATGACAGTATCCCTTTAAGAACCGCGCACTTCCACATCAGTGCGCACTTAACGGATCAGCAGGAAGAGGTTAATGTTAAAAAGCAATCTTTATTTCCCGAACATCACTCCTAATGCGCTTCGTGTGATCCCACATGAAAATCAAATGTTTCATAAATTGTAATGTGACATTAGTGGTGTACCTACTGATGTATATGTCCTGTGACATACAATATGTTACACATATTACACGACTTGTCCCCTCAAAAATCTGATGCGAGAGCATATGAATCAAATATCTACTAAGAGTGAAAGTACAATAAGAGGAGATGTGTCCTTGCTTTGTATACAGGGAATAGATAGGATCAAACATCAAAACAGAGGAGGAAATTAATTAAATAAGTGTAGGGGTATGTAAAATAGCCCCCCAGGCAAATCCTTAGGGGGTTATTTACTAAACTCCGAATGCAAAAATCACGAAAAATTCATGATTTTTTTTTATAAAATCAGACTTTAAAAAGAATCATGAATTTTTCAGAATTTATTAAACCCAGGGGAAAATCCAGCATCTCAGACCTGTCGAGGTTGCATATAAGTCAATGGGAGAAGTCCCAATGAGTTTTTGGGTGAAAAATCCGGAAAAAAAACGGATGAAAAACCCCAAAAATCATGAAAATCTGATTTTTCGCGTTTTTTTTTCTGATTTTTTCCAATAAATTCAGACTTTGATAAATAACCCCCTTAGTGTTTAGACACCTAAATGGTTCCTAATGGGGACTTGTGTCAATGCTCTGCTTTAAGCTATGCCCCTGAGATTCTCAATTGTGACCTGTAGATGGCACTGTGCTAAAATATAAAACCTTTTGTAGCCATGCTCTCAGGGTCCATTTTGTGCTAGCTCTAGACATAGCAGGCAGGCAGAGCTCTTGTGGAACCTAAATGGGCCAGGCCTAGTAAGGATTTGGTTACTCAACTTGAGGTCACTCTAGGAGTAACAGATAGACAGATTATCTAGTCAAGCATCTTAAGGCGCCTACGAGGAGAGTCAGAGGGATTAAGATCCCGGGTACTAATTGCCCAGAAGTAGGGACTAAGTGTACAGACCTAGGGATGTAGTGATTCCCCTGGAAAGGCTGGAGGCTGGGTGTACCTTCATTGCTGCTGTTTATGTTCTCTTCCCTGTGGGGACTAATACTGACCAAAGGTGCTGTGAATATATGCCGATCCACTGTTGATGTATGATCCTGTTTTCTCTATTGTACACTCCATGGAGGATTGTATCGTTCAATAAATATGTTCATGGTTAAATTATAAGAACCACTGGTGCCCAATTATTGCACCCTGCATCAAGTTACAGTTACACTACACCCTGCCTCCACACTTTTTGTGAGGGCTTACTCCCTAAGATTTAAGGTCTCATCCAAGGCATAATATTGGGAGTGGAGCTCATAGAAAGAGAACGGTGCAATCAATTTACTATATCGTTGCATAAGTTATTATGATTGAAGTTAAAATGGATCTTTAAATTGGCAACCCGGGAACCCAACGGGATAAACAAAAAAAATGGGATATCAGCTGTTAAGTATAAATGTGATTACTCAATTCCAATGGGTGTTATCATAAAATAGTAAAACAAATTAAATTATAATTAATAATATATTTTTAAATTAATTTTAAGGAGTTAATAATGAATTGATTAACATGTTAGTCTGAATTCTAAGGATCCCAGGAAATCAAGCTGGGAGTCACAGTGGCACTGTTTAAAAACTTCTATAAAAGAAAAAAAAATTAAAAAAATCTCTAAAAAAAATTCTTTGAAAAATCACTAAAGCGACTGGTTCGGGGCATTTGCACCCTGACCCACCTAAGTAAAGGGTGAGTGCTGTGTGGGGTGTAAATCTTGCACATTGAATATTAGTTCATAAGCTAAGTGGATTTGAGCGCACCCAATTTGGTTCAGAAGTATAAATTTAAGGGTTGAAACACCGACCCAGCCTTAATAATTTGATCCCTTTCTGTTCCTCTTCTACATATAACAGAAGAAGATAATCAAGAAAGTTTTTTAAACAAGAAAATTTTCAACTTTTTCCGTATCACTTCCCTTCTGTAATCCTAAACTGGGCCAATTGGATCTACCAAATCTAAGTTCAATGAAAAAAGAGAGGCATTGCCTGAACTTGAAATATCTTTGGCACCTGGAAAACTGGGTGGATGGGAATCAAGAGAACCTTACATCAGTTCTATCAACCAGCAGGTTTCATTAACCCCCCAAAAGTGATGAGTGAAATTTTTCGCCAGGTTTCACCACTAAAAAAACTCCCACAGACTCCAATCGGTGACAAAAAATCTATGCATTTGGTGAATTTTTCACAGAAACAATCATTTTCGACAATCACTTCCCTCCAAGACTAAAAGAAGATCCTTTGATCACTAGTCCAGCCTCTTGCCATTCACTTCATTTCCATTTATCGTTTACTGCACAAATGGGGCAGCCTGAAAATACGCAACTTTGAAGGTCGAAGTTTGTCCCATGTGAATAGCAACAGGCAAATCCATTTAAACCAAATGGCATCAGAACAGGGCTGTAGCCATCCAACAGTGTGGAGTGTGATATCATAACCCATGGAAATTCAATGGTAGGCTAAAGGGAACCAATTATATTGGTATATGCATTTGGATTTAATGTAAATAGATTATATATTTTATTTTTTATTTGTATTGTTTTATCATAGTGTCTTGCTTTCTAAAATGGTAATAACACAGTAATCTATCAGACTGGCAGATCTTGACATCTGGAATATTACGTGGATAAACATTTTGTCATTGCATTAAATCTTGAGAACAGTTCTCTGTTATTTGCTGCTAAAATACTGTTGTATTGCATCAAAAAGCTCATGTTTCATCATCATTGAGAAGGGCTTCCACCAGAAACCCATTACTCTGATACCCTGTACAAATGCTACAAATTAAGCCCCATTTTTGTCATACCAATCAATACCTAGTGGCCTATATATTAAACCTCCAAATTTTCTGTTCTTCTGTAGTCGGATTTTTAGAGCGGAAAAAAATCTTGATTTTTTAAAAGAAGCTGATAAAGATTTTAATCCGTAAATACTCCAGCTAAAACCTGTCGAAATTGGGTAGAAGTGAATGGCAGATGGTCCGTTTAAAAAAAATGATAGTTTCTCTGGTTTTCATTCAGTAATGTGATCAATTGAAGTTTTCAGGGTGGCAGTTGGATAGCATCAAGTTTTCAGAGTGACAATTCAATCAAGTCACACGATTCGAATTGACGCTTGATTTCGTCGCATCTTTTTGTTGCAGATTTCAAGAGTTTTTATTGGTAAATTGATAGGAATTGGGTTTGGGAGTTTGGTTGAATAAAGTGAGAACAAATTAGTTTTAGTAAATAACCCCCTAAATATTGGGGTTCTGAATCACTAATACAGATATGGGATCCATTATCTGGAAACTAGGGATGCACCGAATCCAGGATTCGGTTCGGGATTCGGCCAGGATTCGGCCTTTTTCAGCAGGATTCGGATTCGGCTGAATCCTTCTGCCCAGCCAAACCGAATCCGAATCCTAATTTGCATATGCAAATTAGGGGCGGGAGGGAAATTGCATGACTTTTTGTCAGAAAACAAGGAAGTAAAAAATGTTTTCCCCTTCGGATTCGGTTCGGTATTCGGCCGAATCTTTCACGAAGGATTCGGGGGTTCGGCCGAATCCAAAAAAGTGGATTCGGTGCATCCGTACTGGAAACCCGTTATCCAGAAAGCTCTGAATTACAGAAATGCTGTCTCCCATAGACATTATTTTGTCCAAATAATCCAAATTTTAAACACTGATTTCCTTTTTCTGTGTAATAATAAAACAGTAGTTTGTATTTGATCCAAACTAAGATCTAATTAATCCTTATTGGAAGCAAAACCAGCCTATTGGGTTTATTTACTTTATTTTTTTATTTACTTGATTCTCTAGTAGACTTAAGGTATGAAGATCCACATTACTGAAAGATCAGAAAGATCCATCATGTGGAAAGCCCCAGGTCTCCAGCATTCTGGATAACAGATCCCATACCAGTATACTTACCACCAGTTGCCCCTCGTGGTTTTTTTACAATGAATACATTTTTTCTATAGTTCTCCAGAATATAATAATCAACATATTTGACTATAAAAGGAAATGTAAACCCTTTAAAGGAGAAGGAAAGGTTAAAACTAAGTAAGCCTTATAAGAAAGGTCCATCTAAATATACCAGTTAACCCCCAAAGTAATGTTGCTCTGAGTCCTCTGTCAAAAGAAACACCACATTTCTTTCCTTCTATTGTGTACACATGGGCTTCTGTATCAGACTTCCTGCCTTCAGCTTAAACCTCATTGCCCTGGGCAAGAGCATGCTCTGTTTGCTCCTCTTCCCCCGCCCCTCCCTTCTCTACTGTAATCTGAGCCCAGAGCAGGGAGAGACTCAGGCAGGAAGTGATGTCACACCACATTAATACTGCAGCTCCTATTCTAAACAAACAGAGAGTTTCTAGAGCTTTTTACTCAGGTATGGTAAAATATTCTACAGAATAAATATAGCATTCTAGCTTGCACTATTGTGGCTAATCTATTGGCAATAAAATACCTCCGTAGCTTTCCTTCTCCTTTAATAAAATGAACATAAAATTGCTTTGTACATTTTGTTTTTCTAGTTCTAGTTCTAGTTTTCTAGTTCTGTTTTTCTGGGGAAAACAATATTAGTGTGTGTGTGTGTTATAGAGACTATAATGAACCTGTGTATAGCTACATTCATTATTCAATGTTATAGGTACAGGTTGGCTGTGGGTTTTTTCTACAATAATTCTCTCAGTTCATTTGTCACGAAGCACATTAACCCCTATAGTTCCTTGTCCTGCTGCTCCATTGTATCCCCCGCCTATCCATGTCCTCACTCGTTTCACTCTCCACTTTTACCCTTTCCCTTCTCATTCTGCAGAGTTACCCCCACACTCACCTCTCTGTCTCTAATAACCCTCTGCCTTACTCTATATTTATCTGTATTTGTATAGATAGGCATATCTATAGTATTATAATATATATTTTTGCACCTCATCCCCTCTCCTGCTCCTGTCCTGTATCCATCATTGTTTATTGTTGTATGATTTTGATCTTTTAACCCTTCTGCCACTCTGGGAACAAAGCAGCTTTCCCCTAGACTGAAATAGAATGTATACACATATACTAGTGACATGTTGTTGTGCACAACCTCTTCCTGCTGTTGTTACTCTAATTTATGTACAGTAAAACCCCCATTTTATATGTTTCAGGGGATCAGAAAAAAATTACGTAAAGTCAGGGAAATGCATTATGCATTATATATTGGTGGATCCTTTACTATTGGGCACTAAGCCTGTAGTATTTCTTACGTTACACTTTCAGTTATTGGCCAAGAGTGTAGTGACACTTTCTGCCACACGACTATTTAGTGTGTCTTCCTCTTTGGCTCCTGCTGTCCTTGAAGCTGGATGTTCCCTTTGAGCCTGGGATCACCAAGGCCCAGTAAAACCATTTACACCAAAGGGAACTGACACCTTTGGTGCTTGAGTTGGGGACCAGGCAACCCCGTGAGAGAGGAATAGCTAGTCTAGGGAAGTGGTGGTAATCGACTGTCTAAGAGAGTAAGGCAGATAGTACTTAGCAGCAGTTGTTGCTTCCTACAAGGCTTCCCTTATTGTTGCCTTTAGTGCAGGGAACTCAATTATAGGGACTAGTGATGGGCGAATTTGTGCCGTTTCGCTTCACCGTTTTTTGACGCCAACGCCCGTTTTTGATGCCGGCGCCCGTTTTTTAAAAAATTTTCAGGCGATTTTTTCGCAGGCGTTTCGCGAATTTATTCGCTGGCGGCGAATAGTGCAAATTTGCAGCAAATTCGCTCCTGGCGAATAAATTTGCCCATCACTAATAGGGACCTAGGTTAGCATTGGACTGCCTGATCTCTACAGTGATTGATCCTCATCTCCACAGAGGTGACATCGGTCTTGTAGGAATTGCTGTACTCCATGCCTGTTGAGACTTATGGGAGTGACAACTAGTGATGGGCGAATCTGTGGCGTGAAACTGCGCTGGCGTCTCGTTTTTGACGCCGGCGTCTGTTTTTTTTAACACCGGTGAATGTTCGCGCCGGTTTTACGTATTTATTCGCCGGGGGTGAATCGTGGGAATTCACCGCAAATTTGCGCCTGGCGAATAAATTCGCCCATCACTAGTGACAACCTTCCTGCTGTATCGTGTGATCCGTCTGACTCAATATCATCTGCTATCTCCTGAACTCCTGCGTGAGTAAAACCTGTGGTCAATTGTCCTTCTGCAATAAACTCCCTCCTGTTATTTTATCAAGAACCTCCTGGCGTCCAATTCGTCTATTTTGCACATATAGCAAATAGCCTGTGTTTTGTAGTTCTACTACACCTTAAAGGGAAAGCTTCCACTTGGCGAAGGCCCTGACTCTGTTGTGTAAGTCCAATGTAACTCATGCTCATACCAATAGCTGGACACTTTAACTTCTTGTGGTTCGGATAGCCCAGATTAGCATTACAGTCTGCAAGTAATTGTGCTAAGAAAGTAGAAAATACCAAGTATTGTCCTGGCAAACAAGGAGTTTGTGTTACTAATAGAATGGCAATGCTATCCATGCGTAACAGTTACAACTTTATATATTTATAGAAATGCTGTTGTTAGGTTTGTATGGAAACCAAAATATGGCTACAAGTCATTGGTAATTGGTGTAAAAAAATGTTTTCCTTGCCTCCTCCCCCCGGAAAATGTTCTCTGGTGTTTCCCTATGTTTGCCACTAAATATGGGTTCATGCAGCTAAGTTACCATTAAGTACAAACTACTGTTTTATAATTACATAGAAAAAGGCATCATTTAAAAAAACTGCAAAAAAAAATATGAATAATTTGTTAAAACTAATTATTGTCTTAAAATAGACTCCAAGGGAGATGTCCTTCCAGTAATTCTAAACTTTTTGATATTGTGTTTCCAGATAAGAGATCCAAAACCTGGGATACCAGCTGGTTTAGGGAAGTTTTGAACAAAACCCAGCATGTGCCATAGCCCTAAAGCTGGGCGTAGATGTGCAGATTTTACACTTGCATCCGACGAATGATCATACGTCGCAATCTTTCGACCTACCACTAACCATTCAGATTAAATAAAGTACTAAAAGAACAAATCTGACATTTTCTGGCTGTGACAGCAAACGTACGAAAGTTATGTCAGATAGGCAATACACGCAGAGATATTATCATTCACAACAGAAATCTTTTAACCTGTCCAATCGACTAAACGACTGATTGCTATGGTACGAAAAATGACGGGAAGATACAAACACAGTCTGAAAATCGTACGAAACGTTGATTTGTACGATTATACTTCTGCGTCTATGGCTAGCATTAGGCTAACTCTTCATGAACTGACTTATCCAGATATGCCTGGGAGGGGAGGTAAAATTAGTCCGAATTTTTGAGTTTGCAATGAATTATGAAATTCCTGAAAAAAATTCAACATAAGGCTTTGAAAAAATGTACATTTTTATTGTTCAAGACATCATTTCCATATATACTTATCATGCTCAGCATTATTCAATTGACTTTGTGTAAATACAGAAAGACCACAAAGCAGTAATATGACAAATGTCATTATCCCCAGATTTTCTTATTTAGTCTCAAAAAGCAGAAATCCACAAAATGTGCAGTAGCGTTGATGATCCCCATGTAAGGCACCCGTCCCCATACGGAGCCAAACCTCATCTTCTTTTGCCAGTTTTAACACGGCACTGTTTCCAGAGGTGTCCTGCTTCCCTTTGGTCTCATAGCTGCAATTAAAAGTAAATGAACATTTTATATGTAATATATTGCATTTTCTTTCCAAGGAAACAAAATCTCCAACAAAATCTCTGGAAGACTTATAGGGGCAAATTCACTCAGATTCGTAGTTGCGCCAGGCGTAACTTCGCCGCACTTCGCCAGGCATAGTTTCGTCAGCGCTTCGCAAATTCACTAAAATCCGAAGTTGCGCTCAGGGGTAGCGTAAGGTTGCGAAGTTGCGCTAGCGTTGATTCGCTAAGTAAAGCGAAGTTACGCTAGCGAAGGCTAATTTGCATACGGCGCCAAATTCAAATTTCAATGGAGGAATACATATCAGCACTACAAATGCCTAGAAAATCTTCAAAACATCAAATAAAAATTTTATTTTGCCCTACACATGTGCCCACTGTCTAGGTAAGTTGCCATGAGTCAGGAAATGTAGGGGGGAAGGAGGGGAGCCCCAAAAAAATTTTCGATCTTTTTCAGCCTATCACCCATAATGTAGAAAACACTCCAGCGTTTTTTGGGACTTAGAAAAATTTTTGACTTTTTTTGAAGCAATCCCTATCTACTCTATTGCGCTTCGCCTGGTCTGAGGTGGCGAAGGAAGTCTAGCGTAAAAGGTAGCGTTCAGTACACTGCGTGCGTTAGTGAATTTGCGTAGTTATGTCGCTAGCGAAACTTCGCCAGGCGTAAGGGTGCGAAGTAACACTAGTGAAACTATGCCAGCGTTCGTTAGTGAATTTGCGCAGTAACGAAAATGCCAAACGCTAGCGAAGTAACGCTAGCGTTCGGCTCTTCTGCGCTTAGTGAATTTGCCCCATAGTGCCTAAAAGGAGGACTAAACCTCAACAAAGAATAAAAACAAAATATTAAACCTTTCTCTTTACCAGCCTAGTATTGAAACCACCATAGAACTTTAGAAGTACTTATCTGTGGCTCATAAAGGGCCAATATCTGCAAATGTTATTCTCCAATGTAAACATTCCCAACAAAACCAATTTAGCTTTATAGCTGATATCCTCTATTTTATTGATTGACTAGGTAAGATGATCCTCCACCCATTTCTGCAAGTCTGAGCCATATTTTTCATCAATTTGGTAGGCTGAGATAAGAAAAGGTGGATTTTGGAGATGTTGCTAATGAATAAAGCCGCTTCAGAAATGAAGATAATGTAGAAGAGCTTAATGAATAATCCTGGGACACCAGGTTAAGAACTAAGCATAAAAGAATAAAAAACACAAACGCAACCCCTCAAGACCAAATTAGCATCTTATTGTTCTATATCTGACTAGGAAATTGATTGGGTAGATTTGAATCCCATCAGGCAAGGACCATACCAATCCACTGATGTCCTCTCCAGAGGTCTCTGAGGGCCTCTATTATGTTACATTCCTTCACCCAGGGCCTACAGATCAGATGGTGCTGATTTGTGATCTTGTCAGATAAGCAGATCTTAACATGTATGCCCAGCTGTATTTGGTTTCTTATGTTAGACACTTCAGTATGGTTTAGTTTGTATGGAAGTAGGATGAAAGTGATGTGTGTTTGCCTTTTACTTGAAAACACTACAGTTTACTTGAAAACACTACATTGTACTGAGAGCATGATAAATAAGCACTGAGAATTAAAATGTCTTGCACAAATTATATAAAAACTGAGTAAAGAACACACAGTTATACAGCTGGGAAAATAAGTATTGAAACGTCAATGTTTTTCTTAGTAAATATACAGTATTACCAATGGGGCTATTGACATGAGATTAAAACTAGATGTCGGTAACAACACAGGTTATCCATTCATACAAAAAACTCATAACAAATCAATCCAGAAATGAAGGTATGTGTAGTAAAGTGGAATGGCACATGGAATAAGTATTAAACAAATGAAGAAAAGGAGGTGCAAAAAGGCATGGAAAGCCAAGAAACCTGCTGAAATCTGTCTTTTAGAAAGAATTTGGAAAGTAATTCTGCCCCCTATCAAATGAATATCAGCTGGTTTAGTCCTATTTGATGGCCTATAAATGGTTTCTCATACCAAGGTATCACACAAGAAATATCTCATGATGGGTAAAAGCAAAGAGCCCTGCTCAAGACCTCAGAAGGGTTGTCCAAGAGCCAAGGATAACTCATGGAGAGCTTCAGAAAGACCTTCAATTAGCAGGTACAGTTGTTTCAAAGAAAACAATGCACTCAACTGACATGGCCTCTATGCACGCTCACCTCAAGACTCCAGTGCTGAAGAAAAAAGCATGTTAAAATTTGTTGCACTGCATTTGGACAAACCAGTGAAATTCTGGGAGAATATAGTCTGGTAAAATGAGACCAAAACTGAACTCTTTTGGAAATAGCACTGCACATCACCCCCAAAACACAATACCAACAGTGAAGTTTGGAGATGGTGTGGGGCTGTTCTTCAGAATATGGTACTGGCAGACTTATATAATTGAAGAAAGGATGAATGGTGAAATGTTTGTGGACATTCTTGATAAGAATCTGCCGTCATACACCAGGATGCTGGAGATGAAATAAGGGTGGATATTTCAGCAAGATAATGATCCCAAACACACAGCTAAGGAAACTCTCATTGGGTTCAGAGAAAGAAAATAAAGCTGCTAGAATGGCCCAGTCAATCACCCGACTTGAATCCAATTGAAAATCCATGGAAAGAACTGAAGATCAGAGTTCATAGAAGAGACCCCCAGAGCCTTCAAGATGAATAATGGGCCAAAAGCACACCAGAGCAATGGATGCAACTCCATACAGGAGGTGTCTTGAAGCTGTCATTACCAACAAAGGCTTTTCTACTAGTGATGGGCGAATTGGCGCAGTTTCGCTTCGCCGAAAAATTCGCGAAACGGTGCTGGCGTCTCGTTTTTGACGCCGGCGCCCGTTTTTGACGCCGGTGCCCGTTTTTTCGACGCCGGCGCCCGTTTTTGACGCCGGCGTCTATTTTTTGAAAAAAAAATTTTTGACGCCAGCAAATTTTTGACGCAAATTTTCGCGGGTGTTTCGCGAATTTATTCGCTGGCGGCGAATCGCGCAAATCCGCCGCGAATTCGCGCCTGGCGAATAAATTCGCCCATCACTATTTTCTACTAAGTATTAAATACATTTCACTAAGGGTGTCCAATACTTATTCCCTGTGTCATTCTATAACTTAATTTATAGACTCTTTTTTTTTGAGTTCTTTGTATGTGTGGATTTCTTGGGTTGTTACCGACATCTGGTGTCAATTTCATGTCAATAGCCCCATTATAAATATATTTACCGGTACTGAGAAAAACGTTGACATTTCAATATGTATTTTCGCTGCTGTACCCATATATTAAACTGTGCCAGAGCTGTGTGAGATACAGCAAAAAATTGCATTGCTAATGCCCACAGAACTATCTACAAGGACAATTAGAAACATATCTGCAAGTCATGGAAATCCAGAATAGCATCAGCAGCATTCAGTCAATTGTCCTCTAAAAATACACATTGAATTTCAAGTCTGAATAAATTATAACTAAATTGAATCACCAAGTCACAAGCCTCATACACAGCAGAGAATTAGAACCCAGGTGTTGACTTAACAAGTGAAATAAGCTGAAATATTAATCATAGTCGTCGTAAAGTATATTTATAAAAGGAATTATATTTGTTTATTTTTCTGCATATGAAGCTTATGGAATGTGTAATAAATCCAAGGTAAGTTGATTCTTACAGTCAGGAGCACCACAGCTCAAACTGTGGGTAGTTAAACGGATAAACAAGGCAATTTCTAATTGCAAATGCATGGGACGTCCAATTATGAAGGGGGCGGCAAAGTAGTGGATGGAAAGTGGACTCTTAGGCGCAAATTCACTAAGCCGCGAAGCGCCGAGCGCTAGCGTTAATTCGCTAGCGTTTTGCATTTTCGCTACTGCGCAAATTCACTAACGAACGCTGGCGTAGTTTCGCTAGTGTTACTTCGCACCCTTACGCCAGGCGAATTTTCGCTAGCGACGAAACTACGCAAATTCACTAACGTGTGCAGTGTACTGAACGCTACCTTTTACGTTAGACTTCCTTCGCCACCTCAGACCAGGCGTAGCGCAATAGAGTAGATAGGGATTGTTTCCAAAAATGTAAAAAAATTTTCTAAGTCCCAAAAAACGCTGGCGTGTTTTCTACATGATGGGTGATAGGCTGAAAAAGATTGAAAAATTTTTTGGGGCTCCCCTCCTTCCCCCCTACATTTCCTGACTCATGGCAACTTACCTAGACAGTGGGCACATGTGTAGGGCAAAATAACATTTTTATTTGCAGATTTGAAGGTTTTCTAGGCATTTGTAGTGCTGATACGTATTCCTCCATTGAAAGTTGAATTTCGCGCCGTATGCAAATTAGCCTTCGCTAGCGTAACTTCGCTTTATATAGCGAATCAACGCTAGCGCAAGTTCGCAACCTTACGCTACCCCTGGCGCAACTTCGCATCTTACTGAATTTGCCCCTTAAAACCTTGGATTAGATTTAGGTTGGATGATTATTTGGTGTTTTGGATACTCATGGACCTAGAGCAATGCTAATGTTACACTGGGGTGGGGAGGCCTGCTGAAAAGCGATGTAGACCCTGAACCTAACAATTCTGAAAAGCTAGCCCTGCTGTCTCCCCTTTTTCACAGAAAAGCCTCATATACTTATAACAGCCAATCTTCAGTCATCATTGTTGAATTCTGTATGGCACAGGGTTTTTTTTGGGGCAGTCACTCAAACTAAGAGAGGCCTTAGCGTGATCCAATGTTAAAAAATAAGCAAAACTGTTTTATGTCTGGACCAGAGCTGTATTTTAGTTGGGTAAACCACAAGTACTTTTGGGCTATGCGGGTATATTTTCAGGTTGGCTGGAAACTTGATAAGGCAAAGATCTTTCCCCTAATATGGTCGTTTGGCAATCATTTTAAGGTGGGATGGTTGTAAAGAAAGGAGTCCCCTCCTATATGTATTTGCTTTCCATCTTTTTGTATGGAGATTTTAGGGGAATGGTTTAGAGCAGAGGTCCCCAACCTTTTTAACCCATGAGCTGTACAAACATTTTAGAGCCCTTTTTGTTGTACTACTAGCCTTGAAAGATTGTGCAAGCAACTTAATGGAATACAGTATGACATACTCGAATAGTTTTAGATTGCCTGGGACATTTTACCCATTAGCAACATGCAGGTGTAAACAGTTGTATCCTGTGCTTGAATGGCTGCCCCCATGGCTACACAGCAGCTTGTTTATATAAACTATAGTAGTACTAATCTGTTATCTATTGTGTATACTGTGCTTGAATGGCTGCCCCCCTGGCTACACAGCAGCTTGTTTATATAAATTATAGTAATACTTACCTGTTATCTACTGTGTATCCTGTGCTTGAATGGCTGCCCCCATGGCTACACAGCAACTTGTTTATATAAACTATAGTAGTACTTACCTGTTACCTACTGTGTATCATGTGCTTGAATGGCTGCCCCCATGGCTACACAACAAAAATTGCATTGCTAATGCACACAGAAATATCTACAAGGACAATTAGAAACATATCTGCAAGTCATGGAAATCCAGAATAGCATCAGCAGCATTCAGTCAATTGTCCTCTAAAAATACACATTGAATTTCAAGTCTGAATAAATTATAACTAAATTGAATCACCAAGTCACAAGCCTCATACACAGCAGAGAATTAGAACCCAGGTATTGACTTAACAAGTGAAATAAGCTGAAATATTAATCATAGTCGTCGTAAAGTATATTTATAAAAGGAAATACATTTGTTTATTTTTCTGCATATGAAGCTTGTGGAATGTGTAATAAATCCAAGGTAAGTTGATTCTTACAGTCAGGAGCACCACAGCTCAAACTGTGGAAATAGGGATAAACAAGGCAATTTCTAATTGCAAATGCGTGGGACGTCCAATTATGAAGGGGGCGGCAAAGTAGTGGATGGAAAGTGGACTCTTAAAACCTTGGATTAGATTTAGGTTGGATGATTATTTGGTGTTTTGGATACTCATGGACCTAGAGCAATGCTAATGTTACACTGGGGTGGGGAGGCCTGCTGAAAAGTGATGTAGACCCTGAACCTAACAATTCTGAAAAGCTAGTCCTGCTGTCTCCCCTTTTTCACAGAAAAGCCTCATATACTTATAACAGCCAATCTTCAGTCATCATTGTTGAATTCTGTATGGCACAGGGTATTTTTTGGGGTAGTCCCTCAAACTAAGAGAGGCCTTAGCGTGATCCAATGTTAAGAAATAAGCAAAACTGTTTAATGTCTGGACCAGACCTGTATTTTAGTTGGGTAAACCACAAGTACTTTTGGGCTATGCGGGTATATTTTCAGGTTGGCTGGAAACTTGATAAGGCAAAGATCTTTCCCCTAATATGGTCGTTTGGCAATCATTTTAAGGTGGGATGGTTGTAAAGAAAGGAGTCCCCTCCTATATGTATTTGCTTTCCATCTTTTTGTATGGAGATTTTAGGGGAATGGTTTAGAGCAGGGGTCCCCAACCTTTTTAACCCATGAGTTGTACAAACATTTTAGAGCCCTTTTTGTTGTACTACTAGCCTTGAAAGATTGTGCAAGCAACTTAATTGAATACAGTATGACATACTTGAATAGTTTTAGATTGCCTGGGACATTTTACCCATTAGCAACATTCAGGTGTAAACAGCTGTATCCTGTGCTTGAATGGCTGCCCCCATGGCTACACAGCAGCTTGTTTATATAAACTATAGTAGTACTTATCTGTTATCTACTGTGTATCCTGTGCTTGAATGGCTGCCCCCATGGCTACACAGCAGCTTGTTTATATAAACTATAGTAGTACTTATCTTTTATCTACTGTGTATCCTGTGCTTGAATGGCTGCCCCCATGGCTACACAGCAGCTTGTTTATATAAACGATAGTAGTACTTATCTGTTATCTATTGTGTATACTGTGCTTGAATGGCTGCCCCCATGGCTACACAGCAGCTTGTTTATATAAATTATAGTAGTACTTACCTGTTATCTACTGTGTAACCTGTGCTTGAATGGCTGCCCCCATGGCTACACAGCAGCTTGTTTATATAAACTATAGTAGTACTTATCGGTTATCTACTGTGTATCATGTGCTTGAATGGCTGCCCCCATGGCTACACAGCAGCTTGTTTATATAAACTATAGTAGTACTTATCTGTTATCTACTGTGTATCATGTGCTTGAATGGCTGCCCCCATGGCTACACAGCAGCTTGTTTATATAAACTATAGTTGTGTTTCTGAAGCAAACACTCCAGTTTTGCCAGTGCAGGGCAACAGTACATTACTGGAGGCTTACTTCTGTCTAAGGCCTTCTGGTAGATGCACCTCCTATTAGAATGGAGTCCAGAAAGAAATTAAGAACCATATGCTCCATCCCATTATACAGACTAAGGGCAGGACACAGTCACAAAAGTCCTGGACCATTTTGAAAACCATCGTCCTAGAGGGCACAGGTGATTGAACCAGGACCTCCTCACTAGCGTATCCTATGTTAATCCAATATAAACAGAATTAATTCTCAGAAGTATTAACTTTGGCAATTTCACATTTTTTATTGAGTATTGAGAAAGACTTATTCAATTATTTTGAAGGAACACGCTGAAATGGACTTCTGCATGAACAAAAATAGATATTTCCACAGAGAATATCTGAAGTCAAAAAGAAATTACTCAAGCAAGTTATTAAAAGGAAACTGTACACTATTAAAGAGGATTTAGATAAGAGCCAAGTAATAACAAAAGTAATGGACAAATCTAAGTATACTGATATCTTGACATTCCTACTGTAGAACAACGACAAGCGGAATGTCATATGCTAAAAGCAGATCAAGTCCTAAGACAATATGTAGGGAAATATTGCATGCAATAACCTAATCTAATTCTTTCAAAGGAACCAAACTTAAAGGGTATGTAAAGGCATAAAAATAAAATTCCATTTGTACTTTCTTTAATGAAAAAGAAACCTATCTCCAATATACTTTATTTAAAAAATATGTACCGTTTTTATAAGAAACCTGACTGTATGTAGTGAAATTCTTCCATCATTTACTGCTGTGGATAGGAATTGTCAGACGGTCCCCAACTGCTGAGCAGGGAAATAATCATACTTATGAACAGCAGGGGGAGCCCCCGCCTTACTTCCCAGCCATGCAGAAGTCAAGCAGCTTTGTTTATGATGATCCTTAAGCAGCCCAGACCACACTGAGCATGTGCACAGTCTTGGCCTTAACAAAGTTAGAAGATGGTGACCCCCTGTAGCCAACTTTGAAAGCATAAATTATTTGTTTGATTTTTCTTGTGGTGCAATAAGTTCATGTTTATATTTAGTATACAAAATACAGCATTTCTAGCCTTATTCTATTTTAGACTTTACATGCCCTTTAAGGGCATTTGAAATGCCATAACAGTAGATTCAAGGTTCAGAATGCTTCATGTCAGTGGTTACTACACTCTAAGGCTTACCTGCTTTGGGGGGCCTAAAGTAGTGACAGGTTGTCTTAGCCTGAAGGTGTGAGAATTTGGGAGAATGGGCAGGTAGATATATAGGACTACATTGGCACGTTGAGTGGTTGCCAGAGGTCTTTATAAGCCCGCTGTATGATCAGCCCAGCTTGACCCAGGGCACATTTGACCAAATCAGGCTGAGATTCACTAGATTATTGACCTTACCAAACAAGCAAATCCCACAATGTATGGTCAGCTTTATCATAGTTTAAAGGGATACTGTCATGAGAAAAAAAAATTCAAAATGAATCCGTTAATAGTGCTGCTCCAGCAGAATGCTGCACTGAAATCCATTTCTCAAAAGAGCAAACTGATTTTTTTATATTCAATTTTTGAAATCTGACATCTGACATGAAATCTAGACATATTGTCAATTTCCCAGCTGCCCCGAGTCATGTGACTTGTGCTCTGATAAACTTCAATCACTCTTTACTGCTGTACTGCAAGTTAGAGTGATATCACCCCCTCCCTTTTCCCCCCCAGCAGCCAAACAAAAGAACAATGGGAAGGTAACCAGATAACAGCTCCCTAACACAAGATAAAAGCTGCCTGGTAGATCTAAGAACAGCACTCAATAGTAAAAATCCATGGCCCACTGAGACACATTCAGTTACATTGAGAAGGAAAAACAGCAGCCTGACAGAAAGCATTTCTCTCCTAAAGTGCAGGCACAAGTTACATGACCAGGGACAGCTGGGAAATTGACAAAATGTCTAGCCTCATTTCAGATTTCAAAATTGAATATAAAAAAATCTGTTTGCTCTTTTGAGAAATGGATTTCAGTGCAGAATTCTGCTGGAGTAGCACTATTAACTGATGCGTTTTGAAAAAAACATGTTTTCCGTTGACAGGATCCCTTTAAGTTGCAGGAAAGTAAAGACAATGGCAGTTAGCTGAGGGACAGGAGACCATAGTCACACTGTAGGATCATGTGGAATGTGAAAGAACGTGGCAAAAAGCAATGAGAATTAAAATGAATCACAACGGTGTATAATTGACAATGTTGAGTCTTGATGATGATGGACAGGTAGATGCTATAGAGAGACAGACGGTGGCCAGTGATGCAGAGTAGATGAAATCAATGACTAAATCTCGGCAGTGAGCCTGGGCGTTTGGAATGTTAGTGGCATTTAGCTATAATGATGGATGCATCTGTTACTGTAGCAGATGTTAAGGGAGAACATATTAAGACTTTGGATATAGATATTCCTCATTATCAGTAGAGATGAAGCATACATGCCAAGGTAATAATGCAGACTGAAAGAAGAAACATGAGGAAGGGGGGGTATAGATTTGGGTGTAACACTGCCAACATCATACGAAAATGTAAAGTGTTCTGTTCTTATATTATACCATGATCCAGCTTAAAAACAAAACACCCCTGTAACGTAAGGTATCCCAAACCCAGAACTAACTCCAAGGACCAATCTTCTACCTATAGCAGCCACCTTTGGCTTCGGGAAGAGCCCTCCAGTATTCAGATGCTGCCAGGCAAGGAGAGCGTTCTGAGCAGGCTAAGGAGCCAAACATATGCAGAAGGGATGGGGGAGCAGTCAGCGAGATGTGGAACAGGCAGGGTCAATACCAGACAGGCAATGCAGTGCTACATCAGGTAACAGAAGAGTAGTTGAGGTCACAAGCAGAGGTTGGTACAGGCGGCAGAATGGAACAGGCAAGAGTCAGGAATAAGAACAGACTTAGAGAAGCGCTCAAGAACTATAGGAATAGAACTTTACGTTGGGAATTTGGAAATAGTACATTTGCCCCTTAAAATATTTTAATTTTGCACCAACTGAGATGACATCAAGTGGCGCACGAAAGAAAGCTGAAAATCCCCAAGGCCCTCGAAACCCCAAAACGGCATTCAGGAGCTACCTGACGAAGAGGCAGGCGGGGATGCCCCACTAAACCACCAGGTACTCTTACAACCCCATTCATACAACAAGATGGAAACAGGCTGTCTGCAAGTTTGGATATATGGTTCTGAACCATTAGGCTGTATCTTTGCTATAAACCAGCGGTTCTGGATGCATAGTTGGCCAAAGGGACACAAAGGAAGGATTTGCATGTTTCCACCCATGATGCCTTATGGGAGAATCAAAACTCTTATTTTGGTATCTAGGCAGTGCTGTGTGTACAGCATGAGACAAGTAAATATCTTTCAGAAGGCTTCATTTTGCATGTAAATTGCTAGTGAAGGACTTTTTGGCTCCTCTTAGCCCTTCTCACCCTAACCAGGTTCGGTTTCTCACAACCCCGTTCATAGAAATTGTGATGGGAACAATGGATCACAGTAGACTATAAAGCAGCCTCTGCTACATGGGAACCAGCAAGTAGGGTTACCTACTGTATTCACCCACAGACTGGGGCAGAGGGGTACTACTGAACCTGAAAATGTATTTAGCAAACAACAGAGTTAATAATGGCAGTAAAGAAGACTTGTGTTTTCATGGAAAGTTGTTGCTACAGTTTCATTGTGCTGCCCATCTGCTGGTTGAGTAGAGAATTGAGCAGTGTTTCAGAAACTGCAGAAAGTGCAAATAGAGGGCAGTTGTGCAGAAGCTTTTTAGGCTGGACCCTCTATTATAAAGTTCTACAGTTTATGGCTCCTATTTGACTGTGGTTTTGGAATAGGAATTTTTAGAAGATGGAGGTCTAATGCAAGTGATTGAAATGCCTTCTCATATTAAAGGCACCTTCAATCACATCTATTTTGATAGTTTTGCCTACTTGATCTAGTTTATATTAAATATGTATTTTTGTTTTTACCAATGTTATTGTGGTCACAGATTTATTAATGATGCACAAAAAGAAAGAACAAAAAATAAATACATTTCATAGATGGAGTTCTCATGAAGAACATTTAGAGTGAGAGAAAATATTTTCATGCAAAGTAGAAGGAATTTCGGGGATTCACGGGGCTGCCAGATTAGCCTGTTTCCCAGTGGACCTGAAAGACCCCTTTCACCCATATAAATTGTTCTTGATCTAGGGGCCAAATGACTGAATCAGACTCATCCACAAGGTGGTGGCAAAAAGTATGTATAACTAAACTTTATTGCCTTAGTAAGCCCTGTTCCAAACACTGAATCTGTAGTGTCAGTGGGAGATCTTTATGAATATGGCACCCACTGTAGCAGGGATTAGGGATGTAGCGAACGTCGGAAAAAAAGTTCGCGAACATATTCGCGAACTTGCGCAAAAATGCGAGCGGTTCGCGAACGGTTCGCGAACCCCATAGACTTCAATGGGAAGGCGAACTTTAACATCTAAAAAAGACATTTCTGGCCAGAAAAATGATTTTAAAGTTGTTTAAAGGGTGCAACGACCTGGACAGTGGCATGCCAGAGGGGGATCAAGGGCAAAAATGTATCTGAAAAATCTGCCTGTGTGTGCTTGGAAGAGATAGTGTAGGGGGAGAGCTGTTAGTGATTTCAGGGACAGATGATAGTAAGTTTGCTGGCTAGTAATCTGCTTGATACTGCTCTGTATTGGAACAAAAAAATAAATAAAAGCAGTCCTTACAAGGACTACTGTTATTGCAGCAGTCAGCAGATGAGATCAGAAGCAGGACAGCTGCCCACTGCAGCTACATACAGAGCACTGCAGTAGAAGGTAGATTACTAGCCAGCAAAGCTACCTAAGCTTAAATGTCCCTCAAACCCCTGCAGACTTCTGTCCCTCCAATAACAGAGCAGTATCAAAACGATTACTAGCCAGCAAACTTTCAACTGTCCCTGAAATCACTAACAGGCAGCAGCTCTCTCCCTACACTATCTCTTCAGCACACACAGGCAGAGTGAAAAAACGCTGCAGGGCTTCGGTTTTTATAGGGAAGGGGAGTGGTCCAGGGGAGAGCTTCCTGATTGGCTGCCATGTACCTGCTGGTCTGGGGTGAGAGGGCAAAAAAAAGCGCCAACAATGGCGAACCCAAAATGGCGAACGTCACGCGACGTTCGCGAACTTCCGGCGAGTGCGAACACCCGATGTTCGCGCGAACAAGTTCGCCGGCGAACAGTTCGCGCCATCTCTAGCAGGGATCCCCAACTTTTTTACTCATGAGCTACATTCAAATGTAAAAAGAGTTGCAGCCACACAAGGACGCAAAACATTCTTGGGGCTGCCAAATAAGGGCTGTGATTGGCTATTGGTTAGCCCCTATGTGAACCGGCAGACTTTAGGAGACTCTGTTTGGCAGTGCACCTGGTTTTTATAAAACCAAGCCTGGAATTAAAAAATAATCATTTGCTTTGAGGTCACTGGGAGCAACATCCAAGGGGTAAGCTACTGGTTGGGGATCACTGCTCGATAGGTTACAACTTTTTTTTATTTTATAATAAATATATAAAAGGTTTGTACCTGTACATGCTCACGATGGTGTTCCCATTATGCATGAGATACACATATACATCTTCAACCTCTTCATGCTTCAGTATACTAAATGTGAAGAAATATATACCTGTTTGAGGATAGTTAGACTAAGTAAGTAAGGCAATAATAAAGTATATTACATATATAACATATACACCATCACATTCCCTCACCTGGACATGCAGGATATATGATCACTTATGCCAAACTGCGCTCATATAGACATTGGCCCCTCAGTGCTAGAAGGAAAAATGTGTCTGCTATATCTAGGTCAATGCTGCCCACTAGGGTTGCCACCCGGCCTAGCCGGTAAGAATTATGGTTGATCCCAATGTTATTAATAGGGAAAAAAGATAAATATATAGGAAGGCCGGTATTTCTTTCCAGAAAAGGTGGCAACCCTACTGCCCATGTGCAAGTGTAAGTCATTGGCCAACTCATTTGTTATTACTGACCCATTGTAGTGAGTAGTCTGTAGAAAGACTTGTAAAATGTTTCTTTATCCATAAATTCACTTGATGGATGTGATTTAGTTTTACAGATGCTTCTTTCTGTGTTCCTCAATACATTAGTGAGTGGGTTCCACCAGCACAAGAGCAAGTCCTGTCCATACCTTGGCCCGATTCTCTGGAATTCACAGAGAAGACGGGGCTGCAGATGTAAGTTTCACACCTACAGTAAATTTAAAATTTTAAAAGAAACAAACTGCACATTTAAAGGTTCTTTTTGTGCATACTGCTACTAAAAAATGCATTACCCTTTAAACAAAACAGGGATTGTTTGTCTATATATTGCAATATATTTAAGATGGCCAACTGCGTCAAAGTCATCCCATATCTGGCCAGTCCTACGCTCAATTTTATCTGATTCATTAAGAATTCTATTGCTTCATTATACATTTTACAAAGGGACTAAGTTTTACCTGCAACTTACTTGCTGCTTTCAAATATAAACCTCCATACTTGGCTGCCCTTTTATTAGACACCAGTGGGATCACCTGACTATAGCTGGGAAGGGTGGGAGCTACAACATGGAGCTGGTCACTGCTCCTGTATAACTATAACAAACAAAAAAAATGCCTTACCCTTTAAACAAAACAGGGATTGTTTGTCCATATATTGCAATATATTTAAGCTGGCCAACTACGTCAAAGTCATCTCATATCTGGCCAGTCCTATGCTCCTACTTGACGTAGTTGGCCAGCTTAAATATATTGCAATATATGGACAAACAATCCCTGTTTTGTTTAAAGGGTAAGGCATTTTTCAGTAGCAGTAGCACAAAATGTCTCTGTCTTAAATATATTGATAATGGGTTGAGTGCAGAGGACTCTTGTGTTTGACTATATGTATTTTGTGGTCACAGCCTCATTGCACCCCCGCCTAATGGTTTTTAAAAAATAGTGGTGAGCACAACTTTCCCTTGTTTGTGAATGTGTATTTACACCAGGGGTCCCCACCTTTTTTACTCGTGAGCCACATTTAAATGCAAAAAAGAGTTGGGGAGCAACACAAGCATAAAAAAGTCCACGGGGATGTCAAATAAGGGCTGTTATTGGCTGTTTGGTAGCCTCTATATAGACTGGCAGCCCACAGGAGACTTTATTTGGCAGGACACCTGTTTTTTATGCAACCAAACAAGCCTGGAATTCAAAAATAAGCCCCTGCTTTGAGGCCACTGGGAGCAACATCCAAGGGGTTTGAGAGCAACATGTTGCTCGCGAGCTACTGGTGGGGACCAGTGATTTACACTAATGAAAGCTGACAGACACATTTAACTCAGAGGTCAGAAACAGGAGCTTATATTTACAGGGTGATCTAGCCATCCGTTTTAGAAAGACATCAGCCAGATATCAAAAATTGCCCAATAGTCTGAGAATGTGGATTTAAATATACAAGGCCCTATGGCATATACATTTTTAAATGATGATCCTACTACTCTGCATTCATGTTCACTCAGCCAGTTCTTACTTTCTCATTCCTTTCTTCTGTTTTATAAGTAGTGACAGTCACTTTATTTCTTCCTATTTTTGTCACTCACCTGTGACTGGGGCTGAGAATCTGCCAGTCATCACATCAAAAAAGTTTCCAATATTGGTTTCGACACTGCTGAAAATGATTCCACTATTTATGTTGCTGAAGTGGGTCGCCATGGAGGCCATAAACGCTACCTGTGAAATAAATGAACATGAGTTTACTCTTTATGTGGTACTCGGTACTCCATTTAGTGGAATAAATCAAGCTGCCTGTGTTATATGGCACAGCTTCTTGGAAAAGCTAAATACCTCGAGCAGGCGATGTACATGTATAGAGTGCTCAGATTATAATTCCTTTCCATTCTCTGACCCTTGGTGCTCTAGTAACTTTTGTTATGATGAAGAAACTATAAGTGAATAATGTTAAGGCCAATAGATTAAAACAGATGTGGATTCCCTGTAGGGAGAGGTCATATCTCAAAGGGCAGCAATGTTCTGGTGAGTATTTAATTTTACAAATCATTTATTAGAATAGAAATCCATGACAAACAGGTTAGATAAGGCCATCTGTGTGTAACTGAAAAGTGTTGGTGTGCCTAGCCCTTTTATCGCATATTATCACATGTTCTCATGCAATACATGCATTGTGCAGTCAGGTGTAGTGGGTTTCCATAGAACAAAGTATTATTTGTACTCTTGTGAAGGTTGATGGGTCCCCCAGTAAGAACAGTGCACATCAAGACCTTTACGTAGAAGTTCTATGGGGTTATGTAATATAAGGCACTAAGTTTGCCCAGGCGCAGTAACCCATAGCAACCAATCAGCAGGTAGAATTTACTAGTCACCTGTTTAAATGCAAGCATCTTATTGGTTGCTATGGGTTACTGCTCTTGGGCAAACTTAGTGCCTTATATTACATATGTGGGCTAGAGTTTAATAGGAAATGTACATTAGACTGAGGCTGAGTTCTAGTAATGTGGATTAGGGTGTTCTTTAAAGGGATACTGTCATGGGAAAAAAAATTCTTTTCAAAATTAGTTAATAGCCCTGCTCCAGCAGAATTCTGCACTGAAATCCATTTCTCAAAAGAGCAAACAGATTTTTTTTATATTCAGTTTTGAAATCTGACATGGGGCTAGACATTTTGTCAATTTCCCAGCTGCCCCTGGTCATGTGACTTGTGCCTGCACTTCAGGAGAGAAATGCTTTCTGGCAGGCTGCTGTTTTTCCTTCTCAATGTAACTGAATGTGTCTCAGTGGGACATGGGTTTTTACTATTGAGTGTTGTTCTTAGATCTACCAGGCAGCTGTTATATTGTGTTAGGGAGCTGCTATCTGGTTACCTTCCCATTGTTCTTTTGTTTGGCTGCTGGGGGGAAAAGGGAGGGGGGTGATATCACTCCAACTTGCAGTACAGCAGTAAAGAGTGATTGAAGTTTATCAGAGCACAAGTCACATGACTTGGGGCATCTGGGAAATTGACAATATGTCTAGCCCCACGTCAGATTTCAAAATTGAATATAAAAAAATCTGTTTGCTCTTTTGAGAAATGGATTTCAGTGCAGAATTCTGCTGGAGCAGCACTGATTCATTTTGAAAAATTTTTTTTTTTCCCATGACAGTATCTCTTTAACCTCAGACCCTCCATCCAAATCCATATCCATATCCTTCAAACTCAGCAAGAATTTTTGTCTATTGTCACCTTATGCCCTATGGTTGTTACAGTTTTTAAATATCCTGCTTTTCTAGCCCTTTACCACTCAAGGTTGCATCTCCTGGAAAGGAACATGGTATGTCTGGGGCTCTTTGATCCACAGTCACCAACCAAAATCCAGCTAGCGATTCACTACCTTGCAAAGGTTGATGGCTTCTACGGTGCACGTGGAAACTTTTTCTATGTAAAAGTCTTAAATGTGACAGGTTGGATTAAGCTATTGTCTAACCTCACTCCCTTTATCCAAACATATCCTAGAAATACTGCAAAAAGGTTTGACATTGGCCTCTTCTCTTCTGAGGTAGAAGGTCTATTTGTGTATTATGTCCTATGGTTAACACAGCTTCTGAACACTCTGCTCTGGCCCTTCCCCACCCAAAGTTGAATCTCCCGGTAAGGAACAAGTCACAAAAACTGCAGTCACCATCCAAAATGAAGCTAGTGAACCATTAACTTGGACATGCCAAGATAAATCAAACGATTGTCTCAATTTTTAGTGTTTTTTCTTGGCAACACAGGGAGGCACATTTATTAAAGGTCGAATTTCAAATTCATGTGAGTTTTTTTTTAACTCTATTACATTTTAATAGACTCGAAATTTGATTGGGGGGTTATTTAATAAAAAAATCAAATATCTTAAAATCGCACTAATTTTACTGGCTTGAAAACTCTTATCAAATTCAACTAAACTCGATTCTAGCTTTTTCTCAGAAAAAAACGCAAATGTTAGGAAGGCTACTAACATGTCCAAATTTGTCCCTGGACCTTTCCCATTGACTTATACATGAACTTGTCAGGTTTTAGGGTGGTGGCAGATGGGGATTGCGACTAATCTTCCCGTCTCCCACCACCCTTACGTGGTAAATAGTCAAATTTTAATTTTTAAAGGGTCAGAGTGTGATAAATCTTGAAATTCAAATTAAAACTCAAATTGAGTTTGTATTATCCACAATTCAAATTTGAAAGTTTTAACCATAAAAAAATGTGAATTTCAATTCGAATTTTCAATTTGACCCTTAATCAATCTGCCCCTTAACAATATGAAATGGCATAATACATTTCAGCCCATCCATACCATGGAAAAATAACATTCACCTGCATAGTTATTCTCAGTGCTAAGAGAACACATTGGAAATTAATTTTTTTGTTAAGTTAGAACACCATGTTTTGAAGATTTATTTCAAGCATTTATGTGTAGTGTGATCAACTGTTTAAACAATAACATAAAGTGATGGAATCACAGTCATTGAAAATTTTATATATACCCATTAAATGTAAATTTTCCAGCCCTACAGGATACTATTATGAAAGGCAATTGTATTTGTATGGATTTAGTAGAACTGGGGAATATGTCAATCAGAATTTTCCCAGAGAGGGTTCCAGTGCTGTCATGTTGTCATGATATTTTAATTCTATTCTACTTCCTATTGACTTAAACGGTTGGACTAATTGCCCATCTTACTGATCATGTCACTTTGCAGTGTTAGTTCTATTTACATAATTATTCCTAATTCTAACTTTCTTCTTCGTGGCAGAAAGGCTCAGTTCCAAGATAATAACTCACAGGGATTTTCATATTTATTGACTTTTCCGCCCACATGTGAATGATATCGCAGAATGTGTGTTCATTTCATTGCTTTTTATTTATGTTTCAAGTTGGGATTAAGCAGTGATCAATGAACTGTCCTTTTTGTCTAAACAGTGCCATGTACCACTTTCACAGGCAAATTAAAGAAGAAAATATTAACTGTTTTTGTGTTGGTATTTATTCCCTTTATGGTATACCCTTGGTATACCATGGGCTGTTACTTTACCTCTGAACGATTGGCCTCCAGTGTCAAATGCTTAGATTTCATCATCCACACAACTGGCTGAATACTATAAAATTGATCTGTTCATTGTGGGCAATGGCCCATGCAAACTGATTGAACAAGTGGCATGTGCCTGATGCCCTGTCCACCAGCCCAAAAGAAGCGTCAGCTCCATGAGACCACTAGCACTGCTCAAATCCATGACTTTGCTTGCAAAAACAACCAACACTTTCTTCATAACCTTTAGTTTCCCTCACCTTACAGTCAGTCCTTGGGTATTACCCAATGCCCCAAGGTGTAGTGTGGGTATTTTCTGTTACCTCATGTATAAAAGGGGAGAGGATCCTTTCTACTTCCTTTCTTTGGACTTTACCTAACCAGGGGGTAAAAATGTTAAAGGACGAGCGGTTGAGGAAGTGCAAGAACTTCCACTGAATGGTGTCCAGAATCACTGATGTGTCAACCCTGCTACAGCCACAACATCTTTCCTCCAAACCCTTCCAGCTCAGAATGAAGGTCACAATGTAGCAATGCTCTACTGTTTAGCACATGTGGCCTGAAGAGAAATCACTTCCCCCCACAACCTCCCCTTCTATCAGGTTCCACTAAGTTGTACATTTAAGGTGGATGAAGCCACAGTCAATTGCTTTTATCCCAGAATGTAGAGCAGGCAACTGTACCTTCCTATGAACACAGCTGTATTAAAAAGGGATGGCTAGTGGGAGACAAGCGGGTGTCTCTTGGATGCCCATCTCAGTCTCAGTTGGCACACGACTTGCACCCACAGCTCCTTCCTTGAACCCACAGCTCTGTACTTTGCACCATCAGATTCAGCAAAAGGTGCAAAAAGCAGGTAGGCTGCATTGAAATTGGATAGGAGCTAGTGCTTCATGGGTAGGTCCAATTATGTGACCATGGGATTTTTATATGATGCCATAGCAACACATTCTTTTATAAAAGAACCGCAGAAAACAAACCTTAATATATTGTTGCCTTAAAAATTGCACTCACCCAAACATTAAACCTCACTGAAATATGCAAGCATAAATACTGCTTTTGTAAATAAACACAGTTCTGCTCATTATATTCAAGACACACAAATACTGGTTAGAGTTGTAAAGCCAGTCACCAGAAAGATATTGGCTGTTTATCTGTAGCATATTCATTTACATATCCATTGTCTCAGCACAATAAGAGAGAGCACTTACGGAATCATAACTTCTGCCTTTTAATCACTAACATGAGCTGAACACAATAGCCTTGTTGTATTAGCACTGGCACGAGGCACAGGGAGGTATTAATAATTAATACTCCTCAGTTGTTATACAGTATACGAGACAAGACTGTTTATATAATTGATTGTTGTAAAGGAACAATGTGTAAAAAAATATGTAAGTGTGATCAATGCATCTTCAAAAATATATATAAAAATAAATGGACATGGCCAGGTTAGTGGATGCCCCAAAGCCTACTACCCCTCCCCTTTATTCGTGCAAATTTTCATAATCTAGACCGGAGCAATGGGGATTGACACATGGGAAATTTAAAAAATGATTGCACCTCCAACGCATCCCCAGTGTTTTTGAACCAATGTGGGTGTGGTTGGGCAGTATGCCGCCCCCTTAAAATCCTGCCGCCCTAGGCCCGGGCCTAGGTGGCCTTTCCACAAATCCGGGCCTGTAAATGGATAAAGGTAAAGTATGGTTATTTTTGTCCATAAATTGTAATTATGGGCCTTAGGTTATATGCAAGAAGACAGAAGATAGATCCATATAGTCATGCTCAGCATGTTGACTTCTGGTTCCCAATTTGGTACAGTTATGCCTATGGAGACAGGGAAGCCCTGGTGCTACTGTCACGTCCAAACCAGGCACTAACATTGGGGTCCTACAGTATCCTGAGTCAACTGCTGCAGCAAAGTTATGCTGAAAGAACACAATTCCCAAGTCAATCTCATACCAAACACTGATTTGGAACATTTTCAGTGCTAATTTGTTTTATTTGTTTGAAGTATGAATCAATTTTGATTTGTACTGCCTGCAGCTTTGGTGCTAGAACCATGAACAAAATTGCTGCATGGTGGGTAAAAAAACATGGCAATTGTGCATGAAATTACACTTAAGGTGGCCATACACGTGCCGATAAAAGCTGCCGACAGGCGAGTCGGCAGCTTATTGGCCCGTGTATGGGGCCCTCTGACAGGCTTCCCCGATCGATATCTGCCGAAAGTCGGCCAGATGTCGATCGTACGGGACTAAAAATCCCGTCGGATTGCGGCCGCATCTGTTTGTTGATGCAGCCCCGCGATCCGACCGCCCTTTAGCCATCGTTAGGATACAATCGTTGGGCCCTAGGGCCCACGACCGGATCAGCCCGATATTGCCCACCTCAAGGTGGGCATATCGGGGAGAGATCCGCTCGTTTGGCGACATTGCCAAACGAGCAGATCTCTCCGTGTATGGCCATCTTAAGTTCACTGCACTTGCAGATGTAAATGTCCCTATTCTTAGAGTCTGCTCATTTGGTTACCTTGAGTAGATCTGTTGGTGTATGGCCAAATTAGGGGTTATATTACAAACCCTGTGCACTGATTTAATCTTTCCTTTGTGTGCAGATTATTCTCTTTTTCTCTTAAGACTCTTACACATTCTTACCTGCTTTTGGTGGATATTTCATTTGTTCTACCATAGGGAAACTCAAAAAAAATGCAGCCCTGTATTTCCTATTAGTTTTCACTCATTGGAGCTCAGGCAGCAGCTTTCTTACTCCAATGCTCCCAGTTGCATGCAGATCCAGGTATGCATGCTCTCTACACTCGCTCGAGTTCAGCGTGTATGACACTGGCATGTGCTGAACCCGTCTTGGCGTAGAGACCTCAGACGTACTCTTGCATGGATCTGCATGCATCCTGTGCACGCACTTTGCCTGCTGTTAGGAATATTGCTGGTGATTAAACACACATGCTGTGCTTTAATAAAGAAAACATAAAGAATAAACACACACACCTCTGGAAATAAGCACAAATGAGGGCAGGCCAAAAACAAGTCCAAGTTCAGCCCGAGGGTCAAGGGTGGGTGGCAAACAAACGTAAAGAGGAAAAGGCCAAGGTCAGAACAGGCAGAGGACTTGTAGAGTCACTTAACGGCCAAGGTCAAAACAGGGAGATCAAATATCAGAGGGCACAGGGACAATATAGGAACAGGACAGGAACAGGGTTACCGGATCAGGAACAAAATCACAGGAACCGAAGAAAATCACGATCAGGAACACAATCAACAGGACACGAGGCTAGGATAAGGTATGTTGGCCAATGATCCAGCATGAGGGAGTCTGGGAAGCAGGCTTTAATAGCCCAATAATGAGCTATTGCGAGCAGCGTGACTAAGGGAACATGGAATTGGAGGCAGCTGCACAGAAGATATTCTATAAGAGTTAGGCTACAGCCACACTGACTCCTGTGGCTTAAGTGGGAGGAGCAGTTGCAGGAAAACAACAGGTCCCTGGTTTCTCTCAGGTAAACTCCAGACCCAGGCAAATAAAAATAAATATTAAAATATTCGGAAAAATTTAAAAAAAGCTAGGTGGGCCCCTGATCACATTAGACCCCTAGGCTACTGCCTAGATAAGTCTGTACATTATTCTGCCACTGGGTGCAGGCAAGTATCAAACTCAGGTGGAACCCGGATTCCTTTTTTTGGATTTGCAAAATGTATGGAAAAATCCCAAACACTGAGAACCAACCAATTTGGATATAAATTAGTTTTTGCTGCAGTTTTACTTGTATTAGTATGACTAGATTGTGTGACCTGTTGGTGATTCTGAACTGGGCACAATATGCAAGAGTTTGTGTGTCCTTCCTTTGTCAGGATGTGTTTCCTCTTGGTACTCTGGGTGTTCTCCCACTGTCCAAAAACATACAGTTTAATTAGATCCTGATAAAACTGACCCTTGCAAATGTGCTAGGGAATTAGATTGTAAGCTCAACTGGAGCAGGGACTGGTGTGAATGATGGAGAGAATGTTTCATTATTGCTGCATAAATTCCCCTTTAAAAAAATCTAGTCATTGAGATGTAAGTCATTCGGGCAATTCTAGTATTTTAATTAATTTATTCTGTTAGAGCCGAACCCGTGTTTATGACTTTACCAAACAATATCATTTACTTGGAAAAGTAGCTGATTTAATTGTTCAGAAACACAAACAACGGCTTTTCATCAAGGAGCTTTTATGGGAACGACTACAGGTGATAATTGCATTCCCCCGTATTTACATTCTTTTATCTGTGAAAAGCAAAACAAATAAAGAACTGAATGTTAATTTTCTATTTTAATGGTAGATGGATGATTATTGGAAACAATAATGAATAATGTAAGCGTACAATAAATTACTATTGGAGCTGTTAATAAGATGTCTTAATAAGATGTTTATTCGGACTGTGCCCCAGACATTGCTACTGTATCAGTGAGCCCCCAAACTGCTTATAATGGGTGGAGGGGCACACAATGGTGTAACCAGAATGTGCCAGCCCCCCCCCCAAAAATCTTCAGAGTGGCCCAGCGCACTCCAATCTCCATCCTCCCACCAGCCTGGACTCCTCCCACTCCCCATCCAGAACCGACCCATCCAGACTCCGCCCACTATCTGCCCCACACTGATATGCTCTGCTTCCCCATGGCAGGTAGGAGAGCAGCTAGGGAATGGGTTATTTTTGGCTATAGAGGAAGTAGACATTTTCCCTAGGCCCCCCTGCGACTGCGGGGTCTGGTTCCTCAATAGTTACGCCACTGGGGGTACATTTATGTAGTGTCCCAGCTGGAAAATAAACCAAATAAATCATCCAGGTCACATGCAATGATAAATGAATCAAATGATAAACTACAGATGCAGCCGAGGAACAGACAACAGTATTGGCATATTAAAGGAACATTGAACATTTTTTTGCAGGATTTGGGTTTCAACCAAACCAGTCAGACTAAATCCAAACCATAAAGAATTCAGACCACTGCAATGTAGCCCGTTTATTAAATGAGAAGGAAAGGTTATAACTAAGACTCTGTATAAAGACACCGTCCTCCGTCAAAAGGGACACCACATTCAGTAATGAACGAAATATTTTGCCAAGTTTCCCATCAAAAATTATGCCCATACAAATAATGGGTGAAAAAAATTGCTGCGCGTCAAAAATTTGCTTGGTTCAAAAAAAGATTTGTTGTCCATAGACTTTCAATGCATTTTGGTGAATTTTCATGTTTCGTGAATTTTTGTGAAGTGAAATGGGTTAGATTCACCCATAACTAATCACATTTCTTTCCTTCTATTGTGTACACATGGACTGTATTAGACTTCCTTCTTTCAGCATAAACCTCCAGGGCTAGGGCTTGAGCATGCTCAGTTTGCTCCTCTCTCCCTCTCCCCCTCCCACCTCCACTCTCTCTTGTAATCTGAGCAGAGAACTATGAGTGAACAGGAGAATCCATTGCCCTGTTGCTCCCCTTGCCTTTTTTAACTCCAGACAAAATTTGGAGTAAAATCCTAAATCTGCCTTCACCCGATCAGAAACTATACTTCCAGGAGCAGGCAGAGCTGGAGTAGAAGAAGTGGATTATTGGCCTGCGGAGAAACACAGGGCGAGATCCGACATAGTCTGGCCCAAGCCTAATACCATTGATGGATTGTCCATCCATGTCATTTCCAGCCATTGATGAGCCTCATCTGAATGCAGCCCTTTTCATAAAATATCAAGAGTGGCTTGGACACCCCTGACCCAAATGCTTAGAGTTTTGTTCATTAAATGGACATCCAACAATCAGTTTAAGGATCTCAGACAGTTTGTTCCTTGTTATCAATAAATACCTAACTGTGATGGATGATACTGTCCGTTTTACAGGAGTGCTTGAGGTAATGTGGCATTAAGGAAAAACGTATTCACTGCTCTGAGAACCATCTTGAATCCCCAAGGTCCTATTGAGGATAATGCAGAATTACAACTATTAATTAAAGGTGTATTTTCAGACCAAGTTATTCAGAAAGATTCAAAAAATCTTAAAATCTGGCCAGCCAGAAACACAATAAATAAGTGGCCGGCCAGATTTTAAGATTTTTTGAATGATAAATAAATTGTATACTTTCTGAATAACTTGGTCTAAAAATGCACCGTTAATTAATCCTTGTACTGTCCGTTTTACCTTTACAGATATTCATTTAAAACCACAGTTGCAGTAGCAGAAATGTTCTTTATTTCTTTTGATATAGTCAGACATTATGATACAGTCTTGGGAGAGATTTCCAATGCTTGAAAGGGTCCTTACTCAAATGCAGATAAGCATCTTTCACATTTACATAAATATCTGTAATATTTCAAAATGCCACTTTAAATGTCATCACGATAAAGCTGGAGAGACAGGGTATCCCAGAATCTGTTTTGCTGCTACATGTTCAGCTTGGTAAATTGACAGATTTATAATAATAAACCTTTACAAAATGTCTCATCTCAACCTGTAGTTTTATACATCACAGGCCAGGGGGCAACCAAGTTACCTGAGCCACCAGTAAGACACTTGGAAATACTGCAGTCAAGAAGCTAAAGCAAGAGCTGGAAAAGCCCCCAGTTTCCATCTTGTTCACACAATACAGGACCAGGATACTGTACACTAACAAGAATTTGTTCTTCGTAAGTGAAAGCTTCCTTTTTCCAGAATATGCAAGTATAATAATAATAATAATAATAATAATAATAATAATAATAATAAATAATGGAATATCCCTCTTTAAAATAACAGTGGAGTATTTCAGAGTTTCGAAATATAAATTTTCCTATGTAATAATCAATGTCCAACCTCTCAAACAGCCAGTCAATTAGATGGTTATAAAAATAAATATGAAGGATTTTAAGAAATCAATAACAGGCAGTACAGTCCCATTGATTCAGCATGTATTGCAATGACAATGGATTGGAGTGAGTTAATCCAGTGTTGCAAATGCCACCATACTTAATGGAATCAATAAGAATATGTTTCATGAATCCAACTTAGTTTTGGGACTCGTTGATGTCAATAGTACTTTTATAATCTATCGATTGTACAGGTATGGGATCTGTTATCTTAAAACCCGTTGTTCAGAAAGCTCAGAATGATCGTCTCCCATTTTATCCAAATAATCCATATTTTGAAAAATGATTACCTTTTTCTCTGTAATAATAAAACAGTAGCTTGTACTTGATTCCAACTAAGATATAATTAATCGTGATTTAAATGTTAAAAATTACTCTTTGTTTAAAATTGTTTATTATATATGGTTATTTTAAATTTGTCGTAACATTCTGTATCCAAAGAATAGATAGACTCTAGTATGCAGAGGACATTTCATCCACCCAACAAAGGTACTTGTGCAATACTTGCTCCTTTGTTTTTTTAACTATTAATTACACCTTGTAGCCTTCATCTATTTCTTGACTGTACCAACTGTAACACTATGCAGTGCCCTGGAACATGAATCTTTTACAGATGTCATGTAACATTGGGGGAAAAGCAAATCTGAAAACAGGCAATGGCAGGTGACAGACAAAGAAAGTCCAGGACCGTCTGGGAGGTCAAGTTAGCAAATCTAGAACAGATCAGGAGGTCAGGGTAAGTTGCAGACAAAGCAAGTCTAGTACCAGCCAGGAGGTCAGCTTAGCAAGTCTAGAACAAATCAGGAGGTCAGGGTAAGTTGTAGATAAAGCAAGTCCAGGACCAGCCAGGAGGTCAGCTTAGCAAGTCTAGAACAAATCAGGAGGTCAGGGTAAGTTGTAGATAAAGCAAGTCCAGGATCAGACAGGAGGTCAGGGTAAATTGGAGATTATATCAAGGCAGAGATCAAGAAACAAAAACTAGCAAACTCCTCTTCACAAGGCTTCAACAAGGGAGATAGTATCTTTCTTAGGCAGATAATATCTCCAGCTTCTGGGTTTAAATTGTTGTAGACAACAAGTACACCAATATAGTTGGGTACTGGAGGATGCAAGTTTCACAAATGGGGTTCATTTAGGAACACTGGACAAATTTTCAATACAGTAACCCATAGCAATCTATTGGTGATCAGTTTTGTACAGTAACAATTTGATTGGTCACCATGGGTTAAAGCCCAAGTGCAATTGTACATTGATCTCACTGCTTATTTAATGCCTCCATGGCATGCAGGAATGTAATCCCATCATGTCTTTCCAAATCCCCTTCTGTCTCCTGAATAGTATATTCTTTCAAAATCAATTTGCAGAGCCATACAAGACTGCTGTACTTTATGCCCACCTTGAGGTTTGCACCTGTCTGGTGGGACTTCCACTTCTCTGTATTGAAGGTCAGTCACGAGCTTCAACTATGACCCACCACTAAACTGACAATAGTACAGCAAACCTTCACATTATTCAAGTGGTGGCAGCATCAGTGTGGGTGTGCTAGAACATGCTGTTTGATACATACTTTAGTTTGATATATACAGTATATGTATTCCCTATTGTTGGGTTGACTGTGTGATAGAACTACAGCAGATGTTTAACTGTCACTTATATCATCAGTGTTTCACCTCTTAATGAATTTTTGCCACCTGCTGCAGACATCATAAAGCTGAAGTCAATACAACTCTTTTCTCCTTCAGAATGCAAGGTAATTGCCCAGGTAAAGGGTCATTGGCATTTGTTAATATTATAACTTGAAATGATTAGAATATTACCAAATATAAATAGATCATCTATCCAAAGAAACAGGAAATGAATCCCCCAATATGAGCAGAACACAAGTCAATGAAATGTCCCCATTGTACCAAGAAAGATACCTGGATTTTACTTAGAAGACAGCAAACTGGACAAGAGGTTCTCAGGTTACTCATCTTTAATCTTCCTCCAACAGTTGATCAAAAACTTGCAATATTTTGTACAACTTTAATTTGAAAATACTGCTTATTAGATTTTGGGTTCAATTCATGTATAAATAAGGCTCTACTGAGGCACAATGAGGTGGGTATTGCTTTGTTCACACAACTGAGAAAGATGGCTGGAGGAGAGCGGATATCAAACGTCCCCCAATTAAAACAGAACTTGAAAATGATTTTGCTATTTACAGAATTGAAACCCAAATCAACCATCTTTGTACTGTATATTGTTCCGTCTGCATTTCTATTGCTGTTATATTATATTAATAATAGAGATTTTCATTAGCTGTTGATGGTTCACGATTAATCTATATATGTGGAAGACATAATTGTATCCTCCTTCACAGTTAGGGGCCCATTCACTAAGTTCGAGTGAAGGAATAGAAGAAAAAATACTTCGAATTTCGAAGTGTTTTTTTGGCTACTTCGACCATCGAATGGGCTACTTCGACCTTCGACTATGACTTTGAATCGAATGATTCAAACTAAAAATCATTCGACTATTCGACCATTTGATAGTCGAAGTACTGCACCTTTAAGAAAAAACTTCGACCCCCTAGTTCGCCACCTAAAAGCTACCGAACTCAATGTTAGCCTATAGGGAAGGTCCACATAGGCTTGGCTAATTTTTTTTGGTCGAAGGATAATCCTTCGATCGTTGGCTTAAAATCCTTCGAATCGTTCGATTTCGAAGTCTTTAATTGTTCGATCGAACGATTATTCCTATTATTCCTTCGTATTTGCGCAAAATCCTTCGACTTCGATATTCAAAGTCGAAGAATTTTCATTCCCGGTCGAATATCAAGGGTTAATTAACCCTCGATATTCCACCCTTGATGAATTTGCCCCTTAGTGTATTTCCACTTTTGAAAATGAATATATGAATGAAAAGCCTGCCCTACTGATAAGATAACTATTCGAAATAATTCTATCAATTCTAACTCACTGGCAATGAAGCGGGGAGGTTATACATAACCAAATGTTGCTGTTGTGCTCCTGTCCTGATAATCATAGTGACTTTCTCAGAAGCCAATTTATTTTAATGGCAGTTTCTGCTTTTTAAACATAGGTGTCAGACAAGCTGGTAATTATGAAACTCTACTCTTGACCCCGTCACCCAAGCATATAGTTTTGGGTTGTAATTCACACCATTCTGTTTTTTTGAAAATGTTCATTTGTGATAACAACAACAACAACAACAAAAAAGCCTGTGGGAATTAAAATCAAAGTGGTGACTAAGGGACCGATTCACGAAGGGTCGAATATCGAGGGTTAATTAACCCTCGATATTCGACTGGGAATTTAAATCTTTCGAATTCGAATATCGAATTCGAAGGATTTAGCGCTAAAAATTCGATCGATCGATTGAAGAATTTTTCAATCGATCGAACGATTAAATCCTCGAATCGAACGATTCGAAGGATTTTAATAAAACGATCAAATGAATATCCTTCGATGAAAAAAACTTTAGCAAGCCTATGGGGACCTTCCCCATAGGCTAACATTGAGTTCGGTAGCTTTTAGCTGCCGAACTAGGGGATCAAATTTTTTTTTAAAGAGACAGTACTTCGACTATCGAATGGTCGAATAGTCGAACGATTTTTACTTCTAATCGTTCGAATCGTTCGAATTCGATCGAATTCGATCGAATTTAACCAATTCGATGGTCGAAGTACCCAAAAAATACTTCGAAATTCGAATTTTTTTTCATTCGAATTCTTCACTCGAGTTTTGTACATCTGCCCCTAAGTGTGTTTTGTAAGTTAGTCGATATAATGTTTAACCCACAAGCACCTGATCCTGGATTTGAGTCTAAACTAGAAGCATCAGATTTGCTCACAGATACATTAGAGACCTTTTCCTCACCCTGACAGCTTCTTTAATCTGAAATACAAACTTCCTAGGTTTTTGGATACTCTATTTTGTATAGAGAATAATGTACCCCCAATTGGCCTCGTGTTTTTAAACAGGGGGTACATTATTTGATATAATACAGAAGTTTCAGTGAGTCGTGTGACAGAAATTGCATCACTGAGCAGCAATTTAAACTGATGACATTGAGGATCTAATTTACAGAATATTCATGGCTCTTGTGTATTATAAACATCCAACTGAATGTGCTCTACTTAGGGACTCATGGATAAATACTGCTGTGGAATTTCACAGATCACTTGAGGTAAAAAGAGATTTGATTTGATTTGACACAAGCTCTGTGGACTTTGAACTCACAAAGAGTCAGCGCCCCAAATAAAGGAATCACATAATTTTTATAAACTTGGGGACATATGACATAAGAACTTATAGGTGGAAAATGGCGCTATCATTGTGAGAGCATAAAAAATTCTCTTTACAACACAGAAAACAAAGAACTGCTCACATAACCAAACAGATGTTTCTTCCTCAAGGGCAAGGTACTAATTACCAATACTAGCGTGAGAACAGAATCCGTTCAAGTGAGGGTGGCTCCAGGGACAATCTGCCTACACAGAATTGAATTCTCTCTCAATAACCCTAGTTTCTGCCTAACTTGGATTAGCCCCAGTCACAACCCCCCTTCTCTGCTTGTGGCCATGATTCGGGTGGGGTCAGGAGGCAGGCAGGTGTCCCACCAACCCAATCCAACCTTACTCTTCAACAGCAGCTTTAGGTAGAAATCATATTATTGGCATCCTCCGTTATATATATATATATATATATATATATATATATATATATATCCCCATGGAATATTGATTTGATTACAGTAAATTGCCAGTGCCATCAAAATTCATACAAAAAAAAAACTTGCTTCATATCTCATCAAACATCTCCATAATCAAATCTATTTTGCTTGGAAAAACACAATCACCATAATAGTTAGACCGACGGGTAAATCAAAGATATAAACATGTATAACATCTCGTCATTATTATCTCTTGCTGAGAATTAATTTTCCCTATCCCTAGCTATATGGCTATGAAACTATTTTTTTGCAGGTTCTCCTGAATAAATATCATGTAGAATTCATATTTCTTTGTATCCTACCCTGGGTTCTTTTGCACACCGAATGATAATGAAACAGATGATTATTTCATTTGGTCCCTTGTAACAAACATAGTTGGTAAATATTTTATTTCTCTGCGCACACAGTCTTAATTGTATAGAAATTATCTGTGCCTTGAAAAAATTATTAATCAAAATAATAACGATGTTTCTCAACTCCTTTTATTTTACCAGCATTTTTTACAGCACATTTTATTGTACAAAATATATTGGATTATTTATGTCTAATTGCATTAATGTTATATTCTATGAGTGTTTTTTTCCTGTGTATTCCTCTATATAGGGAGCTGAAAGAATAATAATGAATACAAACAAAGCAAGCACTAATGTTTTAGGCTAGGGCCACACTAGGCGATAGCGCCGCGATTTGACTCGCGGCGACTTTTCGCCACAACTTTTAATCCGCAATCGCTGGGGAAACTTTTGCGCTGGCGTCTATGGGGAATCGCGAAAAATCGCCAGCGTAAAAACACACGCGGCGATCTTTTTTCTACTGTCGCTCGAAATTGCCTCGCTAGGCGATTTCGAGCGACAATAGAAAAAAGATCGCCGCATGTGTTTTTACGCCGCGATTCCCCATAGACGCCAGCGCAAAAGTTTCCCCAGCGATTGCGGATTAAAAGTCGCGGCGAAAAGTCGCCACGAGTCAAATCGCGGCGCTATCGCCTAGTGTGGCCCTAGCCTTAGGATAACGAGATTAAAAAAAGTAAAGTCTGCGTGTGTTTCATATTGATATCAATAGGAATTACCAGTTTCTAAAAATAATTAAGATAATACAATTTTTTTTTAAGCAATGTTTGGATTTGCCAAAAAGCTGCAGACTGGTTTACTACTGAAATGGCAATTTCAACTAGGGGTAGACAGAAGATGCACGTGCCTGCGGTGCATGCTGGAGGGTGTTGGGCATGTACCTCTTCAGCCACCTACCCCTAGTCTGGGCCCTTATATTCCACCGCCCACTCATTGGTAAGCCCTTGCAGTGAACGTGTGCATGTGTTTCCTTTCTTTGGTAAACACTTTTGGACACACTGATGTGAGAGTGCTCATGGCACATTCAGACACAGTGGGGAAGGCAAGGTGGCCAGTTGGGTTGTCTAAGCCAAGGGTCCCCAACCTTTTTTACCCATGAGCAACATTCAGATGTAAAAAGAGAAAGGGAGCAGCACAATCATGAAAAATGTTCCTGGGTGGTACAAAATAAGTGCTGTGATTGGCTATTGGTAGGCTCTATGTGACTGGCAGCCTACAGGAGACTCTGTTTGGCAGTACATCTGGTTTTTATGCAACCAAAACTTGCCTCCAAGCCTGGATTTCCAAAATAAGCACCTGCTTTGAGGCCACTCGGAGCAACATTCAAAGGGTTGGAGAGCAACGTGTTGCTCACAAGCCACTGGTTGGGGATCACTGGCCTAAGGTGTATAGCAGTTTAGGCGCAACCCAACTATTTTGCTAGACAGGAATTATGAGCTCAGAAAGCATTTCACATTCATACCTTTCTGTAAAACAGCCTAGAAAAATGTGGCCTTTTGGGTAAAGTAAATAGAACAGATACAGCATCAACAATCACTGCCTGACTAAAGTCCAATAAATAGGGTTTGTAGTGAACATAGGATGGGTCAATTATCAAGTGCAACTCAGGGTTTAAAGTGCAAGCTCTTTGAATGAGCAATAAGGACCTGTCAAGGGTCTCTATAAATGTCCCATATCGCCTGTTAACTTAAAAAACAAATCCTTATTATGTATTCTGTCTCCTTATACAATGAAACATGAAGAATGGATCCTCTACCTCTGCAATCATCACAATACGTTAAATGAAAAACTCTCAACTCTGCATAATGAGCCTCTTCCTTCCTAATTGATGTATCTCACAATTACAGATGAGTTCACTATAGAGCAGGTTTAACAAGGAAGGGGAATGTACTGTAAATGAACATTTTCTCCTTGGCCAAAGAATGGTTCTGAAATGCCAAGGGCTTTAACAGGAAAGTTTTCAATGTCAACTTTATTCATTGAAAAATAATTCGATCGCAGCCTTGTTTATTGTATAGCACTGACCCTGGAGGACCAACCTTCTAATACGGATACTGTACTTAACATTAATATAGTACAGTATTCACTGTACAACACATAGGTATTATATTTAGAGATAAGTAGATGCATTCATTTATATTAACATATTTATGAATAAGTAAATTCCAGTTGTAAATGACTATGAAAATCATTTGTTGTGTTAATGGCAGACCTTGATTTCTATGTAAAATCACTAAAGCACAAATTTTTCCCGATGTGAAGGCTTCTTTGCCAGGTGCAAATTCGTTACCACTATCCTAATCACTAGAATGTGAAGTTGCATCTCAGCAGCTGAACGCTAATGAAGTTTCGCTAGCGTTAATTCATCAGCATGAGCATTTCATAGTGAACTTTCACTTGAGTTCATTTCTGCTTAACAAAACTCTGTTAGTACGCTTAGGTCAATTTGAAAAGGGCGGGTACATATAGGTCATATATATGTCTTTATTAGTGGTGCAAATGCTTGAAGTGGCCACTTATTATTACACATGTCCAAGGAAGCAAAATAAAGATAAAAGAGATCCTCTAATGTCCTAGACATGAGCCCACCCTAAAACAAATGTGGCATGCCCCTCAAATGTTTAAAAAAAGGTTAAAACAAAAATTTGTAATAGTTGTAACTTTTAAAGACAATTGTGTATTAAAATGTGAAAAAACCATGTGTTTTTTATCATTTTTATAACTTTTCGGCATACAGGATATGATGTCACTGACATAAGATTGAGGAGGAGGTCTAAGGTGGCAAAGGAAATTCTGGAGAAAGAGGTTCTGTAAAATTCGCACTTTAGTGAATTTGCAGAGTAACGATCGTTTGCCTGAGCGAGTATGGTGCAAAACTGGTGCGCTAGCGACAGTGGGGGTTATTTCTAAAGTTTGCGCAGCGCATATTTTTGGCAAATGGTTGTATTGTGCATGTTTTTTCCTGAACACTAATATATGGTGCTGCTCTGCTTGTCTTTCCGTTTTTTGCGAATTCGCAGCGTGAATACATTTTTGCAAATGGCGCGCAAGTGAGACGGGATTTTGCGCGAGCGCACCCAATGTGCGAGTTTGTTGAAAATAGCGTTGACAGTAACTTAAATTTGCAGTTTGCACAACTGTTTTTGCAAATATTTTAACCGCCACCAAAGTTGTGGCGTAATTGAGTCGCCGAGTGTGCGCATAGAGATTCGCAATTTGCGAATTGTGACATATTTAAAAAGCTCCTATAGACATTCGCATTGTGGAAAAAAAGTTCGCAATTCTGTTTGCGCCCTCTTATTTGGCTTTATAAATATAACCATGCGCAGGGCAAATATATTCACTTGCAAACCAATCTGCCCTGCGCAAAGTTTATAAATGAGCCCCAGTCTCTTTCTCTAGCGAATTGTCATCTACGCCTGTTAGTAAATTGGCAATAACCCTGTGAATGGGATTACTGGCGAATTTTCGCTACTGATGGCCACTTCTACCTTTAGTAAATTTGCCCCAAGGTGTGAATGAGTTCTTCACCTACCAATTGCCCTGATCAGATCCCAGATTGAACACAACACATTAATTTATGTTTCTTAAAGTTAACAATCCTGAACTAAAAACATAAAATGTCTCTCATGCAGTTGTTTCACTCACCTGAAGCTCTGGTGGGACTCCAGGATAACCTTTTTCTCCTTTTCCACCAATATGGCCACGTTCACCCCTTGGTCCCATGTCTCCTTTGTCCCCCTTTTCTCCCTTTGCCCCTTCCTGTCCTGTAGCTCCATTGTTTCCGTTGTTCCCATGATTTCCTACAAATGGTTTTAACAAGAGATGATTATCAATTACTTTTTAACTAATGATTCAACAATGATTAGGATAGCTTCTTGGCCTTTTGGCTAAGATCAAGTGTAGTATCTTGACCAAGGTAGGTGGGGTGAACCTAGCTAAGGGTGCATCCATGTGAATCCATCCACTGAGGGATAAAGAGGCACTTGATCCTCTGGCCAAAGGCTGTCATATTTTAGTAGCTCAAGCAATGCGTCCCAGCCCAGGCCTTGCAAACCTGGGGTGCTTGAACCACTGGGTTGTAGTTCACCGATGGCACCGGCACTTTAAACACACTCTTGCAATATGCTCTTATGCCCCATGCCTTTTGACTAGAGGCTAAGCAATTTTTATATTCTGGCCAATAGGCATTTTAGCCCACCCCTATTAATTTTGTATAGCACTTTTTATTGGATGGGTGCAATACCTCCAGGTTTGCACTTGTCTAGGGTGGGAGATGTGCGGCAATCTGGTTCCTTCTCCCCCTGAAGCTGGCCCTGAAAGGGCGCAAATGGACCTCTTCGGAGGTGAGTTGTGGCCTTTCCCTTCGGGAATTGGAGAAAGGGGTCCCCCAAGCCTTGCAGCGAAGGGGATCAGAAGACCCTTGCCCCCCACTTGTGCCTTTTGTGCCAGGGATAAAGGGCTCCACCTTAGCCTTCAGGCAACGGTGGGGCTGAAGACCCTGCTTATCTTGGCGCCTTTTGCGTCAGATAATCCGGAATTGATGGGGGGACTTGGTCTAATTTAAGACTAAGTCCCATTGCACCCTCTGCACGTGTGTGACACTGGCACTTGTTGAGCCAATTGAAACACACTTGAGTTTTAAGGAAAAATAAAAAGGATTAGGATAGCAGGATACTTGATGACATTTTAGGTTGGGCTAAATCAAAGGTTTTTAAAATAGTTTGGTCTTTTTTAGCACGCAAGATATATGGAACCATTTACCATTGACCCAATCACAAGTGTAAAAACACTAACTCAGGCAAAATTGTGCCTTTTAGGTCCCGAACTTTCTCAAGGTGCAGAAAGCAGCACTGTCAGGCACAGGGGACCACTTTACCTAAAGGCAGTCAGTTGGAGGTGTTAACTACATCCCTCTCCTACACATTGTAGCCCCTAGTTCTACATTTTGGTAATTAGAAGAGAACAAGGTGCACCAGAATGAAATGTAAATGACTCACCGAGTAGTAAATGTGGTCCGGGTGCACCAGCCCTAGACCCCCAGCTTTAGGGATCGGTACGGCAAAGAAGGAGAAAGGTAGGGCCGACGACCGGCATTCCAACGGATACACAGGACCAGAGAAATTCAATTTAAAAAATATTTTATTTATACAAAGTTAAAAATGTAAATCTGCATCTCCATCCACCCTGCACGTTTCGCACCCATTCAGGGCGCTTAGTCATGGGCTCTGACTAAGCGCCCAGAATGGGTGCAAAACGCAAGGGTGGATGAAGATGCAGATGTAAATTTTTAACTTTGTATAAATAAAATATTCTTTTAATTTAATTTCTCTGGTCCTGTGGATCTGTTTGAGTGCCGGTCGGCCCTACCTTTCTCCTTCTTAGCTCCTAACTCTAACTATCACAGCCTAACGGGTGATCACCAGTTGTAAACTCGAGATGTTCTTTTAATGTCTATTAAAAGGACATCCATAAAAGCGTCCAACTCCAACAGTCACACTTCCCACTTGAGTGACAAAATGCCCCAAACAAAGTCAAACAGTTGACTGTTTGCAGTGCAAGTCAGTAGAAATCCACATTCTTTGTATGAACATACTTTTTTTATGAGCATAGGAATATATTTTAAGGCTTGTATTATGTTGTGTTTCTGATTGCCAGGGACACAGGGGCTGAGCTTGGATGAATATAAATGCAACTTTGATCACACACATTGTTGACCAAAGTCAACATAGTCCAATTGATTAAACTCAAATCAGTTTAATCCTGCTAGAGGAAAGAAGGAAATAAATGGATGATTCTAAAACCTGGTTGTGCAATAAACAAGTTGTATTAAATGTCAACATGAATGCCTGTGAATCTGTGTGTGTATGAGCTTGTGTGTGAGCATATGTAAATTGTGTGCTTGGAGGGCTTCTCCAGATGAATAAAATAGGTATGGCTGAGTACCATTATGTTAGAAAACATTGTTACTACTAATATAAATACATATTCATGAAATGTTCAGTTATTTCCCAAGAAAAGAAACCTGAACAGCTCAGGAGATAATATCTACAGTCACGTTTCATCCCTGTTGATATAACACAAATATATTAAATTACTTAAACTGGTGCGAAATAGAAGCTAATAGCTATACCTCTGGGGGCTGATATACAAGAATGTCATAAGAGAGAGATGTCTGATGGGAAGATGGTATATAGAGGCCAAGAGACTAATGGGTGTTAAATGAAAAGTGCCAAAAGAAGAGGATGTGATTGAAGAGAGGGAAGCTAAAAGCTTTATTCATTCTAAATGTTAAAAGGCCCTCAGGGATTGAGTGGGCATCTCCAGATACTTTTAATTGACAGTATTCAGATTAGTTGGGGAAGCTTAAATCAAAAGTGAATCACTTATTCCAGGCAGAAACAGAAACAGAATGATTGATCTTCTTTATAAAACATAGGCCAAAATTGTACAATAACCCTTGCTAATGCATTGGCAGTTTTTATCACTTTACTACAGGTCAGAATAATGAAAGGAGATGTTTGATGGGGTTAAAATAGCCTTTTTTTGTAAATGTGTTGATTGTGTGGAGACATTCTTTGGTTGCCACTGCCCTAGACAAGTCCGCAAGCCAAGCAAGGGTAATGCCCGGTTATAAAGAAAAAGGAAAGATCCCCTGTGCTTGTCATGCCTTGTCTCAAATTGACCAGTGACATAAGTTCCCTGGAAATTGTTTTCATTAATTTCAGAATCTTTCCTAATATGTGATCATTGGGTTATGTGTCGGTTTGGAGGGTCAAGTGGGAACATGTCTGTAGACAGTTACTGGGTGGTTTATTCTGTCATTCTGGCCTGCCCTCACATGATGGGCAATGATAGATTAAAAGGGGCTGCACAGAGTCTTTGACAAGTTTTAGTGGTCAAATATAAAAGCATTAAAGCTGGTCGTACTTGGACCAATAAAAGCTTCTTACTTGACTCCTCTTGATGGACTCGACAGCTTATTAGCCCAGATATTCAGCCCTTGGGGGCCTCCTTACAGGCCCGGAACTAGGGGTAGGCAGAGTAGGTGCCCACCTAGGGCGCAATCATGGGGAATTTGTTTTCTTTTTTTTTAACTCTGGTATGCTTGGCCATTAATAGATTTTAAATTTTATAAACCCCCTGTTCCAACCCCCTCTTGCCTGTTATTCGTACTGCAGGTGGAAGCACCCCCCCCCACCTCCCTCTTGGCTCCTGCTGGAACAAGTACATATTTGGGGGCATTATTGTGGATTTTTTGGCTGCTGATAGCACAGGTACAGATTGGGGGCAATATGAAGGATTGGCTGCTGCGGCTTAGGTATATGGGGCGGGGCAATATGGTGGCTGTTGGCATAGGTACACAGATGTTTGGGGCAATATTGTGGATTTTTGGCTGCTGCTGGCACAGGCACATATTTGGGGGCAATATGATGGCTTTTTGGCTCCTGCTTGCACAAGTAAATATTTGGAGGCAATATTGTGGATTTGTGGCTGCTGCTGGCACAGGTACAGATTGGTTTAACATTATGATGGATATTTTGGTTATGCTGGCACAGGTACAGATAAGGGGCTTGGGGGCAATCTGATTAATTGACTGCCATTGGCACAGGTACAAATGGAGGCAACACGATGGCTGCTGGCACAGCTACAGGGGGCAATATGAATGGCAAGGTAGGAAATGGTAATGCAGGACCGGGTGGGGGCACTGATTGAAGCCCTTGCCTGGGGTGCCAAAATACCTTGGCCCGGTCCTTTCTAGCTGGAGAATGAGCAGATATCTATCAAGCAGGTTTTTAAATTGCACTAGGCATTGACTGCACCAGTGTTTTGATGTGGTCTGCTGGGTTTCTATAGTATAACACTGAACATGTGTCTGAATCATTTGTAAGAGAAGATTCAGTGGTAGGAAAGATTCATTGACTCAAAATGAATCAGATGCGGGTGTCATGTGTCATCATTACTTTATGTGAGACCCAAAGACAGTCCAGAAAATTCTTCTTATATAAGGTTCTTATAGGCTCCCACTGAATGCATTTATTACTTACATTTTTTCTCCTAAAGTCATCAGTACCAGTGATGGGCGAATAAATTCGCCTGTCACAAATTTGCAGGGAATTTCCTAATTTTTCCACCGGCGAATAAATTTGCGAATCTCCCACGAAAATTTGCTGACGAAAATTCATCGGTGTCACAAAATTGTGTCCAAAAAGTCACTGGCATCAAAATCGCCACCTATTTGACTTTAACGCCAGCGTCAATATTGAAGTGACTTTTTGAACACGCATCCAAATTTTGCGGGAAAATCGCGGATTGAAACGGGAGAAATTCGCCCATCACTGGTTGGTACATGAAATACTGGTCTGCCTATCGGATAAAGCGTTTTCATGAATTTTCCAAGATGTTTAAGTGAGAAACCGAGAAGAAAAAATTGTAATCTGCAAGAGAAATACTTTTCAGTAAATGTCTTAATCTTAAAGGAGAAGGAAACTGCTTAAATATAAAAAAATATATAACCTACCCCATTATTTGTGAATTCAGGCCCCCTCCTCAAACATTGGATTAAAAACTGTCATTTCATAACAGCTTTTGCGCACCAGCGTCTCAAAGTTTTCCCACAGTTTAAAGTTTGGTGCCACCATTTTCAAATAAGTGCATCATTTCTGCCCTGCGCTGCCTGCGTTACTGCGCATGTGCCTTCTTCATGACCCTGTGACGTCATCTTACTCGCATCGTCATCGCTACACAGGGAACCCACCTTATTCTAGTGCGCATGCACAGGACACTGCTGCTAACTATTGCGCATGCGTGTGCCCTATTCAGAGAGATTTTTGGACTGCAACCAGGGTATCATTTTATATAAATGTTTAAACTTTTTTTAAAAACTATTGCACTAATATTGAGGAAGAAACTAATGAGGGAATGTTTGGTGTTACAGATATAGGGGCACATTCACTAAGATGCGAAGTTGCGCCAGGCGCAACTTCACCACACTTCACCAGGCGTAGTTTCGCCAGCGCTCCGCAAATTCACTAAAATCCGAAGTTGCGCACAGGGGTAGCGTAAGGTTGCGAAGTTGCGCTAGCGTTGATTCGCTATATAAAGCGAAGTTACGCTAGCGAAGGCTGATTTGCATACGGCGCGAAATTCAAATTTCAATGGAGGAACACGTATCAGCACTACAAATGCCTAGAAAACCTTCAAATCAGCAAATAAAAATTTTATTTTGCCCTACACATGTGCCCACTGTCTAGGTAAGTTGCCATGAGTCAGGAAATGTAGGAGGGAAGGAGGGGAGCCCCAAAAATATTTTCGATCTTTTTCAGCCTATCACCCATCATGTAGAAAACACGCCAGCGTTTTTTGGGACTTAGAAAAAATTTTGACTTTTTTGGAAACAATCCCTATCTACTCTATTGCTCTTCGCCAGGTCTGAGGTGGCGAAGGAAGTCTAGCGTATAAGGTAGCGTTCAGTACACTGCGCAAGTTAGTGAATTTGTGTAGTTTCGGCGCTAGCGAAAATTCGCCTGGCGTAAGGTTGCGAAGTAACACTAGCGAAACTACGCCAGCGTTCTTTAGTGAATTTGCGCAGTAGCGAAAATGCCAAACGCTAGCGAATTAACGCGGCTTAGTGAATTTGCCCCATAGTCTCTTTATTGACAACACTTAGAGCTGAACTTGATTTTTGACTTTCCTTACTTTAGTGGTCAGATCAGATAATGCCATTTCTGCGTAATTCATATTTCTGAATTTTAGCCTCAGTAATGGATAAATAGGAAACACCTGCAACCTAGCTAATGATATCAAATACCAAATAATATGATTTTTCATGGTATTACTGTTTAGCCAAAGAAGAGAAAATGCAGTTTTATTCATTGATTTAGCTTTTAGATTGTGTTTGCGTAAGGCAGGGGTGCCCAAAAGGTAGATCAGGATCTAGCAGTAGATCTTTAGCTGGTGATCAGTAGATCTCAAGACTCTGTCAACAAACAGCTTGTCTAAATCATCCTCCTGTTTCATTCTTTTCATTCAGATATTTATTATAATTTCATAATAATATAATCATAATAATACCTTATAAATGATTCTTTAATATAGTAATATAACTTTTCCCATAAATCAATATTATATTTAAGCAATACAAAATGCCAACAATGCTATAATGGATGTATATCATAATGGGACAACATAACTAAAAGTAGACCTCGCTTTAGTAAAGTATGGGCACTCCTGGCGTAAGGTAATAAAACAGTATCATCATGTAGCCCTTTAAAAGAGCTTTTATTTTACAAAAAACAAATAAAACGCCAACTTTTTATCCAGTAGGACCAACTTGACAAAAATTTGGGGCATTAGTAAGCGTTTAGTATAATTACTTTATTACATAGAAATGTTTATGCAGCCGGCTCAACATTCTCGTTATTAACGGAGCAGCATACAGTAGGTTGAAATCATTTGGAAGATGAAACTGTGCACCAGCCTCCCCCATGCTTCTGGAACCCTCCGTAGAGTCTACTGTCTCCATAGTTATCAGTATCTATGCATAAACTTCATCCCTACAGCTTTGATCTTGGGGTTGGAGGTAGTAGAACATTTCCTTGGTTTGTGACTTTAGTCCACAGTAGTAAAACAACCCACCTTCTTGGTGGAGGTTATAAATGTCAAACTATACATAACCCTTCCCAAGATAGCTGCACTGAAAAGTTAGCAGTCGGTTTATCAACTATCAAGTTCAAGTCTTTTTGAAAAATGATGTAAGACAATAACCAAAGTTATATTCGGTTGAGCATTTGCAATCATGAATTACTAAAGTCATTGTAACAGTACAATAACTTTCAGACTGAAGAAGTAACAAATTATTGAAATACCTGGTATACCAGGAGGTCCAGTTAAGCCAGGAGGTCCAGGAACTGGTTGTTGATATCGATGTCCAAATTCACCTCTGCAGCAGCTACATTCAGGCTGTTGTGGTGTCTAAAAAAGACATTACTTTCATTGGGTTTGTGTATGCAACTGTATAATATCAGTGTTGTTTAACACTAACTCAGTGCTCTCAAACCTTCAGTTGTCCTGTTGGATACCAGCATATAATTAAACGATTATGCCATAAAAAGAAGTCTTTCCAAATGTCTCTTGAACTGCAGTTTATAGAAAACTACTGAGGGGATATAGGGGCAACCAGGCTTCTGGTCTAGTTCATTATTTAAGCCTCAGTAAAAGAAATTATAACTTGAAAGGTTGACACAACTTTACACAAATCTTGGTTCATCCAGTTTTGACCATTTTCATATGAAACAGGTTATAAATGAAGCCAAATGCCTAGGACAGGTAAACATGACAGATCTTTCTTTTGATGTTGCAGTTGACATTTATTATCATACTACATTTGTTGTAGAAGTCTTCTTTTTACATAGCAAAAAATAAGGCACATCAACATCAAGATGTTTTCTGTTTAAGTGTTGGTTGGTTGCTCCAAAATCACATGATTTTTCCTGAATAGGACACCTTACCAAGTTCTTTAATGATTAGCAGTTTATAAGGTATACCAAGCTAGACTCCGTAGGACACACAGACCTGCTCTGGTGAATACCTTGATCTTTGGAACCTTCAGCTGGGACATGACGCGAGATAGGCATCTTGAAGAACTTCCATTAAACTGTCCAAGAGCAACAGTACTTGAAATTGATTCCACTATTGTCTCACCAGAAAGCTTTTCAAATAATTCTCACCACGTACTTGCTTTTTTTTACATTCTACCAACATTAAACTTGCAGTGTCTAAATACTTCATGATCATCTCAGTGGCTCAATTGGTAACGGCATCTCTCACTTATAAACCAATTACACTGACATCTATTTGCACTTTCAACTACAAAAATTGTATGCGAAGACTTTTGATTTTGCTCTAAAATGAATGGTAGCCCCCAATAAAACATTAGCTAGATCCAATCACTGAGGGCCTATCTGAGATGAGTTGGCACATTATAGTAAGCCATATGCAAAACCTGTTGTAGCTTGAGCATCACCTAATACTTCTAATAAATGACCAATTAAATTGAGCCCAAGTTAATTAATTGTGACACTGTCTCTTTATGCCTGGTTGCGCTTTTAAAATAAAATTAATTAGACTGTCAGTGGTCTTAATCATATCAAAGTACAAGAAAAAAACGTGATCTGGTGCTGGGGCCAAGACTTTTTTGTTTCAGACATACACGTTTAACTCACTTGGAAATATTGTTCAATAACGACATTAATTATATTGGTTTTCTATTGGGATTTGGCTATGTTGAAGTCAGCAGGTGGAAAGATATATAAGCTGTGACTTTTCTAGGTGATTCGTGATTAACTAACCAGTTAATAATGTTCCCATTACCATTAAGCAAAATGATGTGACGTGTATTGCCAACTGCTCACTGGGCCTCACATGGATTGAGACTGTACCCTAATACATTAGAATGTTTAGTGCTTAATTATATTTAGGTTATTAACAGGTTGGCTAGCAAACAATGCAGAACAAATTGTTCAGCCACACTGCAGTCAGAAAACAATTTCCTGCATAGAAAAAATTATTTCATTTGGACAATATTGTAGAAGCAAAAGCATACTTTTGAACCTGAAAGAACTAAACTGGGGCAACTTTATTATGGACACACTATAGTCCATTTATTGTTCCCCTTAACTGACCTCTAAGCTGCTTGCTCACAGCAATTACTGAGGAGATCTTTAAATAAAGGAGTATAGGGTTTCCAATATAATATTGATTGTAAACAAAACCTCACAAGACACATCATTTCAGACCCCGAGCCTCTATTTCAAAATATGAATAGAGACATACAGTATGTAAATATTGTTTATGACAGTCTATCTGTCCAAGGCAGTTAAAGAAGAAGGAAAACTACAGAGACATTTTATTGCCAATAGATTAGCCACAATGGTGCAAACTATAACACTATATTTATTCTGTAGAATGCTTTACCATACCTGAGTAAACCGCTCTAGAAGCTCTCTGTTTGTTTAGGATAGCAGCTGCCATATTAGCTTGATGTGACATCAGTTCCTGCCTGAGTCTCTCCCTGCTCACTCATAGCTCTGGGCTCAGATTATAGCAGGGAGGGGGAGGGACAGAGGAGCAGACTGAGCATGCTCAAGCCCTAGCCCTGGAGGTTTAAGCTGAAAACAGGAAGTCTGATACAGAAGCCCATGAGTACACAATAGAAGGAAAGAAATGCTGTGTTTCTTTTGACAGAGGACTCAGAGCAGCATTACTTTGAAAGTTTACTGGTGTATTTATATAGACCTTTTTGATAAAGTTTACTTAGTTTTAACATTTCCTTCTCCTTTAATAAGCATTTGCCAACAGATCTTATATTAATTGTCCCCCTAGGGAGGGAGCCCCATAATTCTGTAAACACTGCAGTATGGAATGTATTGAAACTACATTGAGATACAGTATATTCTAGTGGTTACTTAAAGGGGTTGTTCACCTTCAATGTACAAATCTTATGAAACCACTAACAATGCTCTCAATGTGTTAGAAAAACCATTTTCCATAACAAAAAGTAAAAATGCCATTTTAAAAGCTAATTTCTATACCTATTAACTCAGTCCTTCTCCTGTCTCTCTGACCAGTTTTCTGAAGTGATGGGAGTGGCCTATTTTGAACCTGACACACCAGGAACTTCCTATATGATGACATCATCATGCCCAGGCTTTGCCCTTACTTGTTTCCTATTGGATGTTGATACTGCCCTCCTCCTAGTAATTTATTGGGTGCTTGTGAACTGTAACCGGTCACATAATTTGAATGGTCATTGGTTGATTACTCAATTGTAATGGCAGAGGTTAACAGACGCAGCAGATAAACAAACCTGCTTTGTAACAAACAATCACACAGCCACGCAGACAAATACTGCAGAAAAGGAAGGAGCACTCTCCTTCTGCCTAGACTAAAACTGAATGGAGTGCCAAAGGGGGGCAACCTTTTCTGGGAATAAATACTGGCTTTTCTATATTTTTATCTTTTAATACCTTTGGCATTAAGCATAATGTCAGTTATTTACAAAATTGCAACAAAAACCAGCACTGACTTGCTTAGAAACGTATGTAACTTACACATCTAGCAGGGACAGTAGCGCTGCCACCTCACCCTTTTAAATCCAAACACATATGAAATCCACAGGCTGCATGGCTAATTATCAACTCATTTAGATGCTGCAGATTGAACTGATTTCTGTGCAGCCATGTGTCATGCATCTAAATTAATTGCTAATTAGCCATGCAGGCTGTGAATTTCATATGTGTTTGGTTTTAAAAGGGTGAGGTGGAAACCCTAAGTGATTTTGTGCGCTCTCCCGGGGGGGGGGGGCGGTAATGTACCTAGGAAAACGATACCTTTTTTAAGTGTTTAAGTGTTCCACTTCTGGAACAAGATTTAGAGCTCTAAATACCAAAAAATTAAAAAGTTATATTTTTCATGATATAGGGATCTATACCAGAAAAATATTTTACTTTATGCACAAAAATTCAACTCATTTGGAAAGCCTCAAGCTCATACAAATAGTCAGCTGCTGAATAATGATTTTTTATGAGGTAAATACACAAAATAATACATGCCCCCCCCAAATAATATATTTCTGGAAAGTACAAGTGTCATCTCCCATAGTATCCATTTTAAAAATGATTTCTTTTTTCCTCTGTAATAATAAAACAGTCGCTTGTACTTGAGCCCAACTAAGATATAATTAATCCTTATTGGAAGCAAAACCAGCCTATTGGGTTTATTTAATGTTTACATAATTTTCTAGTAGACTTAAGGTATGAAGATCCAAATTATGGAAAGATCCATTATCCGTAAAACTCCAGGTCCCAAGCACCTTGATCCCCCCATCTTCACAGTTGAAGTCTCTGCAGCACACAGCCCACACTCCCCCTCCCTCTCACAAACTTGTAACAGTTTCTCTTCAGTACCTGAATGCTGCTCAAATTCCCCAGCACAGGAAGCAGTGGCAGATTGACAGCAGACATAGCCAATAGGAGTTAAGTTAGCTGCCAGTACAATGTGTGATGTCATATAAGGAAGAGGAAGTGAACACTGTAGTGTTTTTGGGGGTCAGTGACCCCCTCCCAGCACAGGGTCTGTGTGGAACTGAAGGATTAGTACAGGGACACTTCTGAGGTGAATATCTCTTGAACTGTACTTTTTCTGTTAACTATTTCTATGGAAAAGTTTGTTCTATTCATGTGAACTGTTCGATTTGTCATTTTGTTACAAAGGTGAACAACCCCTTTAAATTATTAAGTGCACTCTGGAAGTTCTGGACTAGCATGTGGTGTAATTATACTATATGCTAGGGAACAGAATGTTTATAAGACAGCTAGTATAAGGGCTTAATAACCTCAGTGTATTATTTTTATTAATATCAGTCTTAAGGCATATGGAAGATGTCTCTTTTCTGTAGTTATGGTGCTGAGTTTGTGGATTTTATATAGTCCTTGGTAGAAAGATCTAGAGCAGCCATGCACTCCATTGAAGAGGCAGCTGGACGAAAGCTCTTTTTTTCTAGTTATGGGGCTAAGTTTGTGGACTTTAGATAGTCCTTGGTGGTAAGGTCTGGAGACAGTGATGAGCACCCCTAAAGAAGCATATGGTAGATGACTCTTTTCTCTAGTTATGGTGCTGAGTTTGTGGACTTTAGATAGTCCTTGGTAGTAAGGTCTGGAGATGAGCACCACTGAGCAGTCATATGGTAGATGGCTCTTTTCTCTAGTTATGGTGCTGAGTTTGGGGACTTTAGATAGTCCTTCATAGTAAGGTCTGGAGATGAGCTCCACCGAAAAGAGAGATGAGCTCCACTGAAAAGAGACTCTTTTCTCTAGCTATGGTGCTGAGTTTGTGGACTTTAGATAGTTCTTGGTAGTAAGGTCTGGAAATGAGCTCCACTGAAGAGGCATATGGTAGATGGCTCTTTTCTCTGCTGATGGTGCTGAGTTTGCGGACTTTAGATAGTCCTTCGTAGTAAGGTCTGGAGATGAGCTCCACTGAAGAGACATATGGTAAATGGCTCTTTTCTTTAGTTAAGGTACTGAGTTTGTGTAAAAAAAAAATGTTGCTGAAGAAGAGCTCTTTGTCAGTCAGTGCGATTCTCTGGTTAAGGTTCATGTGTTAAGACACACCATTTGGGTTCTTTGGTGGCAAACATTAATGAAATGTGATTTTCTGCCTTCTTCTCCCATCCTGCAGAGTATGTGAGCCCAATGTAACTGCATACTGTACCCTAAAGTACTAATCTGGGACAGAATTAAGTTTTATGTACAAACTTCATAATGTGGACCAGGAAGGCATTTGGCAACCTGCTTTCTCACAGTGCTACTATAAAGCTTAAAATCACAGGAAAGTTCTACCTAGTTGCATCTAATCTTCATATATCTCCAAAATATTACACTGCATAAGACATCATTCTTTTTACAAACTGGCTGCACGGGAAGAGACTAAGGCTAACCTCAAATAAACATATTATATGGAGCTTGCTGCTTAAAAACCAAAACAGAATTACATCATTTTTTACCTTTGTTTAGATTGAAAGCACATTTTTATGTAAATTTGATTTCTGACAAGGCAATCTGAGAGCTGTCTACAAAAGACAATAGTTTCTTTTTTCCTAAAGCGATTCTATAATGAAGGATGCGTAAATCAACTTGCAAATTACTGTTTTAAATTGGAATTTGATTTCCCTAGTTGCAAGAAAAATGACACTTTTTTATATTTAATTATTGCCTGTTGGAGTATGTCTACCTCAGTAATCAATGCTTATCCATAACTCATGGGTTCTAATATATACATTAGTAGACTTCAAGTTATTAGAATAAGAAGTCAATGCTTTTGTGTACTTGGCTGCTAGTAGGATTCTAGTGATCAGATCACAGATTAGATGAGACTTCAAGATTAAGGTGGCCATACACTACATAGTATATTGCATATAGTCTCTTGGTATAAAAGGGCCAATTAACTAGCTGATGCAGTCCCTGATCCGATTTGAAAATCAAGCCTGAGTGAAATCTGGGAGATTTTTGGGGAGAAATCGGTCAGGAGTCCCTATTGGAGGTCTCCATTCATGGCAGATAAACTGGTGATTCAGCCTAAAGGGCCCGTGTTGGCAGAATAAATCTGCCAGAGTACAGTCATCTTTAGAGTGTCATTTTCTATATCATTTAGTTATATTTGCTATAATTAATAGTGCCCCATATTTTATTTGTAATTTACATGAAAATTCAGGTGGCAAAGAGTTCAATAAATTCTTGTTTTTTTATCAAGAACTCTTCTGCGCTTAAGCTTGTGGATGTCAGAGATAACTTGACTTCGATCTCTTCAATTCCTGCACACCTAGGTCTGTTTAAAGAACCCCTGGCAGTCCAGAAATAAGCTTTTGTGATGGAACGCTGCTGATAAAGAAGTAGAAGTGAGAAATAATACACTTAAAGGGATTCTGTCATGATTTTTATGATGTATTTTTACACTGCACTCTACAATATAAAATTTCATTCCTGAACCAGCAATTGTATTTTGTAGTTGTAGGTGCATCTCAGGTCATTTTGCCTGGTCATGTGCTTTCAGTAAGAGCCAGGACTTTAGGATGGAACTGCTTTCTGGCAGGCTGTTGTTTCTCCTACTCAATGTAACTGAATGTGTCTCAGTGGGACCTGGATTTTACTATTGAGTGCTGTTCTTAGATCTTCCAGGCAGCTGTTATCTTGTGTTAGGGAGCTGCTATCTGGTTACCTTCCCATTGTTCTGTTGTTAGGCTGCTGGGGGGAAAGGGAGGGGGGTGATATCACTCCAACTTGCAGTACAGCAGTAAAGAGTGACTGAAGTTTATCAGAGCACAAGTCACATGACTGGGGGCAGCTGGGAAACTGACAATATGTCTAGCCCCATGTCAGATTTCAAAATGAAATTTAAAAAAATCTGTTTCCTCTTTTGAGAAACGAATTTCAGTGCAGAATTCTGCTGGAGCTGCACTATTAACTGATGCCTTTTGAAGAAAAAAAAAATTTTTTTTCCCATGACAGTATCCCTTTAACTCTCTACACTTGAATGAAATATGAAATATGTTGGTCGGGACTTTGGTAAACAAACAGGTTTGAAGGGATTTATAGAGTCAGAAGTTATAATCAAACCACTTTGAGTCACCCTTGATTTACAGGTATGGGATCTATTATCTAGATAGCCCCGAATGAAAGCACTCCATTTGAATTAAATAATTCAGCTTTTTAAAACATATTTTTTCTCTCTAATAATAAAAGAGTATATTGTACTTAATCCCAACTAAGATAAAATGATCTTTATAGGTGGTTAAATGACCCCTTTGGGTTTAATTTATGTTTAAATGATCTTTTAGAATATTTAGGTATTGAGATCCAAATTACAGAAAATTTCCTTATATGGAAAACTCCAAGTCCTGAGCATTCTCGATAACAGTTCCCATAGCTGTATTTCGGGCTCATTTGTTAGCCTCATTGCCTATACCTTTGCCTAGAGAGATAGCGTTGCCATAATTCGTAGCTTTATGGATAACGGGTTTCCTGATAATGGATCCCATACCTGTATACCTGCACAGGACTTTTGTACCTTCAAATCAATGATGTAAGTATAGAGGAAGCAGACCCCGCAGCCGCAGGGGGCCCCGGGAAACGGGGGCTCAGACTGTGGGTCTGCTTCCTCTATAGCTAATAAAAAAAAATTCTCCTTCCCAGCCGCTTTCTTATCGGTGGCGAAGAAGGGGACGCTAGTCTGGCGGGACCGAGCAGAGTCTGGGCGGGGAGTGGGTGGGATGTGGGCGGGTCTGAGGTTGGACAGGAAGTGGGCGGAAGGATGGGGATCGGAGTGTGCTGGGCCCCTCTGAAGATTTTTTTGCAGGGGACCTGGCGCAATCTATTTACACCACTATTACACGCAGAAACATCCAAAGTGCAATTTTTCTATAAATATTGATAAGTCCTACTTAAGAACATATTAGGATTGTAAATATATTAACAATGTAAATATAAAACACATACAGCAGACAAGCTGCATAAATCGCTATCTGGTATCAACAGCTGCTGTATGCAGAAAAGCAACCTTGTACCCAACATGCCTTTCATACTCAATAATGCTAAACACATTTTTCTGAATTACCATGGAGCTTTTGCACAGCTACATTCTTTTAGGAAATCTCTGATTTGATCTCAACTGTTTGCTGTGGCAGGAATGTCAGAGCCAGCGAGAAACACAACTCAGCTGGGAATTGATAAGCAATTCCGAGGGGTCGGAGTTTGACATGCTGGGTATATGGGAATATGTCTGGAGTAAAAAGAAATGCCAGAGCAGTTGATATTTATATCTACTTTCCATCATTCGATCTATCTGTAAAATTGTATCTTTGTATTCCTTGCATCAGCCCTTCAAACTCTTATCTCGGGTTAGATGTCATTGATAATGGCATTGCAATTTTTGATATAAAGTAACAGTATGAATTAATTCACTGTCATTTGTCCTTGAGAAAGAAACAAAGATGGATTAAAATGTCAGAGCGGGACTCCTCTATAGGACACTTTGATATACATATATATCAGATAAAGAGAGAAAGAGTACAAAGAGAGAGAGAGCAGTGAGAAAGCACTTAAATGTCCCAAACATATACATCTTCATTTTCAAACATTCCAACGTTATGGGTAAAACAAACGTAACCTGCTTGTAATACAGTATATCATCATTCATGAACTGTGAAACTATCTATCCTACACATTGTATGATTATTTATCCAGCACCAGGCGACCTTCTTTACTTCAAGATAGATTTTTATAATTGACCAGGTTTGTGCCCTTGAGATAGGTCACAGTGTGTGTATATATATATATATATATATATATATATATATATATATATATATATATATATATATATATATACACACATAGTATACATATATCTACTAAAAGAAAAACAAAAACTTCAGCTAGCAGAACGATACCGGTAACTTTCCTTATTGCAGTCTTTTTTTAAGGTCAGCATCTCAGTATATTCAGAACTTCAGCTCTACAAGAAGCACATGGGCTACAGTACAAGTTCTAACAGATTATAATCAAAAATTAGTTCCAGCTTTTAAAGGAGAAGGAAAGGCTGTATTAATTTTAGGGGTGCCAAAAGTTAGGCACCCCCAAGTGATTGTATGTACTTACCTGAAACTCCGAGCTATCAGCAGAAAACTGCACCGGTCCTGGGTTCTTCCAGTGAGCATCATGGAGAGATCTGCTTCCGGCTTCTTCTTTTCTTTGTGTCGGTGTTCATGCACAGTAGCGAGAAACGCCGAACTTTAACAAAGAAGTCTACTATTTTGTTCTACTGTCTGCCCCAGAAAATGTGAAGAAAGAAGAAGAAAGCCGATTGCTCCGTAGTGCTCGCTGGATGAAGCCCCTGGACCGCTGCAGTTTTCTGCCTATCTTTTGGCACCCCCAAGTAAATAGGCCTTTTCTTCTCTTTTAACAAGTACGAAGGGAAAAAAAATTAAAAATTCAACATTAACAGCCAAGAACATTAAAACTGCAACAGAGTACAAGGAAACCATTACTTGATGTAGGTGGTACATATCTTGAGAGCCTTTCCCAAACTCAGTTTAACTCATTTTCATAGAATATTACACTAAGAATATGAATTCAGAGTACCTGGACTCTGTGTGAAGGCTGCTCTAGATCATCTACCTCTTGTCTCATCAACACTGTGTCTGCTGAAGAATTATTGGCAAAAGCCTCAACAAGTTGGTCCAGTTGTCCTACCACTTCCCTGCTGGGAGCATTATTGCTCTTCCATTGATGACGACTTTCAACTACTCTGGCCACCGGTTTATTAAATCTTCTCCTCACCTCCGTGTGCTCATCTTGACAAAGGCAAAATTGAAGAATAATAAGGGCCAGCAGCCACCAGATGCTGATACGTGTGGAAGCCATGGAGATGTTAAGCAAAATTCTCGCAGATGTTGACTGCTCACTGTGTTTTTTCCAGAATAGTTTTGTTCTGATTTTTATACCAGTGAAGCCAGCTGGAACAGCAAGTGAAAACTCTTAATGCAAAATTAGCCATGTCTGAGGGAAAGTATTAGTCATTTCTTTACTATTACCAGTAAAATTGATTTCTACGCTTCTATGGGCTACAAACTTGTAAGACTGAGATGCCTCTCTCTCTTTAGGGATTTTACCAACATGAAACCTCTCCCTCTGACATATGTTTTGTCAAAGTGTGAAAAAGGAAACCATGGGAAACCAGGAACATGTGTCCAAGAAAAGTCTGCCCATTATTAAGAACACAAATGAAGCGGCTCAGTAACATTGCCCTAGAAGCAGCCACCTCATATTCCTGCCAACAAACTCTAGCGCTAGCTCATCCACACAGTAATTCCAACAATAATAATGTATTAAAACTAAAGAAAGCTTTCAAAATGTATAATATATACAGCAATGCAGTTTTTTTTTTAAATTGAAATAACACTTTTACAATTTCATTTAATCAAGCCTCAGATGCAAACTGCTAGAACTAGCACTGTATTATTGTTTATATATGATATATATGCGTACAGTACAGCATTATAAGATTTGTACAGTGGAAAATAGTTAACGGGCGAATCTTTGCCTTTTCGCTTTGCTGAAAATTTTACGAAATGCAACAGACGTCGAAATAATTTTGATGCGCGACAATTTTGACGCGAGCGATAGTTTGTATACGCGCGACTACTTTGTTCAAATGCATTAAAGTCAAATAAAGACAATTTTATGCACACAACATTTTTTTGCGGCGGATTTATTCGCCAGCAGCTAAACGAGGAAATTTGGCGCAAATTTGTGCCTGGTGAATTTATTCGCCCATCACTTGCCGAAAATTGGGAACATTGAGAACATTGTTATCTGAGTAATAGCCCAGTTTAAAACGTCAAAAGAGGAATTAACAGAAATTCAGAAATAGGTCATTAAAGGAGACAATGAACGTGAATATTCTGTGGATATAATGTTTTTATCGTTGTTCGTAATATTTCAGTGTTGAATAATGACAAAAGGGAGCAATTTAAAAACAACCTTCTCCTCTAAATATACAAATTTTTCTTTTTAAATTCTTGAGAATTAGAAACAAAGGGGCAAATTCACTAAGCGCCGAAGCGCCTAATGCTAGCGTTGGGCATTTTCGTTACTTCGCCGATTCACTAACGATCGCTGGCATAGCTTCGCTAGTGTTACTTCGCACCCTTATGCCTGGCAAAGTTGCGCAACGGACGTAACTACGCAAATTCACTAACACGCGCATCGTTCTGAACGCTACCTTTTATGCCAGACTTCCTTCGCCACCTCAGACCAGGCGAATCGCAATAGAGTAGATAGGGATTGCTTCAAAAAAAGTTCCCAAAAAACGCTGGCGTTTTTTCTTTATTATTGGTGATAGGCTGAAAAAGATCAAAAAATGTTTTGGGGCTCCCCTCCTTCCCCCCTACATTTCCTAACTCATGGCACCTTAACTATACAGTGGGCACATGTGTAGGGCAAAATAAAAATTTTATTTGATGTTTTGAAGGTTTCCCAGGCTTGTGTAGTGTTGCAACGAATACTTCCATTGAAATTTGAATTTGGCGCCGTATGCAAATTATCCATCGCTAGCATAACGTCGTTTTGCTTAGCGAATCAATGCTATCGCAACTTAGCGCAACTTACGCTACCCCTGAGCGCAACTTCAGATTTTAGTGAATTTGCGGAGCTCTGGCGAAACTACGCCTGGTGAAGTGCGGCGAAGCGCAAATACGAATCTTAGTGAATGTCCCGCGAAATCTTTCAACTCCAAAACTGGATTAGAATTCTTTAAATTGACCAATTTTTACACGACTCTATCCACAACATATGATTTTTAATAATTAATACTTAACAATAAAGTTAATAATAAATGGAGTAAATTCTTTCGTATAAACCCCATTTAAAGGGCATTTTATATATTTTTAATTAGATTAATAAAGTTCTGGTAAAACTTAATCGAATTGTTTTTTTTAGAAATTCAATGCATATTGTTTAAAAAAAATATTCATTTCAAATTCAAGACAACTCAAATTGTGATCAAATTTTAATTAAAAAAATGCCATTAAACTAGATATGACTTTTTTTTTTTTGAAATTCAATTTCTTCTTTATAACTAGCATATTGTTTAATTATTTTTTTATGAATCAATCTCAAAAATAACGATGAAAACTTGATTTGTTCCATTTTTTTGTAAAACATTCAACTGTTTAAAAAAGGGTAACAAACTAATAGCTTGAAAAATACAAAATACTCATCCCATTGACTTCTTCTGCAGTTTGTCAAGTTTTAGTTGCAAAACATTTTTTGAAGGTTTTTTTTTATTCATAAACCCGACACTTCATAAAAATTGACAGTCAGAAAACTTGTTTAAAAATTATTAATTTTTTTTTTTTTGAACTGAGGAAACCATGCAATCTCAAATTTTTAATAAATGTCCTTAGTATTTTGTTGATGGATTTTTGGCTCCAACAAAAACTTTTCTCTGAGTCTTCCACAAATCAAAAGTTGTGGGTATCATAGAGGGCTTTATTTATGTTTCAGGAAGCCCTGTACTCAATCAAGGTCAAGAAACAGACTTCCAATGCAGACAGCAGCTATCCGTAGAGAATCTCATAATGCAGCAGCCTGTTAGGAACAAATTTGTTTAGTTGTGACTTTGACTGAGGGCTGCCAAAAAAGAGACAGTTGTAAAGTAGTGAAATAAAACAATATCTAATTATTTATAGGCTCAGAATATAAATGACAAATATTAAACACAATGTTCTTCCCTTAGGTAGACTCAAAGCCCATAATAAAAATATAAAAGAGAAGGAATACATATAACAATTGATTAATTTAACGAAGTAGTAAGTCTTTTATGTTTTTTTTAGAGAATTACAAGGATGATTTCATTGTGAGTTTCATATCCAGGGATTTCAATTTAGCTTCTGATGGTCAGTGGAAAACATGGATCCCACATTTACCAAGTGGAATTGGCCTGTTTTCCGGAATTCTTTACCCTAGACATAAATTGGAAGTATAACACACAACATCTCCTACTAAGTTAGGCCTTGAACACGTAGGGGCAGATTTACATAGGGTCGAATATCGAGGGTTAATTAATCCTACATATTCGACTGCCGAATGTAAATACTCTGACTTCGAAAATCGAAGCCGAAGGATTTACCGAAAAATTTTTGATCGAACGATTAAATCCTTAGAATGCTTTGATTTTAATCCATCGATCGAACGATTTTTCTTCTACCTAAAAATTGTTAGAAAGCCTATGGGGACCTTCCCCATAGGCTAACATGGCACCTCGGTAGGTTTTAGCTGGCGAAGTAGGGGTCAAAGTTTTTTTTAAAGAGACAGTACTTCGACTATCGAATGGTCAAATAGTCAAACGATTTTTAGTTTGAACCATTCGATTCAAAGTCGTAGTCGAAGGTCGAAGTAGCCAATTCAATGGTCGAAGTAGCCAAAAAAAAATTGAAATTCGAAGTTTTTTTTCTTTTATTCCTTCACTCGAGCTAAGTAAATGGGCCCCTTAGAATGTGTTAAAAATTGTCCCAACTGTATATTAAATAAAAAATGTAATCGGTACTTATAAAAAAATAGTGGTGAGAAAAAAATGTTAAATGCAAGGATCAAAAATACTCTGGTAGATCTTGCACTCACAAAGTCAACAATAACCTGGCAGTCAGTGGTTCTTCTTGGATCAAGAAGAAGAAATCAATAAATAGTAATTTGTGCAGTTCCCTGGGGCCCGTGAGTTTATTCTGAAATCTATTTAAGGATTCCACACTGTTTGGAGGAAATTTGGCACTAGTGATGGGCGAATTTGTCGCGTTTCAAGCGTCAATTCTAACACTGGCATAAGAGTCAATGGGCGTTCGAATAATGTTGATGCGCAACAGTTTTGACGCAATCGACTTTTCTGACACGTGTCCAAAATGTTTTGATGCCGCCAAATTTTCGATGCAGTTTCCAAATTTATTCGCCAGCACCGCGGAATTTTGCTGTGATTTTCAACTTACCTGAAACCTCGGGCCAGTGCTCCTATCAGCGGAAAACTGCACCGGCCCGGGGTTATACCAGTGAGCACCACGGATCGTTCTACTTCTGTCTTCCTCCTTCGCACATGCACAGTAGAGCGAAAAGCCGAACTTTAACTTAAAAGTCGGCTATCTTGTTCTACTGCGCATGCGGTTTCCCCGGAAAATTCGAAGAAAGAAGAAGACGGAAGTGGATCGTTCCGTGGTGCTCACTGGTATAACCCCGGGCCGGTGCAGTTTTCTGCTGATAGGAGCACCGGCCCGGGGTTACAGGTAAGTCGATACAATCACTTGGGGTGCCTAACATTTGGCATCCCCAACTGCTCCTAGCCTTTCCTTCTCCTTTAAAGGTCAGAATATTATTAAAGCATTTTAAGACTCTAATTATCTGAATAACAAAAACCAGACTTCTGAAGAAAACTGACAATTTCTTAAGAAATATAAAGGGTCCTACGAAATGCCAAGAGGGTTTATGCATGGGTGATTCATATGGGAACCCAGGAAACGTGTGAGCCATGAGCCCTCCTCCTGGCATCTAATATGACTTTTATGCCATCATGTGGATTTATGAAATACGGTTTCATTTTACATTCCATTACATTTTACAGATTTTTATAGCCTGAACCCAGAGTCTGACTATTTAAATGTATTTACATATATTTAAATGAAGTCCATAGTGAGCTAATTGAGTGTCCTCATGCATTACTGCCCTTACACATCAGCAGGGCATTTTTACTCCACTACAGTTTTTAGACACTGAAAATCAACTCTTGCGTTCCAATAACATCATTTGTCACGTCTCGCTGGTTTGTGTCTTCTAAACCCTCGGTCTGACACTAACCTCTTCCATCCCATAACTGTCACAGCATAACGTCACAACGATGAGGCGGTTGTTAATAATCTTAATGCAAATATGACATTTTTAGGGGGGGAAATTTAATGTACATTTAGTTCTAACACGTCCTTCTGCAGTAAAATATAATAGTCCTAGTAGGAATCTCCTAATGACTGCCTAAGGAGATGAAAGCTCAGATTTTATACTATGATAACTGAAGTGTTTTACGGATCAGCACAGTCTCTCTAAGGCACCCAGCAAATATTTCACTTCACATTTGGATCACACACACACAGGGGTTTATTTCTCTGAATTTATCTTATTATTTCTATTAAAACAGTCCAACCAACTCTGAATTGGCGATTGGACCTTCAAAAAAAAATTGGGTTTTCCAGCCAAAAAGTTAAAATTTCCTGCCAAAATCAGAAAAAAAAAACAGATTTTTAGATGGTGCGGCCCATGGAACCTTTTGCCACTGACTTTTTTGGTCAAAAAAAATCTTTTGTGATTTTTGGATTCGGAGTTTGATAAATAACCCCCACAGTGTCTCTGAAGCTAAGGGGGTTATTCATCAAAGTCCGATTTTATCGCAACATTTTCTGCTCCATCAAACTCCATCAAATCTTACAAACTCTATCAATTTTTTATTATTTTTTTTAAAAAAAATTAGCTTTGCAGGAAAAAAATCTGATTTTTCACGATCTTCAACTGAAAACTCAGGTTTCTTATCTTTTTTTGCCTGAAAACTTCGGGTATTTTCGTGATTTTTAAATTCAGAGTTTAGTAAATAACCCCCAAAGAGTAAGGGGATAACAGGTAAAGTAGCTAAATATGCTGATAATTGGTTACTACAGTCTAAAATGGTAACAGCAGCACTATTAACAGTGGCATTACTATAGGGAGAGCAAACCACACAACTCTGGGGACTCCTTGGGGATCTGTCAGGAAGGTTAAAAAAAAAAAGTCAACATTTCTACACTATTCAAATAATTCAATAAATCAAACACTGCATTACCATATTATGGCAATAAAGTAATATATCATACCCACACATGAACAAACACGTGCATAATGTAATAAAATTACAGTTCTCAAATAAGTTAATGTGATTGCTCCCACTGCATAAATCATCAATATGATATTTATCAATCCAAGGGTGCAGGAGATATACAGCACATAATTCCCCATCAGGGAAAGTTGGTATTTCCCTTATGTAAAGGGCAGAAATAACATGAAACAAGGCGAGTCAAGCACTGGTGTCCTTTGTATTTACAGCAACAGTTAATAACAGGTGAGAAAGAGGAGGAAAGGTGGGAGTGCTTAGGACAACCTGGCTGGTAATCTTGCTATCTTGTTATGGAGGAAACTCAATGATTTAATTTAAAGGGATACTGTCATGGGAAAACTTTTTGTTTTCAAAAATGCATTAATAGGGCTGCTCCAGCAGACATCTGCACTGAAATTTGTTTTTCAAAAGAGCAAACTGATTTTTTTATATTTAATTTTGAAATCTGACATGGAGGTAGACATATTGCCAGTTTCCCAGATGCCCCCAGTCATGTGACTTGTGCTCTTATAAACTTCAGTCACTCTTTACTGCAGCACTGCAAGTTGGAGTGGTATCACCCCCTCTCCCCCCCCAGCAACCCATCAGCAGAACAATGTGAAGTTAACCATATAACAGCTCCCTGATAGATATAAAAGAACGCAGACGCGCGTTTCGCAATGTTTGCTTTGTCAAGGTGTAATTACGCCTTGAAAAAGCAAACATTGCGAAACGCGCGTCAGTGTTCTTTTCCCTGATCTTTGGCTATTTTTAATTTATTTAAAAACCTTGGCTTAAAAATTTTCGTTGGGGGTGGTGGAAATAATCCTTGCTCGGTTCAGCTCCTTCTCCTTCTCTGTATACTAAACGCCCAGGAGACCGTGGAATTGTGGTTTTATAGGATATATTAGCCTCTCAAACCAGCTTAGGGCTCAGCTAACTACGAGACCACAGTCCCGGTTACTCTGCCTTCTCCATCTTTGTGGTGTCCCAGGGATAGAAAAAATTCAGGCAGCAGTTTTGGGACAACTCCACCTCCTCTTATTTCATTTTCCTCCTTTTTTCATGAATTTGAGCATTGATTTTAGTTTTTATCCTATCAAATGGCAGTCTATTTAATTTTATCAATTTAATCAATTGAACCTTACTATTCACGTAGGTGTACTAATTTATACAGCACTGTAGCACTTTATATTTAATGAATTAAAATTTCTCAACTTAGTAATTCTCTACATGAATCAATTCAATTTATAGCATTGTAAACAATTAATTAAGAATTAGTGATCATTTGGGATAGCACTTAATCAATTGGCACAATACTATAGTTTACATTGGTAGGATATAAATCTGTGTGAAGGGGTTCTGTCCGAATTATATGGTTTAAGGTAATATCCTTTGGATTCCAGAGCTCTTTTTAATTAACTTATTGCACAGCACTTTATAACTTATTACTAAGTGATATATTCAACTTTATGCACTAATTAGTGGTGTTTATCTAAGTGCTTACAACTTAACTGACAATTAATAAGTGTGGTAAAATTATATTGTGACTGCCTTAGTCTAACTGATCAAGTGGGGTTTCTTTTCTATCCTTGATAGATCCCTGATATTGTGAAATTTTGAAATACTGACTGCTGTCAGACCTCTGCTTGAATCAGAAGGATAAAAACAAAGGGACAGTGGGGTGATTTGTGTTTTTCTAAGTTATTTTGCCTGGTCATGTGCTTTCAGAAAGAGCCAGCACTTTAGGATGGAACTGCTTTCTGGCAGGCTGTTGTTTCTACCTACTCAATGTAACTGAAGGAGTTGCAGTGGGACATGGATTTTGCTGTTCTTTGCTGTTCTTATATCTACCAGGCAGCTATATCTACCATCTGGTTACCTTCCCATTGGTCTGCTGATGATCTGCTGAGGGGTAGAAGGGAGGGAGTATCACTCCAACAAGCAGTGCAACAGTAAAGACTGAGTGAAATGTATCAGAGCTCAAGACACATGACTGGGGCACCTGGGAAATTAACAATATGTCTATCCCCATGTCAGATTTAAAAATGTAAAAAAAAATCAGTTTGCTCTTTTGAAAAACAGATTTGAGTGCAGAATTCTGCAGGTGCAGCACTATAAACTGAGGCATTTTGAAAAAAAACATGTTTTCCAATGAGCGTATCCCTTTCATTTACATTGTCTGTACCTCAAATTGCAGTAGAATAGAAAAACTATTTTACTTCCCTTTGTTTGGATGCATGCATTCAGTTTCAAGAATTAGTAAAGACACCTGTTTATGACTATAAATGGAAACATTGTGTTAGTGATGGCGATTGTCATAGAGTCTGATTTAAACCAACATTTCTTCATTTTTTCATGATAACTAAGCTGCAGAAACCCATGCCAAATGTTTACTTAAGGTTTTTAAATGAGATGTTGGCTTCCAGTATTCTTCTGCAGCCAGTTGTGTTCAGTGATCACCCAGGGAGCAATATGGTCAAACGTGTGGGTACCTGTAACATAAGGAGAACTACAGTCCTTTGTGAGGGGATGTTAAAGGGGAATTATCGCTAAAATTAAAATTTTATATAAGCTTTCTCATACTCAAGTAAATAAATATAATCCGCATCTGTTTCTCCTCATTCTGTCTTCATGCAGCAGTTGGGTGTCAGATGAATGATCCAATATATCTTATAGGGGGGCTCCCTTTCCTAGCAGATGAATTAGAGCTCACTCAAATAACTGATTTCAGTACAAACAAAATCTAACAAAATAACTGCCTTTTGCACAAATCCTGCATATAGACTTAGAGAGACATGATGTCTGGTGATTTTAATAGAGTGAGCTCTAATACATCTTCTAGGCAAAAGGAGCCCCCTATACGGTATATTGGATTATTCATCTGACACCCAACTGCTGAATGAAGACAGAATGAAGAGAAACAGATGCTGAGAGAAGAATTGTGAAGATGAACTTTCAGAAACGGTACATTTTTAATTGAATGTATTTTAGAAAGTTTCTTATTTCGGTATGCTGAAGCTAATATTAAAATAATAAAATTAAATGGTAAAATGGTACCTGTATATACCCTTCCTCTGGTTTCCTATGGTTGTGTACCTGTATATACTTTTCCTCTGGCTTCCTATGGTTATGTACCTGTATATACTTTTCCTCTGGCTTCCTATGGTTATGTACCTGTATATAACCTTCCTCTGGCTTCCTATGGTTATGTACCTGTATATACCCTTCCTCTGGCTTCCTATGGTTATGTACCTGTATATACCCTTCCTCTGGCTTCCTATGGTTATGTACCTGTATATACTTTTCCTCTGGCTTCCTATGGTTATGTACCTGCATATACTCTTCCTCTGGCTTCCTATGGTTATGTACCTCTATATAACCTTCCTCTGGCTTCCTATGGTTATGTACTTGTATATACCCTTCCTCTGTCTTCCTATGGTTATGTACCTCTATATAACCTTCCTCTGGGTTCCTATGGTTATTTACCTGTATATACCCTATAAGACAAAATCTTATTAGAGAAATAAAATTAATTCATTACTTATATTGCAATTCAACTACTTTGTACTGTTGGAAGTCTCCTGGCAGAAGTAGCTGAAGAAGGAATTTTGATTGTGCTAGAGTAAATAAACATTCAGTACAGCAATGAATTGCTGAGTTTATGGGCGTAGAAAGCCTTCTATTTCATTGCAGTGATCAATATGTGTGTCAGCAAGCCTCTTGTGTTATGTATTCGGAGCCCCACAGCTTGACACATAAGAAGTAACTAGCGTAATGTCATCAATGAAACCATGGCGTTTTTCAACAGTAGAACAAGTGTAACCACCTATTGTGTCCCCATTAGCAGATTATAATAGAACCATCAGACTTCAATATTCCATCCAGAGAATAATTATCACAATAACAGAGTTTGTGCTGTCTAAATAACACTGTGTAATGATCAGCTTTCTGTTAAAATTAGTTTTGCAGTATAATTAATGAATTACTGTTCTATTTTGGTTTTAAGCAATATGTGCCTCAAGCTTAATTTTGTGTTAACTCACCACTTCACTTTCCACTTTTTTCCATCCAAGTGATTGTTTCCTGTATGGCAAACCCAAAAGTGGGCTGAGAGTGCTTGGGTGTACTGCATGTGCATAGGATGGCCTAGTTCTCATAAGCATACATGTAGAAGCATGACCAGAAATAGACCTGTAGAAGAACAGGACTGTGTCTCACCAACAAATTTGGACCAGGCACCAACTTCCATGGCCCACCCAATGCTATTTCAGATTAAATCTTAATACAAAGCTCCCCTTGCCCTTCCAAGCTAAACAGCCCATACGATTGGCTTCTGAGAAGTGTGCATAGGGAATTGAAAATTAAACATATTGCCTGCGTGGCCATTGAATGCACAACAAAACTGATAGGGGAGTGAGACATGGAAGAACACTAGTATAAATTTAGCCACATTTGAGATTATTTTCTGACTTTTCTATGAATTCTATACCTGGTTCTGGTGAGTAGTGGCTGAAGATATATGGGAAACTGCAAATTAAGTGGAATGGAGGAAGAATACATGTATGAGGGACAAATAAATGGTGTAAGAACTATGGGAGGTTTGATTAGATGTGGCACCTTGAACTGAGAGGGAGGGAGAAGAAGGCTTGTGATGTTTTTAACCCTAATGTGGTTACTGTATAAATAGACAGTGGGCATGTAAACTGGGAAAGAGGTGAAAATAGCAGAGAAATGGGGGGGGGGGTTGACATGAAGTGGAGAAACATGGGGATGGCATTTAAAAAAGGAAGAGAGGGGGCACTGCTATATGGAGTCTAAAGAAATAAATGGACTGCTCCCTGGTAGCTTCAGTAGTACGATTATATTGATTCTCTCTAAATAAATAATAATACTAGAATCTATGTTGCTTCTTAACACGTATCGAATAATACTAGACAAGGATCTAGACTGGATCAAGGACTGAAATACTGTCCTTTGTAGTTGAGCTCTTCCAGCGCTTCTTTCCATAATGTCTGCAGCCCCATAACTGCCCTGGCTATTGGCAGTCCAGTTCAAACACAGCAGTTGGTACAGCACCATTCTGAATATAATAGAGCTAGCAAAATGTGAATTTACACAGCATTTAAACCGCAGTTTGCACTGGAATTACAAATCTGGATTTATCGCATTTAAAGTGCTTAATCCAGGGTTATGACTTCCAATAGAATGGACCTATGAAATCTTCTATAATGGGATAATGTTATCTCACTGAGCCACTCCTGGGTTTTATTGCCCCTTCTGTTGGATCATTTAACCAATGATACACACTTCTTAGCTAAACATGTTTGAGGACATTTGTCAGGCCCCACAAGTGTTCTCCATTACCCTTAAGGCAAGTAAACAGAGAAGAAGATGAGCTGTTTTTCCTTCTGTTCTTTCTGATAACAGAAATTTACAAATTTACTTATTATTACTTACTGTGAGCAGATTGTGGTTAATGCTCCTGGGCCTTTCTACTCAAGGATGAGTGTTTGTCAGATAATGGGAATCACTTGGATGGGCGATAGTGGTCGATATAGTTTATTAACAGGATCATGTGATGCCACAGTAGATTCAGCATCCAGGATCAATAATAGCAACTGCACACAAAGGGGTTATTTGGTTAGAGTTCTCCTACATGGGTTCTAACAACAGCTGTTGAGTTCATTAACTCACACGGTGGCTTTCTGTAAAGATTGCTCAACCCCGAAAGCTCAAGCAATCTTAAATAGGCTCCATAGATTGGTTTATGGACTTCTTGGCTTTTTACCTTCCTTATCACTTGAGCTAGGAAGGCAACCAAGTGGTTCCTGTAAATTTAGTCTTATCAGTTGCCTTCCTCGTGAATTATAAGGAATTAGAACACTCTTATTGGCTAATTAAGACAATCACAAGCCAACAAAAGTGTATCTAATCACTTGAATTACTTGTTTTTCATGGGTATAGTATAAAGTTTGTCTTGATTTGAGGATTGTGTGTTAGCATTTTAGGCTATAAAAGATGTTAAGATTTGAGGATTTTGGAACACGCCCCAGCAAAAAAGCCCTAAATATTTAATAATACAACTTTATAAAAGCTGTTATAAAAATGACTATTTTTGAACACTGATGAACCATTATAAGTTAAATTTAAGTGAAGTCTCAAAAAAAATCACTATGGAAGAGGTGTCCAACCACGTCATAACTAATACATTGCAGTCTAGAGCTTGATAACCACTCTGTAGAACATGTGGATAAGTGCACTATGTGGCTGAGGGCCTTATAATGAGGGCCCTATCATCTTAAGCAAAGGTTACTAAACTTGTGAACGATGTGACACCCTTTCATGGGAGGACCACACAGGAAGGCCAGTTGAGTCAACAGTTGGACAGAGGACTTATTGTGCTTCAATGAATTCCTGGAAGCCCTTTCTTGGGGGTTGGTGAACATTTATTTGCAGAGCTGGAGACCCCTGAAACTATAGCAGGGAAATGGGTACAGAGATGATTCCAGTGATATGTTTATTAATGACCTGGAGGTGGGCATTGAAAGTACTGTTTCTATTTTTGCAGATGATACTAAATTGTGCAGAACTATAGGTTCCATGCAGGATGCTGCCACTTTGCAGAGTTATTTGTCTAAACTGGAAAACTGGGCAGCAAACTGGAAAATGAGGTTCAATGTTGATAAATGCAGGTTATGCACTTTGGCAAAAATAATATAAATGCAAGTTATACACTAAATGGCAGTGTGTTGGGAGTTTCCTTAAATGAGAAGGATCTAGGGGTCTTTGTAGATAACACGTTGTCTAATTCTGGGAAGTGTCATTCTGTGGCTACTAAAGCAAATAAAGTTCTGTCTTGCATAAAAAAGGGCATTAACTCAAGGGATGAAAACATAATTATGCCTCTTTATAGGTCCCTGGTAAGGCCTCATCTGGAGTATGCAGTGCAGTTTTGGACTCCAGTCCTTAAGAGGGATATAAATGAGCTGGAGAGAGTGCAGAGACGTGCAACTTAATTGGTTGGAGGGAGGGAAGACTTAAATTATGTGGGTAACTGTCAAGGTTGGGGTTGTTTTCTCTGGAAAAAAGGCGCTTGGGAGGGGACATGATTAGACTTTACACGTACATTAGAGGACATTATAGACAAATGGCAGGGGACCTTTTTACCCATAAAGTGGATCACCGTACCAAAGGCCACCCCTTTAGACTAGAAGAAAAGAACTTTCATTTGAAGCAACGTAGGGGGTTCTTCACAGTCAGGACAGTGAGGTTGTGGAATGCACTGCCGGGTGATGTTGTGATGGCTGATTCAGTTAATGCCTTTAAGAATGGCTTGGATGATTTTTTGGACAGACATATTATCAAAAGCTATTGTGATACTAAGCTCTATAGTTAGTATAGGCATGGGGATATAGAATTTAATTAAAAGTAGGGAGGGGTGTATGTATGGATGCTGGGTTTTCATTCGGAGGGGTTGAACTTGATGGACTTTGTCTTTTTTCAACCCAATTTAACTATGTAACTATGAGTTGTGACATCCTGACCAATTGTTTGACCAAAAAGGGGGTCTCAAATCCAAATAGTCTGAACATGACTGTATTAAAGATAGTAGCAAATAAATTGGCTTACAGTAAATAGAAGGCCAAAGATAAAAGTCATCATGTGGAAATGTATCTTAAAGGATAATTAAAACTTAAAAATAAGTGAATATAAATTTGATGAGGGGCTATTCTAAGCACTTTTGTCATGCACATTCATTAGATTTATTCTTCTGCTTAGGAAAGATGTGAGAAAGGTTTCTAATTATTTTTCTAAGCAGAAGAACATCAGAGCAGCCTCTTTCTTTCTCCTGACAACTTCCTTGACTACTTGGTGGTCAGAATGGTGGGAAACTGACCACCGGGTGGCGCTGTTGTAACATAATTCATTCATATTAACAGTCATGTATCCCTTAATATGTTGGAATAAAAAAAAAAATAATGAATGTAAATTACAAAAGTGCTTCGAATAGTACCCTCATCAAATTTACATTCACTTATTTTAAAGGTTTATTATCCTTTAACAACTTGGGTTAAAATGTATTTGCTGCTAAATAGGAGACTGCTGATTGGATTTATCACTTTGCATAAAATAAACACCTTCCTAATGAAATGCTTCTAATAGATTGGAGATGGCATACTCCAATAAGAAGCTTCAGAACAAGGACTTTGAAGAGCTTATGGTACAGATAATAACACATTACACTGATTCTTAAGAAGCAATACAAAGTACTCATGTAAAAACCTTCATGAAGCCCATTCAGCAATCATTTATAGGAGGTGTTAGGCTAAATATTTACATAATAAGTCCTTTTGTCAGAAAATAACAGTATATGAAGTATATGCAGATATCCAGAGAGCAGAGCAGGACATGTTCAAGCCAAGTTCATGTACAACAAGGGGAGACTGACCACAGCAAAGGAAAAACTGATTCTCTGGAAGGCTACTGTTTTCACTTTTTGTATATAAACAGATATAAACTATATATAAACACGATAGTGAACTTGGGCAATCTAATACACAATGCACTTCTGCACTGGGGACACTTGGGACACTAACTAACTCACTATTAGGTACCTGACTGTTTCTCCAAAACAGTACTTTTTATTATCAAAGGCCCAATCCTCTGGAAGGGGTTAATAACCACACAATTCAGTTCAAATAGAATGTCCCTTCTCCAGAGCTCTTATACCCCAGTTAGCACTACCTTTCCCAAAAGTACCTCTCCCTTTGGAACTTAGCAGACGCTCCCGCATAGCAGGTAAATGCACAAGACCTGTCCTCAAATTTGAGCCCTATGTTTGTATCCTTGCCAGTATCCTCCCTTGGGTGTCTCACTCACTGGGGTGCTCTCAGAGGCAGTCACACTGGAGATTACAGGCAGCTCTGCAGCAGGATCAATCTCACCAGTGGCACCTTTCTCATCCTGAGTCTCTAGCAGCTTGGTGGGGAACAGGAGGGGCTCTTTCTGTACTTCCACAGATTCAACACCGTTCGAACAGTTTCACAAGACTTGGTTCTGGCTGGATCTTTCACCTCACAACCCCTGTTAAACTCTGTCAGAGACAAAAGGCTCCAATGTCAGGCACACCCTCTCCCAAGGATGCACTGGGGCGCCCAGACAATTGGATGGCTCTCCAGCCTGTAACTGGGCTGGATGATGTCACAGAAAGAAAAACAAGAGAAGGATTTCCCTGATTTCCTACAGTAACACTGGATATAAATTATCACTGGAGATCTCTGGAGATGTTGCCTATGTCAACCAATCAGCAGTTTGATTTAAACAGTTTTCTAAAGTTAGAAAACAAAAGCAAAGATCTGATTGGTTGCTGCGGGCAACATTGCTGGAGATCTCCTGAGATATTTATCTACAAAGTTAGTAAACATGCCCCATAGACAAATAGCAGAGCACCTTATAAACCCATAAAGAGGACACACCAGAAGTCACCCCTTCAGACTAGAAGAAAAGAACTTTCAAGCAATGTAGGTGGTTCTTCACAGTGAGGACAGTGACTGTATCATCTGGGAGAGACCTTCAATCTATTCTACTACTTTGGAGCTCAAAACTGCTTTTTCTAGCTCACCCTGTCTGCCTTACCTTCTTAGACTGTACCATAACAAGAACTCACTACCACTATCCACATACCTCATTCATGGGAACCCTGATCCCTAAGTGCCTTCTTTTGCTGGCTTTGTTGCCCCAAGCATTCTAGCAGCAGACACTTTACTCAGCAGGTGGAAGCCAAACAGGCTTGGACTTCTAGTAAAATAAAGCAATATACGAGTAGATAACACATCAATCCATGTTCCAACAGACACTATGCTCAATTTTATCAGTATACAGTTAACCTTCCTGTGTGTTTTTTGAGTGTTTAAGTAAACCAGAGAACCTGGAGGAAACCCACAAAGACAATGGGGAATATTCAAACTCTCCAGGCCTGATTTGAATCCAAGCTAGGAAACCAGTGCTACAAGACAGCTATACCCTAAGTCTAGTCCTATTTTGGAACAGAAAAATGTGGTATGACCTCTGTGTGTCCAAAGCTTTAAAGTACACAGTGCTACGCAATATGTTGGCGCTATATAAATACATGTTAATAAAGTGAACTATACATTTTTTTTTTTTTTTTAAAACTTGTTTTTATTAAAGATCAGCACATAGCAGTTACAAAGTCATAACCGAGAAAGAAAATGTCCAGAATATTTTTGTAACAACATGTAAATGCAGAGAGCACAAAATATCAAGAACAGTAATCATAAAACAAAATAAACAAATAGCTCAAACTAAGGAATGAAAAAGGCAAAAAGAGAGAGGTCGAGAGAAAGAAAGGAAAGGAAAATTCCCTATATAGGGTTCGATAAGTAAGAACTTAATAACCTGTTGGTGAGATGGATCCCGGGGGACGTCGGACTCAAATGTGGTGGGTTTAGACGGTGGTCTCTGAGATACTGGGACGATTCCATAACCAGCGGATGTTCCGTAAGTATCGCGGTATCATACCAAGTTGTATAGCGGAACGTATGTATCGTAAGGTGTCTAAGCAATATCGGTAAAGATTCTATGTATGTTGACCAAGTCACAAAAAATTTATCAGTGTTTTGTTCTTTTCTTATTGATGTTTCCAACCAGTCCATGTGAAAGATAAAATGTAATTTTTGTTTGACGACTGCTAAGGCGGGGGAATCAGTATTGAGCCATTGTTGTAGAATTGTTTTACGGGCCGCAGCAGCTAGTTTTCCCATAAAATTCTTATCAGATTTCGAGAGTCGTGTCAAAGTAGTAACATCACTAAACAATGCCCATTCCAAATGTGCTAGAATGGGTTTACCAGTCAACTGAGCACCATAGCTAGCAACCTCCGTCCAAAAGGTTTGGAGAGAGGGGCAAAACCACAGACAATGTAAAAGATCTGCTTCGGGGGAGTGGCATCTAAGGCAGTTAGCAGAGGGCAGAAAACCCATTTTACGTCTTCTGATTGGGGTCAGGTAAGCGTTATGCAATATTTGTAGAGACATTTCCTGGTACCTACTGACTGGAAGGAGCTTCATTATTTTCGTATGGTGTTGAAAGATAGCAGAGGGTGTAGAATTCGGAATTCCTAAGGTCCAAGCAAAGCCCGGCCTTTGAGTGTCATCCAAATCTATCAGCGTTCTAATCATTTGATATAGTTGTGATGTAGTATGTCTCACTCGTCTGTTTTGCCAGAGTAAATTGAACGGGTTTGTTTTGTCAACGGCTGACATACGTTTGAGCACAGTCGACGCAAAATGGAGAAGTTGTAAGGTCAGGAAGACATGGCCCGCCGTGAATGGGAATTTGACCAGTAGGTTAGCGGGGGAGAAAACAGTGTTGTCTGCATTTAGTACATCATGTAAGTTTCGGAGTCCTTGATCTCTCCATTGTGACAAAATAGGATTACGGACACCGACAGGGAAATTTTCATTGTCCAGCCACGACAAGTAGGGAGAAACAAACGGGGAAAGCTTTTGTTTTTTCCTAACCGCATGCCAAGCTTTATAGGTGTCTATGAATAAAGGATTGTCGCGTAAGGAATACGGGATGCTGGGAAGTGGCAAATGAAGAGCGCAACTAAGGGAATGGTTATGTGCTGTGTAGGAGTCAAGCGTTGTTGTCGTATAGAGATCCCTGTGTAAAACCCAGTCCCCAGCATAACGAAGAAGCGCTGCTTCATTATACTCCCTGACGTTCGGGAAGTTAGTCCCACCTACATGTTTGGGTTGTTGTAGTTTGAAGAGGTTAATCCTCGAGCGTTTCTTATTTCAGATGAACAAACGGAAAGCTTGATTTAATTTCTTACAATCGGATATCTTTATATAATAAGGTAACATCTGCAATGGATACAACATTTTGGGAAAGAGAAACATTTTGATAAAGTGTATCCTGCCTAAGAAAGATAGGTTAGTGTGCCTCCATTGATGTATTTCACGTAAAATAGTGTCTATGGTCTTCCGTATATTTAGGGAATAGGTGTCTTTATGGTGAGCTGGCAAACTAATACCTAAGTACTTAATACTGTGCGTGGTTTTTTTAAAGGGGAAGTGAGGAAGCCAATCGGCTGGATCGGAATGATGCAATTGCAACGTTTCGGTTTTGTCTAGGTTAACCCGAAATCCCGCAATATTACCAAAACGTTTGATTAGTTGTAAAATGATAGGGATATCCGTCTTAGGTCGACCCAGAAACATTAAAATGTCGTCGGCAAATGCCGTGACCTTCAGTTTAGAGTGGCCAATTTGGATACCATGCAAGTCTTGATGTTGTATTAAGTGTTTTAACAATGGATCAAGCGCTATATCAAAAAGGAGGGGCGAAAGTGGGCAGCCCTGACCGGTACCCCTATGAATCAGGAATCTATCCGAGTTGGTGTTGTTTACAGTCAAAAACGTAGCAGGTGCCAGATACAAATTTTTGAAAAGGTTGAGCATATGTATGCCAAAATGTTGGAACTTAAGTAACCGACGTAAGTGCATGTGTGTTATTCTATCGAAAGCTTTGTCTGCATCCAAATTAACTAACATGCCATGTTTCCTTTTTTCTAGGTTACTAATATAGATTGCCGTCAAAACTTGTCGTAGGGCGCGGACCGGATACCTATGCTTAAGAAAGCCTACCTGGTTTTCAGTGAGTATGGAGGGCAATATGCGTTGTAATCGATCAGCCATGATTTTGTTTAGGATTTTTAAGTCTTGGTTCAATAGCGAAATCGGACGATATGAAGTGGGATCTGTGGGGTCTCTGCCTTCCTTGGGGATTAATATAATTCTAGCAACATTAGCCTCGTGCCATAATGGATTACCCTGTAGTGTATCTGAATACAACGTGTGTAGAAGGGGAGTAATGTCTGGTGACAAAAGTTTATAAAACTCTGCGGTGAATCCATCCGGTCCCGGTGTTTTCCCATTTTTTAGATGTTTAATAGTATCCGATATTTCCTTTTCTGTAAGGGGCGCATCTAATATTTCACGATCCTGAACTGACAATTTGGATAGGTGAGCTTCTTGCAAGAATTTGAGACCATCTAAGGGATCATCAATCGGAGCTTCATAAAGTTGTTTGAAATGATCAGTCAGTATACGTCTAATGCCCGCTGGGTCCTGCGTCCAGCCAGTAGGTGACCGAAGCTTTTGTATATATGTGACCCTATATTGTTGTTTCGTTATATATGCTAACAATTTCCCTGACTTATTACCATGTCTATAAAACAGATTTGCCGTATGGCTTAATGTGTTGTAGGCTTTTCCAGTCAATAAAGTATCAAAAAGCATTTTCGTCTCTTTGTATTTATTTTTGTCCGTCTCTGAATTTGTTCTTTTAAAAGCGGTATAGCTTTCCGTCAATTGTTTTTGTAAAAGAGTATATTTGTCATGATAAGATTTTTTCTGGTTAATCAAATAGGAAGTTATCTGCCCCCTCAAGACCGGTTTTGCCGCTGCCCACAGAAGTTGTGGATTATCCCAGTGATCAATGTTGTCGTCCACATAATTAGCCCAGCTAGTCTTAAGAAACAATTGAAAATCTTCATTGGTGCTTAGATAGGCCGGGAACCTCCAATTAAATGATCTAGGTTGGGGTGACTTCATCTTTAAAGTTATCGATACCGGGGCATGGTCAGAAACATCAATATTGCCTATCATGGCTTTAGTCAGTGCCGGCAGAAGTGATTGAGAAATGAAAAAATAATCCAATCGTGAATGTGTGTTGTGGACACCCGAGTAAAAGGTGTAGTCCTTTGTTATAGGGTGGGCGTGTCTATAGGTATCACATAGGTGCAACGTATCACATAATGTGTGTAGAGGTCTAGGTCTAGTGCGAGAGTGAATTGTGGGTTTACCTGACTTATCCATGGAGTCGTCCCAGATAGCATTAACGTCACCACCCAAGATAAAGTTGTCAGTCCCCCAGGAACTCATTGTCTGCAAAACATTCATAAAAAAAGGTTTGTTATCATCAGTAGGCGCATAGACATTTACTATGGTATAGACTGTGCCATTTAAGTCTAGATCTATGATCAATAACCGTCCATTCTTATCCTTATGAATACGTAAAATGGAGCATTGGAGGTCCTTACTAATCAGAGTTGCTACTCCCTTCGATTTAGATTCATACGAAGAATCAATTAGCCATAAAATAGCCATTTACCCTTTAACGTTTGTTTATCTTTCCTCCGCCAATGGGTTTCCTGCAAAAGGACTATTTGGGCCCGTTCACGTTGTAAGCGATCTAGCACTTTACGTCTCTTTATTGGGGTGTTAAGTCCTCCAACATTCCACGAGAGCACCCGGAAATGTGTAGTGGAACTAGCACTGGACCCTGCAATTCTATCCGTGGCCGACATAGTTGCAAATTAACCCACCCCCTGTTTTTGATGTATAATAACTAGATTTAGAGAAGCCGTGGGGAGTGGCCTGTCCCAGCAAGCAGGCCATTTATCCCGAGATATGTCCACATAGGGAAAATTTGGGTTCAGAAGGCTAACAAGATATCTCATGTACATAGATTGAGCTACAACAAACAAATGTAAGAAGAACAATAATAAAAACATGTGTAACATAGCTTCAATTCAACCTTTAAGGAGGTGAAAGAAAAAAAGACAAAAACTGAAAGATATTTCTCTCATTGCCCTATTATGTCAAGTTCAAACCAAAATGACGTAATAGAAGAGTCCGCAGGTACAAGCGGAATCCACAAGGAAGACTCTGAATCAACACACTCAGGGTTGGTTGGATTTTTCCGCATAATAGTCCAAAGCAAGTTGAGGGTTCTCGAAGAACAAAGCTCTGCCAGTGTCTCGTTCGATGATTTTCAGTTTCGCCGGAAACAACAGGGAGAATCTATACCCTGATTTGAAGAGGGTCGTACAGACGGAGGAGAATTCTTTACGTTTCGTGGTAACAGAGGCCGAAAAATCTTGGAAGATAAGAAGGCGACGATCATCATATTGAAGTAATTTCGTTTTCCTGTAGGCTGTTAAAATGTTGACCTTATCAGCATAGTTAAGTAGCTTGAGTATGACTTGTCGTGGTCTGGTTGAGTCCGCAGCAGGAGGGGGACCAATTCTATGGAACCGTTCTATGACAATGCTGGATTGAGATTCGGTCATGTTTAGTAGAGCCGGCAGTTTTTTGGTTAACAATTGTTCCAGCTCAGCACCTTTCACCGATTCTGGTATGCCGACTATGCGAAGGTTATTACGTCTGCTCCGGTTTTCTAAATCGTCCACCTTGTCAGCTAGGATAGAGATTTCTCATTGTTGAGTGTCAACAGTACGTTGCGTTTTATCCAACTCGTCTTCCAATGTACCAATTCTTTGTTCCGCATCTGTCAATCTTTGAGATTGGGTGGTAAGCTGTTGCAAAACTTCAGTGATAGATTCTTTAATTCCAGCAAGTTTCAGATCAAGCAGAGGACCCAGCGTCTGAGTTAGATCCTGTAAAGGTATATGTGGCGATTTAGGTGAGTTAGAAAGTTCAGATTCTGATTCCATTGGATCATATTCTGGTGCGTCTTTTTTGTCTTTCGGTTTCTGTTTCAGTTGTTTTTGCGGTTTGGACGCCGAACGGCCAACATATTTATCCATAATGGATGCAGAAGGGAACAGAATGATTCTTACAGTAGGGGAAATGGTTGTGCACAATATGCAGGTAGGGTCAACTTATGTAGACCAAAGGCAGCTGTGATGGTGACCCTTTTGGTAGGGGCAGGAGAGAAATACAAATGGTCACAGTCACATTAAGGCATGAACGTGGTGCCAATCAGTGAGTTCCAATATCGTGGGGAAGAAAAAAAAAAAAAACTGTTTGTCCCAGAGAGCAACAAATGCTTCGTATAGAAATCCCACTCACGAGTGTTGCGAGTAAGTGTAGCAGGTAGACAGTAGTGGCAGGCAATAGATGTAGGAATGGTGTCCAATCACGACAAGGTGGCAGGAAGTACCACCGGCAAGAGCAATATGTGGTGCCCAGGGAACGTAGACACAACAAGATGCACCCCTAGAGTTACCGCAGGCAGTGTAGCAAAAAGAGGTAAATAACCTCAAAAGGTCAAGGGACCAAGTGCAGTTCCGTGTCCCACCAAGTATGAGCTGGTAGAGGTAGATATGGGGTGCGATGAGGGCAGGTCGTTAGGCCCACATCCCATGTAGTGGAACAGGCCTTAGACGGGTAAAGTAGGTTATGGCCGCACCCTAAATAGCAGTATAACGTAGCTGCAAAGCCCCAAGTTGTACAATATAGTACACAGCGTTCTAAAACGCTGGACAAATTAAATGTATTTCTGAGGCTTAGAGTTAATAATAATAATACTCTCGTAATGTGTAATTGCTTGGTGGAACATGATCGCTAAGCACACATATTCGGGACCTCCTTACTAAGGTCATACATTGAGTAAAATGTATAATCAAATAATACGTCATACTGAATCATACTGATCATATATTAGCATCCTGCTAGTGAGAGTCATTTAGTTCTATCCTGCAGAGCAATGTAAAGATTACGCTACAGCAGAGGCGCACGAGATCTAGCAAGGGAAAATCTTATCTCTGGTGCCAGATATGTTGGCAAGTGTAAAGTCACATATGTAAAACAGCCTGGGAACATTTACCCCTGTCCTCCAACTGAGCTATCCATTGAGTTTATAATGCACTGCCCGTGATATAACAATGTCAGTACAACATAAGGGTATACCCCAAGAGAAATATTAATCACCAGAGTAGGTTCATATAATGTTCTTACAGGAGGAATACAAATAACCTATTATTTTCCTATTGTTCGGATGCTCTTGATTAAAAAAAAAGGCTGGCTGTAAAGGTGGCCATACACGGATAGATCCGCTCGTTTGGCGATGTCACCAAATGAGCGGATTTCCCTCCGATATGCCCACCTTGAGGTGGGCAATATCGGGCTGATCCGATCGTGGGCCCTAGGGCCCAACGATCGGATCCTAGCGTTCGCAAACGGGCGGTCGGATCGCGGGACCACATCAACGAACAGATGCGGCCGCGATCCGACGGGATTTTTAACCCCATCCGATCGAGATCTGGCCGACTTTCGGCCAGATCTCCATCGGGGAAGCCCGTTGGGGGCCCCCATACACGGGCCAATAAGCTGCCAACTCGGTCTGTCGGCAGCTTTTATCGGCCCGTGTATGGCCACCTTAAGATTGTAATGTCTTCGGTATAATATTTAATAATAATAATGTCTGAATGGCGTTTAAATGTGTTTTTTTGCACCTTTAAATTAACTCTCTAACTGTAGAGTCATATCATGAGACAATTTGAGTTATTTGCTGTTTATTCAGCAGCTCTCCAGTTTGTTATTTCCACTGTGGAGGAGGGGTGGGCAGACCGGGCTTGCATCGGGGATGGGGGGGGCAATGGAGGTGGCAGATGGGGGGGCCAGGGGCGGGGGGCCCCATGTGAGGCAGCCCCGGTGGGCCCAGACCCCTTCCCCAGAATAGGAGAGGCCTGAATATAAAGATGAGTAATAAAAAGCACTACTAGCAATAACAATAAATGTGTGGCTTTACAGAGCATTTGTTTTTTTAGATGGGGTCAGTGACCCCTATGTGAATGTTAGAAATTGTCTGAAGGCACTACGAATCTTAGTGAATTTGCCCCATTGAGTCTAAAAACACTTGTTTCTTAATCGGAAAAACCTAGGGGTATTTTCATATCTGCAATCCAATGCTGCCAGTAGTTTATGAATATCCATATTAATTTAATGTCTGACCACTTCCAAACCTACTTGGTGCCCTTAATTTTACTCAACATTAATATTCCTTCTGAACTGAAGAAGCTGCTGAATAAAGTCTTCCCAATTGATCAGCAATTTCAATAGCTTGACACTCTAGATACTGTACATCATGACCAAGATGAGTAAAAACCTTCACAAACATGTTGCAGATTAATAAATGCTACCAGGTATTTTGTATTATGTGAAAATCAGCACAAAACATTTACTGTGTGTATATATATACATTTTTTTTTCGAGGCTGTATTGCTGATTCCATTATAGAGTCATTTGTAAAGAATATTAAAATAGATTTTCTTAATCATAGTGTTTCATTTGGATTCAATCAGAACTACCATCTGGCACTGTATAACCCAAGTCAGCAAGTATATAAAAAAGGAGCTCCAGATTTAGTCTGTTTCTGTGTTTTCCAGCTCTTTATCCATTGGCCACATGTTTCCATATGAGTAATCGTTAAGCTCAGGAAACCTGCCAGCAGAGGAAATATCATTTGGGAAAACTAAATAGCGCTGAGGTTCCAATACAGAAATCCTCTATGTGTAGAGCCAATAATGTCTCTGTGTGTTAATTTTACTTTCAGGCATAATAAGCTTCAAAGCTAAGGAGTAAAATTAATTGGCTGATAAACTGCAGGAAGGGGCGTTATCCAGCTCCGAAATATGGCAAAGCTATCGCCCATTGTGTCCTATTTCAATATGTAATTCTATGTTTTTGTCTGATTTTCAGTTTCTCTGTAATAATAATAATAAACCATAGTTATGGCAAAACTATGCTATTGGCTTTGTCAATGTTTTAGGGGCTGATTTATCAGTGATTGAAACCTTTTACCAATGGTATATTCATTCAATTTATTTTTGGCAATAAATATAAATGTCATACAGGTATGAGACCTAATATCCAGAATGCTTGGGATATGGGGTTTTCTGGATAAGGGATCCGCCATAATTGAAGTCTGCTAAAAAATAATTTAAGCTTTAAATACACCCAATAGGACTGTTTTGCCTCCCATAAAGATTAATTGAGTTGGGATCACGTACTGTTTTATTATTACAGAGAAAATAAATTGATGGAAATGGAGTCTATGGGAAATGGCCTTCCTGGTAATTCCACCAATGATATTTGAGCTCACAGGGCAGAAACCCAATGAGCGTTTTAAACCCAGACCCAACCTTCCTTTTCTCCTGACCTTTCTTCTGCCTCTTCTATTTCATCAAAAGTCTTTTTCTTTTTTTTCTTTTTTTTTTTAAGTTTGAAAATATCTTATTTTATTTTCAAGTTAAACAAGTAGTAACAGTATGACAGCAAATATAATGCAGGTGAAGAAATGTATGTTGTAATCGATACAATTGCATAGTATTATTAAAAAAAAACTAAATAACATTGAACAACTGACTGAAATTAATTAAAATTAACTAACTAAGCCAGTGGATGTACACAGAAAGAAAGAAAGAAAGAAAGAAAGAAAGAAAGAAAGAAAGAAAGAAAGAAAGAAAGAAAGAAAGAAAGAAAGAAAGAAAGAAAGAAAGAAAGAAAGAAAGAAAGATGACCATTCGTCTACTGGAATATCTGAAAGTGCATTTTACAATTGGAAAAACTGTCCTATTTGTTGACCTGAATTAGAATTACAAGCTTCAAGATAAGGAGACCAAATCAGTTTAAAAGAGTCTTTGGTTTTGGATAATAAGCTGGTTCATAAAAGAAATAGCATCTGCTAATGAGGGGGGGTTTGTACAAAAAAAGGGGGATTGTGGGTGCACACCTGAGGCCAATTTCAAAATATCTAATTCCCTGTCTCAGTAATTCAAGTAAATATGCTAGTGCATGTAATTTTGAAACAGGGTTTTTTGTTACAAATTTATGATCATAAAATTAATAAGCCACCACACCCCGTCAAGGTAAACCCCATACGGTGGTCCCTAACTTGTTTACCTCTAATCATAGTAAAATAGGTATCTTACCTCTCTGCTTAATAGCATTACTTTATGTGAAAAACTCCTGTGCCTTGGTTTCAAACTGTGAGCTAAATCCTCCCCCGCCAACTGCTCTGCGGCTTTTAAAAGGGAGAGACTGCCTTCTGGCTAGATCCAGCTAGATCGGCTTTTAAGAGAGAGTGATTGCACAAACCAAAGCACAAGTTTAAAAGGACAATAGGACCACCAAGAATCTAAAGGGGTGGGTGTGAGGGTGCAACAAACCACATAGCACTTAGCCACAGCTTCCTGCAAATACAAAAATGGGGGGTTGTCGGTGCACACCTGAGGCCAATTTCAAAATATCTAAATATCGAATAAGTTAGGGACCGCCATATGGGGTTTAACTTGACGTGGTATGGTGGCTTTTCAACTTTATGATCATAATTTTGTAACTAAAAACCCCTGTTTTGTAAACACATGCACTTGCATTTATACTGAGTTGCTTATGAGACAGGGGACCAGGGAAGTGCATTGTAAGTAGCACTTCCATTATACTTAAATATACTTTGATTTAGCCTTAAGAGTGATTCCACAACCCCCAAATTTCATATATTGTATTAGCCCTGAAGCCGTGGCTTAGCTTCCTGTGGTTTTTAATAGCACCCCATACCCACCCCTTTATACTAATGGTGGTCCTATGCTTTTAAATATGGGCGTTGGTTTGGGAAATCTCTCTCTCTCTTAAAAGCCCTTATGGGCAGGGGAGGATTTAGCCTTCAGACTGAAACCAATGTTCAACACACACAGAATACAGGTAATGCTATTATGCAGAGAACCCAGTCTTTTTATACTATGACCTGAGATAAATAAGTTAGGGACCGCCATATGGGGTTTACCTTGACGTGGTATGGTGGCTTTTCAACTTTATGATCATAACTTTGGAACAAAAAACCCCTGTTTTGTAAACACATGCACTTGCATTTATACTGAATTACTTATGAGACAGGGGCCCAGGGAATGTGCACTGAAAAGTAGCACTTCCATTATACTTAAATATACTTTGATTTAGCCTTATGAGTGCTTCCACCACCCCCAAATTTCGGGTTCTTTTTGTAACCAAGAATTAAATAAAGCTTTCTTGGAAGCAGCTAGGAAAAAAACTGCCAATAATTGATTTTCATGGGAAATAAAATTTGTGTTAGGAATTGAAGAAAACACTATATTATCTAGATTCAAAAAAGTAAAGCACGGAGACAATTTTATCTTTATCTTCAAAAACAGTGATTTCCTTCCAATATAGACCAATCTTTGGAAAGGACCATAGATAATGGAAAAGTGACACATTAGTCTTGTCGCATTTAGAACAATATGAAATTGGTCTATAAGAGGAATTTTTCGAAAACAATTTACCATAGCCTAGGTGGGTCATCTTAAAATGCTGCATCCTCCAACTTTCTGCTAGAATTAATTTATTCTAATCCCTGATTGATTTTACCAAATCTGAGGGAGTTATTTGACAGTGTAAAAATTCAGACCGTTTAGTGGAAGGTTTCAATAACCTACTATAGACATTCCAAAAATTTTTTAGAAAGAGAGCTAATAGAGATCAAACCAGGGAATTCCAAAAACTCTGCCAAATCATCTGCAAGCTTGTGTTAGTATGTGTCTAGTCCTACTGGCCAAAAGTAGGGGATGGGAGGTGTATCCATGCTCTGAAGGAGGTATAATTTCCCACAGTCCCAGAGGTAGTGCATTTAGTGCTTCTGTCTGTCTGGACTCCACTCTAGCAGAAGGGATGTTGCTGGAAAAACTGATAAAGGAGGTTAGAACATTACACCCTCAAGTAACAAAAGCCTTAGTGAAGCCTGGTATAAGGAGAACCATGAATGAGGTGAAGCTAGTGGCAGATCTTCTTGGTGATTAGATCTCACCAGTTCATACGTGGTGTCTGGATGCACATGCCTCAGACCTACAGCTCAAGGTGGTGCTATCGGAACAAAAAAAGAAGAGCAGGCACTCACAGACCCCACTGACAGGTAAAGTAACCTTTAACTTTATTAGGCAAAAAAATAGACACCAATTGACAGATCTGTTGATTGGTGGGTTTAGGGTATATATTTGCCATTGCAAACTTGCATGTTCAGCCTATGCTTAAGTGCCTCAGTGCACGAAATGTGTGAAGCTAGAGGCAGACGGATCATGTTATACAAAGCTATAGAAATGTTAAATAAACAGCGTGAGCTAGCTTTGTGCTCCTCCAAGAAGATTGTATTGTGGGGTTGAGTCCCAGGTGATACTTATGAAGTTGTAGGCACTCTAGTACAGCGGTCTGAAGACAGCACTAGTGCATATAGGCACTTATATAATCATTGACACACTTATATAATCATGGCCTCAGCACATTAATCCAGGGCCTCAATATCTATTGTCATATAGGCATGTTGCGGGTTAAATCACATAATATTGATCTGTATTTTGTTCTTGTAATTTTCCTCTTGACTCCCTGCTAGCTTTGGAACATGGATGTGCGTCACCTCCTTTTCCCATGTTCCTGCCAAGACATGTTATCTAGCACGTAGTCAAGATATGTTACCGATAAAACTAACAATAGTCTTTATTTTTACCAAAGTATTCTGTGTGCAGATGTATCCTGTTTGAAGTGACGTAATTTTCCCTATAAGAATTTGTACCCTTACCCATAATAAACGAGTTTGCTTACAGACTACATCTCGGTGTGTTCTGTGCATATTCCCGGAGCTCCGTTTTGCCTGAGTGGACAGTGATAGATGACCCCTGAAGTGGCAGGTTCAAATCGAGTGCACTCGTAGCTACAGGTCCAGGATAGGACCAGGTTTACCCATTCACGGTCCATAACCAGTTTTGCCCCAGGGAGCTGTGTAAAGCGCAAATTTTTGGACGGGGGGCGTTAACTGCGCGGCTAATTCGGGTGTGCCGCGCCAAATGCGGACTCGGTTCAGCAACCTAGTTCAAGTATGTCCACAGCCCGGAAGTGGGCCGCAGCCCGGCGGTTGGCTCTAGTGGGTGATATTGTGCCACAAATATTAAGAAGTAAGTTTCTATTTAATAAATCTACTCTTCCTGCTTAAGAACCAATGGCGCCCAAGTTTCAATGTGATCCAGTCCAGTCTGGAAACCCTTCCTCCAAAACTTCAGGGAGTGCCCAGCTAAGGTGAGGAGGCTCCTTAAGAGCAGCTGGAAAATGTATCCCCAGGTATCTATAGGGCTTCAGATGCACGTATTAAACTGTGGATCATAACACTGATACCAGTGATGCGGGAAAACTGTCAAGAAAGAGAGAGGTTCAGACAGATACAGGGGCATTTTCAAAAAGCTAATTTGCTTCATCAATTAATGGCAGTGAAAGCAGATATTAGTCTTTCAGAAAAGGGTGGCAAGTTTCCATACATGGACAAATCACTTGGAAAACACGTGAGCGATTTAAAAATGGGTTCCCCCCAGATATCAAGTTCCTTCGGCGCAAACCGAAGCCAGAGTTTTATAAGCAGCTCTGTACAAATTGTAATTGATGTAATAAGCAGCCATCTCAGCCGTCTCAGACTTGGAGAGAAATCAGAGCTGGTTTTAAACCACATTTTCCAAAATGGCTCTGTTTAGTTTTATATGGAGTTATTTCCTCTGTAGTTGGGTCTTTGCCATTCATCTTACTTGCATTACAGCACTGCTTTCTGGGAGAAACCCTGATGCGTCTGTATCCGTTTTGGAAGATTGGGCAGACTGAAGCAACAGTAGACCAGGAAACGCTGTTCTTGATGCAGGGAAAGGTGGCTTTGAACTTTGGTCATTTTGGTTACTATACTGGCTGTAATGACATAGAGGACTTTTCTCACTGAAGAAAAGAAAATAAGACAGTAGGGGTCATTTACTGTACCCCAGGACACAAGTGCTAGGAAGCACAAGACCTGGTTTAATAACTAATAGTAACCAATCAGTTGCAATCGGATGACCAGGAAATGCTGCCATTTTATTGGCTGCTACAGGTTAGTAAACTTGGTGCAAACCATGTTCCCACTCTTCTCAGAGTTGTAACCCCAAACCCTATCCATTACTACATCTCACTAGAATGATTTCCATGTGTCTATGGCTTGCAGGAATACAGACAGTAAAAGATCACTAAAAGATTTGACTTAATTTAATTCACTGTTAATGGCTAATTTATCCAAGGTTCTAGGTAGGCCCTCACACACCCTTTATTCAGATAGCCAGCTTACCCTGGTGCCCAGTGTTTGGAGGATACGACAACCTCCAAAATCCAGCAAAGAAAAAACACCGGCACACGAGGGATGTAGTTGCAGGGAAACCCTTGCCAAAACTTTTTACTGCGAAAAGTGCAAATGCGACGTTTCATGGCTCCGCTCCTTTGTTAGGCATGTGGATCAAGGTGTAAAAAAACATTTAAAGGTAGACCAATTACAATTTATTGGATTCAATTAAATAGATTAAAATAAATGGATTACAATGTGCAAAAGTGCATACAAAAATGATATAATACAAAATTTATCAGAGTTTAGAAAATAGTTAAAGGATAATTTATACTAAAAGTTCATTGTTGCAAATTGTGTTTACTTCAAAAAATTTATACAGTGTCGAAGTCTCAGAAGTGAAAGATAAATTTGTAACAATTGAGGTAAAATAAATAGTTACAATGAATATACAAAAAGATAAAAAGTTACTCTTACCCTACATAGAGAGGACAGAAAATACCTGTCCCTGTAGATTAGTCAAAAGATAATGTTCTCATCTGTAAAAGTAAAGGAAAAAAGTACTATTAATAAAGCCTCATATTTACAAAAAACAAGCCATATTAAATTCCTCGTTTAAACTTTTGGGGTATCTGGTTTGTAAAAACCAAATCCAATAGCATTCTCTCTGATGTAATAAACATTTTTTATCTTGACCTTGTTTTGTAACTATTTTTTCCAAAATTTGCCATCGGATTTGTGCCACTCGATGCCCATGTGTAAAAAAAAATGTTTTGCCAGCAAAGTTTCTTTCTTATATCTCCCTGAGTCAGTTTTGGACTTTACATCAGTACCGGATGGTATTACAGGGGGCTGATAATTCTGTATTGTAGATTTATGTTTATTTAGTTTGACCTTAATGTGCCGGCTGGTTTGTCCCACAAATGCCAGACCGCATGGACATTTAATACAGTAGATGATCTTACATTCGAATTTTGTATCATATCATTTTTGTATGCACTTTTGCACATTGGAATCCATTTATTGTAATCTACTTAATTGAATCCAATTAATTGTAATTGGTCTACCTTTAAATGTTTTTTTTTTACACCTTGATCCACATGCCTAACAAAAGGGCGGAGCCATGAAACGTCGCATTTGCACTTTTCGCAGTAAGAAGTTTTGGCAAGGGTTTCCCTGCAACTACATCCCTCGTGTGCCGGTGTGTTTTCTCTTCATTTATCAAAGGTAAAATTTCAAATTCATGTGGATTTTTTTAATTCGAACGTACTCACAATTTGACTGGAAGGTTATTTAAAGGATCAGTAACAAAGTTACTTTAAAATTAGTTTTTAAAGAAAAAACACCAATATGTATTAAACTTTATTGAGTCTTTATGAAGAAATAACTTACTAAAACTCCAAGTTGTACAGGACAGGCAGGTTTAAGCAGGCGGTTATTGGAATTAGGACTGTTTCCATGGTCGAGGTGTGATAAATCTTACATTCGAATTTACATTCAAATAGGGGGGGTAAAATTTGAATATATGAATTTTGACACCAAAAAAATACAAAAATTTGAATTTGAATTTGCTATTCAACCCTTAATAAATCTTCCCCTTAATGTCAGAGTAAGACAAGTAGCATCTTAAATGCAGTTCTGATTCTCTTTCCTTTCCCAGAGCCCTATGTACGCATAATTAACCCCCTGCAGGGGATATCATTTAAATGTAGTAATGAGTAGTGATGGGCGAATTTGTGCAGTTTCGCTTCGCCGGAAAATTCGCGAATTCCGCGCGAAATTCGCGAAACGGCGAAAAATTCGTGAAACGGCGAAAAATTTGCGAAATGGCGCCGGCGTCTCGTTTTTGACGCCGGCGCCCGTTTTTGACGCCGGAGCCCGTTTTTCGACGCCAGCGCCCGTTCTTTGCGCTGGCGTCCGTTTTTCGAAAAAAAATTTTGACGCCGGCGAATTTTTTCTGCGAATTTTCGAGGCCGTTTCGCAAATTTATTCGCCGACGGCGAATCACGCAAATTCGCCGCAAATTCGCGCCTGGCGAATAAATTCGCCCATCACTAGTAATGAGGAAATTTGCAAAAGCAGTGAAGTCACTATTTATGTGAGCTTTATAAGTTCCCTGCTTTGTACTTGTAGTTCCAGCGTCATGGACTGAGCCTTTTTCATTTCTCACTTCCCTGTATGGCAACTGTTATTGATGGGCGAATTTTTTTGGCAGGCCGCAAATTCAGGGCAAATTTGCCGTTTCGCCACCAGCAAATAAATTTGCAGTGAAAATTCGCTGGCGACGCCGGCATCAAAGCTTTTCCGACGCCGCCGGCACCAATTTTGATGCAATTTTGATAAACGGACACCCATTGACTTTGATGCCGCCGCCCATTTTGACACCGGCCATCCCTGCCATAAATTCTTCATGGCAGGGATGGCCTTGCAAGGTATTGAGCCTGAGTAACTTTATAATTGAGACCTATGGCAGCATAATATCATTTATTATAAAATACAAGTCTAGGGGGGCAAGTGCCTCCCTTGCCCCTATCTGTGGATGCCCATGATATAAACCATCAGAGCTACATACAGTAACAAGTTCTATGCCAGGAAGAAAATATTTGCTTTACTAATCAACCACATTCAGTCTAACTCTGCTGGTGCGGAAAATACGAGTTCCCATAAGCAGCAGGTGGGGCCCTTTGTTATCGAGTTTTCGGATTAAACGTCTGATGACATTGTGCTGTTCTAGGGCGATACCTGCAGCTGGCTCTGCTTATGCGCAAATGTTAGAAATGTTCCCAGCTGTGCCTTTATTAGAATCAGCGCCATCCCTCCATAAATAAAACCTGAAAACTCCATTTAGCATGTTTGTGCAGCTGGAGTCTGAGCTGGCAGCAATAATCTGCATTTTTTTTTTAGCTCAAACATAATTTGGTCATTTATATTTAAGGGGCAGATTTATCTAGTGTCGAATTTCGAAGCAGAAATTTTTTTTAAATTCGACCATCGAATAGAATCCTCTGACATTCGAATTCGAAGTCTGAGGATTTTATACATCGTAAGAGTCGTATTCCGATCGTACTTCGAATCCCAGGATTTTCCAACATAATCCTTTGATTTATAAAAACTTAGCAAAACACACAGGAGGTCCCCCATAGGCTAAACAGCAATTTGGCAGGTTTAAGTTGGCGAAGTATTGAAGTCGAAGTTTTTTTAAAGAGACGGTACTTCGATTATCGAATGGTCGATTAGTCAAACAATTTTTACTTCCAATCAAAGTCGAAGTAAATTCGAAGTCGTAGTATGCTATTCGATGGTCGAGTATCCAAAAAATTCCCTCGAATTCACTTTGACCCTTGATAAATCTGCTCCTGAATGTGTTTGTGTTGTTATTGCTAAATATGGCTCAGAAATTGGCAAAGTGCTGGATATTTAGCCTGTTTTATGCTAAGAATGTGGAAGAGAGTCATCAGTGAAATGATTGTGATGTTCTGGAGACCTCAGGAACACTGCAGTTTCAGCTATCTGGTTGCTAGGGTCTAAATTACTCTAGCAACCGTGAAAAAAGTAGCAAAAACAATAGCTTTGTAGCTTTACAGACAATTTATTTTTTAGATGGGGTCAGCGACCCCCCATTTGAAAGCTGGAAAGAGTCAGAAGACGAAGGCAAAAAATGTAAAAGAATATTAAAAAATAAAAGCCCATTGAAAAGTTGCTGAGAATTAACCATTCTATAACATACTAAAGGTTAACTTACAAACCTTCTTAAGCTACTTAGACTTACCTGGACATATTTAATGAGGGCATAGTGATTGCTTTGTCATCATCATCCACAAAGAATCTTCCACTGATTGATGTGATTACTGATTATAAGTATGGAGCATCAGTTTTGGCCTTTAGGGCTCTTACACATGAGCATTTTTACCTGCGCTCCCCTGCATTCCGTTTTTCGGTGTTCAGCCGCAGGGGAGCGCAGGAATAGACACATTTCATTATTTCAAATGGGGCTGTACTCACACAGGCGCGTGTAGGCGCCGAACGCAGGAAAAATGCAGCATGTTGCGTCTCAACCTGCGTTCGGCGCCTACATGCGCCTGTGTGAGTACAGCCCCATTTGAAATAATGAAATGCGTCTATTCCTGCGCTTCCCTGCGGCTGAACGCCGAAAAACGGAACGCAGGGGAGCGCAGGTAAAAACGCTCATGTGTAAGAGCCCTTACTCTAGTGTCTCCCTGCTCAATCTCTCCAAACATATCACTAACAATAAGGTTTCTAAATGAGGTTTCTGCTGCTGAACCCAATTACATGATCTCCGGCTCTGTACTCAGGAGGATATACAATATATAATATTCTACTTGTCAGAAAGATACACTGAACCCAATTTATTATCCGTCACAGATTTATCACAAGAATCATTTTAATGAACACACGGCAGTCAAATGCTTCAGGAGTGATTGCTTATAAGGGTTCAGTTAATTTCACAGTACAGATTATGGTTTATAGAGTGAACCTGTGCGTTATTATGTTGTACCTGCTTAAGTGCTGCACTATATATCACCCAGTGGGGGAAAATGAATCTCTCTGACTAGGGCTTAATTTACCAGCAATAAGTAACATTACTTCAGTGTAGTAACCCCTTGCAACCAATCAGCAAGCAGCGTTGATCAGTCTTCTGCAGGAAGAATAATAAAGCAAAAATCTCCAAGAGGGCTGAGAGAAAGCAAACAAAGAGGCAGAGCTTGCTGCTAAGTGCTCTTTATTGCACACAACATGTTTCGGGCCCAAAGCCCTTTATCAAGTGTACAAATCATTATGTGAACAGACTTTTAAGGTGTAAAAACAGGAAGTGAGATCGAAAAACATCATATGTTAATCAGAAGTGACATAGTGCACATGTCATCATAATTTAAGTTAATAAAAATAATATAATACAATATCCTTTTTTGCATCGTTGTTATAGTTCAACCGTGATACAGTGTTGATATCATCACAATATGTGCTCATAAAATCAATAAAACATTGTAAAAATAGTACAAAAATAGTCCAGATGGTCTTTTGACTTCATTTCAAGGTAACGAAATTTACATAAGTATTGCACAAAGGTTGTATCTACATAGTGTTTCGCTAAAGTGCTGATATGCTAATGGACACAAAAGGAACTGCCCATTTCTGGGCCTACCACTAAAACAACAAGATCACATGTCTATTTTACAAAGAAGGAATCCTCAGTATTCTTACCACTAGTTGTACATATAATGTAACTATCTTGGGCTCAGTAATTCTGTTATCTGCAAGGAAACAAATCATATATAAGTTTCAAGGGAGAATAAATTACAAATGTATCAAAAAGAACGTCTCGCTAGGCTGTAAAAAAGTTAAAAAGTTATCAATCGTCGTTTTCACAAAATAGAGATAAGGGATGCAACAATGTAGTTATAGGAAACATTTTACACTCCAACTATCATTCATGCCTTTTGGATAGAGAGTATCCAATTTTTTAATCCAGTATGCCTCCCTCTGTGACAATTTTTTCCTCTGATTGCCTCCTCTTTGTAATGGGTTAACAACTTCAAGTATAGCCCATCTTAACTGGGACTGGTTATGATTGGCAGTATTAAAGTGTCTAGATACTGTCGTGTCGGTGGCAGCGCCTTTTTTAAAATTCCTTATATTCCCTTTATGCTCCTTTATGCGAGTCTTAACTGCTCTTATAGTTTGACCAATATATGCTAGCCCACAGGGACATTTTAGCATATAAATCACAAAGCTTGTGTCACATGTAGCAAAATGATTTAGCTTAACAGGAGTACCATTTGCTGGATGTCGCAAGGTTTCTCCTTTGATGATAGCAGAGCAGCAATTGCAGTTTAGACAGGCAAATGTTCCAACTTTCGGTTGGCCCAAAAATCTCTGGGTACCCAGTATACGGGGCGGGTTAACTTCCGGTGGGCACAGTATATCTCGAAGACACTTTCCTTTGTTGTAGCTAAATATTGGAGGTTTCGTCAGGGAATTCCTCAGTGATTTTTCCTGTAACACCAGTGGCCAATATTTGTGAATTATACGTTCTATATCTTTACTCTTGGTACTGTATTGGCTTACAAATGGGAAGACTTCCTTTCTATCTCTAGCTTTATATGTCAAAAGCTCTTTCCTGGGTATTGTGCCTACTTCCCTGACGCAATTTTCGATATTTCTAGGTTTATACCCTCGTTCGATAAATCTATGTTTAAGGGTATTTGCTGTGAGGGAATAGTTGGCCTCTTCAGAAGTAATTCTACGTGCCCTTATAAACTGGCCCTTAGGGATTGCTCTCATTACTTTAGGGGCATGGAAACTAGAGGCATGCAAGATATTATTTTTCTCCGTGGGTTTACGGTACAGATTTGTACTAATGTTACCATCACTTAAAGTTATGGTAACATCAAGGAAGTTGATGCTCTGCCCCCCCTGGTCGGTGGTGAATTTAATAGTAGGGTGTACCCCATTTGCTTTATTAACCATTTCCGTAAAGGCAGAGTCTGAGCCTTCCCACACTATGAGGATATCATCCACAAATCTATAATAACCCAGTATGTATTGTAGATATGGTGCTGTCAGGAATAATTGCTTCTCGATTCTGTGGACAAAAATATTGGCAAATGATGGAGCGACGGCTGCACCCATCGACGTCCCCTGTCTTTGCCAATAGTATTCCCCAGAGAATCTAAAATAGTTCTTTTTTAAGACTACCGACAAACAATCAATGATAAAATACAGTAGTTGATGAGAGACATTTGTTTCTAATAATGCTTCCTCCACATATCGTATACCCTCTTCTTGCGGGATAGACGTGTAGAGGCTCTGTATATCAATACTATACAATTTAGCATTGGTACTTATTTTCCCAAGATCCCTTAATTTACAAAGTAAATCTGTGGTGTCAATCAGGCAGGTGGGAATATTGGCAACCAAGGGCTGTAGAAACCTATCTACAAATTTGGAAAGAGGTTCTAGTACGGAATCTATTCCAGAGACTATAGGTCTGCCTGGCGGGTTCTCTAAAGACTTGTGAATCTTAGGTAGCAAGTATAGCACAGGTATGCGCGGGTGTTCTTTACAAAGGAAATCTTTTACATGATTTGGGATAAGGCCATTCTCTGCTGCTTGCGAGACCATTAATTCAACCTCTTTTTTTATATTGAGAGTGGGATCAATACCTATTTTCTCATAGTGGCCTGGCATATTAAGTTGTTTATAGGCCTCCTGTAAATAAGAGTCCTTATTCAGTAATACAATTGCCCCACCTTTATCAGCCTTACGTATAACAATTGACTCATTTGCTTTGAGTTTTTGAAGCGCCAATTTCTCCTTATAAGTAAGATTTGTTCTACACCCCTTGGTTGCATCCTTTTCCCAAACCTGTTTAACCTCATGTGTAACGATTTTTTCAAAAGCAGACAAAAATTCATTATTTACTTCAGGTACAAAAGTGCTAGTATTTTTTAACCCATTAAACACTTCTACTGGATTAGTAGCTTTAATACTACTGGCAGCCCCAAGTGTACCAAAGTGTAATTTTAATTTAATGTTCCTTAGAAACTTTTGAAAGTCAATTTCCCAGGTCACGAACTCAGGGTTATATGTTGGTACAAAACCTAGGCCTTTGTTAAGTACTTGTATTTCATATTTGTCTAGTTCATAAGAGGATAAATTAACCACAAGGTGATTTACCTTGTTGCCTTGCGGTTCCTCGTTGGGTATTGCTCCCTGGTGTTCTGTGGCTTTTGATTGCGTGGTATACCCATCGTGTCCTGGGGTGCCGCAGCTCCTAAAAAAGGCGCAGAGGATTGGGAAGATGAGGCAGAGCATTCTTCGCTGCTGGAAGTTGGCTCCGTTTGTGCGCGTGTTGTGCCCTGCCGTGAGGTTCTGTAACGCTGTTTGCGCCGGTACTGGGGCTGTGCAGTATCAGTTGAGGCCCAAGGTCTTCTTTCTGCTCGATCCGTTCGTCTATAGCGTGGACTATACTGGCCTGGCTGTGTACGCTGGCTGTTCCTGTCTTCTCGCCACGTGTATTCACGGCCCTCTCTGTAGTCCCGCGCGTCTCTTTCAAACTTATTGCGCTTTCGGAGGATAATGGTCTCACGTAATTTAACCAGTGCACGTTCCTGTTCGCTGATCACTTTCTCCGCTTGATCCTTGCCTTTCTCCAATAGTAGCTGTTCTTTATATTTATGGACTTCAGTGCGGATATCCACCAGCTTTTCAGTAAGTGTTTCAACGGTTAATAGCATCAAATCCTGGCTACACTTATTGCATATTTCATGCCAGCGTTGTTGCAGGAGATTATTTTCTGCACATAAATTAGGTTTAATGTCAAGTCTTAGGCCTCGAGGAATTCTTTTAACTTTGATATATTCAGCCAGAGAACTTACATGCAGACTGGTGTGTATTTCCTTTCCTCGTAAGTTAAACAGATCCTTCTCTGTATCTGTAGTAGTGATGTCTTGCGTTGAAAGCAGGTTTACTGCATCAATTTTGCTTAGAATCCTTCCAATATCTGCTTCATCATATGCAAACGTAGTCGCAGTTGAAGGGATAGAATCCTCAGACATATTAGTATGCTGTCCTTCACCCACAGTCTAGCGGTACTCACTTCTGGACAATATAACAGGATGACTGGGGAACTGGCAGCTATGCTCTCAATCTCAGCAAGGCACCCCCGCTCCAGGTGTAAGGTATATGCAAATCAACAAGAGGGCTGAGAGAAAGCAAACAAAGAGGCAGAGCTTGCTGCTAAGTGCTCTTTATTGCACACAACATGTTTCGGGCCCAAAGCCCTTTAACAAGTTCCTTTTGTGTCCATTAGCATATCAGCACTTTAGCGAAACACTATGTAGATACAACCTTTGTGCAATACTTATGTAAATTTCGTTACCTTGAAATGAAGTCAAAAGACCATCTGGACTATTTTTGTACTATTTTTACAATGTTTTATTGATTTTATGAGCACATATTGTGATGATATCAACACTGTATCACGGTTGAACTATAACAACGATGCAAAAAAGGATATTGTATTATATTATTTTTATTAACTTAAATTATGATGACATGTGCACTATGTCACTTCTGATTAACATATGATGTTTTTCGATCTCACTTCCTGTTTTTACACCTTAAAAGTCTGTTCACATAATGATTTGTACACTTGATAAAGGGCTTTGGGCCCGAAACATGTTGTGTGCAATAAAGAGCACTTAGCAGCAAGCTCTGCCTCTTTGTTTGCTTTCTCTCAGCCCTCTTGTTGATTTGCATATACCTTACACCTGGAGCGGGGGTGCCTTGCTGAGATTGAGAGCATAGCTGCCAGTTCCCCAGTCATCCTGTTATATTGTCCAGAAGTGAGTACCGCTAGACTGTGGGTGAAGGACAGCATACTAATATGTCTGAGGATTCTATCCCTTCAACTGCGACTACGTTTGCATATGATGAAGCAGATATTGGAAGGATTCTAAGCAAAATTGATGCAGTAAACCTGCTTTCAACGCAAGACATCACTACTACAGATACAGAGAAGGATCTGTTTAACTTACGACGAAAGGAAATACACACCAGTCTGCATGTAAGTTCTCTGGCTGAATATATCAAAGTTAAAAGAATTCCTCGAGGCCTAAGACTTGACATTAAACCTAATTTATGTGCAGAAAATAATCTCCTGCAACAACGCTGGCATGAAATATGCAATAAGTGTAGCCAGGATTTGATGCTATTAACTGTTGAAACACTTACTGAAAAGCTGGTGGATATCCGCACTGAAGTCCATAAATATAAAGAACAGCTACTATTGGAGAAAGGCAAGGATCAAGCGGAGAAAGTGATCAGCGAACAGGAACGTGCACTGGTTAAATTACGTGAGACCATTATCCTCCGAAAGCGCAATAAGTTTGAAAGAGACGCGCGGGACTACAGAGAGGGCCGTGAATACACGTGGCGAGAAGACAGGAACAGCCAGCGTACACAGCCAGGCCAGTATAGTCCACGCTATAGACGAACGGATCGAGCAGAAAGAAGACCTTGGGCCTCAACTGATACTGCACAGCCCCAGTACCGGCGCAAACAGCGTTACAGAACCTCACGGCAGGGCACAACACGCGCACAGACGGAGCCAACTTCCAGCAGCGAAGAATGCTCTGCCTCATCTTCCCAATCCTCTGCGCCTTTTTTAGGAGCTGCGGCACCCCAGGACACGATGGGTATACCACGCAATCAAAAGCCACAGAACACCAGGGAGCAATACCCAACGAGGAACCGCAAGGCAACAAGGTAAATCACCTTGTGGTTAATTTATCCTCTTATGAACTAGACAAATATGAAATACAAGTACTTAACAAAGGCCTAGGTTTTGTACCAACATATAACCCTGAGTTCGTGACCTGGGAAATTGACTTTCAAAAGTTTCTAAGGAACATTAAATTAAAATTACACTTTGGTACACTTGGGGCTGCCAGTAGTATTAAAGCTACTAATCCAGTAGAAGTGTTTAATGGGTTAAAAAATACTAGCACTTTTGTACCTGAAGTAAATAATGAATTTTTGTCTGCTTTTGAAAAAATCGTTACACATGAGGTTAAACAGGTTTGGGAAAAGGATGCAACCAAGGGGTGTAGAACAAATCTTACTTATAAGGAGAAATTGGCGCTTCAAAAACTCAAAGCAAATGAGTCAATTGTTATACGTAAGGCTGATAAAGGTGGGGCAATTGTATTACTGAATAAGGACTCTTATTTACAGGAGGCCTATAAACAACTTAATATGCCAGGCCACTATGAGAAAATAGGTATTGATCCCACTCTCAATATAAAAAAAGAGGTTGAATTAATGGTCTCGCAAGCAGCAGAGAATGGCCTTATCCCAAATCATGTAAAAGATTTCCTTTGTAAAGAACACCCGCGCATACCTGTGCTATACTTGCTACCTAAGATTCACAAGTCTTTAGAGAACCCGCCAGGCAGACCTATAGTCTCTGGAATAGATTCCGTACTAGAACCTCTTTCCAAATTTGTAGATAGGTTTCTACAGCCCTTGGTTGCCAATATTCCCACCTGCCTGATTGACACCACAGATTTACTTTGTAAATTAAGGGATCTTGGGAAAATAAGTACCAATGCTAAATTGTATAGTATTGATATACAGAGCCTCTACACGTCTATCCCGCAAGAAGAGGGTATACGATATGTGGAGGAAGCATTATTAGAAACAAATGTCTCTCATCAACTACTGTATTTTATCATTGATTGTTTGTCGGTAGTCTTAAAAAAGAACTATTTTAGATTCTCTGGGGAATACTATTGGCAAAGACAGGGGACGTCGATGGGTGCAGCCGTCGCTCCATCATTTGCCAATATTTTTGTCCACAGAATCGAGAAGCAATTATTCCTGACAGCACCATATCTACAATACATACTGGGTTATTATAGATTTGTGGATGATATCCTCATAGTGTGGGAAGGCTCAGACTCTGCCTTTACGGAAATGGTTAATAAAGCAAATGGGGTACACCCTACTATTAAATTCACCACCGACCAGGGGGGGCAGAGCATCAACTTCCTTGATGTTACCATAACTTTAAGTGATGGTAACATTAGTACAAATCTGTACCGTAAACCCACGGAGAAAAATAATATCTTGCATGCCTCTAGTTTCCATGCCCCTAAAGTAATGAGAGCAATCCCTAAGGGCCAGTTTATAAGGGCACGTAGAATTACTTCTGAAGAGGCCAACTATTCCCTCACAGCAAATACCCTTAAACATAGATTTATCGAACGAGGGTATAAACCTAGAAATATCGAAAATTGCGTCAGGGAAGTAGGCACAATACCCAGGAAAGAGCTTTTGACATATAAAGCTAGAGATAGAAAGGAAGTCTTCCCATTTGTAAGCCAATACAGTACCAAGAGCAAAGATATAGAACGTATAATTCACAAATATTGGCCACTGGTGTTACAGGAAAAATCACTGAGGAATTCCCTGACGAAACCTCCAATATTTAGCTACAACAAAGGAAAGTGTCTTCGAGATATACTGTGCCCACCGGAAGTTAACCCGCCCCGTATACTGGGTACCCAGAGATTTTTGGGCCAACCGAAAGTTGGAACATTTGCCTGTCTAAACTGCAATTGCTGCTCTGCTATCATCAAAGGAGAAACCTTGCGACATCCAGCAAATGGTACTCCTGTTAAGCTAAATCATTTTGCTACATGTGACACAAGCTTTGTGATTTATATGCTAAAATGTCCCTGTGGGCTAGCATATATTGGTCAAACTATAAGAGCAGTTAAGACTCGCATAAAGGAGCATAAAGGGAATATAAGGAATTTTAAAAAAGGCGCTGCCACCGACACGACAGTATCTAGACACTTTAATACTGCCAATCATAACCAGTCCCAGTTAAGATGGGCTATACTTGAAGTTGTTAACCCATTACAAAGAGGAGGCAATCAGAGGAAAAAATTGTCACAGAGGGAGGCATACTGGATTAAAAAATTGGATACTCTCTATCCAAAAGGCATGAATGATAGTTGGAGTGTAAAATGTTTCCTATAACTACATTGTTGCATCCCTTATCTCTATTTTGTGAAAACGACGATTGATAACTTTTTAACTTTTTTACAGCCTAGCGAGACGTTCTTTTTGATACATTTGTAATTTATTCTCCCTTGAAACTTATATATGATTTGTTTCCTTGCAGATAACAGAATTACTGAGCCCAAGATAGTTACATTATATGTACAACTAGTGGTAAGAATACTGAGGATTCCTTCTTTGTAAAATAGACATGTGATCTTGTTGTTTTAGTGGTAGGCCCAGAAATGGGCAGTTCCTTTTGTGTCCATTAGCATATCAGCACTTTAGCGAAACACTATGTAGATACAACCTTTGTGCAATACTTATGTAAATTTCGTTACCTTGAAATGAAGTCAAAAGACCATCTGGACTATTTTTGTACTATTTTTACAATGTTTTATTGATTTTATGAGCACATATTGTGATGATATCAACACTGTATCACGGTTGAACTATAACAACGATGCAAAAAAGGATATTGTATTATATTATTTTTATTAACTTAAATTATGATGACATGTGCACTATGTCACTTCTGATTAACATATGATGTTTTTCGATCTCACTTCCTGTTTTTACACCTTAAAAGTCTGTTCACATAATGATTTGTACACTTGATAAAGGGCTTTGGGCCCGAAACATGTTGTGTGCAATAAAGAGCACTTAGCAGCAAGCTCTGCCTCTTTGTTTGCTTTCTCTCAGCCCTCTTGTTGATTTGCATATACCTTACACCTGGAGCGGGGGTGCCTTGCTGAGATTGAGAGCATAGCTGCCAGTTCCCCAGTCATCCTGTTATATTGTCCAAAAGCAAAAATCTCATTGGTTACTATGGGGCACAGAACTCTGCTATACCATTTGTCCTATTAAAGCAACCCAATCGGACAGGTTTTAATGCTTCATTTTAAGGATGCACTGAATCCAGGATTCGGTTTCGGATTTGGCCAAAATATGGTCTTCTTCAGCACGGTTCAGCTGAATCCAAGTGCCTGGCCAAACTGAATATGAATCCAAAAAATCACATGGCTTTTCATCACATAAACAAGATAGTCAAAACATTTTTAGCAGCGCACTGACGTGTGTAGTACTCTTTCCCTTTTATTTCCATAATTTATATATGCAAATTAGGCTTTGGCCGAATCTTTCTGAAAGATTCGGCTGAATCCTAAAATAGTAGATTCACTGAATCACTATTTCATTTTGCATGAGTGAAGGTAAAAATATGAAACTGACATTATATAGGTATGGGACCTGTTATCCAGAATGCTTGGGTTTTCCGGATAATGGATCTTTCCGTGATTTGGATCTTTATACCTGAAGTCTACTAGAAGATCATATGAACGTTGAATAAAACCAATAGGCTGGTTCTGCCTCTAATAACATATATAATAAACAATTTTAAACAAAGAGTCATTTTTAACATTTAAATCACAGGGTGCTCTAAAAGATTGAGCTGTTGCTGTGAATTCACAGGGTGCTCTAAAAGATAAAGGTTCGAACAATCGTAGGAAAAATTGGATGATTTTGATCCATCGATTGAACGATTTTCCTTCGATCAGAAATTCGTTAGAAAGCCTATTGGGACCTTCCCCATAGGCTAACATTGATGCTCGGTAGGTTTTAGGTGGGGAACTAGGGGGTTGAAGTTTTTTTTAAAGAGACAGTACTTCGACTATCGAATGGTCGAATAGTCGAACGATTTTTATTTTGAATCGTTCGATTTGAAGGAAGGTCGAAGTAGCCAATTCGATGGTCGAAGTAGCCAAAAAAACATTCAAAATTCGAAGTATTTTTTCTTCTATTCCTTCACTCGAGCTAAGTAAATGTGCCCCTTAGTGTACTTTGACTAAGGAATAGTCCGAATTCGAAACGAATTTGGAAAAAAATTGAAAATTCGTATATCAAAATTTATCATTTACTGTCTCTTTAAAAATTCGACTGACTATTTGCCATCTTAAACCTGCAGAATTGCTGTCTTAGCCTATGGGGGACCTCCTAGGACCTATTTGGAGTCATTCGGTGGACTTTGAAAAATCTACATTTTTTTTTTTTTTTGGAAAGCACTTTGATTCGAATTTGATCGAATACGATCCAAATTCAAATTGAAAGATCAAATACATCCTATTCACCGAAGTTGAAAAACAAAATAGGTTTGTTTAATACATTTCGGCTGGTCTTTTTTTATTCAAATTTAGAGGTGATGGGAGTTTAAAATAACTCCCATCACCTCGAAATTCGACCCTTTGATAAATTTGCCCCTTAGGTGACTCTGACCCATTTAACTTAGCAGAAAATTTGCGAAATGACGAAAATTGGCCAAAATGCATTGAAGTCTATGGGGGGACAATATTTTTTGACCTTGACAAATGTTTTTTGACGAGCAACAATTTTTTCACCCATTGGAGTCTTTGGGCGGCATTTTTTGCAGCTCATCACTAGCTACATATGCCCAAATACATCTGCCCATACAATGAGGTTTAACTTAACATCACCTGTGGTTCTAGATAAGAAAGATGATTGTTTATTCTTAATAAATATACCAACGTACATATATTTTTATAAATATCAGCATGCATTTCATTTTTGATCATTAAAGATCTCTAGGGAAGCGCTGTATGGTACCTGCTTCTCAGCTAATAATTGGTTTGCTTTTCTCAGAAAAAGTTATTATTCCTACTTAATATACAGCCTACATAAAGGGAAGGCTTCAGATCTTCTGCATATTGACACTCATACTGACCTTTCCGTGATAGCTTCTCTCTTTTCAAAATAACATTTAGAAAGGGAGATTTGGCCATATTAATAGCAGACGCTAAGATCCTTAAACAGCTTCATCTAATAAGGGTTCTTAACATTTGAGCTCAGTGTATTCTCAGAATCCTTTCAAGGAATAACATCTGAAATACCATTAATGTATTCATTTGGGGTTTGAATTAGCTGAGCTTCAACTTGGGGTGCAATGGCTGCTATTCTGGGAAGTAACACTGCAACTTGGGCCATACTATGGCTGCTTGGAAGATCCAGCAAATAACTTTGCTACTGGGGATCTATCGACTACGGGTTATCAGGACTCTAATGCCTTATAAACATTCTGGAAAATGCCTAGGTCTACTTTCTGGTTGCAAATGAGCACTGCTAATTGGGTGTACTGCCTGCTAGTAATGCTATGAAGTAATACTTCTACTGTATACTCTATACTGCTAATAATATTTGAAAGAACCAGTGCAAGTTGGCATTGACCACCTGCTAGTGAAACTGCTAGAGCAACTTGAAAGAGGAGATGGGTTTTGGGGATTTAGAGAATGGACTGCACCTTAAAGGATAAGTAGACCTTTAAAATAACAGAATGTAACATTGATGAGAGTGTTCTTTTAAGCAATTTTTCAATACACATTCATTATTTATTGATTTTTTTTAATTCCAAGATATTATGGGATACATGTACTGTTAATATGAATGAACAGGGCCGGGCCAAGGTAGTTTGGCACCCTAGGCACCTTTCCATTACCGTTTTTTAATAAACAAACCTTATAACACATTAATGAAACTTTTAATTTATATAAATATTGCCCCCCAAATCTGTACCTGTGCCAGCCATAAATATTGCCCCCAAATCTGTACTCAGAAGAAGAAAGCAAAAAATTCAAAAATATAAAAAAAAGAAAAAAAGTAGGCAAATTGAACAGTTGCTTAGAATTAGCCATATGTAACCCATTTTTGGCCACCACCCTGGTGTCAAAGTGGTACATCACAATATTTACTGACTTACAAGTCCTGAATCCCCATTGCTAGGTTAAAGGGTACTGGGAATTCTTCTTCTCTGGCAGTGCCTCCACCTAATGGGATCCCGGATTACACCTGAGGATAGCCCCATTAGGAATAACATGAAACACACACTTTATTATATAAAAACCATAACTTTATATAAGGAAAGTGTAATTTAAAGGGGAAGTAAAACATATTTACATCATATCAAATATAACCCACTGACATGGGAACCTATGGCAGTCCATTTCCTGGGCCTCCTTGCCAGGCAAAGTCCCGCAACTCCTTTGGCAGACAAAGAGTCTCAGTCCCTTTTCCCCAAAGAGCACAATAGGTCCCACAATAGTAGCCCAAAATACCTCTCCCTCCAGTTAGGTACTAGCTCCCTAGTGGCAGGCATAAACAAAGCCCATATCACAAATGGAATATAGCTGGATCCTCTCTTCTTCTACCATCCCCTGGCATCATACACCCTGGGGATTCACTCAGACAGGCAGGCTCACCTAGAGCTGGAGCAGGCATCCACATCGATGAATCCATTCCATAACATATGCAGCTTGTATTAGCTTCCATGACATACCCAGCACTGTCTATAACGCGAGCACTCTGATATCTTCCTCTGCAGAACTACAGCTCGCAGCACTATCCATAGCACGAGCACAAAAGATGTCCAGCAAACTTCAAACCGGCATGGCTGAGCTTTCCGGGCTTTTGGAGTACTCCAGAGCTCCCTTTTAGCACCTTACATTCTGTCCACCTCCTACATGAAAGTGAAAGTAGGAATCCTCCAGCAGTAATGGCTGCGAGCACATGGCAATCTTCTTTTATAGGGCACAGCGACACCTTGTGGCTGCTTTTGGGATCAGCTATGTTGCACCAATCCAAGAGCTCTGCCCCTGGAAACTCTAGGAGACCCTGTATCCAACATGAGGCTCCAAATGAAAATAAGATCTTACGCCTCAGGCAGGGGTGCTTCACAATGAGGCAAGTTGACGCTGTCGCCTCAGGCAGCAGCGCCCCACTAGGTACCAGGGGCAGCAAAAATGCTGCTCCTGGTACTTTAAGTGCGAATTTCCGGGGGAGGGGGCAGCAACAACTGCTGCTGCCTCAGGCGGCGGAGGGGCCAGGATCGCCCCTGGCCTCAGGGTCCCTACACATATAAAAAGTTAACTTAATGCTGAAGCACTCCTTTAAGTATAGACTGTTCTTCAGTTTTTCAACTATAGTTTTTTAAATATTTTCATCAACTTTACAACTTGCAGAATAAATTTAATAAAGTTTGTTGTTGGCCACAACAACCAAAATCTATTAGTTTCTAAGACAAAAATTGTACTGTTCTTGTTATTTCTTTATTATTCATCTTTCTATGCAGGCCTATTTATCCATTTATCCATCAGTGGGTGAGTTGAGGACCAGATAGGGTACCTAGACCCAAGTCCCCAGGCTGAATACAGTGGGTGAGGTGAGGACCAAATCGCTTTCCAAAAAACAAGACCCCAGGCTGGAAAATCCAGGACCTAGTGCCATCCACCTGAGAGGGGATATTACCTAGTGAGTGGGTAACTATCCTTTGAAGTGTGAATCATTACTGCTGGATATTTGTATTTCTTATTGTCTGTTCTGGAGCATATCACACTGGAGGGAATATCGCAGTATTCTACTACTCTGTTCAGTTCAATAAATCAGTTGAAGTTTGCTGCAAAGAACTTTGACTGATTATCCTGCTGTATTGACCTACACCAGGTACCAGGAGTTGCAGGGAGTTGCACGTGTACACTGGGGCCCGGGGCACATTACAAGCAGTTTTAGCCTGGTCACACACAGCCTTAACACACAGCAAAAGTACACTCAAGGGTGTGCTACACCTAAACAACAGTAAAAAATGAACAAACTACAAAACACCACTGTATGATATTGTCTCATACGGTATAACATTGGTACCAAACAAAGAACCATTCCACTTTTTTACAAACAAAACGTAAAAGAATAAATGATGACCAGTCTATGTGGCACAATCCAGATGTGATTAAAAAAAACAAAACAAAGAAAGCATTTAAAATCAGAGAGTACAGAACCAGTGTCTGAGGACTTTCACTGTAGTAGTACTGAAGGCTTAGCGAAAACAAATTGTAAGTGAAATATATACAGGCACTGTATTTAACATTTTTAGCCAAGTTAAAAGTTAAGCAGGCCCTGGATTGGAATACCGTCAAGTGCTTAGAAAGCTTAGCTAAGTTTTAGCCAATACATTATTTCTAATCTTCTCAGTCTTGCTTTCATCTGGTATGTAAAATTCACCGGCGTCAAAAAAAATGGACGCCGGCATCTGTTTTTTGGATGCCTGCGCAATTTCCCCAGCGAAAACGAGACGCCTATGCTGTTTCGCAAATTTTCCGCCATTTCCCGAATTTTGCAGGAAATTCGCAAATTTTCTGGCGAAGCAAAGTGCCCCAAATTCACCCATCACTAGTTGGAGGTAACCTGATATAAATCAAATATTCAAAAAGAGATGCCACTCTCTTTGTGGCAGTTATACGGTAGGTTTGTTCAGAGATCTAATTAAGAATAGTGCTCTGGAGAATGACAATATAAGTGGCATATGTTTTTATGAAGAAAACATACATATTCTTACTTTATATTACACAGTGAGTAGGCAGTGAACAGGGATTGCACTGGAGGGCACGAAATGCGTAGGGCCAATGGAGATACTATTCATTTTTAAATGAATCTACAATAAATATCACCCCTTCGTGTATCTTGCTGGTTCATCTGCTCCCTAAGCTGAGGGTCTGGAGCTGGTGCTCCACCTGTTCCACATGGTGAGTGATCTACATATTTTGTGTCCTGTGCCCCCTTTTTTGGTGGTTTAATATTAGTGCAACAGGGATGTCACAGTCATTTTGGTATGCTTAACTTTTGCTATGGCTTTGGTGCTGATATTAAAGCACCAGATGAAGGATTGTAAGAATGCACTTAGGGGTAAATTTACTAAGCGGCGAAAATTCGCCAACGATGGCTTCGCAGTCATTGCAACACTTCAGCAGGTGAAAATTCGCTCAGACAACGCTACTTTACTAAAATGCAAAGTTGTGTCCAGGGAGCCGAACACTGTCGAATTTTCGCTAGCGTTACTTCGGCAATCAAAGCAAAAATGCGCTAGCGTTCAATTCTGCCTATCGCATCTTCGTTAGAGGTCTTCGCTCAGGCTAATTTGCATACAGTGGGAAATTATAAAGTTGAATGGACGTATATGTTGCAGCAAATACATTACATTATACAAGTCCAGGGAACCTTAATAAAGACAATAGAGTTGTTATAATGCCCTACATATGAGCCCACTGTATAGTTAATGTTCCATATGTTAGAAAATGTAAGGGGGAACCCGGTTACCCAAAAGAAAATGTAAGAACTTTTGCAGCCTATTACTCGGAAAAAAGGAAAAGACGCCAGTGTTTTTTAGACTTTTTCCACTAAAAATATGATGTAATTAACAGAAGAATGAGGACATTCTATGCACTCTATTGCACTTTGCCTGGTCTGAGCTGGTGAAGGCAAGTCTGGCGAAAGAGGTAACGTTCAGTAAAATCCCCCCTCAATTCGCCAGAGCGAAAAATTCACCTGGCAATAGAGTGCGAATAAATTAGCGAAACGGCCGAGAAATTTAGCCGGCATCAAAAACGAGACACTGGCGCCATTTCACAAATTTTTCGGTGCAAATTCGCCCATCGCTAGTCGACGCCCATTAAAGAGGCCGTGATTCATATACAATTTCAATAAATATTGGTAAAACACGTCAACCATTAGACATTTTGAGGGCTTGAAAATTAGTTTATTGTGGGGTCCGGTAATATCTAGTTATGCCACTGAATGTTAGGATAGTTTACACTGGCGAAGACGGTTTTACATGGGGATTAGATCACTATATATAAATAAACACACACAAACATATACTTACAATCTTTCCAATGGACTCAAGAGTATCATCTGAGATTAGATCTTATAGTGCAAAAAGGCTTTTTACAGTGAGAGTTGTGAATTCTTCCTGCAGTGGTTACATTTGCAGACATTTGATTCATGAAGAGGCTAAATGCCTTAGCAAGCGAGAAAACACAGGGCTAAATGGGATAATCCAATTACATACAATATATTTTTCATGAAAACATTGTACATATGGGCTGTTTTGTGTGATATGTATGTTTTGCAATGTTCAGGGATATAGTTTCTCAATTATGATCTACTTTCTTCCAATTGTTCTTAAAAGTGACTGCCACTTGGGTTCTACTGCCTTTGTACACTTTTGGGGAAATGCTTTGGTAACTTGGACATTTACCGCATGCCAGAGATCCTAGGAAGGGATGTACTGGCTGTTCATGGTTCAGGGCAGTGTCACTGCCTGCAAGTGATACCAAACAAAGCTCCAAATAAAGACAGGCCAATTTTGGCATGAACCTACACAAATGGAGGAAATGATTCTCAAGGCAGAAAAGCAGAGCGAGAGAGATAGGAGTCATCCCAAAAGTCCCCTATCTTGGAGTCAGTAAGTTAGGTCAAAGGTTTCCTCTAAAACCATAAACAGAAAATAATATATGATATTTCCTGGAAAAGACCTTTTCAAGAAAGATAATTTGTTTCAATACAGGTATAAACAATAGAATTCTACACTAACAATGGCCTTCAAAGGCACCCAATCAAAAATTTCCTTCCAGCCCGATCGAAGAGCCAATTCAAGTCTTCTGCCGATATTGGTTGGCTCGTCTCCCACCGTACACGCACAAATATATAAAAAATTTGTCTATGGCCACCTTTAGACTTTGGTAGCAATAAGGAAGTTTTGGCTTGAGTACTGTGGCTTGTTCATAGCTCTACTTCTTCCTTCTCTCACACTCCCTTGCCTTGGTCCTGTTCCTGCTCCAGTCCTGTATTGATCCCAAATAGCCCCTTTTCTTAAAGGAGAACTTAACCCCCCCTTTTGGGCAAAAGTTCCCACTGGCACCCCTCCACTTGCCCCCCTCCCTGCCTCCCCCTGCACAGTGTTACCCCTGAATCTTGTCCCCTCTTAAAATACTGCCCACACATGCAGAGTCAGTGCAGCGGAGCTCACGGCACCATATTCTGGCACTTCAGTATTCTTCATGGTTTCTTCCTACCCTTCACCAATTTCCGGAACTTTCGGCACACAAACGAACAGGAAGATTGTTCCAACTGCACAGGCACCAATACAGTGCTCACGTAATGAAGAATACCGAAGCAACGAAGATGGCGCTCGTAAGCTCCGCTGTGCTGACTCTGCAGGTGCAGTCAGTATTTCAAGAGGGGACAAAATTCAGGGGTAAAACTGCAGGTGGAGGCAGGGAGGGGGGCCAGTGGAGAGGGGCCAGTGGGGACTTTTGCCTTGAGGGGGGGTTAAGTTCTCCTTTAAGGACTCATCAGTAGAGGTTTTCCCCTTAAATCCTTGACAGCTCAGGCCAGTATGTGATGCGGGAGGAGGGTTTATATATATATATGGCTGACCATTAAGGCTGCTGGATTAAGATAGAAAGCCAGGTAAAAGGTAAAATGACAGGTGATCACTTGGCCTAATGTTTAGGGAGAGCAACCATAAACTGGGAGGTTCCTGGCTGAAATCCCAGCAAAGCATGTAATTCAGAGGTAAATAAGTGGCCGACTGGCACAAAGCATCTATGAAAACCGCTAGGTACAAGTTTAGTCTTTTGCCACCATGCAATGTTGAGTAGTTCTCCCATAGCATGGAACAGAGTAATCTTATTGGCATTTTTGGGTAAAAGGATGACAGAGTGAGTTCCAGCACATTTGAAAACCTTTAGCCACATGTTTTACTGCATTGATAGTACAATATAAGGAAATGGCAACATCTAATCCAGATCAGGCCAACTGTCAAGTAGTTATTGGTCTTCTCTTCTATTGGTCATTTCTTACATTGCTGGTAATACTGTCTTCTGTTTATCTACAATGTAAATCATTTTTAATATTGTCAACATGGCTGGATATGTAACCACTTTAATCTCAGGTAAAAGGCTTCTGTATTTGGCTTAGCCATCCAGAGTCTCCATTTGTGCTGATTTGCTGACTGTGATTAAAGAAAGTGAGAGACCTCAAACTGTCACAGGCTTATAGTTAAAAGACTGACCCTGTCAGGTTTAATCAAGGCAGATCAATAAGTGACAAAGAGAAAGGACGTATAGAATTACGCTTATTCCCCCAACTTTTCTGTAAGTACAAGATTCATTAATATCACCTAGTGACTGACAGGCAGAAATAAAGGTGTGAGATTCCTTTCAAAAAACATGTGTTGGCTTTGGAATATTGACAAGCGATCCTGCCAAAGTGGTTAAGCAATATTAAGTCTGGATATGTTTGACCCATGAAAACGTGCAAATTATATCTACATAAACTAAGACCATTATGCAGTCCCCTGTTTGCAAATTAAGAGAATAGTAGAAAACACCTTTAAGTCCAAGAGCATGCAGCCTTTATATGGTCATGTTACTATAGACACCATCTCTCCCTACTATACGTGCTATCCCACAGTCACACTCCCTTCCCAGAGACTATTATCCACTGTTACTATAGGCACCATCTCTCCCTACTATACCTGCTATCCCACAGTCACACTCCCTTCCCAGAGACTATTATCCCACTGTTACTATAGACACCATCTCTCCCTACTATACCTGCTATCCAACAGTCACACTCCCTTCCCAGAGGCTATTATCCACTGTTACTATAGGCACCATCTCTCCCTACTATACCTGCTATCCAACAGTCACACTCCCTTCCCAGAGACTATTATCCACTGTTACTATAGGCACCATCTCTCCCTACTATACCTGCTATCCCACAGTCACACTCCCTTCCCAGAGACTATTATCCCACTGTTACTATAGACACCATCCCTCCCTACTATACCTGCTATCCAACAGTCACACTCCCTTCCCAGAGACTATTATCCACTGTTACTATAGGCACCATCTCTCCCTACTATACCTGCTATCCCACAGTCACACTCCCTTCCCAGAGACTATTATCCCACTGTTACTATAGACACCATCTCTCCCTACTATACCTGCTATCCCACAGTCACACTCCCTTCCCAGAGACAATTATCCACTGTTACTATAGGCACCATCTCTCCCTACTATACCTGCTATCCCACAGTCACACTCCCTTCCCAGAGACTATTATCCACTGTTACAATAGGCACCATCTCTCCCTACTTTACCTGCTATCCCACAGTCACACTCCCTTCCCAGAGACTATTATCCCACTGTTACTATAGACACCATCTCTCCCTACTATACCTGCTATCCCACAGTCACACTCCCTTCCCAGAGACTACTATCCCACTGTTACTATAGACACCATCTCTCCCTACTATACCTGCTATCCCATAGTCACACTCCCTTCCCAGAGACTATTATCCACTGTTACTATAGGCACCATCTCTCCCTACTATACCTGCTATCCACAGTCACACTCCCTTCCCAGAGACTATTTTCCACTGTTACTCTAGGCACCATCTCTCCCTACTATACCTGCTATCCACAGTCACACTCCCTTCCCAGAGACTATTATCCACTGTTACTCTAGGCACCATCTCTCCCTACTATACCTGCTATCCACAGTCACACTCCCTTCCCAGAGACTATTTTCCACTGTTACTATAGGCACCATCTCTCCCTACTATACCTGCTATCCACAGTCACATTCCCTTCCCAGAGACTATTTTCCACTGTTACTATAGGCACCATCTCTCCCTACTATACCTGCTATCCCACAGTCATACTCCCTTCCTAGAGACTATTATCCCACTGTAACTATAGGCACCATCTCTCCCTACTATACCTGCTATCCCACAGTATCAGTCCCTTCCTAGAGACTATTATGCACTGTTACTATAGGAACCATCTCTCCCTACTATACCTGCTATCCCACAGTCACACTCCCTTCCCAGAGACTATTATCCCACTGTTACTATAGACACCATCTCTCCCTACTATACCTGCTATCCCACAGTCACACTCCCTTCCCAGAGGCTATTATCCACTGTTACTATAGGCACCATCTCTCCCTACTATACCTGCTATGCCACAGTCACACTCCCTTCCCAGAGACTATTATCCCACTGTTACTATAGACACCATCTCTCCCTACTATACCTGCTATCCCACAGTCACACTCCCTTCCCAGAGACTATTATCCACTGTTACTATAGGCACCATCTCTCACTACTATACCTGCTATCCCACAGTCACACTCCCTTCCCAGAGACTATTATCCCACTGTTACTATAGACACCATCTCTCCCTACTATACCTGCTATCCCACAGTCACACTCCCTTCCCAGAGACTACTATCCCACTGTTACTATAGACACCATCTCTCCCTACTATACCTGCTATCCCATAGTCACACTCCCTTCCCAGAGACTATTATCCACTGTTACTATAGGCACCATCTCTCCCTACTATACCTGCTATCCCATAGTCACACTCCCTTCCCAGAGACTATTATCCACTGTTACTATAGGCACCATCTCTCCCTACTATACCTGCTATCCACAGTCACACTCCCTTCCCAGAGACTATTTTCCACTGTTACTCTAGGCACCATCTCTCCCTACTATACCTGCTATCCACAGTCACACTCCCTTCCCAGAGACTATTATCCACTGTTACTCTAGGCACCATCTCTCCCTACTATACCTGCTATCCACAGTCACACTCCCTTCCCAGAGACTATTTTCCACTGTTACTATAGGCACCATCTCTCCCTACTATACCTGCTATCCACAGTCACATTCCCTTCCCAGAGACTATTTTCCACTGTTACTATAGGCACCATCTCTCCCTACTATACCTGCTATCCCACAGTCACACTCCCTTCCTAGAGACTATTATCCCACTGTAACTATAGGCACCATCTCTCCCTACTATACCTGCTATCCCACAGTATCAGTCCCTTCCTAGAGACTATTATGCACTGTTACTATAGGCACCATCTCTCCCTACTATACCTGCTATCCCACAGTCACACTCCCTTCCCAGAGACTATTATCCCACTGTTACTATAGACACCATCTCTCCCTACTATACCTGCTATCCCACAGTCACACTCCCTTCCCAGAGGCTATTATCCACTGTTACTATAGGCACCATCTCTCCCTACTATACCTGCTATGCCACAGTCACACTCCCTTCCCAGAGACTATTATCCCACTGTTACTATAGACACCATCTCTCCCTACTATACCTGCTATCCCACAGTCACACTCCCTTCCCAGAGACTATTATCCACTGTTACTATAGGCACCATCTCTCACTACTATACCTGCTATCCCACAGTCACACTCCCTTCCCAGAGACTATTATCCCACTGTTACTATAGACACCATCTCTCCCTACTATACCTGCTATCCCACAGTCACACTCCCTTCCCAGAGACTACTATCCCACTGTTACTATAGACACCATCTCTCCCTACTATACCTGCTATCCCATAGTCACACTCCCTTCCCAGAGACTATTATCCACTGTTACTATAGGCACCATCTCTCCCTACTATACCTGCTAGCCACAGTCACACTCCCTTCCCAGAGACTATTTTCCACTGTTACTCTAGGCACCATCTCTCCCTACTATACCTGCTATCCACAGTCACACTCCCTTCCCAGAGACTATTATCCACTGTTACTCTAGGCACCATCTCTCCCTACTATACCTGCTATCCACAGTCACACTCCCTTCCCAGAGACTATTTTCCACTGTTACTATAGGCACCATCTCTCCCTACTATACCTGCTATCCCACAGTCACACTCCCTTCCCAGAGACTATTATCCACTGTTACTATAGACACCATCTCTCCCTACTATACCTGCTATCCCACAGTCACACTCCCTTCCCAGAGACTATTATCCCACTGTTACTATAGACACCATCTCTCCCTACTATACCTGCTATCCCACAGTCACACTCCCTTCCCAGAGACTATTATCCACTGTTACTATAGGCACCATCTCTCCCTACTATACCTGCTATCCCACAGTCACACTTCCTTCCTAGAGACTATTATCCCACTGTTACTATAGGCACCATCTCTCCCTACTATACCTGCTATCCCACAGTCACACTCCCTTCCCAGAGACTATTATCCACTGTTACTGTAGGCACCATCTCTCCCTACTATACCTGCTATCCCACAGTCACACTCCCTTCCCAGAGACTATTATCCACTGTTACTATAGGCACCATCTCTCCCTACTATACCTGCTATCCCACAGTCACACTCCCTTCCCAGAGACTATTATCCCACTGTTACTATAGGCACCATCTCTCCCTACTATACCTGCTATCCCACAGTCACACTCCCTTCCCAGAGACTATTATCCACTGTTACTATAGGCACCATCTCTCCCTACTATACCTGCTATCCCACAGTCACACTCCCTTCCCAGAGACTATTATCCCACTGTTACTATAGACACCATCTCTCCCTACTATACCTGCTATCCCATAGTCACACTCCCTTCCCAGAGACTATTATCCACTGTTACTATAGGCACCATCTCTCCCTACTATACCTGCTATCCACAGTCACACTCCCTTCCCAGAGACTATTTTCCACTGTTACTCTAGGCACCATCTCTCCCTACTATACCTGCTATCCACAGTCACACTCCCTTCCCAGAGACTATTATCCACTGTTACTATAGGCACCATCTCTCCCTACTATACCTGCTATCCCACAGTCACACTTCCTTCCTAGAGAATATTATCCCACTGTTACTATAGGCACCATCTCTCCCTACTATACCTGCTATCCCACAGTCACACTCCCTTCCCAGAGACTATTATCCACTGTTACTATAGGCACCATCTCTCCCTACTATACCTGCTATCCCACAGTCACACTCCCTTCCCAGAGACTATTATCCACTGTTACTATAGGCACCATCTCTCCCTACTATACCTGCTATCCCACAGTCACACTCCCTTCCCAGAGACTATTATCCCACTGTTACTATAGACACCATCTTTCCCTACTATACCTGCTATCCCATAGTCACACTCCCTTCCCAGAGACTATTATCCACTGTTACTATAGGCACCATCTCTCCCTACTATACCTGCTATCCACAGTCACACTCCCTTCCCAGAGACTATTTTCCACTGTTACTCTAGGCACCATCTCTCCCTACTATACCTGCTATCCACAGTCACACTCCCTTCCCAGAGACTATTATCCACTGTTACTCTAGGCACCATCTCTCCCTACTATACCTGCTATCCACAGTCACACTCCCTTCCCAGAGACTATTTTCCACTGTTACTATAGGCACCATCTCTCCCTACTATACCTGCTATCCACAGTCACATTCCCTTCCCAGAGACTATTTTCCACTGTTACTATAGGCACCATCTCTCCCTACTATACCTGCTATCCCACAGTCACACTCCCTTCCCAGAGACTATTATCCCACTGTTACTATAGACACCATCTCTCCCTACTATACCTGCTATCCCACAGTCACACTCCCTTCCCAGAGACTATTATCCCACTGTTACTATAGACACCATCTCTCCCTACTATACCTGCTATCCCACAGTCACACTCCCTTCCCAGAGACTAATATCCACTGTTACTATAGGCACCATCTCTCCCTACTATACCTGCTATCCACAGTCACACTCCCTTCCCAGAGACTATTTTCCACTGTTACTATAGGCACCATCTCTCCCTACTATACCTGCTATCCACAGTCACACTCCCTTCCCAGAGACTATTTTCCACTGTTTCTATAGGCACCATCTCTCCCTACTATACCTGCTATCCACAGTCACACTCCCTTCCCAGAGACTATTTTCCACTGTTACTATAGGCACCATCTGTCCCTACTATACCTGCTATCCCACAGTCACACTCCCTTCCCAGAGACTATTATCCACTGTTACTCTAGGCACCATCTCTCCCTACTATACCTGCTATCCCACAGTCACACTCCCTTCCCAGAGACTATTTTCCACTGTTACTATAGGCACCATCTCTCCCTACTATACCTGCTATCCCACAGTCACACTCCCTTCCCAGAGACTATTATCCACTGTTACTCTAGGCACCATCTCTCCCTACTATACCTGCTATCCCACAGTCACACTCCCTTCCCAGAGACTATTTTCCACTGTTACTATAGGCACCATCTCTCCCTACTATACCTGCTATCCCACAGTCACACTCCCTTCCCAGAGACTATTATCCCACTGTTACTATAGGCACCATCTCTCCCTATTATACCTGCTATCCAACAGCCATAATCTCTTGGCCTCACAATAACCCCCCCCCCATATGCCTTATAGTTTCCTGCACCCTCACTTGCAGTTTCCTGGTGGCCCCCAATGCCCCAATCCGACCCTAGTATCACATACCAACAATATTTCCTTCTTGAATTCAAAGGCAAAACTGGAAATGACACTCACTAATACTGTTATTATATATTATAACGGAATTATTTATTTATTATTTATCAGAATAGTTTTCATTAAATTAACAAACATTACATTTTTAAATATTAAAAATACATGAACCATATAAATCCGTTTATCAAATAAAAGCCTAATTAAAGACAGTGCCTTAGGTCAGTTTGTTGCTGATGAAACAGCTGCTTTGCCCAAGAGATAAGGCTTTAGTCGCCATAATATGGAGCCCTGACAAGGAAGTGAGGAATAATATTTCACACCACATTTTGTGCCTGTTACCACAGCTGCTGGAGTCTGTTATTCTTGAGGAGCTCAGGTCTGCTTTTCCTTGTTACGTTGGGTATTTTCCCAGGAGAGTCGTGAGAATGAGCTTAACGCTTCCGTCACGCTTGCAAACACACTTGTCATAAATATTTATTCTGGCCATAAAGCTGCTGACACTTTTTTGAAGCACATTTCAAACCAAAATAGGATAAACGATGGGGTGAAAAATATTTTTACATGTGAAAACTGAATCTAGGGATTAAAGGCAAAAGGAAGTCCAAGGAATAGACTAACTCAGTCCTGGAGAAAGTATGGGCAGTGCAGGTATGGTATCCGTTATCTGGAAACCCGTTATCCAGAAAGCTCCAAATTATGGAAAGGCATTCTCCCATAGACTCCATTTTATCCAAACAATCCAAATTTTTAAAAAAATACTTTCCTTTTTCTCTGTAATAATAAGACAGTAGCTTGTACTTGATCCAAACTAAGATCTAATTAATCCTTATTGGAAGCAATACGGTGGTCAGCATATAATGAATATGGTGTTGAGGAAGTGTCACCTTCTGGGACTGGCTATGCTTGTCTGTGGAGCCTTCACTCCCCCTTATCTTGTCCCCTTGTGTTGTTCTTGAAGTTGTTCTGTTTTCCAGAGAATCTAAACACCACCCTTGGTGGTAATAATCAGTTATCATAATGTCCTTCAATCTGTGGAGTAAGGGATCTTTGTGTATTTTTTTATTTTTGTAGCTGGAAGTTCATTTAGTGTTTATGTTCCTTTTCTACATAAGCTCAAATGAATGTGCTCATGTCAAAAATGGATGTATGTTTTCTCTTTAATTTCTCTCTTTAATGCTCCTTTCAACATTTCTGTGTTCAGGCCCCAGTCCCTTTCCCTCCAGGCGAGCATTTTCTTTTTGTGGTTCACTTATCAGTTCAGTGGCTCTGGCAGACCCATGGTTACACCACTGACACTAACGAGCAGTGATGACTGATCATGCCCTCTGGTTTGCTAGCCACTCACCCGTCTTGTTTCTTTTTGATTTTGATTTTGACTAGGGATGTAGCGAACGTCGGGAAAAAAGTTCGCGAACATATTCGCGAACTTGCGTCAAAAATGCGAACGGTTCGCGAACGTCGCGAACCCCATAGACTTCAATGGGAAGGCGAATTTTAAAAGCTAGAAAAGACATTTCTGGCCAGAAAAATGATTTTAAAGTTGTTTAAAGGGTGCAACGACCTGGACAGTGCCATGCCAGAGGGGGATCAAGGGCAAAAATGTTTCTAAAAAATCCATTGTTGACACAGCGCTGCGTTTTGTGCTGTAAAGGGCAGAAATCACACTACATTTCTAAACCTGTGTAATAAAATGCTTTAAAACGTCCGGCGTCTACATGCCAATCAAGTCGTGTAAAGGTTACAGCCTGTTCACACGCAAAGACGAAACGCGGTGCTTACTGCAACGCAAAAAGATGCAAAGAGCTTTAATGAATGATACCGTCAAGTGAGCAAATAATAGTTTTTAATTACTAGTTGCTTGTCACCTCCAGGATGTTCGTCCTGTTGGTGGCAATATTTCTGTAGTGGTGTGTTTAGCAGTCACCGTGCTTGTGCGCACGTGCACGGTCAGGCAGAGGTAATTCAATGTACAGTGAAGTGAACCAAAAAACACTGATTCTGCAGTGTGGGCCCAGTTTTGGTCTACTTTATTGATCACCTGCGGTGACCATAAAAGATGCAATTTTGCCACTGTTGCAGAACCCTGAAAAATTAGGCATGTGTACTTTCCTGAAAAATTATCTTTTTTTTGTCGCAGCCACTGAAGCACAGAGGCCAGAAAAAATATGCCATATAAATGCTGAAAATATTAATTTTTTTTTTGTCGCAGCCACTGCAGCACAGAGGCCAGAAAAAATATGCCATATAAATGCTGAAAATATTAATTTTTTTTTGTCGCAGCCACTGCAGCACAGAGGCCAGAAAAAATATGCCATATAAATGCAAACAATATTAATTTTTTTTGGTCGCAGCCACTGCAGCACAGAGGCCAGGAAAAATATGCCATATAAATGCTAACAATGTAAATTTTTTTTGTCGCAGACACTGAAGCACAGAGGCCAGAAAAAATATGCCATATAAATGCTGAAAATATTCATTTTTTTTGGTCGCAGCCACTGAAGCACAGAGGCCAGAAAAAATATGCCATATAAATGCTGAAAATATTCATTTTTTTTTGGTCGCAGCCACTGAAGCACAGAGGCCAGAAAAAATATGCCATATAAATGCTGAAAATATTCATTTTTTTGTCACAGCCACTGAAGCACAGAGGCCATAAAAAATATGCCATATAAATGCTGAAAATATTCTGTTTTTTTTTGGTCGCAGCCACTGAAGCACAGAGGCCATAAAAAATATGCCAAATAAATGCTGAAAATATTCATTTTTTTGTCACAGCCACTGAAGCACAGAGGCCATAAAAAATATGCCATATAAATGCTGAAAATATTCTGTTTTTTTTGGTCGCAGCCACTGAAGCACAGAGGCCAGAAAAAATATGCCATATAAATGCTGAAAATATTCATTTTTTTGTCACAGCCACTGCAGCACAGAGGCCAGAAAAAATATGCCATATAAATGCTGAAAATATTAATTTTTTTTTGTCGCAGCCACTGCAGCACAGAGGCCAGAAAAAATATGCCATATAAATGCAAACAATATTAATTTTTTTTGGTCGCAGCCACTGCAGCACAGAGGCCAGGAAAAATATGCCATATAAATGCTAACAATGTAAATTTTTTTTGTCGCAGACACTGAAGCACAGAGGCCAGAAAAAATATGCCATATAAATGCTGAAAATATTCATTTTTTTTGGTCGCAGCCACTGAAGCACAGAGGCCAGAAAAAATATGCCATATAAATGCTGAAAATATTCATTTTTTTTGGTCGCAGCCACTGAAGCACAGAGGCCAGAAAAAATATGCCATATAAATGCTGAAAATATTCATTTTTTTGTCACAGCCACTGAAGCACAGAGGCCAGAAAAAATATGCCATATAAATGCTGAAAATATTCTGTTTTTTTTTGGTCGCAGCCACTGAAGCACAGAGGCCATAAAAAATATGCCAAATAAATGCTGAAAATATTAATTTTTTTGTCACAGCCACTGAAGCACAGAGGCCATAAAAAATATGCCATATAAATGCTGAAAATATTCTGTTTTTTTTGGTCGCAGCCACTGAAGCACAGAGGCCAGAAAAAATATGCCATATAAATGCTGAAAATATTCATTTTTTTGTCACAGCCACTGAAGCACAGAGGCCAGAAAAAATATGCCATATAAATGCTGAAAATATTCCGTTTTTTTTGGTCGCAGCCACTGAAGCACAGAGGCCATAAAAATGCTGAAAAGATTGTTTTTGGTCGCAGCCACTGAAGCACAGAGGCCAGAAAAAATATGCCATATTGCTGAAAATTTCCAGCCACTAAGCACAGAGGCCAGAAAAAATATGCCATATATTGCAGTCGCAGAAACTTGAGCACAGAGGCCAGAAAAATATGCCATATAAATGCTGAAATATTCATTTAGCCACTGAAGCACAGAGCCAGAAAAACTCAGGATTTACCTGGATTCAAATTAAACCAGTAGGTTTGCACCCTAGTTTGTAACGGTGGTGAGGGAGGAGGACGCTAAAGGACAGCTATGTGGAGTCAGGACGCAGAGAAGGACAGCTGCATGGGAGTCAGAATCAGAACTCAGCACAAGTCTTCCCCAGTACCCTCCGAGATCCACCCCTTCATTTTAATAAAGGTCAGGTATCGACACGGACACTTCACCCTACTCAGTTCACTTCTCAGTTACAATCCCTCCTGCTGCACTGAAGGTCCTTTCTGAGAGGACACGGCGGGGCAAGACAAGAGGTTCATGGCAAATTGTGAGACAGCTCTGGCCACAGATCAAGCCTGCGCACCCAGTAGTCCAGGGTTCATCGCTCCTCAGAGTGTCGATATCTGCAGTTAGGCCAGTTTCCTTCCTTGAGGGTGGATCCCGAACGGTTCTGACGCGCTGCCTTGGACTGAAAAACATTTGCATGTCTGACGTTACAGAGCCAAAGTGCTTTGTCCTTGCAGGTGCGCTCGTGGCAGGATTACTGGCACCTCTGCCCCTGGAATGTTGATGAGTTCATGAAGTGACATCACCCTTAAAAGCATTGTACAACATGTTTTGCAGGCTGGTTTCTAAATGCAGCATCCTTTCAGACTTGTGGTATGTTGGTAACATTTCTGCCACTTTATGCTTGTACCGAGGGTCTAGTAGAGTCGCGACCCAGTACAGGTCCTTCTCCTTAAGCCTCTTGATACGGGGGTCCTTCAACAGGCATGACAGCATGAAAGACCCCATTCTCACAAGGTTGGATGCAGAGGTATCCATCTCCGCTTCCTCGTTATCAAGGACTGCATCATCCACGGTCTCCTCCCCCCAGCCACGTACAAGACCAGGGGTCCCCAAAAGGTCACCACTAGCCCCCTGGGAAGCCTGCTCCTGTTGGTCCTCCTCCTCCACAAAGCCACCTTCCTCCTCTGACTCCACTTCTGACACCTCTCCCTGCGTTGCAGCAGGTGCCTGGGTTCGTTCTGGTGATTCCGACCAGAAATCGTGCGCTTCCTGCTCCTCGTCACGCTGGTCTACAGCCTCATCTGTCACTCGTCGCACGGCACGCTCCAGGAAGAAAGCAAAGGGTATTAGGTCGCTAATGGTGCCTTCGGTGCGACTGACCATATTTGTAACCTCTTCAAAAGGGCGCATGAGCCTGCAGGCATCGCGCATAAGCACCCAGTAACGGGGTAAAAAAATCCCCAGCTCTGCAGATCCAGTCCTACCACCCAGTTCAAACAGGTATTCGTTGACGGCTCTTTGTTGTTGCAGCAGACGTTCCAACATGAGGAGCGTTGAATTCCAGCGAGTCTGGCTGTTGCAAATCAAACGCCTGACTGGCATGTTGTACCGCTGCTGAATGTCAGCAAGGCGTGCCATGGCTGTGTAGGACCGTCTGAAATGGGCCGACACCTTCCTGGACTGCCTGAGAACGTCCTGGAATCCTGGGTACTTTGAAACAAAACGTTGTACTATTAAATTCAGAACATGTGCCATGCAGGGCACATGTGTTAAATTGCCCAGTCTCAGTGCTGCCAAAAGATTGCTTCCATTGTCACACACCACTTTTCCGATCTTCAGTTGGTGTGGGGTCAGCCACCGATCGGCCTGTGACTGCAGAGATGACAGGAGTACAGATCCGGTATGGTTTTTGCTTTCCAGGCACGTCATCCCCAAGACAGCATGACAACGGTGTACCTGGCACGTCGAATAGCCTAGGGGGAGCTGGGGGTGCACAGGTGTGGAGGAGGAGGACCCAGCAGCAGAGGACGAAGAAGAGGAAGAAGACGAGGTAGAGAGCGAAGGAGGAGTAGAGGTGGTGGCAGAACCGCGTGCAATCCGTGGCGGTGACACCAACTCCACTGTCGTTGTTGAGCTACACATTCCCTGCTTCCCAGCCATTACCAAGTTCACCCAGTGGGCAGTGTAGGTGACATACCTGCCCTGACCATGCTTGGAGGACCATGCGTCAGTAGTCATATGGACCTTTGGCCCAACACTAAGTGACAGAGATGCGGTGACTTGGCTCTGCACATGGTGGTACAGGTGTGGTATTCCCTTTTTTGAAAAAAATATTGCGGCTGGGTACCTTCCACTGCGGTGTCCCAATTGCTACAAATTTGCGGAAGGCCTCAGAGTCCACCAGCTGGTATGGTAAAAGCTGGCGGGCTAAGAGTGCGGACAAGCCAGCTGTCAGATGCCGGGCAAGGGGGTGCCTCGCAGACATTGGCTTCTTACGCTCAAACATGGCCCTCACAGAAACTTGGCTGGGGGCAGATGACTGGGAATGGGAACTGGTGGTCAAGGTGGAAGGCGGAGTGGAGGGTGGTTCAGACGGGTGAAGGACAGCAGAGGTAGAGCAGTAAGATGCTGGACCAGAAGGAGGGTGGCTTTTAGTTTGCCTGTTGCCTTTGAGGTGTTGCTCCCAAAGTGCTTTGTGCTTGCCGTTCATGTGCCTTCGCATAGAAGTTGTACCTATGTGGCTGTTGGGCTTCCCAAGACTCAGTTTCTGACTGCACTCATTGCAAATGACAACGCTTTTGTCAGAGGCACACACATTAAAAAAATCCCACACTGCTGACCTTTTTGAGGCTGGCAATCTGGCGGTAACAGTAGAAGTCGGCGGCGTTGGCGGCAATGGCGGGTGCGTTGGCCGGCTGACCACAGGTGCCGATACATGTTGTTGCCCTACTGTTCCCTGCGAGCTGTCCTCCCTGCTTCTTCTAAGTCTTATTCTCCTCCTGCCTCTCTGACTCTCCGTCTCTCCATCTGAACTATCCTCCTCTTGCTCTCTTCTACTGGGCACCCATAAAACATCAATCTCCTCATCCTCATTCTCCTCAGATGCATCAATTTCTTCTACCAGCTCACAGAAGGAACTCATTATGTCCATCTCTGTTGTGTTCTCTGCCAGAATTAAATCTGGTGTAACGTCCTCATCTCCTTCATCTTCTTCTGCCAATAATGGTTGCGCATCACTCAGTTCAAGAAACTCATGTGAAAATAACTCCTCTGACTCCAGTGAAGAAGGGGCGCCGGTGGTGGAGGAAGTGTTACGTGGGGTGCCCATAGCAGTGGAGGATGAGGATGTTGTGGTAAAGTTAGAAACGGTAGAGGATGGGGTGTGCTGTGTAAGCCAGTCAACTACCTCTTCAGCATTTTGGGAGTTCAGGGTCATTGCCTTTTTAAAACTGGGCAATTTCCTAGGGCCACAGGATAGCATAGCAGCACGGCCCCTAGTGCCTCTGCGTGGCGGCCTGCCTTTGCCTGGCATTATTTTTAAAACAACAACAACAACAACTCAGGTGGTGTTTCTAGAGACGGTATTATTATTGACAGAATGTGAACAAGCTCACACAGCTAAGTGGCAGTGGTTTGAAAATGAAGAAGAAGAACACACTGGGCAAACAAGGCCTACAAGGTCAACGTATACACTACTACAGCAGTGGATACGGAATATATTATTGCTGCCTGAAAAACGTCACTCGGGTGGTGTTTCTAGAGACGGTACTATTATTGATATTTAGACAGAATGTGAACAAGCTCACACAGCTAGATGGTTGTTGTTTGAAAATGAAGAACACACTGAGCAAATAATGCCTACAAGGTTAACGTATACACTACTACAGCAGTGGATACGGAATATATTATTGCTGCCTGAAAAACGTCACTCGGGTGGTGTTTCTAGAGACGGTATTATTATTGATATTTAGACAGAATGTGAACAAGCTCACACAGCTAGATGGTTGTTGTTTGAAAATGAAGAACACACTGGGCAAACAAGGCCTACAAGGTCAACGTATACACTACTACAGCAGTGGATACGGAATATATTATTGCTGCCTGAAAAACGTCACTCGGGTGGTGTTTCTAGAGACGGTATTATTATTGATATTTAGACAGAATGTGAACAAGCTCACACAGCTAGATGGTTGTTGTTTGAAAATGAAGAACACACTGAGCAAATAATGCCTACAAGGTCAACGTATACACTACTACAGCAGTGGATACGGAATATATTATTGCTGCCTGAAAAACGTCACTCGGGTGGTGTTTCTTGAGACGGTATTATTATTGATATTTAGACAGAATGTGAACAAGCTCACACAGCTAGATGGTTGTTGTTTGAAAATGAAGAACACACTGAGCAAATAATGCCTACAAGGTTAACGTATATACTACTACAGCAGTGGATACGGAATATATTATTGCTGCCTGAAAAACGTCACTCGGGTGGTGTTTCTAGAGACGGTATTATTATTGATATTTAGACAGAATGTGAACAAGCTCACACAGCTAGATGGTTGTTGTTTGAAAATGAAGAACACACTGAGCAAATAATGCCTACAAGGTTAACGTATACACTACTACAGCAGTGGATACGGAATATATTATTGCTGCCTGAAAAACGTCACTCGGGTGGTGTTTCTAGAGACGGTATTATTATTGATATTTAGACAGAATGTGAACAAGCTCACACAGCTAGATGGTTGTTGTTTGAAAATGAAGGACACATTGAGCAAATAATGCCTACAAGGTTAACGTATACACTACTACAGCAGTGGATACGGAATATATTATTGCTGCCTGAAAAACGTCACTCGGGTGGTGTTTCTAGAGACGGTATTATTATTGATATTTAGACAGAATGTGAACAAGCTCACACAGCTAGATGGTTGTTGTTTGAAAATGAAGAACACACTGAGCAAATAATAACTACAAGATTAACGTATACACTACTACAGCAGTGGATACGGAATATATTATTGCTGCCTGAAAAACGTCACTCGGGTGGTGTTTCTAGAGACGGTATTATTATTGATATTTAGACAGAATGTGAACAAGCTCACACAGCTAGATGGTTGTTGTTTGAAAATGAAGGACACACTGAGCAAATAATGCCTACAAGGTTAACGTATACACTACTACAGCAGTGGATACGGAATATATTATTGCTGCCTGAAAAACGTCACTCGGGTGGTGTTTCTAGAGACGGTATTATTATTGATATTTAGACAGAATGTGAACAAGCTCACACAGCTAGATGGTTGTTGTTTGAAAATGAAGAACACACTGAGCAAATAATGCCTACAAGGTTAACGTATACACTACTACAGCAGTGGATACGGAATATATTATTGCTGCCTGAAAAACGTCACTCGGGTGGTGTTTCTAGAGACGGTATTATTATTGATATTTAGACAGAATGTGAACAAGCTCACACAGCTAGATGGTTGTTGTTTGAAAATGAAGAACACACTGAGCAAATAATGCCTACAAGGTTAACGTATACACTACTACAGCAGTGGATACGGAATATATTATTGCTGCCTGAAAAACGTCACTCGAGTGGTGTTTCTAGAGACGGTATTATTATTGATATTTAGACAGAATGTGAACAAGCTCACACAGCTAGATGGTTGTTGTTTGAAAATGAAGGACACACTGAGCAAATAATGCCTACAAGTGCACTACTATTGGTGCACTACTATGAAGAACAGCAACAGCACTGTACACGTTAAAGAACAGTAAGATAAGTAAAAGAAAAAAAAAATATATGTATATTAAAAAAAATATTTTTCTCGGGTTGGTGCTGCTGAACTACTAGGAGCAGCACAGTAGCACACCAGTCCCACTCCCCAACACTGCTAGACTAATAGCACTGGGCTTATAGTAGCAACTAGCAAAGTAAAAAAACAAAAAAGAAAATAAAAGCAGTCCTTACAAGGACTATTGGGTTATTACAGCAGCCAGCAGATGAGATCAGAAGAGATCAGTGCCCACAGCAGGCAGCTACATACAGAGCACTGCAGTAGAAGGTAGATTACTAGCCAGCAAAGCTACCCTAAAATGTCCCTCAAATCCCTGCAGACTTCTGTCCCTCCAATACAGAGCAGTATCAAGTAGATTACTAGCCAGCAAACTTACTATCAACTGTCCCTCAAAGAAATCAGTGAAATCAGTAACAGCTCTCTCCCTACACTAGCTCTTGCAAGCACACACAGGCAGAATGAAAAAACGCTGCAGGGCTTCAGTTTATATATGGAAGGGGAGTGGTCCAGGGGGTGTGGGGGTGGTCCAGGAGGGAGAGCTTCCTGATTGGCTGCCATGTATCTGCTGGTCTGGGGTGAGAGGTCAAAAAAAAGCGCCAGGTAAGGCGAACCCAAAATGGCGAACGGCGCGCGACGTTCGCGAACTTGCGGCGGACGCGAACAGCCGATGTTCGCAGCGAACAAGTCCGCCGGCGAACAGTCCGCGACATCCCTAATTTTGACCATATTGCTAGACTGTCTGGTGTGCAGTTGTTTGACTTCTCAGACTAATTATCCAGCAATCATGGTGGTATCAGCTATAATGGAAACTTGGAAACTTTTTGTTGGTCAAGGCCAAGGGAGTCAACAAATGAAGCAATAGAAAGGTGGCCATGTCTATGTATAGTCTGATGTATGTATCTGTCTGTCTGGCCTACAGCCAGTTGTACTGATATCATACAGATTGGGTCATGTATGGCTTCCTAATATCTGGGGGGGCAGGAGGAAAATCATTTTACTGTAAATCCCTCCCTTAATATTACCAGTAGGCAGATACAAGGTAGACAATAAAGTATAGCTGTAGGGACTTTTCCAAGTATATTTACATTTTCATTTATCACATTGTTGACTTCAGCTTTATAACTTTCCACCCAGATGTATACATACACCCCCACAATGTTTCCCTGGCATTGACTCAATATCAGCTGAGATTCATCGGTCTCTTTGTGTTTTCTGTTTGGTTTTCTCTATAATGCATTAAAGAAAACATCTTGACAACATTGACCTGAATTCAATGGGCTGAAAGAGAAAAAACTGACTAGTCACAGTCCCTTGAGCATCTTAATTCAGCCCAACAGTTATTTCCTACAGGTAATTGTGTAAAATGAAATATATTTAAAGCTAACAGTGTGACATCGTTTTGCAAAGTTGCCTTTAAAGATCCTTCATTTGCAGAAATATTTGTGCACATACTTTTTATATTTTATTGATTTAAATTTTTCATTTGTGACACTCAACTAGAAGCAGTCCTACTCCATGAAATTGTGTCAGGAACCACAGGCAAACCCCCAGTGGTAGGCTTGGGTGGGGTGATGATGTCACTGGTTGGTGAAATGGGTGGACTGGGCAGGGAAATGGGTGGATGGGGCTGAGAAATTGGTGTGGTAGGTGGGGGAATGGGCATACTGGGGGAATGGGTGGGGTAGAGGCGAGCCTCTTCTTTATAAGAGGTGATTGGCAGAGGAGATGGTCAGGGTAGGGAAAGATTTATAGGTTTTTACAAATTCACGAGCAGGATCATTGCTGGTAAGTTTGTAATACTGGCCCCAACCCTAGTTGGAAATTAGTCGACTAGGGGCAGATTCACTAGCGTTACTGCCTGCGGAGACATCGCCGACTTACTAATGGGCGCAGGTGCCAATTCGTTAGCGAAAGAGACCGTCGCACTCTATCGCCAGATGACTCTGCAAATTCACTAAAGTGCGGATTTTACGGAACGTTAGCTCTTTGGCCAGAGTTGCCTTCACCTCCTCAGACCAGATGAAGTGCTATAAAGCTGTTAGATCTTCCTCAATCTTCTGTCACTTACATCATATCCTGTGAGCCGAAAATGCATTAAAGTTCCAAAAACGCTGGCAACTTCTTCTTTTTTGAAGTGGAATTGTCTGCAAAAGTCCTAACAAACTTTTTTTAGGTAACCAGTTTTCTCCAGACATTTCATAACATATGGAACATTCATTTTACAGTGGGCTCATGTGTAGGGCATTATATTAACTCTCTTGTGTTTATTAAGGTTCCCTGGACATTTGTTTTAAAAAGTGTAATTTGTAAGTATTTGCACCAAGATTTAACATAAAGACGTCCATACAACTTTAAATTTCCCACCCTATGCAAATTGACCTGAGTGCAAGATCCCTAGCGAAGCTTCACCAGGCAGAAATGAACACTCTCGCATCTATGAAACTCCACATTTTTGTGAATTAGCGTAGTCTGAGTGAATTTGCGCCTGCCGAAGTGTAGCGATGGGTGCGAAGCAGTCGCTGGCGACAATTCTCCCTTTAGTAAATCTGCCCCTATGCCGGTCAAATAACAGCCAGGTGGGAACCCTAAGTTTATAGCCAAGCATAAAGAGTTTAAAAAACTCAAAGTCCAAGTTTAGGGTGTCGTTCAGAGCAGGTAGAGATCAAGACAAGCTTTGCAACAGGCAAAGTCAATGCCGGAACGTCAACAGCAAAGAGTAATTTTTAGGAACCACAGAAGTACCATGTCACCTCCCCCTTTAATACTGACCTCATAGTGAATTCATATGTTTCATGGCTGCATTAGCAATTTAGATACATGCTGCAGACTGAACCGATTTTTGTGCTGCCATGCAGCATGAATCTAAATTAGGATATTTAACCTGCCAATGGTGCAGGAAGCAGCTTCTACTTATGGTGGAACCCTGGAGAAGACAGAGAAGAGAATGTAAAGCATACATGTAAAACATTTGGGGAACTAGATACATTTTGTTTCCTTTATTAATAGGAGGTGTTATGCTCACATCTAGTCCACAACTTTCCCTGAGTTTAATTCCAGCCAGTGACTGTAAAGAGTTTATATGTTCACCCTGTGTCTGTGTGGGTTTCCTCCAGGTGCTTTACTTTCCTCCCACAATACAGGCAGGTTAATGGATCCTGATAAAACTTACCCTAATGTGATAGCGACCTTAGATTGTAAGCTCCATTGGGGCAGAAACTGATTGCAATGATAAATAATTTACAGACCAAATAATTCAAAGTATGTAGGTTCAAAGGCTTTGCCTTCCTTTACCTCTGTTCTAATTCTTTCTATTGTTAAACCTCCCATTCCCCCAGCCTTGTGAACTCTCACATTCCCAGCAATTCTCCTCGACAAAACACTTTCATTAAATGTATTTGATTCAAAGTTCTAAATATTGCGGATTGAATACAATGTATGAAATAAATATGTTCCCATGGCTCAGCCCCAGCAGATTGACATTTAACCTTTCAAGTGATCAAGTGAAAGTGAGCAGTGAATTATGTATGCACAGGGCGCATTTCTGCTGCTCATTAATTAAAAGAACATACACATGCTGGAGAATGCCAGAGCTGTAGAATGAATGTTTAAAAGGGAAAGAGCCATAAAGTGTAGCTATATTTTTCTGTTTGAAAAATGACTGTATATATGTATAGTTTTATTTATATAGCGCTCCTTGAGGGCAAAGCACTGACTGTACAGCAAAACAATAAATTAGTAGTAACAAACAAGGGGTCATTGAAATAATAAGTAATAATAAGTGCATTAGTAAAAATACAATTCACGTAAATATAAAATATAATTACAATACAGATTAATTGCTCAGTGTCAAGGAAACAAAAGGCTAGAGGACCCTACCCGTAGAGCTTACAGTCTAAATGGGAGGGTAACATACAGACACAATTCAGAGGGGTATTAAGGTGCTGTGGGTTACAATTTGTTACACTGTTATATAAGTGCAAGTTCAGGTGTTATCCAGGTGCTCCCAGAGGTAGTCTTTGAGTTTAGTTCTAAAAACATTGAAGGAGGATTCTCTCCTGAGAGATTCAGGAATGTCATTCCAAATATAAGGAGCAACAAGAGAGAAGGGTTTAATACGTGAAACAGCAGTAGTAGTGGGGGGTACAACCAAGCGGTTGCTCTGAGAGGAGCGGAGGTTTCGGCCAGGAACATATAGAGAAACAAGATATCAGAGGAATGAAGGGCTTTGAAGGTTATGAGGAGGAGTTTATAAGTTATTCTTTGTTTTATAGGAAGCCATGATAAGGACTTCAGCAGCGGAGGGGCCTGTACCCTTTTGGATGAGAGGAGGATAATTCTTGCAGCAGTGTTTAATACAGACTGTAGGGGGGAGAGATGGGAGTTAGGGAGGCCAGTTAGTAGAAGGTTACAGTAATCTAGTCGGGATAGGATGAGAGCATGCATGAGCGTCTTGGCCATAGCAGGTGAATGAAGGGACAGATTAGGGCAATATTGCGCAAGAAAAAGTGACAGGTTTTGACAGTGGTGTTAATATGATCAGAGAAGGAGAGAGAGGAGTCAAAGATTACACCCAGACAGCGAGCTGAGTTGACAGGGTTAATGAGCATGCCATCAATAGAGATAGTAAATAGGGGAGTAGGACCAGGCTTAGGTGGAAAGATGATTAGTTCAGTTTTTGTTAGGTTGAGTTTGAGGTGGCGCTGGTTCATCCAATTTGAGATAGCCAGGAGGCAGTTAGAGATCTGAGCCTCTGTTTCAGCTGTTAAAGGGCATGTTAAGTCTAAAATAGAATAAGGCTAGAAATGCTGTATTTTGTATACTTTATATAAACATGAACTTACTGCACCACAAGCCTAATCAAACAAATAATTTATGCTTTCAAAGTTGGCTACAGGGGGTCACCATCTTGTAACTTTGTTAAACATCTTTGCAAGACTAAGACTGTGCACATGCTCAGTGTGGTCTGGGCTGCTTAGGGATCGTCATAAACAAACTGCTTGAGTTCTGCATGGCTGGGAGGTAAGGCGGGGGCTCCCCCTGCTGTCCATAAGTATGATTGTTTCCCTGCTCAGCAGTTAGGGACCGTCTGACAATTCCTATCCACAGCAGGGAGAAAAGAGAATTTTACTGCATACAGTCAGGTTTCTAATAAAAACAGTACACCTTTTTTAATTAAAGTATATTGGAGATAGCAAAAATGGGATTTTATTTTTTTGCCTTTAGATACCCTTTAATAAAGGGGTGGATAAATATATTTGGGTGTGATCAGCATACAGACGATAATTAAAGCCAAATGATCGGATGAGATCTCCCAAAGACAAAGTGTACAGAGAGAACAACAGCGGACCAAGTACAGAGCCTGGAGATGAGGTTTTGTTAGCTGGCTCTTGTTCATTCAGCTCCGTCAGACTTAGGTCCTGGCTTCCCCAGCAGCAGATGACAGAGGGGCTGATTGCAAACATAGGTTCTAAATTGTACAAGCAATTGTAGCATACATCTCAACTAGTGATGTGCGGGTCGAGAAAAGCTCGACCCACACCCGACCTGAGCCCCCAACTGCCCGAACCTAACTTCCACCCTCAATTTATAGACCCATGTGTGGCTATAAGACCAGAAGTCAGAAGCCAGCAGTGCGACCTGCAAACTGCACAGCAAGGTGGAGCCCAACCCTTCTGACCCAGGGGTATTGGGTCGCCCCCACATCACAACTCCAGACTGTTTTCTACAGAACAGTCCCGATTTTGACAGCTCAGCCCACAGTCCCGGGTTTCTTAATGAAATGTCTTGAGTTTCTCTTTGATCACCTGCACTGATGCCAAAGAACTATACAAAGTTTCTGAAACTTAAAGGGGAATTCCAAACACACATAACTTAAGCTTTCTGAAAAGTAAACATAATTTCAAGCAACTTTGCAATATACATCATATAAAAAATATACAGACTTTCCATGATTTTTAACATTTTCTGACTGTTCCCTAAGCCTAGCCCCCTGCTCTCCTGCTGATCTGTCTGACTACTTTGCTGAGCTGTCTGACTACTGTTTCTTTGTATCAACAGCCATCTGTCCTCAGCCTGCATCCTCCAAACCTCACAATTCCCTGCACACGTGATTTCAATAAGGAAAGGAACATTACAGAGCAATGCATTGTGGGTTATGTAGTTCCTGCATGCTGTGTGTAAGCTGTGGAGAAGTTGTTACAATTTGTAACATCAGTGTTTAGTCCCTCCTTCCCTGCCAGGATTTCAAATGATGCAGAAAGAGAAGAACTGTTAAACGGTTGGATTTCAGCATAGAAAATGGCATTAATTCATACTTTTTGAAGAAACAGGTAACTGTGATGGGAATATTAGGGGTTTCTGTGTTATGTGGCCTCTTTATCAAATTTTGGTATGGAAGCCAGAGTTCCCCTTTAATTAGAACAAGAGGCTTTTTCACAGAGAGCCCAGAACACTGAGCACCTGTACTTAATAATTTTGTAACAATTAAAGGTAAGCGAAGAGACAATTGTAACTTTTTAAGATAATGGGGAGAACTGAGACTCAGCTTAAAGGGCATTCATTTCAGCAAAACTGTTGTAACACATAAAATATAAAAAATAGAATATGAACAACTAGAAAAAAGATGTAGGACCCATGTTAAGTAAAATTGACTTTGCTAAATGTTAATGTATTTCCTTTCCAGTACAGGACGTGTCCAATAAGTAAGTTCAATTAAATGATAGGGGTAATAATTTTGACACTGAGGGACTGGGGTTTTATAAAGGGTAATTTACCAGCAAATTCATTATTAGTACAGGTATGAGATCTGTTATCCAAAAACCCTTTATCCAGAAAGCTTAGTACTGCAGAAAGGCCATCTCCCATGGACTCTATTTTAATGAAATAATTCAGATTTCTAAAATTGATTTCCTTTTTCTCTGTAATAATAAAACAGTAGCTTGTACTTGATCCCAACTAAGATATAATTAATCCTTATTGGCGTGAAAACAACCCTATTGGGTCTATTTAATGCGGAAATCATTTTTTATGTATTTAATATACAGCAAACAAAATAATGGAAAGTCCCCTTATCAGTAAAACCCCACCCCAATCATTCTGAAAAAGAGGTCCCAGACAAAACAAATTCAATTGGGTTGTATTTAATGTGTAATTAATTTTTGTTCACCCTCCTAGCTGTTAAAACACAAGGTTATCCGGAATGCTCAGGACCAGGGGCTTTACAAATAAGAGATCTTTCCATAATTTCGATCTCCATGCCTTAAATCTACTTAAAAATTATTTATGGTTAAATAAATCCAATAGGATAATTTTGCCTCCAATAAGTATGAATTGGATCTTAACTGGGATCAAGTTTGATTACTACAGAGAAAAAGGAAATCATTTTTTAAATTTGGGTTATTCAAGTAAAATGGAGTCTAAGGGGCAAATTCACTAAGCGCCGAAGCGCCGAACGCTAGCGTTACTTCGCTAGCGTTTGGCATTTTCGTTACTGCGCAAATTCACTAACGAACGCAGGCGTAGTTTCGCTAGTGTTACTTCGCACCCTTACGCCTGGCAAAGTTTCGCTAGCGACGTAACTACGCAAATTCACTAACGCGCACAGTGTACTGAACGCTACCTTTTACGATAGACTTCCTTCGTCACCTCAGACCAGGTGAAGCGCAATAGAGTAGATAGGGATTGTTTCAAAAAAAGTCAAAAATTTTTCTAAGTCATAATGTTTTCTACATTATGGGTGATAGGCTGAAAAAGATCGAAAAAATTTTGGGGCTCCCCTCCTTCCCCCCTACATTTCCTGACTCATGGCAACTTACCTATACAGTGGGCACATGTGTAGGGCAAAATAAAAATTTTATTTGATGTTTTGAAGGTTTTCTAGGCATTTGTAGTGCTGATACGTATTTCCCCATTGAAATTTGAATTTGGCGCTGTATGCAAATTAGCCTTCGCTAGCGTAACTTCGCTTTACTTAGCGAATCAATGCTAGCGCAACTTCGCAACCTTACACTACCCCTGAGTGCAACTTCGGATTTTAGTGAATTTGCGAAGCGCTGGCGAAACTACGCCTGGCGAAGTGTGGTGAAGTGCGGCGAAGTTACGCCTGTCGCAACTACGAATCTTAGTGAATTTGCCCCTAAGGGAGATGACCTTCCCGTAATTAGGAGCTTTCTGGATAACAAATCCCATACCTGTAATGTACAAATGATTGTTCATGTTCTATTGGTATTATCCAATAAAGATTTAAACAATTTGAGTGGTTGGTGAAAGTCACTTTAACATATACAGTCATCAGCAATGTCAGGAGGAAACAAATGATTTCATGAGACGGTTATTAATGAGGCCGTAATGAAGGCTCAGCAGTAAGTAAGTTGGACTGATTTGCTCCAAGCTGCAGTCAATTTACTGACTTATACATCGAGGCAGCCCTCAACCCACATCTACACCTAATTTGCATGATTGATTGGAAATAACCACAATTACAATCAGCACAGCTCCCCTATTATTGTGGAACATACGCACTATGATGTCGATTTGTTTCTGTTTTTTTATTGTTCAAATGAGCATTCTGTTATTCTGACATGGAGTGAGTCTCTGGTCTACTTTCCCTTTAAAGACTTTGGCGCCACCTGCTGAACATAGGGTGAAATGTAGTGTTCGGCAAATTTGCAGCATTTTGCTTCGTCGTAAAAATCGTGAATTTCCCGCAATTTTCGCGGCCTTTCTTTACGCCGGCGAGGACGAAATAGCACATTGTAAACAAGTAATTTCTTATTCATCTCCCATAGACTCTATTTTAATCAAATAATTAAAAAAAATTAAAATGATTTCCTTTTTCTGTGTTATAATAAAACAGTAGCTTGTACTTCATCCCAACTAAGATATAATGAATCCTTATTGGTGTAAAAATAAATTCCTATTGGGGTTATTTAATGTTGAAATTATATTATAATTAATCCTTATTGGTGTGAAAATAAATTCCTATTGGGGTTATTTGGGGGCCGATTCACTGAATTCAAGTGAAGGGTTCGAATTTAAAAAAAATTTTTTGGGCTACTTCGACCATCGAATGGGCTACTTCGACCTTCGACTACGAAAATCGAACGATTCGAACTAAAAATCGTTCGACTATTCGACCATTTGATAGTCGAAGTACTGTCTCTTTAAGAAAAACTTCGACCCCCTACTTCGGCAGCTAAAAGCTACCGAAGTCAATGTTAGCCTATGGGGAAGGTCCCCATAGGCTTGCCTGGGATTTTTTGATCAAAGGATTTTCCTTCGATCGTTGGATTTAAATCCTTTGAATCGTTCGATTCGAAGGATTTAATCGTTCGATCGAATGAAAAATCCTTCGATCGATCGATCGATCGCAGGATTTGCGCAAAATCGTTCGACTTCGATATTCGAAGTCAAACGATTTTAGTTCCTAGTCAAATATCGAGGGTTAATTAACCCTCGATATTCGACCCTTCGTGAATCGGCCCCTTAATGTTGAAATTATATTATAATTAATCCTTATTGGTGTGAAAATAAACTCCTATTGGGGTTATTTAGGGGCACATTTACTTAGTTCGAGTGAAGGATTGGAAGGTAAAAAACTTCGAATTTCAAATTTTTTTTGGCTACTTCGACCATCGAATTGGCTTCTTCGACCTTCGACTACGAAATCGAATTGAACGTTTCGAAGTAAAAAAAACGTGCGACTATTCGACCATTCGATAGTCGAAGTACTGTCTCTTTAAAAAAACTTCAACCTCCTACTTTGCCAACTAAAACCTACTGAGGTACAATGTTTGCCTATGGGGAAGGCCCTATAGGCTTTCCTAGCTTTTTTTGATCAAAGGAAAATCGTTCGATCGATAGATTAAAACAAATTGCGGTAAATCCTTCGACTTCGATATTCGAAGTCGAAGGATTTTACTTCGACCAATAGTAAATGTGCCCCTTAATGTTGAAATTATATTTTAGAGATCCAAATAATTGAAAGACCCCTTTTCCAGAAAACCCATAGGCCCAGAGCATTATGGATAACAAGTCACATACCTGTAATAAGAAAAACTAAAACAATGAAACCAATTGGTGAATAATCGCAAAGGGAATGGGACTTCCTATCTACGGAAGGGAAATCAATGTCCTTAATTCTACATAGTAACATAGTAAGTTAGGTTGAAAAAAGACGTACATCCATCAAGTTCAATCTCTTTACTTTTTTTAACCTGCCTATCTGCCAGTTGATCCAGAGGAAGGCAAAAAAAAAACCCCATCTGAAGCCTCTCCAATTTGCCTCAGAGGGGGAAAAAATTCCTTCCTGACTCCAAAATGGCAATGGGACCAGTCCCTGGATCAACTTGTACTATGAGCTATCTCCCATAACCCTGTATTCCCTCACTTGCTAAACACCATCCAACCCCTTCTTAAAGCTATCTAATGTATCAGCCTGTACCACTGATTCAGGGAGAGAATTCCACATCTTCACAGCTCTCACTGTAACAAACCCCTTCTGAATATTTAGGCAGAACCTCTTTTCTTCTAATCGGAATGGGTGACCTTGTGTCAGCTGGAAAGACCTACTGGTAAATAAAGCATTAGAGAGATTATTATATGATCCCCTTATATATTTATAGTTATCATATCACCCCTTAAGCGCTTCTTCTCCAGCGTGAACATCCCCAATTTGGCCAGTCTTTCCTCATAGCTAAGATTTTCCATACATTTTACCAGCTTAGTTGCCCTTCTCTGTACCCTCTCTAATACAATAATGTCCTGTTTGAGTGATGGAGACCAAAACTGTACGGCATATTCTAGATCGGGCCTTACAAGTGCTCTCTACAGTGGAAGAATAACGCCCTCCTCCTGTGAATCTATGCCCCGTTTAATACAGCTCAAGTACTTATTTGCCCTTGATGCCACTGACTGCCATTGCTGCTACAGGCAAATTATCTACAAGAACTAATTCTTAATTCTACAATCTTAAGACTTCATTCATGGCATGATATAATAATATGAGGTATCTTCTTGGAAAACCTTCTGTAGGGTCTGATAGAATTCCGAGAGAAAGCATGACCAGCTTGGGCAAACTCATTACCTGTGATGTCTATAACGTGGCTTAACACAGATCACAAATGAGATCAACAAATCTGAGTTAGTTGACTGGAAACATCAAGCTGCAACAATTTCATTGGGTGGTCAGTAAGGTCGGTGACCAATAACCAAGTCAGAAGACTTCAGAAGTCCTAACTGAGCTTCCATGGGAAAATCTGCCAAAGTATTTCCCTCAAGCACCAACAAAACATCAATAAATGGAATTTATGGTGGAACATCAGGACTGCTTCCACCCAAGAGAGTTCCAGACAACAAGAGAACCATGTATGTAAGCACCGAGCTATTAATTTTTGTTTTCATTATTAAAACTAGACAGAACTAGTCAAATTGATTTTCTGACTGGTTGCTGTGCAATGCTGGAGTCATGCAATTTTGCATCTATAAAGCACAGTTATTAAATTATTTCCCGAGAACGTTTAGTAGAAACATAAAGGAGAATCACATGATAAAGGTTATACTCTTCAGGGGTCAATTACCGAGAGCAAAGCACTAAAGGGCACAAAGGGTACTCTTTAGTGATCTTTCAAAGAGCAGGGCACCATAGGGCTGTCAGTAAGAAAAGAATCATCTGCCAGTGCTCCCTTAAGGTGGGCCTTCCCTCGGTTCGCTGGTTTGGCCTGATAAGCCCACCAAAAGCTGAACAATATCAGGCTCATTCGATCATTCAGCTCTAGGGCCAAATGATCAGATTATAATGATGGGAGAAGGCGCTGAAGGGACATGGACTGCAGCAACTAGCCGATGCAGTCTTCGTTCAGGGGGGAATTAAACCTGCCTGGTCAATATCTGCCAGATAACGGTCGAGGAGGCCCTTTGGAAAGCACCATACACAGGCAGATGAACTGCCAAATCGGTCTACACGATTCTAAACAGCAGCTTAAATCTGCCCGTGTATGGTCATCTTTACTTAGATGTCTGAATTACATGAGTGTTAAGGTGGCCATACACTGATAGATCCGCTCGTTTGGCGATGTCGCCAAACGAGCGGATCTCCCTCCGATATGCCCACCTTGAGGTGGGCAATATCGGGCAGATCCGATCGTGGGCCCTAGGGCCCAACGATCGGATCCTAGCATTCGCAAATGGGCGGTCGGATCGCAGGACCGCATCAACGAACAGATGCGGCCGCGATCCGACGGGGTTTTTAAACCCATCCGATCGAGATCTGGCCGACTTTCGGCCAGATCTCGATCGGGAAAGCCCGTCGGGGGCCCCCATACACGGGCCAATAAGCTGCCGACACAGTCTGTCGGCAGCTTTTATCGGCCCGTGTATGGCAACCTTTAGGTTAGGAGCGGCAATGAGAATACGTACATCTTCCCAACCTCTCATCAATACAGTTTTGCTGAATGCAATCAATAAATATAGGGCAGGGTGCAAAGTGCACTACACTCCCTGCCCTGACTGTACAGTATATACTAAGTTCACCTTCATTCATTTTTATGTGTTTTCTCAATAAAAGTCCAGCAGATCCCTCACTACTCTGTATAACAAAAATATTCCTTTAAATGTTCCATTTCCATTTCCTGCTAAAGACGACTTATTATTTCCATCCAAAAAAAATATTCCTTTAAATGTTCCATTTCCATTTTCCATTTCCTGCTAAAGACTACTTATTATTTCCATCCAAAGTGGCCCCATACTTCCTGTATATTTATGCCACAAGTGCAATTTCAGATGTAATTCAAATGAATTACAATGCAGCAGAAAACACATTTCTATCAATAGCGACACTTGAACTTACGTTACCCACGCAGCTTGTAGCTAATCTTAATTGTCCTGCACACCGTTCTATAATATAGTTTTTTTTAGTGCAAATACATTTTTCATAGTTTGCCTATTATGTTGTAGACAAAATTGTCCTGGGGGTAAGAGGAACCTGCTGCTCATGGATCTCATATTAACCAAAGAAAAGTAGGGTCCGAGGCATATGGACTTTCTGCAGGCAATGAGTAAAATCAACCCATTTGTGTTCAGAAACCATTAATTTTCTGTATATGTATGTTTTTAAAGGCATGTAAAGGCAAAAAAATAAAATCCCATTTTTACTTTCTTTAATGAAAAAGAAATATATCTCCAATATACTTTAATTAAAAAATATGTACCGTTTTTATAAGAAACCTGACTGTATGCAGTGAAATTCTCCCTTCATTTACTGCTGTGGATAGGAATTGTCAGACGGTCCCTAACAGCTGAGTAGGGAAACAATCATACTTATGAACAGCAGGGGGAGCCCCCCACCTTACTTCCCAGCCATGCAGAACTCAAGCAGCTTTGTTTATGATGATCCCTAAGCAGCCCAGACCACACTGAGCATGTGCACAGTCTTAGTCTTGTAAAGATGTTTAACAAAGTTACAAGATGGTGATCCCCTGTAGCCAACTTTGAAAGCATAAATTATTTGTTTCATTAGGCTTTGTGGTGCATTAAATGCATGGTTTTATTTAGTATACAAAATACAGCATTTCTAACCTTATTCTATTTTAGATGCCTTTTAACTTAAGAGAAGAAGATTCCATGTTGTTTGATTATGCACCATAGAACACAGCAATGCCAATGCCATGTTTTTGGGCCATACATTAATATATAATCTTTCCATTATTGGGTATACATAGATGCAAAGATGCCTCATTTACTGTATTAGGTATATTTTAATCATGGTGGTGCAGTGTTGGATTCCAGCCAAGACATTATCTGCAAAGGGTTTCCATGTCCTCACAGTGCTTGCATGGGGTTTTTCTGGCTCCCCTCCAACAGCATACATGCATGTTAATTCAGGAGAAGCTATTTTTTCTTTTCATAAGAAAAGTTGTTAAAGCGATGCCCCCCCCCTCAAAAATAACTGAATCTGTTTGCTCAGGTTGATTTGAAGGCACAATGGGTGACCATGACTGTTGCTCTAAGGGACACGGAAGTGGCATCAGTGAGATTAAAACCTACAACTGTCTAAGCAATCTCCCTGCTCCAGCTACTGGTGAAGATAGCAAGTTATAAATGCCTAAGGCTGAAGGCACACCAGGCATTGCAATGCTAGCCAGCTCAATGAACAGGTGCCTGCAGTTCTTGGCCAGAAACACTCTCTAGAGATGGCTAAAATAAGTTGGTGGAGAAGGTTGGTACCTTCAGCCTTAGTTTCTTTTATTAGGGGAAAAAGAGGAGAGTGTCTGAATGAACCAGAATGCAAGTCCAGCCTGACAATACCATGCATTCTGTGTTTGACCTGGATGTTTTTCTTTTTTGTCTTATATTGGAAAAGAAATCTTTACTGCAAAAAATGAAATCAGAAATGTAAGTGGAAAGGCAGTTTAGAGTCTCCAAGTGACTTTCACACTCAATCAGCTAACGGCAATGTTTGAGTGCAGAGCTATGGGAGACTGGGGCTCAGATAGGCTACAGGAGATTGATTGTGCACTTCCCTCTAAAGACATTCAAGTTCAGTGGGGAATAAACCAGATTGTCACCGTAAAGGCAACTTAATTACATGGTTTGTGAAACCTGTGCTGCTTATTGTGTTCTCAGCTTAATATATAGTGACTGTGTCTTGTCTCCTGCTGGAGGACCCTGAGGCACAGTGTGCCAATCTAAAATATGTAATGGGTTTAACTGTAAAGTTATTGACAGACAATAATCAAATATGTAGCAATTTTTTTTCCTTTACAGTGATCTGCAAAGCATGTATGGAATCAGGGGCATGACAGGCCTAGGACAAGGGCGATCCTGGGACTACTGTCACTTGGGGCCCTCTCCCGCTCTGTGCTAGGGATGTAGCGAACTGTTCGCCGGCGAACTAGTTCGCGCGAACTTCGACTGTTCGCGTCCGCCGAATGTTCGCGAACGTCGCGCGACGTTCGCCAATACGAGTTCGCGTTCGATTCGAACAAAAATCGTTCGACCATTCGACCATTCGATTCCTTCGACCGCTAAAATCGAAGGATTTTCTTTCGAATCGAACGATCGAAGCCATTCGATCGAATGAAATCATTCGATCGAATGGCTTCGATCGTTCGATTCGAACGAAAATCCTTCGATCGAACGATTAAAATCCTTCGATCGTTCGAATCGAACGATTTTGCGGATGTTCGAAGTTCGCGAACTGTTCGCGAACTGTTCGCATTTTTGCCGGTGTTCGCGAACGGTGTTCGCGAACACATAAACGGCAGTTCGCTACATCCCTACTCTGTGCTTAAAACATCAGTGTTGGAGCGGGTCAAAGGGGCAGCAGCACTAGTGCAAGAGCCTCATGTCAGGATCAGCCCTGGCTAGGGAATGGCTTTGTACCAATCTTCACCATGTTTTGTATGATTGACCCAAGTAGCTTATTGGCAGGAGGGAGACATTTTTTGCTTCCTTTAGGCAATTAAAGGGCATGTGAAGGCAAAAAAATAAAATCCCATTTTTACTTTCTTTAATGAAAAAGAAACCTATCTCCATTATACTTTAATTAAAAAATATTTACCGTTTTTATAAGAAACCTGACTGTATGCAGTGAAATTCTCCCTTCATTTACTGCTGTGGATAGGAATTGTCAGACGGTCCCTAACTGCTCTGCAGGGAAACAATCATACTTATGAACAGCAGGGGGAGCCCCAACCTTACTTCCCAGCCATGCAGAACTCAAGCAGCTTTGTTTATGACGATCCCTAAGCAGCCCAGACCACACTGAGCATGTGCACAGTCTTAGTCTTGCAAAGATGTTTAACAAAGTTACAAGATGGTGACCCACTGTGGCCAACTTTGAAAGCAAAAATCATTTGTTTGATTAGGCTTGTGGTGCAGTAAGTTCATGTTTATGTTTAGTATACGAAATACAGCATTTCTAGTCTTATTCTATTTTAGACTTTATTTCCCCTTAAAGATTCCTTCCCTTGTTGCTAAGCTTTGTTGAAGTAATACCACAGGAGACTGGGAACTTAATGAATACATTAGGAGGATTAAGGTGGCACCAGAATGGTGTTTTAATGGCATAGTCAGTAAATCACCTGATAAGACCCGGACCAGTTTATTTGTTATTTCCCAAATTTTCTCACCTCCTTGACCAAATAAATCTCCAACTTGCTTATCAATAGCTCCAAATTCAACACAGCCACACAATAGGTCCACCCACTTTCCACCCAACGACACCATATCACCACCCACCTCGCCTTGCCTAATGGCTAACCTATAGGAGGAGGGATTTTGGGGCTGTTGGGGAGCTTACAGGTACGGCACCTCATGTGTAGTTATACACCCTAGGAAGTGTATTTGATTAGCTAAAGAGTCTGGTGCCATTAGCATTTAGGCAATACCTGATGTATAAATATACTGTAAATAATTCAAAAAGTGCCTCACCTGGTGAAAACCAAAGAATGAATGTATTAATTGCCCCCGCCAAAAAAAAACTGGGTTACCGTGGAAATCGGCTACTACTCAGCATCTGCATTTGTGATGTTGACCTTGGTTGTAACAGTGCAGATACATTTCCATGCACAGACTTGTCTTCCATGGTACCAAGGAATCTCCCAGGGGAGCACCCATATACCATTTAACATATTTTAAATCAAGCTCTTCTCATAGCAGGCCCCAGAACTTAGGTTCCCTGGTGGGACTGCTTTCAATAGGCTGGAGGTCACAGAGCAGTGTGGTTGTTGAGGAAAGTCTAGAATTGCCATGACCCAGAGGAACAGGGCAGGGAAAGGCTTGTATTTATTACAAAAGATTGGCACCAAGAAAATATAATCCTCTCCTTCTTACATTTCTGCTTTTCATTAAGACTGCCCGAAATACTGTGTATTTATTCCTACACATAATATCATGCGTGTAATGGTGCCAAATGCCTGAAGAATCTTAACTAGCTTTGTTCCGTATGTGTCAATTTCATTCCCCCCCTTCCTCTTGCCATGTTCATTATTTATACTGATTGTATTAGCAGCCAACTCTTTGAGATTCCATAATAAATACATTTCTGAGTCTATTTGTACATTTGTCACTCGTGCAGAGAAAATGCTTCGGGAAGGCTAATTGAACTCCCTTGGTGAACAGGACCAATCATTTAGCAAGTGTCACAATATTGATTAAAAAGTAAAAATGTACATGTTTTATTTAATCATAAATCCAGTTTATTTTACCTAGGGGTCGTTATGCTTTCGAATTAGATTACTTTTGAATTTAATTAAGGAATATTCTGGCCAGTTTGTTTCTCCGTTAATTCTGTGCAATTTTTACATGGCAGCAAAGGTATACAAACAATCATCCAACACTTGGATTATAGCAGCTGACTTTTCAGGGGTGCACGCCAAACAACGCGCTTCCCATAGCATAAAAATAATTTTATGTTCCAGGATGAATTTTACGAACAATGTTGTGAGACGGCAATGGGGTCCCTACCTATGCTAACATTTTTGTCAACAACTTTGAAGAAACATATGTAGATCAAAACCTGAAATTTAAACAACACTGTAAGTGTTGGTTTCGTTATATCGATGATATTTTTATGCTATGGGAGGGGCCACAGTTGACCCTTGATACATTGTTTTTTGAGTTAAACGAATATTCAGCCTCCTTAAAATTCACGTCACATAAGGATTTATGCAGAATTCATTTTCTTGACATGTGGGTATATAAAAAAGGGAGCAGCTTAGCTACTGGTTTATACATAAAATAATACATAATAAGTTATTGTTATACTCTTCATTTCATCCAGCACATCTGTACCAAAATCGCAATTTGCTTGTGTCAAGATGATAGTATCTGAAGATGATGTCTTGACAAATAGGCTGGATGAAATGGAGAATAAACTAACTGCTAGGGGTTACCCAAGAAAGGCATTGGAGAAGAATAAAGGGGAAGTAATGTCCCAGACATTTGTCCAAAGAGAATGGAAAAATTATCAGTAGGCACTGGGACACTTTAAAAGTGGCCTGTCCAGGACCTGTGTTTCAAAATCCACCCCTACTATCATTCAAGAAGGCGCAATCCCTGAGGGATAGACTCGTACGTTTACAGGGTACATTACATGCTGTAAAACACTTTTATATGTCTTTCTTGTAGGCACTGCAACAGCTGTATAAAAGGGATTATTATATATCACCCATACAAGGGCACCACAGTTAGGATAAAAGGCTATCACAAGTGCCTGTCAACTTATGTAGTCTATGCAATAAAATGTCCGTGTGGACTGATGTATATAGGACAGACCACTAGACAGGCTAAAGAAAGAATAGGAGAACACAAATCAGATATAAAGAGAAAAGTCAGACAAAATCCAGTAGCGTGTCATTTTATTGATGTGGGGCATTCGGTTACCCAATTGCGATTTCAAATTTTACAGCATATTCCCAGACCCAGGAGGGGAGGTGATAGGGTCAAGCAGTTACTAAAATGTGAGGCAAACTGGATTAGAAAGCTTGGAACCCTTATGCCCGGAGGTCTGAATAAAGAATATGAATTATACACTCTGATATAGGTGTTGGCATCTTTTTATTTTTTTAATCGATTTTAATATGTTATTTACTCTGCTTATCTTCTAGTGGCTACCAAAGAATGCACCAGTGAAACTACAAAAGCTAAGTTAGCTTTTACACAATAAATAAATGAACTATAATATTGTATATATTTGGTAACTGAAGTGATACATGTGCATATACTTTGTACTACATATAGATATATATATATATATATATATATATATATATATATATACACGGTCCCAAGGTGCACACCGTTTCCATGGATAAGGACCTGGGTGCCTGCATATATGTTATAGAAGCAAGGATAGGAAGAAGCGGCACTCACAGGGTTTTTCAGCAGGTACAATACATAGAATCTTTATTGAAGCTCAACGTTTCGATCCCCCACAGGGATCTTCGTCAGGAGAGAATACAAACAACCAGACAGCCCACTAACCCACAGAATTTAAACCCCTTGCAGTGAAAATGGCGCCAAGGCCGTTGCTAGGCAACCGAACAAGCTTTCATATGCTTGCAACGATAAAAAACCAAGTGTGTAGGGGAGTAGTGAGACAAGACAGAGAGTGAGATACAAGAGAAGTGATGCGGGGAGAAGAGCGGAATAAAAGCAGAAAATTTACATTATTGCCGTGCCAAAGAAACTCCACTCTGTCCGATCAGTAACGCACTGTCCAATCTGAGGCGCTGCCGGTTGCTACCGGCCAATCGGTGCATACAGTAGCGGTGGGTGTGCGCGTAAGCGCTGTCAATCTCAGTATAGCTATCCGTATCTCGGGAGTAGTCACCTGGCAACCGGGATCGGCGTGTGTACGCTGGATACAAGGGGTGCAGGTTACCGCGCCTCCAGTACCAGCCCCACATGCAATCATTTGGGATTGTGAACCTGCCGTAGAGGCAGCTGTGTCCGTGCGGGTTGCTATGGTAACATCGCGGACGAGTTCCGCATACTCAGCGCGGATAGAGTCCGCATAAACATTACGGCATATATATATATATATGGGCCCAGCCCTGGGGCCTGTCATAAAGATAGCAGGTATACATTAATCGATCCCACATACTGCATGTAGGCATACAACTCGCGCCTGGACATTTCAACGGCATAGTATAGTGGTACATGGCATGTGCGGCAAAAGAGGCGAAACAAAGTTTCTAGGGATAGCGGAGAGAAGAGTGAGAAAAGACAGAGGATATTGATAATATCACATGTAGTTAGTCGGTGGGTAGTAGAACATGAGGTTTAGAGCATAATATCAGTGGGTGTGGGATTTAGAGCATAACAACAACATCATGAACATGTTGGATATTGTATTAAATAAAACACCCCAATGGTAAAGTTTCATTCAGGCCACGTGGGGTGACAGTGTCCAAGCGGTATATCCATCTCGATTCTCTCTTTAGGAGGGCCAAATCACGATTGCCACCCCTTGGTAATGGAGGTTGAAAGTCAATGGCCATACAGCGGAATGTGGGGAGACTGTGTCCCATGTGTAGAAAATGTCTGGCTACAGGTTGTTTGGCCACCTTTTCTTTCAGGGCTTTGCTGATAGTGGACCTATGGTTGGCTATCCTTTCTTTCAGCTGAGTGGTGGTTTTACCTACATAGTAAAGACCACATGGGCATGTCACAATATAGATAACAAAGGTTGAAGTGCAGGTTAGTCTATGTAGGATTTTGAATCTCTTTCCTGTATGTGGGTGAGGAAAGTCTTTGCCTGTCAACAGAGACCGACATGTCGTGCAGTCTGGGCAACGATAGCATCCAAGTTTTTTCTGTTCATTAAGCCAGTTCATGTTTGGTGCGGTTTTCTGAACAAAGTCAGTCCGTACTAAGATGTCTCTAAGATTCTGATTCCTACCATGGCCGAACATAGGGCATGGGGATTGATGCAAGGAGAGGGTACTGTCCATAGAGATAATTGGCCAGTTCCTTTTTACACATTTTTGTAAATTATTGGAGATCCGTGAGTATTTGGTAGTGAACACCAGTTGGTTGGATAACTGGTCCACTTTTGGTTTGCCCTTCAGTAGGTCAGCCTGGGAGTGTGTTAGGGCCCTTTTTAGTTGTAATTCAAGCAAGTCTTTCCGGTAGCCTCTTTCGGTAAATCTGTCGACTGCTTCCTTAAGTTGGGTGTGTGCCAGCATTGGGTCACTGTTATTCCGTATAATTCTCAGGAACTGTGAGTATGGGATGGCTCTCATGGTTGCAGGAGGATGGTCGCTGGCTGCGTGCAGAATCGTGTTTCGATCTGTAGGTTTTCTGTACAAGCTAGTGCCTAAGCCATTCGCAGTTTTGAAGATTCGCAAATCTAGAAATTCAATGCTTTGGTTACTATGGTTTAGTGTTAACCGAATAGGTGAATCCAAAGTGTTAAGGTTATCGAAGAAAGCGATAAGTGATGGGGCATCGCCCTCCCAGAGTAATAGCAAATCATCTATGTAGCGAAGGTATATGATGAGTTGGTTGCCCGCTTGTTTTATGATATTTTCATGTTCGTAATGCCACATAAAGAGATTGGCATATGATGGTGCCAGGGCACTGCCCATTGCGGTGCCCGAAGTCTGTAAGTAGTAACTGTTCTCGAATCGAAAGTAGTTACGAGTGAGGGTAAGTCCGAGTAGGTCGATAAGGAATTCCGTAGGTACGCTTTTATCATCTCTGGTTTCCAATGCTTTCCTACATGCTGATATGCCCTGATCATGCGGGATAACTGTGTAGAGACTCTTCACGTCCATAGTTGCCAGAAGGTATTCTGTAGGTAGTAGTTCAAGACTCTGAAGGATTTGGATCACATGGGTGGCATCACGAGTGTATGAAGGCATGCTGGAAACCAATGGCTGTAAGAAAGAGTCTATGAAGGTGGCTATAGGTTGAAATAATGAGCCTACGGCAGAGATGATGGGCCGACCCGGTGGTGCAGACTGTGATTTGTGCACCTTTGGCAAGGTATATATGATAGGTATCCTTGGAAACTCAGAGGTCATGTAGGCAAATGTATCCTGATTGATCCAGCCGGCTGACAGGGCAGTATGCAGTATGTGGTCGAGTTCTTTTTAAACACTATAGTTGGGTCACCTGGTAGTGTCCTGTATGTCGAGGTGTCTAATAATTGATCAAGTAGTTCTTGTCTGTAATACTCGTAGCTTAAGAGGACAATCCCCCCACCTTTATCTGCCGGACGAATCACTAAGCTGTCATCTTGTTGTAGGGTCCTGATGGCCTTTCTTTCCTCAGGAGACAAGTTGTGGTGTGGTTTGTTATGTTGTAATGTCAGTTCCATTTCTTTGGAGATTATATTGCCAAAGGTGCGAATCGCTGCTGGTGTGTTCGGGGGGTCAAATTTGCTGACAGGTTTGAATTTGGGGATGGTTGTCCTGGGTTTATCTCTAAAATGTTCTTTAAGTTTTAATTTTCTTTGAAATCTGTTTATATCCCCTAGTATTTCTATGGGCTCTGGCTTTGAGCTAGGAATAAATGACAATCCTCGATTAAGTAGGGAAAGTTCGCCCGGGGTGAGTATGTGTTGGCTGAGGTTAAAGATTACGTCCGTTTCCCTCGTGGGGGTTTGGATCCTAGGGTTATACCTCCCCCTTCTAGTGTGGTTTCTCTTCCTCTTCCTCTGTCTTGTCGGGACCGTGTTCTTACCCCTAAAAAATTCTTCTGTTGCTCAGTCTGCATGGGTAAGCCTGAGTCGGAGTCAGTGGACTGGTCCGAGCTATCCACGGTCTGTAGTGACCTGGGTTTATGCTTACGTCTGATATTATTGTAGCGATCTGATCTTATGCCCATTAGCCAACCGTATACTCGTTTCTGTTTGTAGTCGTCAGCAACCTTGCGTATCTTTGTTTGTTTGAAGTTAGTCAGGTCTTGTTTATGTTTATCTATAATGTCAGTGAGTTTTTTCAACCAGTCACATGTGTTATCTGATTTCAGTGATTCTAGGTGAGTTGTTTCTAACCTTGTGATTTCTTCTCTAGTCGTTATCAGGTCTTTCCCCACTTGTTCTACCACCAATAATATCAAATCGAGGGAACAACGGTTCAGGATACCACACCATTTGCTGCAAAAGTCCGGGTTATTGCGACCAAGGGTGGGGATGTTGTTTATTCTAAAACCCCTTGGTATCAATTTTTGTCTGTGGTAGTTTGACAGGAAAACCCCATGTAAGTGTAGGTCAACTTCTTTACGTTTTAAATCCAAAAGTTCATGGTAGATATTGGTAGGGGATTTACTCACAGTCTCTGCGAAAGTTGTATCTGGGAATAGAATCCGGTCAGCGTCTGATGTGGTGAATCCAAACTCTCTTGTTGTGTCGATATCCAATGTAGGTTGGGTATGTAGGTCCTCCATATCTTCTCTCGTTTGTCCCTGAACTCACTCGATGTCCTGGTATGCTGAAGGTCGAATGCTGGTTATGGTAGTTAGTTCGCCTCTTATGGCGTATTTTCTATTGCAGAGGACGGGTGCCACCATCCAGGGGTGTAGAAACCCCCAATGTATTCACGGTCCCAAGGTGCACACCGTTTCCATGGATAAGGACCTGGGTGCCTGCATATATGTTATAGAAGCAAGGATAGGAAGAAGCGGCACTCACAGGGTTTTTCAGCAGGTACAATACATAGAATCTTTATTGAAGCTCAACGTTTCGATCCCCCACAGGGATCTTCGTCAGGAGAGAATACAAACAACCAGACAGCCCACTAACCCACAGAATTTAAACCCCTTGCAGTGAAAATGGCGCCAAGGCCGTTGCTAGGCAACCGAACAAGCTTTCATATGCTTGCAACGATAAAAAACCAAGTGTGTAGGGGAGTAGTGAGACAAGACAGAGAGTGAGATACAAGAGAAGTGATGCGGGGAGAAGAGCGGAATAAAAGCAGAAAATTTACATTATTGCCGTGCCAAAGAAACTCCACTCTGTCCGATCAGTAACGCACTGTCCAATCTGAGGCGCTGCCGGTTGCTACCGGCCAATCGGTGCATACAGTAGCGGTGGGTGTGCGCGTAAGCGCTGTCAATCTCAGTATAGCTATCCGTATCTCGGGAGTAGTCACCTGGCAACCGGGATCGGCGTGTGTACGCTGGATACAAGGGGTGCAGGTTACCGCGCCTCCAGTACCAGCCCCACATGCAATCATTTGGGATTGTGAACCTGCCGTAGAGGCAGCTGTGTCCGTGCGGGTTGCTATGGTAACATCGCGGACGAGTTCCGCATACTCAGCGCGGATAGAGTCCGCATAAACATTACGGCATATATATATATATATGGGCCCAGCCCTGGGGCCTGTCATAAAGATAGCAGGTATACATTAATCGATCCCACATACTGCATGTAGGCATACAACTCGCGCCTGGACATTTCAACGGCATAGTATAGTGGTACATGGCATGTGCGGCAAAAGAGGCGAAACAAAGTTTCTAGGGATAGCGGAGAGAAGAGTGAGAAAAGACAGAGGATATTGATAATATCACATGTAGTTAGTCGGTGGGTAGTAGAACATGAGGTTTAGAGCATAATATCAGTGGGTGTGGGATTTAGAGCATAACAACAACATCATGAACATGTTGGATATTGTATTAAATAAAACACCCCAATGGTAAAGTTTCATTCAGGCCACGTGGGGTGACAGTGTCCAAGCGGTATATCCATCTCGATTCTCTCTTTAGGAGGGCCAAATCACGATTGCCACCCCTTGGTAATGGAGGTTGAAAGTCAATGGCCATACAGCGGAATGTGGGGAGACTGTGTCCCATGTGTAGAAAATGTCTGGCTACAGGTTGTTTGGCCACCTTTTCTTTCAGGGCTTTGCTGATAGTGGACCTATGGTTGGCTATCCTTTCTTTCAGCTGAGTGGTGGTTTTACCTACATAGTAAAGACCACATGGGCATGTCACAATATAGATAACAAAGGTTGAAGTGCAGGTTAGTCTATGTAGGATTTTGAATCTCTTTCCTGTATGTGGGTGAGGAAAGTCTTTGCCTGTCAACAGAGACCGACATGTCGTGCAGTCTGGGCAACGATAGCATCCAAGTTTTTTCTGTTCATTAAGCCAGTTCATGTTTGGTGCGGTTTTCTGAACAAAGTCAGTCCGTACTAAGATGTCTCTAAGATTCTGATTCCTACCATGGCCGAACATAGGGCATGGGGATTGATGCAAGGAGAGGGTACTGTCCATAGAGATAATTGGCCAGTTCCTTTTTACACATTTTTGTAAATTATTGGAGATCCGTGAGTATTTGGTAGTGAACACCAGTTGGTTGGATAACTGGTCCACTTTTGGTTTGCCCTTCAGTAGGTCAGCCTGGGAGTGTGTTAGGGCCCTTTTTAGTTGTAATTCAAGCAAGTCTTTCCGGTAGCCTCTTTCGGTAAATCTGTCGACTGCTTCCTTAAGTTGGGTGTGTGCCAGCATTGGGTCACTGTTATTCCGTATAATTCTCAGGAACTGTGAGTATGGGATGGCTCTCATGGTTGCAGGAGGATGGTCGCTGGCTGCGTGCAGAATCGTGTTTCGATCTGTAGGTTTTCTGTACAAGCTAGTGCCTAAGCCATTCGCAGTTTTGAAGATTCGCAAATCTAGAAATTCAATGCTTTGGTTACTATGGTTTAGTGTTAACCGAATAGGTGAATCCAAAGTGTTAAGGTTATCGAAGAAAGCGATAAGTGATGGGGCATCGCCCTCCCAGAGTAATAGCAAATCATCTATGTAGCGAAGGTATATGATGAGTTGGTTGCCCGCTTGTTTTATGATATTTTCATGTTCGTAATGCCACATAAAGAGATTGGCATATGATGGTGCCAGGGCACTGCCCATTGCGGTGCCCGAAGTCTGTAAGTAGTAACTGTTCTCGAATCGAAAGTAGTTACGAGTGAGGGTAAGTCCGAGTAGGTCGATAAGGAATTCCGTAGGTACGCTTTTATCATCTCTGGTTTCCAATGCTTTCCTACATGCTGATATGCCCTGATCATGCGGGATAACTGTGTAGAGACTCTTCACGTCCATAGTTGCCAGAAGGTATTCTGTAGGTAGTAGTTCAAGACTCTGAAGGATTTGGATCACATGGGTGGCATCACGAGTGTATGAAGGCATGCTGGAAACCAATGGCTGTAAGAAAGAGTCTATGAAGGTGGCTATAGGTTGAAATAATGAGCCTACGGCAGAGATGATGGGCCGACCCGGTGGTGCAGACTGTGATTTGTGCACCTTTGGCAAGGTATATATGATAGGTATCCTTGGAAACTCAGAGGTCATGTAGGCAAATGTATCCTGATTGATCCAGCCGGCTGACAGGGCAGTATGCAGTATGTGGTCGAGTTCTTTTTTAAACACTATAGTTGGGTCACCTGGTAGTGTCCTGTATGTCGAGGTGTCTAATAATTGATCAAGTAGTTCTTGTCTGTAATACTCGTAGCTTAAGAGGACAATCCCCCCACCTTTATCTGCCGGACGAATCACTAAGCTGTCATCTTGTTGTAGGGTCCTGATGGCCTTTCTTTCCTCAGGAGACAAGTTGTGGTGTGGTTTGTTATGTTGTAATGTCAGTTCCATTTCTTTGGAGATTATATTGCCAAAGGTGCGAATCGCTGCTGGTGTGTTCGGGGGGTCAAATTTGCTGACAGGTTTGAATTTGGGGATGGTTGTCCTGGGTTTATCTCTAAAATGTTCTTTAAGTTTTAATTTTCTTTGAAATCTGTTTATATCCCCTAGTATTTCTATGGGCTCTGGCTTTGAGCTAGGAATAAATGACAATCCTCGATTAAGTAGGGAAAGTTCGCCTGGGGTGAGTATGTGTTGGCTGAGGTTAAAGATTACGTCCGTTTCCCTCGTGGGGGTTTGGATCCTAGGGTTATACCTCCCCCTTCTAGTGTGGTTTCTCTTCCTCTTCCTCTGTCTTGTCGGGACCGTGTTCTTACCCCTAAAAAATTCTTCTGTTGCTCAGTCTGCATGGGTAAGCCTGAGTCGGAGTCAGTGGACTGGTCCGAGCTATCCACGGTCTGTAGTGACCTGGGTTTATGCTTACGTCTGATATTATTGTAGCGATCTGATCTTATGCCCATTAGCCAACCGTATACTCGTTTCTGTTTGTAGTCGTCAGCAACCTTGCGTATCTTTGTTTGTTTGAAGTTAGTCAGGTCTTGTTTATGTTTATCTATAATGTCAGTGAGTTTTTTCAACCAGTCACATGTGTTATCTGATTTCAGTGATTCTAGGTGAGTTGTTTCTAACCTTGTGATTTCTTCTCTAGTCGTTATCAGGTCTTTCCCCACTTGTTCTACCACCAATAATATCAAATCGAGGGAACAACGGTTCAGGATACCACACCATTTGCTGCAAAAGTCCGGGTTATTGCGACCAAGGGTGGGGATGTTGTTTATTCTAAAACCCCTTGGTATCAATTTTTGTCTGTGGTAGTTTGACAGGAAAACCCCATGTAAGTGTAGGTCAACTTCTTTACGTTTTAAATCCAAAAGTTCATGGTAGATATTGGTAGGGGATTTACTCACAGTCTCTGCGAAAGTTGTATCTGGGAATAGAATCCGGTCAGCGTCTGATGTGGTGAATCCAAACTCTCTTGTTGTGTCGATATCCAATGTAGGTTGGGTATGTAGGTCCTCCATATCTTCTCTCGTTTGTCCCTGAACTCACTCGATGTCCTGGTATGCTGAAGGTCGAATGCTGGTTATGGTAGTTAGTTCGCCTCTTATGGCGTATTTTCTATTGCAGAGGACGGGTGCCACCATCCAGGGGTGTAGAAACCCCCAATGTATTCACGGTCCCAAGGTGCACACCGTTTCCATGGATAAGGACCTGGGTGCCTGCATATATGTTATAGAAGCAAGGATAGGAAGAAGCGGCACTCACAGGGTTTTTCAGCAGGTACAATACATAGAATCTTTATTGAAGCTCAACGTTTCGATCCCCCACAGGGATCTTCGTCAGGAGAGAATACAAACAACCAGACAGCCCACTAACCCACAGAATTTAAACCCCTTGCAGTGAAAATGGCGCCAAGGCCGTTGCTAGGCAACCGAACAAGCTTTCATATGCTTGCAACGATAAAAAACCAAGTGTGTAGGGGAGTAGTGAGACAAGACAGAGAGTGAGATACAAGAGAAGTGATGCGGGGAGAAGAGCGGAATAAAAGCAGAAAATTTACATTATTGCCGTGCCAAAGAAACTCCACTCTGTCCGATCAGTAACGCACTGTCCAATCTGAGGCGCTGCCGGTTGCTACCGGCCAATCGGTGCATACAGTAGCGGTGGGTGTGCGCGTAAGCGCTGTCAATCTCAGTATAGCTATCCGTATCTCGGGAGTAGTCACCTGGCAACCGGGATCGGCGTGTGTACGCTGGATACAAGGGGTGCAGGTTACCGCGCCTCCAGTACCAGCCCCACATGCAATCATTTGGGATTGTGAACCTGCCGTAGAGGCAGCTGTGTCCGTGCGGGTTGCTATGGTAACATCGCGGACGAGTTCCGCATACTCAGCGCGGATAGAGTCCGCATAAACATTACGGCATATATATATATATATGGGCCCAGCCCTGGGGCCTGTCATAAAGATAGCAGGTATACATTAATCGATCCCACATACTGCATGTAGGCATACAACTCGCGCCTGGACATTTCAACGGCATAGTATAGTGGTACATGGCATGTGCGGCAAAAGAGGCGAAACAAAGTTTCTAGGGATAGTTTCTTCTCTCCGCTATCCCTAGAAACTTTGTTTCGCCTCTTTTGCCGCACATGCCATGTACCACTATACTATGCCGTTGAAATGTCCAGGCGCGAGTTGTATGCCTACATGCAGTATGTGGGATCGATTAATGTATACCTGCTATCTTTATGACAGGCCCCAGGGCTGGGCCCATATATATATATATATGCCGTAATGTTTATGCGGACTCTATCCGCGCTGAGTATGCGGAACTCGTCCGCGATGTTACCATAGCAACCCGCACGGACACAGCTGCCTCTACGGCAGGTTCACAATCCCAAATGATTGCATGTGGGGCTGGTACTGGAGGCGCGGTAACCTGCACCCCTTGTATCCAGCGTACACACGCCGATCCCGGTTGCCAGGTGACTACTCCCGAGATACGGATAGCTATACTGAGATTGACAGCGCTTACGCGCACACCCACCGCTACTGTATGCACCGATTGGCCGGTAGCAACCGGCAGCGCCTCAGATTGGACAGTGCGTTACTGATCGGACAGAGTGGAGTTTCTTTGGCACGGCAATAATGTAAATTTTCTGCTTTTATTCCGCTCTTCTCCCCGCATCACTTCTCTTGTATCTCACTCTCTGTCTTGTCTCACTACTCCCCTACACACTTGGTTTTTTATCGTTGCAAGCATATGAAAGCTTGTTCGGTTGCCTAGCAACGGCCTTGGCGCCATTTTCACTGCAAGGGGTTTAAATTCTGTGGGTTAGTGGGCTGTCTGGTTGTTTGTATTCTCTCCTGACGAAGATCCCTGTGGGGGATCGAAACGTTGAGCTTCAATAAAGATTCTATGTATTGTACCTGCTGAAAAACCCTGTGAGTGCCGCTTCTTCCTATCCTTGCTTCTATAACATATATGCAGGCACCCAGGTCCTTATCCATGGAAACGGTGTGCACCTTGGGACCGTGAATACATTGGGGGTTTCTACACCCCTGGATGGTGGCACCCGTCCTCTGCAATAGAAAATACGCCATAAGAGGCGAACTAACTACCATAACCAGCATTCGACCTTCAGCATACCAGGACATCGAGTGAGTTCAGGGACAAACGAGAGAAGATATGGAGGACCTACATACCCAACCTACATTGGATATCGACACAACAAGAGAGTTTGGATTCACCACATCAGACGCTGACCGGATTCTATTCCCAGATACAACTTTCGCAGAGACTGTGAGTAAATCCCCTACCAATATCTACCATGAACTTTTGGATTTAAAACGTAAAGAAGTTGACCTACACTTACATGGGGTTTTCCTGTCAAACTACCACAGACAAAAATTGATACCAAGGGGTTTTAGAATAAACAACATCCCCACCCTTGGTCGCAATAACCCGGACTTTTGCAGCAAATGGTGTGGTATCCTGAACCGTTGTTCCCTCGATTTGATATTATTGGTGGTAGAACAAGTGGGGAAAGACCTGATAACGACTAGAGAAGAAATCACAAGGTTAGAAACAACTCACCTAGAATCACTGAAATCAGATAACACATGTGACTGGTTGAAAAAACTCACTGACATTATAGATAAACATAAACAAGACCTGACTAACTTCAAACAAACAAAGATACGCAAGGTTGCTGACGACTACAAACAGAAACGAGTATACGGTTGGCTAATGGGCATAAGATCAGATCGCTACAATAATATCAGACGTAAGCATAAACCCAGGTCACTACAGACCGTGGATAGCTCGGACCAGTCCACTGACTCCGACTCAGGCTTACCCATGCAGACTGAGCAACAGAAGAATTTTTTAGGGGTAAGAACACGGTCCCGACAAGACAGAGGAAGAGGAAGAGAAACCACACTAGAAGGGGGAGGTATAACCCTAGGATCCAAACCCCCACGAGGGAAACGGACGTAATCTTTAACCTCAGCCAACACATACTCACCCCGGGCGAACTTTCCCTACTTAATCGAGGATTGTCATTTATTCCTAGCTCAAAGCCAGAGCCCATAGAAATACTAGGGGATATAAACAGATTTCAAAGAAAATTAAAACTTAAAGAACATTTTAGAGATAAACCCAGGACAACCATCCCCAAATTCAAACCTGTCAGCAAATTTGACCCCCCGAACACACCAGCAGCGATTCGCACCTTTGGCAATATAATCTCCAAAGAAATGGAACTGACATTACAACATAACAAACCACACCACAACTTGTCTCCTGAGGAAAGAAAGGCCATCAGGACCCTACAACAAGATGACAGCTTAGTGATTCGTCCGGCAGATAAAGGTGGGGGGATTGTCCTCTTAAGCTACGAGTATTACAGACAAGAACTACTTGATCAATTATTAGACACCTCGACATACAGGACACTACCAGGTGACCCAACTATAGTGTTTAAAAAAGAACTCGACCACATACTGCATACTGCCCTGTCAGCCGGCTGGATCAATCAGGATACATTTGCCTACATGACCTCTGAGTTTCCAAGGATACCTATCATATATACCTTGCCAAAGGTGCACAAATCACAGTCTGCACCACCGGGTCGGCCCATCATCTCTGCCGTAGGCTCATTATTTCAACCTATAGCCACCTTCATAGACTCTTTCTTACAGCCATTGGTTTCCAGCATGCCTTCATACACTCGTGATGCCACCCATGTGATCCAAATCCTTCAGAGTCTTGAACTACTACCTACAGAATACCTTCTGGCAACTATGGACGTGAAGAGTCTCTACACAGTTATCCCGCATGATCAGGGCATATCAGCATGTAGGAAAGCATTGGAAACCAGAGATGATAAAAGCGTACCTACGGAATTCCTTATCGACCTACTCGGACTTACCCTCACTCGTAACTACTTTCGATTCGAGAACAGTTACTACTTACAGACTTCGGGCACCGCAATGGGCAGTGCCCTGGCACCATCATATGCCAATCTCTTTATGTGGCATTACGAACATGAAAATATCATAAAACAAGCGGGCAACCAACTCATCATATACCTTCGCTACATAGATGATTTGCTATTACTCTGGGAGGGCGATGCCCCATCACTTATCGCTTTCTTCGATAACCTTAACACTTTGGATTCACCTATTCGGTTAACACTAAACCATAGTAACCAAAGCATTGAATTTCTAGATTTGCGAATCTTCAAAACTGCGAATGGCTTAGGCACTAGCTTGTACAGAAAACCTACAGATCGAAACACGATACTGCACGCAGCCAGCGACCATCCTCCTGCAACCATGAGAGCCATCCCATACTCACAGTTCCTGAGAATTATACGGAATAACAGTGACCCAATGCTGGCACACACCCAACTTAAGGAAGCAGTCGACAGATTTACCGAAAGAGGCTACCGGAAAGACTTGCTTGAATTACAACTAAAAAGGGCCCTAACACACTCCCAGGCTGACCTACTGAAGGGCAAACCAAAAGTGGACCAGTTATCCAACCAACTGGTGTTCACTACCAAATACTCACGGATCTCCAATAATTTACAAAAATGTGTAAAAAGGAACTGGCCAATTATCTCTATGGACAGTACCCTCTCCTTGCATCAATCCCCATGCCCTATGTTCGGCCATGGTAGGAATCAGAATCTTAGAGACATCTTAGTACGGACTGACTTTGTTCAGAAAACCGCACCAAACATGAACTGGCTTAATGAACAGAAAAAACTTGGATGCTATCGTTGCCCAGACTGCACGACATGTCGGTCTCTGTTGACAGGCAAAGACTTTCCTCACCCACATACAGGAAAGAGATTCAAAATCCTACATAGACTAACCTGCACTTCAACCTTTGTTATCTATATTGTGACATGCCCATGTGGTCTTTACTATGTAGGTAAAACCACCACTCAGCTGAAAGAAAGGATAGCCAACCATAGGTCCACTATCAGCAAAGCCCTGAAAGAAAAGGTGGCCAAACAACCTGTAGCCAGACATTTTCTACACATGGGACACAGTCTCCCCACATTCCGCTGTATGGCCATTGACTTTCAACCTCCATTACCAAGGGGTGGCAATCGTGATTTGGCCCTCCTAAAGAGAGAATCGAGATGGATATACCGCTTGGACACTGTCACCCCACGTGGCCTGAATGAAACTTTACCATTGGGGTGTTTTATTTAATACAATATCCAACATGTTCATGATGTTGTTGTTATGCTCTAAATCCCACACCCACTGATATTATGCTCTAAACCTCATGTTCTACTACCCACCGACTAACTACATGTGATATTATCAATATCCTCTGTCTTTTCTCACTCTTCTCTCCGCTATCCCTAGAAACTTTGTTTCGCCTCTTTTGCCGCACATGCCATGTACCACTATACTATGCCGTTGAAATGTCCAGGCGCGAGTTGTATGCCTACATGCAGTATGTGGGATCGATTAATGTATACCTGCTATCTTTATGACAGGCCCCAGGGCTGGGCCCATATATATATATATATGCCGTAATGTTTATGCGGACTCTATCCGCGCTGAGTATGCGGAACTCGTCCGCGATGTTACCATAGCAACCCGCACGGACACAGCTGCCTCTACGGCAGGTTCACAATCCCAAATGATTGCATGTGGGGCTGGTACTGGAGGCGCGGTAACCTGCACCCCTTGTATCCAGCGTACACACGCCGATCCCGGTTGCCAGGTGACTACTCCCGAGATACGGATAGCTATACTGAGATTGACAGCGCTTACGCGCACACCCACCGCTACTGTATGCACCGATTGGCCGGTAGCAACCGGCAGCGCCTCAGATTGGACAGTGCGTTACTGATCGGACAGAGTGGAGTTTCTTTGGCACGGCAATAATGTAAATTTTCTGCTTTTATTCCGCTCTTCTCCCCGCATCACTTCTCTTGTATCTCACTCTCTGTCTTGTCTCACTACTCCCCTACACACTTGGTTTTTTATCGTTGCAAGCATATGAAAGCTTGTTCGGTTGCCTAGCAACGGCCTTGGCGCCATTTTCACTGCAAGGGGTTTAAATTCTGTGGGTTAGTGGGCTGTCTGGTTGTTTGTATTCTCTCCTGACGAAGATCCCTGTGGGGGATCGAAACGTTGAGCTTCAATAAAGATTCTATGTATTGTACCTGCTGAAAAACCCTGTGAGTGCCGCTTCTTCCTATCCTTGCTTCTATAACATATATGCAGGCACCCAGGTCCTTATCCATGGAAACGGTGTGCACCTTGGGACCGTGAATACATTGGGGGTTTCTACACCCCTGGATGGTGGCACCCGTCCTCTGCAATAGAAAATACGCCATAAGAGGCGAACTAACTACCATAACCAGCATTCGACCTTCAGCATACCAGGACATCGAGTGAGTTCAGGGACAAACGAGAGAAGATATGGAGGACCTACATACCCAACCTACATTGGATATCGACACAACAAGAGAGTTTGGATTCACCACATCAGACGCTGACCGGATTCTATTCCCAGATACAACTTTCGCAGAGACTGTGAGTAAATCCCCTACCAATATCTACCATGAACTTTTGGATTTAAAACGTAAAGAAGTTGACCTACACTTACATGGGGTTTTCCTGTCAAACTACCACAGACAAAAATTGATACCAAGGGGTTTTAGAATAAACAACATCCCCACCCTTGGTCGCAATAACCCGGACTTTTGCAGCAAATGGTGTGGTATCCTGAACCGTTGTTCCCTCGATTTGATATTATTGGTGGTAGAACAAGTGGGGAAAGACCTGATAACGACTAGAGAAGAAATCACAAGGTTAGAAACAACTCACCTAGAATCACTGAAATCAGATAACACATGTGACTGGTTGAAAAAACTCACTGACATTATAGATAAACATAAACAAGACCTGACTAACTTCAAACAAACAAAGATACGCAAGGTTGCTGACGACTACAAACAGAAACGAGTATACGGTTGGCTAATGGGCATAAGATCAGATCGCTACAATAATATCAGACGTAAGCATAAACCCAGGTCACTACAGACCGTGGATAGCTCGGACCAGTCCACTGACTCCGACTCAGGCTTACCCATGCAGACTGAGCAACAGAAGAATTTTTTAGGGGTAAGAACACGGTCCCGACAAGACAGAGGAAGAGGAAGAGAAACCACACTAGAAGGGGGAGGTATAACCCTAGGATCCAAACCCCCACGAGGGAAACGGACGTAATCTTTAACCTCAGCCAACACATACTCACCCCGGGCGAACTTTCCCTACTTAATCGAGGATTGTCATTTATTCCTAGCTCAAAGCCAGAGCCCATAGAAATACTAGGGGATATAAACAGATTTCAAAGAAAATTAAAACTTAAAGAACATTTTAGAGATAAACCCAGGACAACCATCCCCAAATTCAAACCTGTCAGCAAATTTGACCCCCCGAACACACCAGCAGCGATTCGCACCTTTGGCAATATAATCTCCAAAGAAATGGAACTGACATTACAACATAACAAACCACACCACAACTTGTCTCCTGAGGAAAGAAAGGCCATCAGGACCCTACAACAAGATGACAGCTTAGTGATTCGTCCGGCAGATAAAGGTGGGGGGATTGTCCTCTTAAGCTACGAGTATTACAGACAAGAACTACTTGATCAATTATTAGACACCTCGACATACAGGACACTACCAGGTGACCCAACTATAGTGTTTAAAAAAGAACTCGACCACATACTGCATACTGCCCTGTCAGCCGGCTGGATCAATCAGGATACATTTGCCTACATGACCTCTGAGTTTCCAAGGATACCTATCATATATACCTTGCCAAAGGTGCACAAATCACAGTCTGCACCACCGGGTCGGCCCATCATCTCTGCCGTAGGCTCATTATTTCAACCTATAGCCACCTTCATAGACTCTTTCTTACAGCCATTGGTTTCCAGCATGCCTTCATACACTCGTGATGCCACCCATGTGATCCAAATCCTTCAGAGTCTTGAACTACTACCTACAGAATACCTTCTGGCAACTATGGACGTGAAGAGTCTCTACACAGTTATCCCGCATGATCAGGGCATATCAGCATGTAGGAAAGCATTGGAAACCAGAGATGATAAAAGCGTACCTACGGAATTCCTTATCGACCTACTCGGACTTACCCTCACTCGTAACTACTTTCGATTCGAGAACAGTTACTACTTACAGACTTCGGGCACCGCAATGGGCAGTGCCCTGGCACCATCATATGCCAATCTCTTTATGTGGCATTACGAACATGAAAATATCATAAAACAAGCGGGCAACCAACTCATCATATACCTTCGCTACATAGATGATTTGCTATTACTCTGGGAGGGCGATGCCCCATCACTTATCGCTTTCTTCGATAACCTTAACACTTTGGATTCACCTATTCGGTTAACACTAAACCATAGTAACCAAAGCATTGAATTTCTAGATTTGCGAATCTTCAAAACTGCGAATGGCTTAGGCACTAGCTTGTACAGAAAACCTACAGATCGAAACACGATTCTGCACGCAGCCAGCGACCATCCTCCTGCAACCATGAGAGCCATGCGAGGTACTAAGGCTAACAGACCATTAAGTACACCCAACCCAGACCGACATCTATAAAATAACAGTGACCCAATGCTGGCACACACCCAACTTAAGGAAGCAGTCGACAGATTTACCGAAAGAGGCTACCGGAAAGACTTGCTTGAATTACAACTAAAAAGGGCCCTAACACACTCCCAGGCTGACCTACTGAAGGGCAAACCAAAAGTGGACCAGTTATCCAACCAACTGGTGTTCACTACCAAATACTCACGGATCTCCAATAATTTACAAAAATGTGTAAAAAGGAACTGGCCAATTATCTCTATGGACAGTACCCTCTCCTTGCATCAATCCCCATGCCCTATGTTCGGCCATGGTAGGAATCAGAATCTTAGAGACATCTTAGTACGGACTGACTTTGTTCAGAAAACCGCACCAAACATGAACTGGCTTAATGAACAGAAAAAACTTGGATGCTATCGTTGCCCAGACTGCACGACATGTCGGTCTCTGTTGACAGGCAAAGACTTTCCTCACCCACATACAGGAAAGAGATTCAAAATCCTACATAGACTAACCTGCACTTCAACCTTTGTTATCTATATTGTGACATGCCCATGTGGTCTTTACTATGTAGGTAAAACCACCACTCAGCTGAAAGAAAGGATAGCCAACCATAGGTCCACTATCAGCAAAGCCCTGAAAGAAAAGGTGGCCAAACAACCTGTAGCCAGACATTTTCTACACATGGGACACAGTCTCCCCACATTCCGCTGTATGGCCATTGACTTTCAACCTCCATTACCAAGGGGTGGCAATCGTGATTTGGCCCTCCTAAAGAGAGAATCGAGATGGATATACCGCTTGGACACTGTCACCCCACGTGGCCTGAATGAAACTTTACCATTGGGGTGTTTTATTTAATACAATATCCAACATGTTCATGATGTTGTTGTTATGCTCTAAATCCCACACCCACTGATATTATGCTCTAAACCTCATGTTCTACTACCCACCGACTAACTACATGTGATATTATCAATATCCTCTGTCTTTTCTCACTCTTCTCTCCGCTATCCCTAGAAACTTTGTTTCGCCTCTTTTGCCGCACATGCCATGTACCACTATACTATGCCGTTGAAATGTCCAGGCGCGAGTTGTATGCCTACATGCAGTATGTGGGATCGATTAATGTATACCTGCTATCTTTATGACAGGCCCCAGGGCTGGGCCCATATATATATATATATGCCGTAATGTTTATGCGGACTCTATCCGCGCTGAGTATGCGGAACTCGTCCGCGATGTTACCATAGCAACCCGCACGGACACAGCTGCCTCTACGGCAGGTTCACAATCCCAAATGATTGCATGTGGGGCTGGTACTGGAGGCGCGGTAACCTGCACCCCTTGTATCCAGCGTACACACGCCGATCCCGGTTGCCAGGTGACTACTCCCGAGATACGGATAGCTATACTGAGATTGACAGCGCTTACGCGCACACCCACCGCTACTGTATGCACCGATTGGCCGGTAGCAACCGGCAGCGCCTCAGATTGGACAGTGCGTTACTGATCGGACAGAGTGGAGTTTCTTTGGCACGGCAATAATGTAAATTTTCTGCTTTTATTCCGCTCTTCTCCCCGCATCACTTCTCTTGTATCTCACTCTCTGTCTTGTCTCACTACTCCCCTACACACTTGGTTTTTTATCGTTGCAAGCATATGAAAGCTTGTTCGGTTGCCTAGCAACGGCCTTGGCGCCATTTTCACTGCAAGGGGTTTAAATTCTGTGGGTTAGTGGGCTGTCTGGTTGTTTGTATTCTCTCCTGACGAAGATCCCTGTGGGGGATCGAAACGTTGAGCTTCAATAAAGATTCTATGTATTGTACCTGCTGAAAAACCCTGTGAGTGCCGCTTCTTCCTATCCTTGCGTATATATATATATATATATATATATTATTGCTATATTGTTGGTTTAAACAAAGCATTTTGATATATTGTTACCACTAGAGGGCATTGTCAGTGTGGATATTTAAGGAAGTCACAAATTTGTAGTTATATACTTTGTCATCTTGAAAAAGGACCGGGAGGTCCAAAACG